>JAOTOL010001537.1:690000-1385000 GCA_034440575.1 Imbricaverruca yamaguchii
GTCAGAACATCCACAACTGCCGCGTTCAGCAACGAGGATCATACGCAAATCGAGTGGGGTGCACTTTCGTGCGCACTACGCATATGCAGGAATGCATGCGCAGAACATTGCAATGTACAAATTTCGCACTGATGCTTTCGCAACGGGTACGTAGTTACTCCTTGCACTGGTAGTAAAATTGAACGCAGTACTTGTTTGAAGAGCCAGTACAATATGAAGCATAAAAAGTCAAAACTAGAAGGGCTGTTTGAAGACCTGTTTCCAATCGCCCCACAAATGCATTAATATTGCTTTACATCACCTTAAATAATCAATGTGTCAGACTGAAGACAATATTGTTGCCTAATGTGATGAGAAAACATGCAACTGTGGTTCCTGGGGTAAACAAAATACGGAACGGGGTGTAGTGATTCTCCCTCTCCCCCCTCTCTCTCTCTCTCCCTCTTTCTCTCTTTCGCTTCCTCTCTCCCTGTCCGCTTCTATCTCCCTCTCACCCTCTCTCCCAGCATGCATAAGTTGGTTGCATGACGGAGTAGCTTAGGCCAACTGGTTGGCTCAAGAAGTTACTTACCATTGTTTTGACGTTTGTCCATGACGAGCTGGCCTCACACGAGTCGCTATGGCGTTTCCGTGTCCAGTTATGCGACCCATGCGTGGTTGCAGGAGCCTGCAAAACGAGACGGGCGTGGTTAGCCACTGAAGCCGATCACGCAACTGCTGTCAAGTCAAGTTCGCTTCGGTTTGTTTAATTACTGCGTCACACTCTGACAGCAATATTTATATCTGCTTTATATTTATACCTATGTCTCGATCTAATGGTCCGGTGGACTGTTCGTCTGCTGCCCATGGGGTATCTGTCGGTTTGTTAGTCTCTACCTGTCGGTCTGTCTGATGGCTATATCAAGGTTCAATAGTGTCGTAGCCGCATCATTGCGAATTCTCCGAACCGAAATTGTTTCGTGACTGGTGATCGATGTTCAAATCACGAGCCGCGTGCTCACAAGTGTAAGTGCAAAAGTACGTAAACTCGAATGTACGTATGCTCAAATGTGCTCAAATGCTGCAATTTTCGCTTTCACGACAAAAGTTGGAAAGTCTACCTGTTTCCCAATCGATATCCGTTTAGCTTCACCAAATCTCTTCCGATCTGCTCCCTTATTCATATCAAACGGATATCCGTACGGATATCCAATTAGTGTTTGGCCCTAGTGGATACCAAACATGCACTGGATCTAGCTAAAACCAGACCAGACCGCTTATTTTATAAGATAAAATGTTGCTACAAAGTCAATACGACGGCCAGTTGACTGGTTGCAGCAGTTCAAACCGGTCAGAGTTCCGAAACCTATGTGGCACTTGGACCGTACCGTCGCTGCAATTCGAACGGTGCAATGCAATGTTAGTTGTAGCGGAGTAGAAGGGAAATTCGATAGGAAATCTCGGGTAACAAGGAGAAGATATCGAATGTTGAAATTACGAATGACGTCGCATGGGTAACAGGTGTGTATACATACCTTGTGCTGCTATTGCACCCGTGCCTTCAGCCGCAACCACCGCTTCACATTATGCAGCTCGTCCTAACGAAATGAATGTGCTCTTCACTGTGCAGGCGATGAATCAATCACACCTCACATCCAGCCATGCTTGCGAAGGGACGCCAGTCCCTGTGCCACCGTCTGACGGAGGCACACCCTCTCCCTCCCCACCATGATGAACACTGCCATGCTCCGCCGACTCAGCCCAGCCAGGCAATTCTCCCATCGATCGCTTAATCGACGGCGCCGACGCGGTTGCCATGGCAACGTCTGATCTGCTTTCGCGCGCCAACTTGATAGCCGAATCAGCGCTTGCATCCGTGCGCATGTACTGTTCATACATCAATTCGGTCGGCACTTGGGGTGACCACCATAGACCGACACATACTACCACATGCATGGGCGTGTTTGCATTTATAAAGATATGAGTGATAAGGGGTGATATAACTAGTGGTTGTGCTGTGGTCGAACCAATTGGTAGAGAATAATAAAACTATAACGATGGAATAAAATAATCAGGCGCGATTTTCAAGGATAACCGGGATCAACGTAGCTTATCCATTGCTCGTGATTCTGGAACGTCATTTTGCATGCAATTTTTCCGATATATTTCGACGGAACAGTGCTGAAAAAGCACACGGGGTAAAAATATATTATATTTCGACATGTTACATTAAATGTTCCGAAACATCAGCTAAAGTCTGATTAATTGTTCCATGAATCTAGTTCATTTCATATACTAGCTCGGTGCAGCTCGTCGACTAGATCTAGCAATTATAAGGACATGTATTAATATCTTGAAAGCAGTTTGGTGCAAGATTTCGATGTAACTTTTTAAAGACTACTGATACATCATATTTTTTCTTCCTTTTGAGCCTTGGTCATTGCCAGTGGGGAGGGGAGTTGTACCCCACCGCCACCCTTTACTCCAATGATGCGTAGAATGCCTAGGTTTTCATGGATAGCTTCCAAACCACTCAGCAGAACCCGGCAAAATCTCCTATACCAATTGATGCGTTTGTCCGAAGATTTCGACATCAATTTGTTTTGTTGTGTCGTATCAGGTTGCGAATATATGACTTCATAGAGGAGAACACTTCCGACCATTTTTTAACGAAATCGCGGTTTGTCGTATCTTGGTACAACATTGTGACTTGAAGCGACACATTTTGTGCGGGTTAGGGCGATAAATGACTCAAGTAACGCGAGGAAACTATCCTGGAACCATTTCAAGGTCATTCAAGGTCATTTGCCGGTGTTAGCTTTAGGGTTGAGCGGTAGGAGTAGCTTATCCATTCACGATGGATCAGAACTGCTCCCCGAAATAATTTGATCGCTCAGACAAGTTTGCCGCGTTTGTTTCTCCTTCCAAAAAATGTTTCATGCACACGACATACATCGATGCAGGAAAGCACACCTTCCGCGTTTTAATGTTTCGTTGTTACACGAGTTTCATCGAATCCCTAGGCGCAAAATTGTTCCCTAGTAACCAAAACAAGATGCATCATTTGAACAATTATTTGGCACACATCGTTGCTCCATCAAAGCGATGGAAACTTATGCCGGAAACATGAGGCGAGTAAGTAGCTATTTCGGGTTCATCCTGTTAAAATGTGCTTGATTTCAAAGTTTGATCACGATGCTTCCCGACAGTTCCCCGTATATACGTTCCCTGTAGTCCACGAAGCAGGTGTGTCATTGGTTTGCTTAACGTTACTTATGAATTACATTTTGTCATGCAACCTTTTTGGTCTTGTTCCTTTTAAATTGTTTCCGAGCATCACCATGGGAGTATTACGCTTATGAGACGTTGGGTCGCATGGTGCATACTAGTCATGGCGATTTTTCATGCAAGATCATTTATAGGCATATGTTATAAGGCATTTAAGATTGTCTGTTTGTTTGTTTGTTTGTTTATTCATTTAACACATCTTAGCACACATATAAGATGGGCCTCTTCGCGATTGGCACAAAAGACTAAGTTGGTCTCAAGTCCAGGTGCCTCTCGCAATAACTTCATCAGCCAATAAAACTCTTCACCACTGGCACTGTCCTATGATCGCTAGCCGCCCCCAGCAGCACGCCCCATCGGTACACAAAGCGTGCACTCAAATGTGTGATGCCCAACACTATGCCTGTACCCGGTAGTATCTGGTTAGTTCCGAAGGTTAGTTTGTCGTGTTAAAGCGTTTTGTGTTGATAAATAATGTCTGAAATGCTAGTACAGCACACTGCTCAAAGTACTTCCCGAAACCATTTCCAAAAATAAGTGTTTGTGAGATCTCCTTTTCAATTAAACTAGTGAACATGTCTGTTGTGTTTCGAAGTTTGGTTAATGCAATATTTATATGGTAAGCATAAAGAGGACAGTGAAATATGAAGTGAATTGTGTCTTGTTTCAAGTGGCCACATGGGCATGATGGGCCATGCAGAGGGTCAATGCCAAATATGTCGGCGTTTAGTTGAGTCAGGCTCTTTCTAAACCTTGCATGTAGCGCGTTGCATCCTTGTGTACTTAGCGAATAATTATGTGGTGGTATCGTGACACCTGTGCGACCCATAATTGAACTCTTGAATTTATTGATGTTTGGTTCATGCCTCACATTTTCAGGAAGATTATTCCACACCTTTGTTGTGGTCAGGACAAATACTTTTAACGAGCCGATTCTATTTCGAGGGACGGTTAGTATAGTTTGATTCTTGAGACGCCTTCCTGTGATGGTCTGTCGTGGTTCAGTAACTAGTTTTCTAATATAATTTGGGAGACTGGGACTCGTGTGCTTTATTTTGTGAACAAACAAAGTGCATTAGTTTATCGCCGTGTTTGAAGCTCATCCAATCCCAATCCCGATTTAATTTTTCCTGATGGTGCTCCTTATAGTTCACCTATGATTAATATAGTTACCTTTTTTGTAATTCTTGAAGTCTGAGTGCATCCGATATTGGTTATATACTGGTTGCATATGATAGTTGCCTAGTTGAACAAAGGCCAAATTGTAAATATCGCACGAGTTACAGAGGATTTGCTTTGGAATCTTACTTGCAACAGGTCAAAGGGGGCTTAGTGCACAATTGGCTTTTAGGATAATGTCGTTTATGTGAATATGGAAGAGTCAGAAGAAAACGTTCGGCCGATGTGTTTATGATTTCATACGTTTGATATTGGCTGGCTTCCCATTCTGAGATTTAGGAGATTACTTGTACGTGAATGTTTGTGGGATTGTTTTTTGTCGCGCTCAATTGTATGCCCCATTTTGTTACAAATTTGTATATAATATCAAGATCTTCTTGAACTGATTGTTGTGCTTCTAGTGAGCCTTGTGTGTGCGAAGAGTAATGCGACGCGTCATCAGCGAAAAAAAGTATTTCACTTTGAATCATGTCCGCCAAGTCATTTAAATATATTAACCCGTCCAGTCTCGGGTGGTCTTCAACCGCCCCCCCCCCCCACCTCAGGTTTTTCGCGGATAGTGGACGAACGGCACGGGGCAGCGCGACCAAATTTGGCATATCTTTTTCCACATCACTTTGGCATGATGATTCAAAATTGTGAAGTCAGGTCATCTAGGATCAACGAGTTAGTCAAGGTCAAGTGAGGTCGCCTCCAAAAACGTTCAACCAGACGTCACGCTTTGACGGATACAGATATTTTTATGAAACTTTCAGCATTTGCTTATCTTTATGGATGCAACAAAACGTATGATTGTAATTTTTTATCTTTTTTTTAGTTTTTGACTACATATAAATTTTTCGTATTTGCCAAATTGCAGTTCAAATAGAGGATTCTGGCCAAAGCAAGCGTTTCTTATTAGGGAAAGTTGACTTCCAGTAATGTTTCTCGGTCTTCGCCAAAAAAGATTATAGCCCTGGTCGATTTCGTTGTCATTTTCTGATTCCAAATACATTTTGTTTTTCCTATATCCCCAAAATGAACTCCCCAGAGCCAAAAACATAATGTAAGTCGTGAAAAGTCGTGAAAATGTAGCCACCTGGTGACGTCACTTTTTGGGGAAGTTGTTTTGGGGGGTGGACCTGGACCCTACTCGTCGAGCGCTTTCCGATGACATCTCTTTCGTTTTCGTGCGACGCCTAGTTTGGATTTTATATGGGGGTTACTAACCGCCCCCACCCCCGGGACGGGGTGTGAGGATCCGACCGGAAAGACGGCGCGGGTTAATGCCAAAATGGGTCCCAGAACAGAACGCTGTGGGCAGCACGCATTTGTCGTAATTGGTGATGGTAGGCTGTTTCCTACCATTTCAAGTTGTTCAATGTTATCTACGTATGATTGTAGCTAAATTTAGGCAGTGCCGGCAATCTCACAATGATTTTTGCACGTAAAAAAATAAGCCCGGTATGTCATATAGTAGCGAAATATTTTTTTCGTGTAAATATGTACATGTAAAGTCAAGATTTGGATCTAAAGATGAATATAGAGTATGTGTCAAGTAGATCAACTGAAGTTGGTTCCCATGATATGGAAAGTAACCATTTTGTTTCTCAGAGTATGTTGTTTTCTGTTATGTGTGGATAAATTCGTTTAACTAAAAAAACAACTGTTCTATGAATTTGGTCACACACAATTAGAGGCCAACTGGTCTATAGCTTGTGGGGTCGGAGCATGACCCTTTCTTTTTTAATATGGGCGACATATCAGCTTGTTTCTATTCTTTGGAGAAAACTCCGTGTTATAGCGATTTATTGAGCAATTTAGTAAGGGGTTCGTAGATAAGGATATCAATGAATGTAAGCACCCTGGGAGGTATTTCGTCATGTCCTGTTTATTTATTTGGATTAAGCTGGTTCAGCTGCTGAAGAACTTCATATTCAGTAATTTGAATTTCCACCACACATGGACTGCTATGCGCAGTGATAGCTTAGTGCACTCTAAGATAGCACGTTGCTTCAACACGTCACCTTGCCACGTGAAAGCTTGCACAGTCACATCTCAACAACAACAAAAACACGACTATTCATCGTTCTTCCATACCCTATCACTATTGCCCTAACAATGCAGATGCCCAACTAATATTTTTTGCGAAGCTCCCCACCTGCAGATTGCTTTACAAAGTGAATTGTAGTGTTGTGTGGCGACATCTAGGTAGCGGCCACAGCACTTGGAATATGGGATGCCGCCGAATGACGGCACGGGCTTGCCGGCGGCTCTTTGTGTGGGTTCCGCGGTTGGGGCGTGACCACTCCAGAGTTGACCTTGTTCGGAACCGTGAAGTTATAACTCTGACGTTCGGAAGTATGGATACGTAAAGACAGTACAGTAATTGCATGTGATACATGACATTCTTATAAATCCGCTGTGAAATGAATGAAACGCTTGGCCACGGCTTCACCCGTGTCCACGAGCATCCACCCAGCAGCCTTGTATCCTGATCTTCATTTTCAAGTCAGACTTATTCTGCTCAATAGAACGAATATGTATAGTGACCGATTCAACAGCGCTTACTGCTCTGACCTGCTTTCGACATTTCACAGCAAAATGTTCCAAGGTCCTACGTGTCCTATACTTTTTCCCCTTCGCTGAACACGTCATCAGTCGAACATAGCAAGACTTGCCTGTTGTCCTTCCTACCGGTGTTGGTGTCTTCTTCCGCGTCGCGTAGGCCACCTCCACCGGCTCAGCTGACGGCACTGCTTGGTCGTGACGTCCCCTACCCCCACCCCACCCCACTCCACCCCCACCGCCTCGTCCCCCAACAACCGTTGTCGGTCCACCGCTCGATCCTCAGCCAGCGCTATGAGCTCTAGACGATGAACAGTTCGGTGGTCCTCCAGCCACAGGCGATCACGGAGAAGACTAGAAACACACGCCTCTACGAACTGGTCTCGCATCATGTCATCTTCGAAGGGTCCAAATACACAGAACTTGCTCTGCTCCCTTAAGTTTGTCAAAAACGTGGTGGTTATTGGCTTTACGACACGTCGACCGTTGAGTCGTGCAGCGTCGCCAATCTCTCTCGCCGATTGGTTGCGAGCGAAGAGTAGCGACAGGTGAGGCTCGAGCCCACAGTCTTTCGATTGTGAGACGGGTAACTTACCCCTAGACTACTCGTCTACCGTCAAAAAGTGGCGACGGATTCGCCAACCCGCTGACGGCACCTACGGAACTTGACCCGTTCAGACATGACATCTCCGGGCTTTTCAAACAGGTGATGAAGCAACGAGAATCATTCCTCCATCGTATTGTCCTCAGGCTTCTCTTGTGACGAAGTTCCTCCGCTGTCATGTGGGCGTTGCGTGACTCGGAGCTCTGCCCCTGGCGCCGCTGTCTCCGCCAAGCGGTACCGCCGCCGGCCCTCCTGACCCAGGCAGAGCAGCGGGAACGCTGTCTGTCTGGCTGGGTCCCACTGTGACCAGCCAATAGCCATTGCATACAGCTCAAAATCTGCATATCAAGCAGGCCAAGGATTTTTTGACCACGCAGACGCCGCCGTGGCCAAAAATAGTCCCTCCGGACGAATACTTTTCATGGCCGCCGAGTCAATGCTCTTGCGTGCTTTATCCTGGTCGCCAATTACTGTCTTTCCATAGTCTTTTTGTGTTCATCCTAGTATTTCCGTATCTAATTTTCCGAACGTCGGCGTTACAACTTCACGACCCCGAACAAGGGAAACTTAGGAGTGGTCACGCCCCGACCGGGCGCCGCGGGACCCACACAAAGAGTCCCCGCTAAGCACGTGCCGCCGCCCTGGCAGTGTCACTCGGCGACACCCCATATTCCAAGTGCTGGGCCGCTACCTAGATGTCGCCACACAACACTACATGGATACATCTGAATTTCAGATGCGCTGATACACACAACACATGGTTGCATGGATTGCCCACGGCAATATGTAATCGCCACTGAGAGCACTCCAGCACCACCGCTTTACATCCACAACACACTGCAAAACGCACACCAGCGCCAACGCTGTGCCCATATGCGGCGCGTCATCGGAAACATTTTGAAAAGTGGACTTGGCTGCCTTGTTACATATGGAGGTCAATGGCTACATCTGCAATGGTCATCCCAGTCGGCTACTAGCGAAAACCGCTTGTCACCCGAGCCGCCGTTTGATCGCTGTGCGGGATATTGATATCTGACATTCCTGGCGCTAAGTGGAGTCCGTCGGACTTTGGGTGGGCCGGAGCGACGGTGGCGCACCCTACGCCGCGCACGTCGGAGTTCCTCGACCTCTGTTCGCCGGCTGTGTTGCGACAGCGTGCGGGCCAGAACACGTTCTGTGCACCGGGCTCAATACGGACGCGGCGGTGCGCGGGGACGTTTTGGATGTGAATCGCAATGAACTGGTGTGCGTGCTGAACACGGCACAGGTCTGCGTCACCAGGGCCACCGTTTTGAGCACGAGCAAGCGGACTTGGCTGGGCCGAGACGGGCCTTGTAACCGGTGCCCTGGTCGTGATTTTGACATGGAAGTATAAGATGCAGATGCGGAATTTTACTGCCTGCAAGAAACGGCCATTAATGGTTTCATCTTTGACATCTATATTAAGTATAGGCTTAATCCCTGAATCGAAAGCTCAGAAACGTGTTGTTGTTTATTGGGTGGTTCACGACGCACTTTCTGCACATTCACGGCTAATGGCGCCACCCACACTGTTTCGCCGGTGGGCCGCGGGATTGGGAAATGTCCGGAGCGGCGCCAGTCTAACCCGGGACCTCAGAAACATGTTAAAGAAAACAGAAACCGCAATAGGAGAATGAAGCGCAACAGTAGTGGGGAATCTGTCGCGGACTTCGATGACAAAAGGAGATGCTCAAATATCTTTCCCGACACAAGCATGGCGGTTATTTAAGTAGAATAACACAAGCAGTCATTCAAAACCAACCCCACGCGTTGTGTTCGTCTTCAAAGTGTGCAAAAGGTAGAAATAATTGTCGGTGTTAGTGGACAGTGATGTCAATGTTGTCGGTGACGGAGCGGGCTAACCTTCTGAGCCGCTCCTTTGCCGCACAGTTCATTGAACTTCATGCGGCGGTTTTTCCGGACCAGGAGTCCCAGTGTACGACGCTCCATCCCCGGCGGAGACACGGTGCAGCGTCCACATTGTCCCGACAATGGTGCATGAACAATCTCTCGAACAAGGCACGTTGGCCCGATGGCATCAGTGCATGAATTATGCATGCATGCTGCGATGACCTCTGTGTGCAACAGTTCGTTTAAGCGAGATACCGTGCACAGCAACGGCGAGGGCACCATATACCGAGCGACCTCAAACCGTCTTGGAACTCACACACCATGTGACATATGAATATTTTCTACGACGGAGAGCGTGGCACGTTGGCGTGATTGTATCATAGATGCATGCTTTACGCTCGCGTAGCCTTCGGGTAATTCCGTTAAAAATCGGCTTCGCTCAGCCGGCAAGGTAAACAGCCGCTCACCTCGCTCGGCGCTTGGCGACCACGCCCCCCCCCCTCCTCCGCCGGGCTCCGCCCACCCGCGGCGCTGGTCATATGGTGTGTTATCTTGAACAGATGCTACATTTCCACGTGAAATATGCGCCATAACCGGCCCCGCCAGATTGGCTCGGCGTTGCAACCACGAAATGGCTGGCTGGGCGTGATAGGATGTAGCCTTCGCATACCACCCGCATCCGGTGGTGCACCCAAAAGGGGACAGTTGCCCCCCGTGAGAGGTGGTGGGCCCGGAAGTATTGCGCCGGGGTCGGAAAGATTGCGCCGAGATAAAACAAATTATGGCGAGGTATCAAAATACATGCCAAAGCCTCCAAGATCTCCTTGGACCCGATACAAATTTATTTCGGCGCCAAAAATAAGTGCAGCGGGCCCGGAAAACCCTTCCCAGGTCCCGCAAACCTGTGCTGGGACCACCAAAATATTGCGCTGGGACCCTAAAATTCCCACCATGATTCAAAAGGCAGGGTCAGGACTGAAGCATTCCATGGCTACTCAACCGGTGGGTGCCGTCCGACCATTTTTTAATTTTATTTTAAAGTTGCGTACCGGGGCTTCCAAGGACGAATAATTCATTTATGATGAAATAAAAATGTCCCAAAAATATTTCACAAGATACAGTCTTGGCAAATTTCCCAAGGTCAGTGAGGAGGCCTAATTTTGATGTCCCATAACTCAGAGGCTAAGAGAGCTATTTCATTTAACTTTTTTGGGTTTGAATTGGAATGAATCAAGGAATAAGTTGACTACCTCGGATTTTCTATTTTCAACTCATTAGGTCACGTTACATCGTGACCTATCATTTGCGGCGTCAGTTCATTCAGGCCAATTCATCATTCAGGCCATTTCAAATAAATAAATCAAACACGCGGGGTCCGACCTGTAAAAAGTACTTTTGGGCATCGCAATGCTGACACAACACGCTGGGTGGGCCCCCTGTCCGTCGATAACTTCACATCTATTTGGCGTACGGTTTCAAAATGGTCCAGAGTGGCTCCCGACGACGAAACCTGTCGGTTGGTGCCTGTTATGCTGCGATCAGGTCATAAGGTGACATTGAAGTTAGGTGTTCAAGGTCATTGGATGTGCGGTCACGAATTTATTTCTGGCTAAAACTGCATCCCTGAGTCAGCTAAACGGCTGAACTCAATGATATTGTGTTAATCATATCGAGACGGTTACAGTGATACGTGGGATGACCCCGGTGGGTCAAGCTATGGCACGTGACCTGAGGCCAGGTCACCGATACTGTTACAGGCGCCTATTGACATATGCATATACCTATCGATAAAACAGCACGACACAAGCACACCAACATATCACTTCAGCCCTTTGACATGTTTGACGACCTTGTGTTCTTGTACTGATTGCATGATTATACGTTAAATGGCAGGTGCCTCTTGAGATATTCCTATCGATAGAATACGACACAAGCGCACCAACATATCACTTCAACACCTCGACATACTTGCCAGTCTTGTCTTCTGCACGGACGTGGATCCGCATTATTTTCTGACTCACAGTGCAGAATCTGTGGTGCTTTCTTGTTCCCTTGATCGTCACGGCTTTAGTGAAGCGGCCATTCAAGCGATGGCACACTCCGCAGTGTTATTGACATTGGATCTTGACCTCAATACAGTCGCGTCGCGCTGTGCAAGTCGTGCCATGCCCATGACATGGAATAATGCTCAGTTGTTCTCGTTCCTGTGCGGCGTAGGGGTAACTACCATTAACCCGTCCCGTCTCCGGGGGGAGGGTCTTCAACCGCCCACCCTCAGGTTTTTCGCAAATAGTGGACGAACGGCGTGCGGTAGCGTGTCTAAATTTGGCATACCTTTTCCCTCATCAATTTGGCATCCTGATTCAAAATTTTGAAGTCAGGTCATTTAGGGTCAAGGAGTTAGTCGAGGTCAAGTGAGGTCACGTCCAAAAACGTTCAACCCGTCGTCACGCTCTAACGGATACAGATATTTTAATGAAGCTTTCAGCCTTTACTTACCATTAGGGATGCAGCAAACCGTACGAGTGGAATTTTTCATTCTGTTTCGTTTTTGACTACATGTAAATTTTGCAGATTTGCTAATTGCAGTTCAAATAGAAGATTCTGGCTAAATAAACATTTTTTTTATAATAAACGGCGCGGGTTAACCTTTCTCTTTCCGGTTAGATCCCCACACCCCGTCTGGGGGAGGTGGTGAGTACCCCCTCTAAAATCAAAACTAAGCGTCGCACGAAAACGAAAGAGGGTCATCGGAAAGCGCTCGACGAGTAGGGTCCGGCTCACCCCCCAAAACAACTTCCCCCAAAAGTGACGTCACTACGGGCTAGATTTTCACGACTTTTCACGTCTTACATTATGGTTTTGGCTCTGGGGAGTTCATTTTGGGGGATATATGAATAAAAAAATTGGAATCAGAAAAGGACAGCGAAATCAAACAGGGCTATAATTATCCCCCCCCCCTCCCCCCGACCACCAATTTTTTTTAATGTCAAAATTTTGAGTTTTCGAGTTTTCTTTAATTTTCCCTTACCAATGGGTAGATCAGACCGAGAAACGTTGTCGGAAGTCAACTTCCCTAATAAAAAATGCTTTCTTTAGCCAGAATCCTTTATTTGAACTGCAATTTCGCAAATACGCAAAATTTATATGTAGTCTAAAACGAAAAACTTCACTCGTACGTTTTGTTGCGTCCCTAAAGATAAGCAAACGCTGAACGTTACATTAAAATATCTGTATCCGTTAACGCGTGACGACTGGTTGAACTTTTTTGATGGCGACCTCCCTTGATCTTGACTAACTCGTTGACCCTAGACGACCTGACTTCACAATTTTGGATCAGCATGCCAAATTGATGTGGGAAAAGGTATGCCAAATTTGGGCACGCTGCCGCGTGCCGTTCTTCCACTATCCCCGAAAAAAACCTGAGGGGGCGGTTGAAGACCCCCCACCGAGACGGGACGGGTTAATAGCGACAACTTTATCTCATTGGAAGATTCATTCAACAGCACCATAGACATTACACCGGCATACTACAACAGAATCTTGAGCAAGCCATAGACAAAGATGACAACATAGGTATGCCCTTGTCCCGTTGGATCAAATTGGTAACCTGGCCAGTTCACGTGACTCAACTTGATCTATCGGGGGTATGTCATGCATCACTGTAACCGTCTCGACGTGACGAACACAATTGTGTTGAGTTCAGCTCCTTTGCTCAATGAGGGGCAAAGTTATAGCCATAAACGTGTTCGTGACCTCAGATGATCTTGAACGCCCAATGTCATGTGACTTGTGACCTGATGTCAGTGTAGCAGAAACCAACTGACAGGTTTCGTCATCAGGGGCCACTCTGGACCATTTCGACACCGTATGCCAACTAAATGCGAAGCTATCGGCAAGCAGGGGTCCCAAATCAGCGTTCTGTGTCAACATTGCGAGCAACCAAAATGTTTTTTGCAGGTCGAACCCCACGTTTTTTTATTTATATGTATGAAAAGGCATGAATGGGGCTCAAATATTCATCACACGAAAGTTTTAATTTCAGCATACAAAAGGTCGAGATCACGGCGCAAAAACTAGGTCACGGGGTCACGTGACCTAATAAATTGAAAATCAAAAATCTGAGATAGCCAACTTGTTCCTTAATTCATCCCAATTCAACAAAAAAGGTAAATGAAATGGCTCTCTTAGCCTTGGAGTTATAGGTCGTCAAAATTAGGCCTCCTCACTGACCTTGGGGAAATTTGCAAAGACTGTATCTTGGGTCATTATCATAAATGAATAAGCAATTCATTTACGGTGAATTTTTTGTTCACCATAAATGAATTGTTCGCCCTTGAAACCCCCAGTACACAACTTTTCAGGAAAATAAAAAATGATTGGACAGCAAATTGGAAAATTGTCGGTTGAGTTACTGTGGAATGCCTCGACTGCCAATAAAGCCAGCGGGGTTAGAAAACCCACACCAGCGCTGAAAACAAAACAGCTACCGGGGCCCCCAAAGATGGCGTTGGAGGCTATAGAATTGTCACCATTACCCGCAAAAGTTTGCGTCAGGACTGCGAATAAAAACACAGGGGCTAAAAAAACTCACACCGGACCGAACAACTCGCGCGGGAATCCTCAAAGATAGCGCTAGACAAAACCATTCTCGTCGGAGCCCCGAAGGATTCAGGTTGGGTGGGTGGGGGCAAATAAATGCAACAGGGTCCCGAAAATTCGCGCCGGGACCAATAAAGTCGCACCGGGAGCCCCCAAAAAGCCTACGCTCCCACCCTTTCCCAAATTCGGTCCCACACAACCCGTGCCGAACACTCCAAATAGATTTAACCGTGATTTCAAAAAATAAAACCAGCTCAGGAGCTCGGAAAATCCCATCAATTACCCGAAATATAGCGCTGGGCCCCTGAAATCCCGCCGGTGCCAAATAATTAGCCCAACAAAAATTCGTGCCGGGAGACCGAAATCTGCACACAACGGGGTCCCAATAGCACACCGGAAGCTCAAATTCACACCGGGGAAATTCAAAGCACACCGGACCTGAAAAAGCCACATGGCTTTAAAGATGCACCAGGGCCGTAAATAACACATCGGAGGCCCTCAAAACGCCGAGAAGGTCTAAAATCGCACGGGGTCAAAAAGCCAGACTGGGCCCACAAAACGCCCAGAGGGCCTGAAATCACACGGGGGTAAAAAAAAAGACAGGCCGGGCCCACAAAACGACGCGTGGTCCAAGTAGTGCACCGATGAGAGGGTGAGGGGAGCAAAGGTGAGAGGTGGCTTGGTGGCGAGGCTACCTAGCTACCTGAGAGGTGGCGATTTCCCAAGGTGTGGCGACACTGGTCGTATCACGTTCACGTCCGGACAGCGCTCGAGTACTGCGGTACTATCTGGCCAGGGGCAGTCGAAGCCCATATGGACATCGTTGAGATAGTGCAGAATAAACACACGGGTCGATGGTGGTCAGCGGGACACTAGCGCCATTAGTGGCGGAACTTTGTGTAACGACTGATACGGGAGCCGTTTGCGACGGTTTGTTAACCCTGTTGTGCAAACCATGGAACGACATCGCCCGCCCCTTCAGATCTCGACAGCCTATGGACCGATGTTTTTAGGAAACAATGTAGTTCGAAAACTTCTAACTGGTTGGCCGTACGCCGCGCCCGAGCGAGGGTCGCGCGCCGGCGCTCCGCCACCCAGCCCAGCCTGCCGTCTGTGCCTCTCCTTCGGTGTGGAGAGGCACAGACGGCCTCTCCTCTCCTCCTATGTGTGTGTGCGGAGAGCGAAGTGCCCCACGTCCGCTTCCTGTGACGATCGACGACTCCCGCCGGCGACGACCATCACGCGGTACCAGCCGGGAGGTTCAGGGGTACGGATCTAACGAGCAGAGTTTTTCTCTGCCGCCCCTGGACCCCTTGAGTTTGACAAGATTATTATCCATTGGGACGCATTATCATGTGTTGTCTGTGTTGTCCCGGGTGATCTTGATCTGCTGAGATGGATCGATCTGCTTACCGTTGTGAACGCTCCGGTACTGGTTGCTATGTCCTCTGTTCGCCAATCGTCGACCCGCTCGCCTCGCACGTTTCCTGCCGCTCCGGGTGACCTTGAATCTGGTCAGCGCCAGTCGCCCGCTGATCGCGTGCCCGTGGGCTCTGGGTCAGCCGTCCCGAGCGGCAGCCAATCAGCGGGCTCTGGCGGCCGAGTACGCCGGACAAGGCGTGGCAGGCGCGCACCTGGGGCGAGGCGCCGGGGGTGCAGGGCCGGCGCCCGACGCCCGGCCACCAGTCAAGCCGCATCTGGATCTGCGCTTCTTTTTTGGCAATCAACTCTCAATCATTGAAGCCCAAGCTACTAGAACTATCTGACCACTTACACCATCACAAGTATGACCTCATGGGCCTCTGTTAGACCTGGCTCTGCCCAGCGACCCCGAGTCGCCTACTCGTGCTGCCTGGATACCAACTGTTCCGGGCCGATCGTCTGGATGGTCGGGGCTTTAGTGGTGTGGGACTGGCTGCCAGGGACGGTGTCAGTGTGACCCCTATCGGGCTCGCCACCACAGCGATTCCCAACAGCCGACTTGAGACGCTATGGACACTGGTGAGGACCGACACTAAGCGGAAATGTATTATTTGTACCGCCTATCGGCCTCCTAGGCGTGTCATAGGGGACCCAAGGGCTGACTTTGACGACCTGATTGATCAATTGCAACGTTTATCATCCCCAGCCCAAGGTGCTAATCTGTGGTGATCTTGATTGCTGCCTTTTAAAACCTGATGCCGTGACTCAGCCAAAAACATACTGTGCGATTTTATGTCTGACCACTCCTTGACGCAGTATGTTTAATCTCCTGCTTACTCAGCAGGTCCCTACTTGATGTGTGAGTTACGAACTGTTCCGATTTTGTGAAACGTTGCATAACCCAATTCTGTCATTTTAGTCCACATTATTTTATCCGTGCTTTGATCAGTGTACCTCGCTCTCGCCCGCACCGATCAGCTGTTCGGTCTCGCTGTCTCCACCGGGTCGACCAAGCTGCGATTCATGCTCACCTTATTAATGCTTACTGGTATAATTTTTTTCATCACAGACTTTCACTCAGAAGTGGCATGTTTCTCAGTGTATTGCTACCAATTGTTGACGCCCATGCCCCGGTCAAAGCCGTGCCCATTCGCAATCCTAGCGCCCCTCCCGTCATCGACCCCACCAAAGACCTAATGTCTTGCCGTCGCGTGACGTTGGCTGAACGCGGCCACAGGTCGCCATCATATGTCGTTATGAACAGAGCGGGACTTCCGCCATACACCGCTACAATTGCAATGGCATTTAGCGGGCACATAGCGGGACGCCGATCGATGCGGCAGCACATCAGTTTGACAATCAGTGGTCGGAAGCCCGTCCACAAAGCGCCCGACGCCACACCCGATGAGCTGAAAAATGAATTCGTTGGCGTTGGTCCGCGTGCTGCTAGTGAGGTGAGATAGTTGCCAGACCTAGCATGCCGTCAACCACGTGTTGGCGCCTATGCGTTTTGTGTGGCACCGCTGACGCTGTCAGAGCTGAGGATGAGTGGCTTGTCAGCTCGCGGTGAGGACGAGGTCAGCAAACACATGGTGCGCCTGTCCTTTGACGTGATCGGCACGGTGCTATTGCATTTGGTCAACTCCAGCATTTATTTCCTTTTCTGGTGTTCCTCGATCCTGGAAGCACTCCCTCGTTCATACTATCTGTCGAGCGATCCTACCAGCCCTTCCAAATACCGTTCTATTTCCATAGTTCCTGTCATTTACAAAATTGTAGAGCGTGCCATTCATCAGCAGCTCTACGATTGCATGTCCCAAAACCACCTCTTGTCCTCAGCTCAGCACGGTTTCCGTCTACGTCACTCGACAGAAGCTGACTTCCATGTTCGACCATACATCCACCAATGACCGAGGTGAGTTATACCTTCTTTGCTTGCTGAACTTGAATAAATGCTTTGATGTGATCGATCACTCGATGCTCTTGACTAAATTAAGCATCCACAGTATCGACACTTCTTGGTTCTCTGCATACCTTTGCGATCATAACCAGAGTGTCAGCCTCACCGACAATCTGAGCAATCTCAAAGTCTACTCCGCTTCCCGACGGCATTGGTGTCTTTCAGGATCGGCTCTCGGCTCACTCCTCTACTGCATCTCCGCCAACGACCTCAGTATGTTCGTTGAAGGTGCATTCGTCCAATATGCGGACGACATTGAAATTGTGGTTAGTGGCAAGAAATCGGAATTTCTAAACATCGCGGATGGAATATGCTTTAGCCTCTCTTGACTCTTCGTTTCGTGCAAACGACCTCAAAGTGAATGCCAGAAAGTCTCAACTGATGCCATAAAGACATAAAGACATAAAAGATTAGTGCGACTATGAGTCACAAGGGCCCTTCTTGGTGCACTCTGTACACTGAACCAGTTGCCCACCAAATCTGTCAATCAGCCCTCCCTGTAATCCTGAAAAAGCATCTATTCTTATAACATAAAGACATAAAGACATAAAAGATTAGTGCAACTATGAGCCACAAGGGCCCTTCTTGGTTGCACTCTGTACACTGAACCAGTTGCCCACCAAATCTGTCAATCAGCCCTCCCTGTAATACTGAAAAGCAAGCCCTCTATTCTTATAATGATTGTCTATGCTGTTTTTAAAGATGTTCAATGTGCTGCTACTGACAATGTTTTCTGGCAGCTGGTTCCAGTGTTCTACTACCCTGTTGGTGAAGAAAGTTTGCCTTAACCTTGTTCTGCTGTGGTTAACTTTAATTTTGAATTCATGACCTCTAATTGCATCATTTCTGTTCAATTCAAACATTTCCACAAGGTATCCCCTCTCCAGACCATGGACAAATTTAAAGACCTCGATGAGATCTCCTCTCAGCCTTCTATATCTAAGTGAAAACATATTCAATTTCTTCAATCTTTCCTCATATGCCAGGTTGCTTATGCCATTAACCATTTTTGTAGCCCTCTTTTGTACTCTCTCTAAAAGCCAACAATCTTTTCATAGCTAGGAGACCAAGCTTGGATGCAGTATTCCAAATGTGGCCTGACATATGCACAGTAAAGCTTCCTGATGACTTCCTCACTTCTGTATGATACATTCCTATTTATTGCCCCAAGCATTCTCAGTGCCTTCTTCCTGGCTTCCTTGGTCTGTTCTGATGCCCCCAATTTTGTGTTTAGAATAACACCTAAATCCTTCTCCTGTTGAGTCACTGATAGCACTTGGCCACCCATCAAGTATGGAGCCTTCATATGCTGCTTACCTACATGCATGATTTTGCACTTATCAAAATTAAATTTCATTTGCCATTCTTCGGACCACTTCACAAGTTCGTCTAAGTCTTTTTGCAGCGAGATATGCTCATCTTGACCTGTTATTGCCCTAAAGACCTTCAAATCATCCGCAAATTTCAAAACTTTACTGCTCAGGCCACTTTCAATGTTATTTACAAATATAATGAACAGTAGTGGCCCCAGTACTGACCTCTGGGGGACTCCACTAAGAACATTTTGCCATGATGACTTTGTACCATTTAGCATCACTCTTTGCTGTCTATCTGAAAGCCACAACTCTATCCATTTTAAGATGCTACCTTCAATACCATGGGACTGAAGCTGTATCATTAACCGTTTATGGGGTACCTTGTCAAAGGCCTTACTAAAGTCAAGATATGCTACATCAACCTGATTTCCCTGATCAAATTGTTCTGTGGCGAAGTTAAAAAAGTCCAAGAGGTTTGTGAGACACGATCGTCCTTTTCTAAACCCATGTTGAGTATCTTGAATCAATCTGCTACCTTCCAGATAACTAACTATTCTATCCTTGATAATTGATTCGAGTACCTTGCAGACTAGGGATGTGAGACTTACTGGCCTATGGTTTTCAACTTTCCCTCTTTCTCCTTTCTTGAAAATAGGAACTACATTTGCCCTTTTCCAATCGGTTGGAATTTCATTTTGTGAAACTGATCTACAAAATATTATACTAAGTGGAAATGTCAGTTCATTTTCAGCTTCCCGCAATACCCGAGCATAAATTTCATCAGGTCCTGCTGACTTGTTCGGCTTTATTATCCGGATATGATTGTAAACAACATCACTATCAATGAAATATCATTTATCAGATCACATGTCACTGAACTATGGTGTACGGTCGACAGATTGGTCATATCTTCCAATGTAAATACTGATTTAAACTGCTTGCTCAGCTCCTCAACCATCTCACTATCCTCACCAAATGTAGTCCCGTTTACTTGCAGTGGACCAATTGTGCTAGAAACTTTACTCAGCTTGTAGAAACTAAAGAAGCTTTGACTCTCCCCATTACAGTTCCTAGCTAAATCCAGTTCTTTTGCTCGCTTTGCTGCTCTGGTTTTTTGCTTCACAGTGTCTCTAGCTTTTCGATACGCCTTTAGATTAATTACATTTGAAGCCTCTTTAAACACTCTAAATGCAGTTTTCTTAGCCTTAATTGCTTTTATCAAGTCTGGTGTAAGCCGTGCTGGCTTTCCTACCCTTCTTTTGCGTCTTTGCTTTTAGGGGACATGTCTAATCTGAATTTCCTTCAAGAAATATTTGAACTTGAACTCCTTCAAGTAAGTCTATTCTGTTGAAATTTGGAACCTTTACCAAATTTTCCTTAATAATCTCCCCTACATGTGCCTTGAATATAAGTATGTTTGGTACTTCTTCCGAGTTTCGCCTACAGTAGTTTGAACCAAGTCACTTAAATCCGAGAATACAAGGTCAAGAATGAACCATGCCTGGGGTTCCGATACAAACTGGTGTAAGAACAGGTCCTCTTCAAGGCATTTCCTAAACATTTTGCATGATGGGGAGCCGCTGGTAAGTCAGCAAAATTTGCGTCATACCCCGAAATTGCCGTAAAATTTCGCGATCACTATCTAACACCCATCTCGGAAGCTAAAATACAATGCATTTTACATACATACATACACACATACATACATACATGCATACATACATGCATGCAGGTATGCTTACGTACATACATGCATACGTACATCTTCTAGGACAAATTTTCGTAATGATCTTGAAGAAAAAAACTTACAAATATTCGCATATGCTACGGAATTTTGCTTATCGGTATAATCTGATGTGACGCCTATGAGGTTACAGGCGATATCAAGTATAAATATTAGAGTGACTCTAGGCTAACTAAATCTGTTTAATGTAAAGAAGGTCATTGGAGTAACAAATCTTAAGTGCTGGTTGATCCATGCAATAGAGGCCAATAATTATACAATCTGAACTCGTCCTCGGTTCAAGGGAGTTCATCTGGGGAGAAGATATCAAATAGCCGTTTTGGTCCAGTATGCAATGCGTTACATCAAGGGCGCTGCATGACCGATGTAGTCGATGCGCCCCTAAACTCCAATAACCAACCAGCCAATGCGTTACATGTTTTCGGCTACATTTCTATGAGGAGCTCGAGAAACTGACCTACGCTTTAGTATGTAACACAGAATACCCTCTCTTGTGTTCTGTCGTCTCCAGCATGTCCGTCTTGAGGTCACGTGATGGGCACTGACCTCTCTACAATAATTACAGCTGGATTGACCCGCCAGTGTTAGATTGTATCGGACGACAGCAAGCAACCGCTTCAGGCGGTAGAAGCAGCGCCTGTGATCGAGTCTGTGATCTCATCATAACATGGGCTGACATTGTAACTTGAAACAGATATAAGGATGTTTGACCTATGCTGACCCCAAAGGTAAGGATGTCTTCGGTAACCGATATATCGATTTTATAACGATACGAGCATCGTTTCCAGTCCTAAGCGGTCAACATATTTAAATGAAATGAATGATATGAAAATTGACCCAAAATGACCTAGTTGAGGTCACATAGTAACAAATGACCTGTCTGTCAGTACAGTCTGTCACTGTGTCAGTCAGGATACAGTATCTGTCAGTACACATTGGTCCGATTGTATCTCATAGCAATAAGCAACGGTTTGAGGAGTTATAACAATGCCTACGAATGACTCTGACGTAATTAGAACATGACCTGACACGGCATTGAGATTAACTTTTATACACAACGACCCCTAGATATTGCTTTGAAGGTGCTGAAAGTCTCAAGCTGCTGCCTCAATTAGCTTCATTGTTATGGCACATAAACGAATGGGAAATACTCCCCTCAGTGACTCGCTGGTTAGCACATTCGCCGTATCCGTCGAATCCGGCTCACAAAACACACCGCTGACGTTAATCGTGCACAAGGGCGGACTGAAAGTATGGTGGCATACATACATACACACATGCACAGATGTATGTATGGCACAGATGTATGTATGGCACAGCTGTATGTATAGCATACATACAAACGCCGATCCCAGCATCACCAACATGAACAGATCGGTCGCATTGCACCAGATGACACGTCCCTGTTCACTCCGCAGAGCACGATCTGCTGAGTTGCAACATGTGCTTGAGGCAACCCGATTATCCGCTATTTCGACACTGCAGATTGGCTGTCTGCAGCTTGTCCTTCGACTCTTCTTTCTTCGTCTTTACAGCCCTGCTGTGGCGGGAGTCGACACTCAACTTATCGGCGGCATTCTGTGCCTCGGGCTGGGAACGTGTCAGCGTTCACTCCAGATCCCTCGCCAGCTTTCCTCCCGGAGCAGCCTGCTAGTCTTCTGGACGGTCTCCTTGTAGTGCCCAGAGGAGCTTCGTGCCTGCGCCTGGGGCGACACTGGGCGGTTTCATGCTTGCACTAGCGGGAAGTAATCGTCATGACACTCCGATAGGGGACGAGTAGCCTAGGGGTAAGTTGCTCGTCTCACAATCGAAAGGTTGTGAGCTCGAGTCTCACTTGTCTCTACTCTTCACCCGTGACTAATCGGCGTGACAGATTGGCGACGCTACATGACTCAATGGTCGATGTGTCGTAAAACCAATAACAACAACGACACTCCGATAGTGGGCTCAGACTACAATAACTACGTTGATCTGAAAGCTTTTAAACCGGAGATTGCATCAATTAACTATATGAATAAACAAACAGAGTAGGTTCAGTTAACTGGGACGGGGATGGCCGAGTGGTTAAGGTGTCGGGCTCTGGGTACCAAAGGTCCCGGGTTTGACACTAGCGCCGCTCGGGACATTTCCCAATCCCGCGGCCCACCGGCGAAACAGTGAGGGCGGCGCCATTAGCCGTGAATGTGCAGAAAGTGCGTCGTGAACCACCCAATAAACAAACAAACAATAGGTTCAGTTGACTAATTCGATAACCTTCTCGACTAGTAACAGCTTGTTTGTGCACAAACCAGCTTGTTTATGGAAATGTACGCCTACATCCGCGCCTGGGACGTCATCTAGTCGGAAATCTGGAAGTCGGACCAACCGAGCCTGACTTCTGAAGTAAACTCGATGACAACAACCGTCTGTCGAATTCAGCAGTCTTCAAACGCCAAATTTTCCGAGCACTCGACCACTCTGATCAATATCGCCAGCCGGCTTCAACCGCAGTAGGTGATTGGCCCGTTATGCTAGCCATGACGAATTGTAATCCACGTTTCAAGAAATAACGTCATCACTTGTGTACGATTGCATCATTTATGGCCGTAATATGTCGGCAAAGCCAACAACCAAGTTTGTCTCAGATACGCATATTTTGGACTATGCGGTCTCTGGGGTGTTGTAAAGTGTAAACAATTTATTCTTTGTCCTTTCTTGTGAGTATGATATTCAAAGATTTGGATCAATTCCCCCCTCCCAGTATGAGTTACTCAAGTACAGCGACATTTAAAAACGGAGCCTCGTATAGTGCGGTACAGTGGACGCCAATATAACTGTAAACAATCCGCTTGTGAAGTGGAGATAATTTAATATTTTCGGGAGCGTCAAGATGAGATCATATCTGGAAATGATGTGTTGCCATGTTTATCGATAATACAGGTACTCCACAGCCATAAAATATAACCTAAGAGGAAAAATATTCATCCGCAGGATGCATACGACCACTTCCTCCCCAATATTGCATATTTGCATAATGCAATGGCAAGTTTATGTTCTATCCGACAACTCCTACCTCCCGGCCTTGGTGCCAAATCCTGCCAGATTGGCTGGTTGTTTCTGTGAATCGAGTTCATTTTTTTCAAACAGTGCCGAAATTTGAATATGTTGGCTACGTTTTATATTGAATGTATTGATTTGTAGTCAAAATTACTGCATAGTATTAGTGCTGGACCATTTAATATCTACCGATAAAGTACACATATTTCAATGGTATCCCCTGCATACTAGACGAAGTCATCGATATTGCATCCCAGTGCTTATTGGCCGTCGTGAAACGGACTACTGTCTGGCATATTAACGTCCAGCCGAAGTGGACAGCGTTCTTTTCCCCGGAGGTTCTCGCCTGCGTGCACTGCACGCAACCTGCTGGCGTTGGCCTTGCAGCGGTCCAGGATGCACGCGAAGGAACCCATTGTCCACTTTCGCTACTTGGTCTGTGCAATATAGATGCCGAATCTAGTGTTGAAAATGTCCGTGCCACACTTTGTGAAGTCGTAGAGCTTGTAGAGCGCAAGCTTTTGGTTTGGGCCCTTCGTGACACACATGATCGGTGGCATTGTGGGTGGAAGCAGGACATTCTTTGTGTCCGATGGCTTTGTTTTCACCACGTACAAATGTAGGGCTATCTTATTTGTATTTGTCTTCCGTCACCACCCGTCTGAAGTCCCATCCCTGCTTTTGTCTTCCTTCAGCTTTTCTGTGATTCCTCTTCGTTTGGTGTTGATGGTGCCGATCGCTAGCACCTTGTTGAGCCAGCGACCATTCTGCCAGAGGAGTGGAGGTGTATGGCCCATGCATGGCGCTGTTGCATCCCTGATGCTGTTGTGGGCCTGCATCTCCTCAATCAGGGTCGTCGTTAGTTCGGTGGTTAAGTTGTGCGTCTGGAAGGCCAGAGGTACGTAGTTCGATTCCCCGCGATTCCCGCCCTTCCTGCCAGGTTGAGAGGCAGGCGACGCCACATGACGTCAGCCGCTGAGTGCGTCGTAAAACCACACTCCAATCCAATCCGATCCATCCCCTCCATCAGGTGCTATACTGCAGACCAGGCCTCGCAGTGTAGCACCTGCTGGAGGGGATGGATTTGATTTGATTGGATTTTGGCTCTACGACGCACTCAGCAGCTGAGGCCGTACGGCGTCGCCTGCCTCTCACCCTGAGAGGCAGGAAGGGCGGTGAAGGGCGGGAACCGCGGGGAATCGAACTCCGTACCTCTGGCCTTCCAGACGCTCAACTTAACCACTGAGCTACGGTCTGCAGTGCGGCATCGGCTGGCTCGTCGGGTCGCCGCAGCGTACACTGGCCGCGTGGGGATGTGCGCACTTGGCTGAGTTGACACTGCCGAACAGTGGCCAATATTTGGCTGGCCTGCCCGGGTACCGCCGGCGGACGCCGACCTTGGCTCGCATGCGGCGTCACGCCACGTCACGTCACGGCGATCGAGAGCTATTCCTCCTCAGTCGTGCACTTGAGACAGCTGCAGTTGAAGAGTTTAAACAACCCGGGTTCGACTCTAGCGCCACTCAGGACATTTCCCAATCCCGCGGCCCACCGGCGAAACAGTGTGGGCGGCGCCATTAGCCGTGAATGTGCACAAAATGTGTCGTGAACCAACCAATAAGCAAACAAGAGTTTAAACAATCATCTCTGAACGCGGCGAACCGTTCCGCCTCCCAGCGCCTCGCTCTGGTTTCGGAGACGTCGAATAGCAGGTGGCTGTGGGTAGTGCGAAAACGTTGCCTTCACACTGCAAACACGTGGCGTGCGACACGTGCAACACGTGTCGTTCTGTCTGATCGTGGAAAACACGCTGACTGATGTGGAGATTTTCCCCAGTAGAGCTCTGGCGTACTTCAGACCGATGAATGCTGCTCCCACTATTGACCACACATCTATCCTTTCTTTGTAAATATCTGTGAGTTCAACCCAGACTGTCCGTAACAGCCACTGCACGTGGAGGGTATGTATTGTTAAATACATAAATGAATAAATGCTGTCATCTCCGTGGCATCTGTGCAGAGCCCGACGTCTCTCACGAAGCCAGAGGGTCCAGCCCAAGTCCTTATTTTAAGGACGTGCCTTGAGATCGAATAGAGAAAATTACAGCTTAACATTGGCACGGTACAAAACCAGGGGGTCCAGACCCCGCTCCGACAAACTGAGAGCCAAGATGAGCCCAGACGACCCTTTTGATCCCGGGGTTTTATTCTAGGGAATTTTGACGCCGAATTCGAATTTAGCCATCATGTTTGCCACAGAGAAACATAGGGCTGTCGATTTACACTCGGAACACCCAAAGCTAGCAGTAGGCGTCATGACAGGTCATGCTCTGGAAAGGCTGGGTATAATTTTTTGGGTCAGCTCGGCCAGGTCAGCAATATTACCCCATGAGTGATGTACCCTCCAAGATACATGGCGTTTCAAATCCCACAGAAACTTGCTCAAAATGACGCAAATTGGTGCAAATTAGGCAAAGTTTTGCCTGACAACAGACTAGGTTAAGTCGTCAGTTTTCTAGAATATCTAAAGGTTGCACGTTGCTGGGCTTGACACATGTGATGAGTCCTATAAGTTTCAAACAAATCGGTTGGCCAAGCTACAGGCTGTCAAAATATTTTCGAGGTTCATCCCATTAGCATGACGGAAGTCAGGGAAATGCAAAACAAAACCATATAGAAGAGATTTCTTTCTTTGATAATTTATTTAAATAAATACGTGTACTCGAAGATAATGGTTGATAAATACAAAGCATGGGTACATTTCAACAACATTTCAGGGCCCCAATGCTCGGAACCACATTTGTGACGTAGCAGCCCTATCAGGCAACCGATTGTTATCGCAAACATGCACTTCAACCCGGCATTTACCGGGAGTTATCGCTTGACGCAACGTCGGCACACTTTCCTGGACGGTGTGCGTATCATACACGACCGCCATCAAACCATTGATAGTTTGAATGCCCTGGGCTGTACGTGTTGTGACGGCAAAACAAGTCCTGTACGGAAGCCTCATTTGTCGCAATTCACCGCCAAAACATCACGCATACGTGGCTGTTTTGGCGCGCGGCACTCCGGGTTCACTTACGATAGCGCGCGTCGGTCCAGGTTTTCGGCTCCTTCTCAATTGCTCCTTCCCGTTCGCTATCGTATGGCTCTTGCTTAAGTATTCCTCAGACGTCCTCTATCGGGGGAGACCGGGACACGTTTGGAGGGTGCTATGACAGGCGCAACGTCTTGCTTCAGCAAGAGCCAGGTGTTGCGCGGTATTTGTATCATGGCTAGGTCGGCCATGCAACCGCCATTAGGACAGTGTTTGTCAATTGCACATATGAGCCACTCCCTGTCTGATGAGGAAAATTCATCGCGTGACATCAAATGTTTGCAGGTTTTCTGCTTAATATTGGAGTTGTGTGGCAATTACCAGTCATTTGCTGCATAATGCAATGCCGGATCGAAGAGTGCCCTGCATAAAGCCACCAAGTTTATCGCCGTGTAAGGACAACAATCGGAACTTAATCGGTTCACAGGTTTTCCATTTTGTATGCCAGCCCCAGGTGCACTCAGGCAACGCCGATGTTTTATAGCTGTTTTTCTAGTGATTTAGGCGACGCTATATAACCTAGCGGTTGAATGCGTCGTAAAAGAGCCCAAGGTTCTTCTTCTTCTTCTTGCGGTTTAGCGTGACCTGCAACAAAGCGAAGCGGTACACTGAATTCCAAATTCATTCATGGGAGTTTCAGCGATAGTTACAATTAAATACAACCAGTATTATCAGCACTGCACTGCCACGCTCCTCTTAACGGCCGTGTTTGCCAGTCTTTTGTTTATTGGGTGGTTCACGACGCACTTTATGCACATTCACGGCTAATGGCGCCGCCCACACTGTTTCGCCGGTGAGCCGCGGGATTGGGAAATGTTTCGAGCG
This sequence comes from Imbricaverruca yamaguchii, assembly GCA_034440575.1. NCBI lineage: Eukaryota > Metazoa > Arthropoda > Thecostraca > Neoverrucidae > Imbricaverruca > Imbricaverruca yamaguchii. The sequence goes on from JAOTOL010001537.1 coordinate 717,474, forward strand.
GCGCTAGTGTCAAACGATGGACCTTTGGTACCCACAGCCCGACACCTTAACCACTCAGCCATTCCTGCCCCCGTGTTTGCCAGTCTGATTTTCTGCAGTCGAATCTGACGGATCAGAGAGCAAGATCAATGCATGCCACACAGTGACTGCCAATTTTCATTTGGAACGTCACTACGTTCATCGTTTTTCTTTCGAAGTTCATCGTAAACGTTCATATTGTTTCACAACCACAGCCTGCTGACGTGGCGGCTCTTATTTAATAGATATCACGCGCCAGATGACGAAAGTGAATTTCGTTGTCCGGGTGGCACCAATTTTCACGACTTTTGTAAGTCATTGCGAGGAAATATTCCTCCATGCATGGAGTACAAAGTGAGTGTGCTATTGACCTACCGATGTAGATTAACCCACTCGTCTTTCCGGTCAGATCCTCACACCCCGTCTCGGGGGGGGGGGGGGTAGTAACCTCCCTCTAAAATAAAAACTAAACGTTCCACGAAAACGAAAGAGGTGTCATCGGAAAGCGCTCGACGAGTATGGTCTGGGTCCACCCCCAAAACAACTTCCCCCAAAAGTGACGTCACCAGGGGGCTAGATTTTCACGACTTTTCACGACTTACATTATGTTTTTGGCTCTGGGGAGTTCATTTTGGGGGATATATGAAAAAAAACAAAATTAATTTGGAATGAGAAAAGAACAGTGAAATCGACCAGGGCTATAAATTTGTTTTGCCCCCCAGAAATAAAACTTATTTTTTTGAATTTTCAAAAGTTTAGGTTTTCAAGTTTTCTTCAATTTTCCTTTTCCAATGGGTAGAGAAGGCCGAGAAACGTTGTTAGAAGTCAACTTGCCATGACAAAAAATGCTTGCTTTAGCCAGAATCCTCTATTTGAACTGCAATTTGGCAATTACGCAAAATTTATATGTAGTAAACAAAAATCCACTCATGCGTTTTGTTCCATCCCTAAAGATAACCAAACGCTGAAAGTTTCATTAAAATATCTGTATCCGTTAAACCGTGACGACCGGTTGAACGTTTTTGGAGGTGACCTCACTTGACCTCGACTAACTCGTTGACCCTAGAAGACTTGACTTCAAAATTTTGAATCAACATGTCAAATCGATGTCGGAAAAGGTATGCCAAATTTGGGCGCGCTACCTCCCGCGATTCATCCAATATACGCGAAAAACCCGAGGGGGCGGTTGAAGACCCCCCGAGATGGGACGGGTTGAATGGAGGAGAGCGACGAGGAGAGAGCATCAAGCCCTTTCTCAGTGTGCTGCAGTCAGCTTGGCGACCCGCCTGCTCCAGTCTCGCAGTGAATGTCGTGTCAAAAGTATTCGCGGGTGGGCCTCGCCATACGCTGCCGTGGCGGAGCTCGTGGTGAATAGCCGAGGTTATCACGCTCGATGCACTGGGGTGGGGGACACGTGCCCTGCAGCACCACTCTGCAGTCGCCCTGTATAATGCGCGGTCCACTGACACCAGCTGACACCGGCTGACATCTTGTGGCACAAACTGGCACCAGCTGACACCAACGGACACCAAATGACACCAGCTGATACAAACCGAACCAAACGACATCAGCCGACATAGACTGATACGAACTAACATCAGCTGACACCAGTTGACACCAGGTGACACCAGCTGACACCAGCTGACACCAGCTGACACCATGTGGCACAAACTGGCGCCAATCTTTCAGCTGACATCAGCTGACACCAGTTGACACCAGGTGACACCAGCTGACACCATGCGACACCAGCTGACACCATGTGACACCAGCTGACACAAGCTGACACCAGCTGACACCATGTGGCACAAACTGGCGCCAACTGACATCAGCTGACACCAGGTGACACCAGGTGACACCAGCTGACACCAGCTGACACCAGCTGACACCAACTGACACCAGCTGACACCAGCTGCGTGTTCACGGCGGTGCTCATACCGGTGCTCAGTGGCAGTTTTACAGCTGCTCGGCTCCCACCAGCATGGCATAATCAAGCGACAGCCTCCTGGAAATTCCCCCTCTGTCAACGTCAGCGTCCAGCATCGCCAACCCACCTTGGCGACTCGCCAGTTGGGTGCCTTTCGTACGCCTAGAGCGACTGTCATATGGCCGGGGCGGGGACGGCCGAGTGGTTAAGGTGTCCGCCTATGGGTATCAAAGGTCCCGGGTTCGACTCTAGCGCCGCTCAGGACATTTCCCGGCCCCGCGGCCCACCGGCGAAACAGTGTGGGCGGCGCCATTAGCCGTGAATGTGCATAAAGTGCGTCGTGAACTACCCAATAAACAAACAAACTGTCATATGGTCGACTTTCTGAGAACGCATTCAAAGGGACATTTGGTGCCGAGGATAGTTTTAGTTGGCAGAAAAACTGTTGATTTCGAGTTTCCAACATCAACCACTGGCGTCTCTGGCTGTATTTATCGTTAGACCACCCGGTATTGATGCAATGAAGCAGCACTATAACGAACAGGAGATCCGGCGGGATAGAGTGAGGTCCTGACGAAAAGCTGTGCGATAACCATTATGCGATAAGTTATCGAAGAGTTATCCGAGTCACTAGTTACGAACTCATCGACGTCGATGTCGATAAGCTATACGATAAATTGTCGACAGAGACAAATACAAAAAAGGCCGCATAGGCCGTTAGGCGGTGTATCTCAGCGGGGGGGCTCAGGGGCGCATCGACTACGGGTGTGTCTCAGCGACATATTACATAAATTCCTCATATCACCCCTATCATTACATGATATCATGCCATACCGTGCATATGAATAACTCACAGCATACCTATCAATTTATTTATTTATTTAACAATGCATGCCCTCCACGCGCAGTGGCTGTTACGGACAGTCTGGGTTGAACTCACAGATATTTACAAAGAAAGGATAGATGTGTGATCAATAGTGGGAGCAGTGCTTCATATTCATTCAATGCTTCATACCAGTCCAAATCATACCTATCAATACATCATATCATACCTACTAGTATCTCATATCATAGCATATCATGCCTGATATCATACCTCATAGCATTTCATACCATACCTATTAATACCCTATGCCACCATACTATATCATACCTCCCAAAACATCGTACCATGTCATATCATATTTGTGAATGCCTCATATTATACCACATCATGCCTCATAATATACCACATCATATCTGATAACATACCTAATATCATACCGCATAGCATGTTATATGAAACCTATCAATAAGTTATGTCATAACATATTTATTTAAAAAAAACATACATATTTATACCTCATGCCATACCTATTAGTACCTCGTATCATACCATACCATACCTAACAATTCATCATATTATACCTATCAATTCCTCATATCATGCCTGTCAATAGTTCATATCATACCATATCTTACCTATCCATACCTTATATCATGCTATGTCATTCCTAGCAATGCCTCATGTAGATACCAATGTTTATGGATATTTCGTAGGCAAGCAAGAGGACCCACCCCGTTCACGAAGAGCAAAGACCATCGCGTGGCATTCGGTCTGCACCATCACTATGGCCGATGCCGCTGAGCGTCAAATCCCAGGACCCCGCGCTCGAGTCGCCCTCGCCCAGCGCCACGGCCGCCCCCCAGCTGGACCCTCTCTGGCTACTGCGGCGGACAGAGGTGCTCGCCGTCCTGGTGGTGCCAGGTGCGGCGAGGGCCAGCCCCTTGACCTGAATGCTGTGCTAGCAGAGCGGCCAGCCACCCGCCTCCGGTGTCCGTGGCATTGAGGTGGGCGCGCGCGCGGCACGGAAGGGCCCGCCGCGAGCCGGTCGTTACGCACCTTCCGGGTCAACAGCTGGGTCGCCGGAGGTCGTGCTGGTCATCCCTCCCCCGTCCGACACACGGGAAGAGGTCGTACTGGTCATCCCTCCACATCCGACACACGTGAAGAGGTCGTACTGGTCATCCCTCCACATCCGACACACGGGAAGAGGTCGTACTGGTCATCCCTCCCCATCCGACACACGTGAAGAGGTCGTACTGCCCATCCGACACACGTGAACACGAAGAGGTCGTACTGGTCATCCCTCCCCATCCGAACACACGTGAAGAGGTCGTACTGGTCATCCCCTCCCCCCATCCGACACACGGGAAGAGGTCGTACTGGTCATCCCTCCACATCCGACACACGGGAACATGGGTGTGCGCACTTGGTGACATCCCTGGTGTGGGCATGGGTGTAGCCACGGATTAGAAATTGGAGGGGGGACAAACCAGGGACGCGGTAAGTTTGAGCAGGACAGAAGGGCCTGCGCTACCCCCTCCTCCATCAAAAAAAAAAATTATCGGATTCCAGCCCCTCTTTTCAATGTCATTTTCGACCACTTCCTGTTTTATTTGTACATATTTTGATGCAATGACAACCAGTGCGGATAACGGGTGTGGCTCTGATGTCATTTACCTCAAGGTAAAGTCCTATATCTCACTTTTACTTTACTTTTTCACTCCCACGCAGCCTTTTCAAAGAGCATCTTCCACGCTGACACACAAGTTCCGATTGACTTGAGGACACCGTGCTGGTAGGTGCACGAAGGTGCACAATGGCCACCAGACGAGCGGCAGTCATCCCAGTGGATCGCCGGGACCCGAGAATTTCAGCACATGGCTAGAAAAAGCGGCCATGATCGAGATTGTTCCCATCCAGACCATTATCTACTTAAAAAAAAGAAGATTTACACCTTTGTCTATTTGGAATGCTGGACGACGCTGCTTGAAAAAGGAGATGATGGGAAATAAGGATATATTGAAGAAAAATGTCCAAAGTTGTTGGTTACTACACTCTAGTTCTTGTTTCCATTCACTAATATTGCATTGCTTGGTTACGGAAGAAGGTTAGGTTTCTATCCACGTTCTTGGATTCAACTTCCAGCACAACAACCACTACTAATTGAGATACCTAGCCATTGAAACATCACATGAAATTAACACAGGCACACAAGCCAACAAGGCGACTACACTACCAGGCAGTGGCGCACCGGAGGGGGGGACAGGGGGCCCGGGCCCCCATGAGACCAAAGTGCCCTTTTGGCCAAAAGTGCCCTTTTGACCGAAAAGTGCCCTCTTGGCCGGAATGTCCCAAATTTAGCCCAAATATCACCTGCCTTATGTGCCCCGCCTGTGCCAAAGGTGCCCTTCGGACCCAAAACTGCCCTTTTGGCTCAAAAATGACATTCCCCTGCGCCCTTTCCTCTCCTATGCGGCATGGAAAATTCACGGTCCGGGCCCTTTTCGGTCCCCCCCCATGGAAAAATCCTGGGTGCGCGCCTGCTACCAGGCATCATATATTTTACCACATCACAATTAGACTACAAATACACGTACAACAACATCACGTACAACAAATACCAAACTTACAAATACAAGTAGCATGGGATGCAACGCAATCTGCCCTTTATGCTATTCGTCCAAAATACCAGCATTTGAACGCCATTGTTCAACTCACACACGACACCACTAAATCATGGCATGCTTACGCATAGAACACGCAAAGTCAGCTCATCCTTGATTCATGAATAAAGAACCACGACCTCACTGCCCAACTTACGAGAAACACTGACAATGCACCACATGGTTATATACTGGTGCATATACATTTAACAGAGGCAACCACTTACGCACTGCAACAAAAGAGCCTCAACTTTAGGATCACAGCGCTTCTCAGCGACATATATCCAGCACTACATCAAAATTATCCCATTCTACTGAATTTTACTGGGAATGAAAAAAACTAGGCATTTGCGTCATGTCTTCCTTAAGCATCTATAGCTTCCCGTCACGCAGTGCGGCTAAGGATAGTCCATCTGGGAAATTCCTCCGGAAGAAACTTGATAGCAGCTTGGCTCGACTTAACTGTTGAGCCAGTAGCCGGTTTGCAACTGCAGATCGCGAGCTCTTTGTTCTGCGATACGAAAAAGGTGCGATGACTTATTATTTAATGATGATGGCTGTCACATGCATTTGTGGACTGGGCATGGTCACTGTTAGGCGCGTACATGCTAGGCTGGATGCATACCTAAGTGCTAAATAAGATATTCTGCTCAGCTAAGATGTTCCCTTACGGTGGTTGCCGCCCATTCTAGGTCCGGCCCCACTTGAACTCTCCCACATTGTTTTCTGGGTACGGATACTTGAATGTCAACGACCGTCCCACGCTGGCGTCGTGGTGTGAACAATGAGACCACCAGTCGACGGCAACGTTCCCGGCCACCGGAGTGTGAACAGTGAGACCACCAGTCGACGGCAACGTTCCCGGCCACCGGAGTGTGAACAGTGAGACCACCAGTCGACGGCAACGTTCCCGGCCACCGGAGTGTGAACAGTGAGACCACCAGCCGACGGCAACGTTCCCGGCCACCGGAGGTGAACAGTGAGACCACCAGCCGCGGCAACGTTCCCGGCCACCGGAGTGTGAACAGTGAGACCACCAGTCGACGGAAGCCCGGCCACCGGGGTACGTACACGCGACGGCAACGTTCCCGGCCACCGGAGTGTGAACAGTGAGACCACCAGCGCGGCAACGTTCCCGGCCACCGGAGTGAACATGAGACCACCAGTCGACGGCAACGTTCCCGGCCCCGGAGGTGAACAGTGAGACCACCAGCCGACGGCAACGTTCCCGGCCACCGGAGTGTGAACAGTGAGACCACCAGCCGACGGCAACGTTCCCGGCCACCGGAGTGTGAACAGTGAGACCACCAGCCGACGGCAACGTTCCCGGCCACCGGAGTGTGAACAGTGAGACCACCAGTCGACGGCAACGTTCGGCCACCGGGTGTGAACAGTGAGACCACCAGCCGCCGGCAACGTTCCCGGCCACCGGAGTGTGAACAGTGAGACCACCAGCCGCGGCACGTTCCGGCCACCGGAGTGTGAAAGTGAACGGCAACGTTCCCGGCCACCGGAGTGTGAACAGTGAGACCACCAGCCGACGGCAACGTTCCCGGCCACCGGAGTGTGAACAGTGAGACCACCAGCCGACGGCAACGTTCCCGGCCACCGGACGGTGGAGACCCGACGGCGGGGTGTTGGGCGGCGGCCGCTGCGAGGGCCATCGCTCCGAGTCTCACTGCATTTGGTCACGTCGCCACGTGGTGCAGACTCGCCAGCCGGACCTGGCACCGGACACCAGGTGTGCCAGGCGACCCGAGCCTGTCCGGCTGGTGGCACGTGGTGCAGACCTCCCAGCCGGACCTGGCACCGGACACCAGGTGTGCCAGGCGACCCGAGCCTGTCCGGCTGGCGGCACGTGGTGCTCGTGACGATATACTACGTGACGCAGACGCTATACTACATGATTGTTTATTGTTTATTGGTTGGTTCACGACACACTTTATGCACATTCACGGCTAATGGCGCCGCCCACACTGTTTCGCCGGTGGGCGGCAGGATTGGTAAATGTCCTGAGTGGCGCTAGAGTCGAACCCGGGACCTTTGGTACCCATAGCCCTTATACTACGCGAGCCAGGTGCTCGGGTGGAGCGGCTTCTCGCACCTCACCGACTTGGTCAGCGCAGGTGTCCCAGGACACCTAACTCTCAGCGCAAATAACATTGGTCATTTTGACTGGCGCGTTGCTTACCACAGGCGACGACAGAATAGTTATGTCGTGCGCCTGCCAATAAGTTATGTCGTGCGTCTCGGGGGATTTTTACTTCTAAGGTTTTTCCACGGCAGCAGCGGAAAAATGGCGGCGCGGACCACTACAACGTTTGCAGCTCTTTTTATGCATCACGTCTGCGTCTGAAGTGAAAATATCAACCACAGGTCATTGACCACAAGATATTGACCTTGTTCAGGTCAATGAGGACGGCCTCCAAAAATGTTGCATGATTGATAGCTCGTGCACGTGAAGTGATACTGAAATGACACTTGGTAGTTAGCGCAATTGGGCAGTGTCCCCAGCACGCATATCCCTGTTAAATTCGTTTGGCCTCGGCTAAGTGACCCAAGGTCAGGCCATGATAAAGTGCACAATGTGGCCTAAGCCTATCAGACATTGTTATTTTCAGGATTTTATTTTTAGTTTGCGTGGTCTAAATAGTGTCCAAACTGCACGAGCTGAACTATCTCAGTATGCCGGTATAAAATGTTTTTGAATAATACACTTTTCGCCAAGGAGCGACATTTCGATTTTCAAAATGATCCACAAATCAAGAAAATATCACTATTTACGAACACTATTCCTCGACGACCTTCCAATGGCATCCGATGGTCATCACTGGCTTGTGTTCGTCCCGCCGCTTATCCTGATCTGACGATCTGGCCTGTGTTGCTGAGCAATAGTTCAGATACCGGAGCAATAGATATTACAGGACATGCACATTTTGTGATGTGCTCGATGTTTTCGATTACTGGGACGACCGAAGTTGGCTTGGTAGCGTAGTAGCGCCTTCCCCTAATTTGTGTGCCCATCGATGATTCGCGTGTACCCTTTCTTGCGTAGGGTCAGGAAATTAATCAGCGGAAATTATAATCCTCTGAATACTTGCACTATGTAGTCAAGGTCGTACTGTAGAGAGTAGACCTCAGGTAGAAACTTAGAGCAACGTCAACTTAGTATTCAGGCTATGGACGGAGTAGTTATGGATCCAGTCATCCTCGTTCGTAGGGTTCCGGCACAGAGAGAATGTAAGCTCATGCTGTTCGCCACACCAGAAAGTGCCCGGGAACGGCAGCTTCCCAGGGCGCTCCTGTTCACTGGTAGACTGAATGATCGGCTCGACACGCCCAGATTGTCACGGGTGCTGGTCGTGTCCACACTTTGTGGCGCAAATGAAATATCATCAGCGTAGCACATCCATGTTGACCCCTGGGGTGTTCCACGACAGATCGACAGAGGTTACATCCCATGTTTCATGAGTACGTCTATGGGTTATCTGATGCTCCGATTCGAGCTGTGCAATTTTCAGCTGGATTAGATCAATGGTCATTGAGTTACAACCACCGCTATTTTCGTGAAATCACAGTTCACGGCTATGCTTAGCGGTTGATATTTCTAAGGAAACTAATGTTAGTAGTCGAGAAGTGTACACTTCAGAGTTGACATTCAACTAAAGTATGTTCAGATGGCTTTGATTTTGTATTTGTCCAATTTTGACACGCAGGGACATCGTGACTGTTGTTCACCTGACCTGAACTTGACATGATGACGGTGAGTACCTTGTCTTTTTTTTTTTGCTTTCGAGAATGGCTTCGCTAAGTTGTCTTTGTATGTGCAAGGTTTTGTAGGTAGGAATTTTCTATCAAGGTAATATGTCTGGCCTTTGCTATGGCCATTTTCTGGGTTTGGCAGCCAAATCGTTGCGTGCCAATTTCAAGTTTCCGACTGCTAAGCAAAAAGAAAAAAGATAACATGTGGCAGTACACCTTGCGGCTTGGTGAATACTCCCGGGATCCCTTTACCTGCAGGAGTATTATTTTATAACTGGACACTCTTATTGCAAACATACTGTACGACGCCACAACGTATTGCATAAACCGCACTCACTACGCAATACGCATTGATTGTCGCTCTGTGTTGAAGTTTTTTTTTGTAATTAATGGAGTGCTTGCTGGGATGGCTTTATGAGCCAGGGTCCTATGCAGAGGCAGAGCTTGTTGCTTGAACCCTAGCCCCAGCGTCCGATCCATGAATTCCAGTTCAACGACATAATTTTTACCGAAAGTTCAACGTTTAACGTGCCGTCAATGAACCGACACGGCCGCCCAGTAGCACGTCACCGACCTTATTGGGCCAGCTGCCAACTGACCTTCCCAGCCGGGGGCTAAATGTGAGCGCGCGAAGCGGCTCGAACCCTGTGTCGCCAGGACCGGGGAGACCAGAGCAGGCCAGTGCCCTAACCGACTGCGCTACCGGGGCGGCAAATTATGCATGTATGCATACACATGTTAGATAGCATCTAGCATGACTGCATAGTTCGCCTCACCAGTATCATAAATATTTTACACACGCCATATTACGCCCTGTACTTCCCAATATTTCATGCACCGTCATGGTATGTGGATCGACGAGATAAAACTTGTGCAAATCCCTGGTCCCCCACACAGTCAACGACTTAGCGAAGCGTTCCTGGAATGTATCGGTGACCGCCAACACTTTCTCTCGACTAACAAAGATAAAATGGATGACTGAGCCCAACTTGTTTGCAAGGAAGTTGACCATGTGTCGTAAGGAATTACAAGGAATTGACTGTGTCGTAATTTTTTTTATCGATCAGACTTTCTTCAGTAGTGACCCTCAGGCCAACCGTCTCCAATGTCATTACAGGCATTCTTCCCACGAGATGTCCAAACAAAGTTCAAATCGCGGTTCAATTCAAAGCCCTGGCAGAGAAAAACAAATGTTTGCGAAGTAATCGGTTTGATATTGAGTTGCGTATCCGTCTGAGAAGCAATGAGTCGTGCCCCGGGCTGGCTTGTGCAGCTCCAGATGTATAAGAAAGAATGGACCCAGCCTCGATTATCAATTGAAGCGTCGGCTTTGAAGCAGAAGCTTTGGAGGCGTGGCTTGTCGCCCTCCCGCCAATAGGCGCAACAGATAGGTACACGGTGTCTAGGGTAGCATCCCAATGGAAACCCCTGAGTTTTGTCTTGGACAATGAAGGAATCATTTCAAGATAAATAAATGGCCAACAAAACTACGTCTCCCTGAGGAGCTGAATCTCCAAGATCGCTGAAAGCACGGTTTTTGGTTCTTGAAATATAATGGCACCTGATTAACCGACCTATGCATGAACACGAGCAGCAGTGCTCGAGCATGAGCATTAAGCACGAGGACAAAATTTTCCCGTGACTGAATATTATAAATCAGCGTGGACCGGTGAATAGTGGCCCACCGTTTATGATATATTTATCCATGTAATTCAATTTCATCATCATACTCGATTTGCACCAATTCTTTTTTTTTTAACGCTTTACACCCTCCTCTCCTGTGCGGCTATTCCGTTTGTGCAGCACGCTTTATTTGCCAACTGTGCAGCACACAGTTAGCAAATAATGGTCCATGAGGATCTACCAAATCGATTCATCGATGCCGAAATATGCAATCATTAAGTTTGTACGTTGATGGTAGGTGTACAGCGCGTTAGTGCCACTGGTGACAGCGACCACTCAGTGTCTGGGATGCAGGGGTGCAAATTAGTAAGCTTCCGCCTGAGGATATCCGCAGATTCTCACGTGCCTTCATGTTGTGAATTTCTTTGATATGTGCCAATAGCAGACGATTCTGTACATTTGCAGTAACATCGTTTGTATTTTTGACGGCTGCATAATTATTCGCCGCCGGAAGCATTCTACCTTTCGCATCTGACTGACGGAACACAACAGCCTACGTCTTGCTTCGTCGCTTACTCGTGTTCCTGTTCTAAATAACCACACACGGAACAATTTCATCGTCCTCTTTCATGGTCTGCATTTTCTTCACCATAAATTTACCGGCCTTAATAAAGGCGGCGGTGCACTGAACTGAAAATCGGAAGGGCGAGTATTTCCAATCGACAACGCTGGCCATCGCTCGATCCCGCTTTCATCGTGAAGCCCCCCCTTGAACTCTCCCTTGAGCTGAAACGCAAATACAGCGGTGCTGCTCTGATCTCGCGGCCCACGTACCTCGCGGCCATGACTATTACGTTGATTTTATTTCGGTGTCACGTTAAAATGGGCAAGCGACGCAAACAGCGCGTGTAAATATCCCTCCTGAGAAGCAGTGTTCCGTATGACCTGTTTCTACGATGCAATATTTAAAATGTATTTGCTGCAGCTCACAAACTGGTACACATACCGCGCTTTTATCTCCCGTGGCCTGGTCGGGCGACTGGGCGCTGTCTTGGGGAAATTGTATTGCATGTCTACTAGAAGAGCCTTTTGATATACCTTCTCCTTGACTTGAAACGAATCTGGAATGCAATATCAACTGGCTAAATTGATGCGCACTATATACTTTGACGGAGTTCGAGGGGGACGAGTAGTCTAGGGGTAAGTTGCTCGTCTCACAATCGAAAGGTTGTGGGTTCGAGTCTCACCTGTCGCTACTCTTCGCCCGCGACCAATCGGCGTGAGAGACTGGCGACGCTACATGACTCAACGGTGGATGTGTCGTAAAAACAAATAACCAACCGACAGACTTCGAGGAGCGTCTTAGTCTCAAATTCCATAACAACCCTTCAGTTTCCATCGCTTAGTGTACTGGGATGTTGCATGTGGGATAGTATGCAGTCGATTGGATGTCCCAAGCAATATTTGTCACTTGTTTTCTCTCCTGCTGTTGTCCCTGACTCGATGTCCCCATTGGCGGCTCCACGAGCTGATGGAGGTTTGAGAAGAGAGCATGGTTGTAGGAACCAGGAAATTATTAACCCGCTCCGTCTCGGGGGCATTGATAGCTCCTCATCCTTAGGTTTCCGCCGATAGTGAAAGAACGGCGTAGGACAACGTGCCACAATTTTGCATTCCTCTTTCCATATCAATTTTGCATGTTGTGTCCAAATTTTTAGGTCAGGTCGTCTTGGGTCAACGAGTTAGTCAAGGTCAAATAAGCTCATCTCCAGAACGTTCAACTAGTCGTCACGCTTTAACGGATAAAGATATTTGAATGAAACTCTCAGCGTTTGCTTATCATCAGGGGTGGAACAAAACGCACCATGGGAATTTGTGATGTTTCTTTTCCGTTTTTGATGACATTAGTTTTGCATGTTCGCCCATAAAGAATAAAATCCAAAAAATTTGGTAAGATAAGCATTTTTATAGAGGAAAGCTGACTTCAAACAACGTTTTGCTGTCCGCTCTACCAATGATAAAAATATAAATTAAAGACAATTGAAGAGAGAAAAAATTCAAGAAATTAACATTTTCATTTTGGGGTAGACAAAACTGTTAGGGCCCCAAAACGGTTGATTTCGCGTTCCCTTTCTGATTCTAGATAATTCTTGTTGGCCAAATCTCCGCCAAAATGAACTCCCCAGAGCCAAAAACATATCAGTCGTGAAAACAGAGACCCCTAGTAAAGGTATAAAGACATACAAGATCAGTGCAACTATAAGCCATAAGGGTCCTTCATTGGTTGGTTGCACTCTGGACACTGAAGCAGTTGCTCATCATATCCGTCGATCAGCCTTCTCTGGAACACCGAAAAGGAACACCCTGGAATACTGGAATATCAGCCCTCTATTCTCATGATTATGGTCTATGCTGTTTCTAAAGATGTTCAGTGTGCTGCTACCGACAATGTTTTCTGGCAGTAGGTTCCAGTGTTCTATTACCCTGTTGGTAAGGAATGACTCTTAACCTTGTCCTGATGTGACTAACATTAATTTTGAATTGGTGACATCTAATTGCATCATTTCTGTCAAATTAAAACATTTCTCCGAGATATCCATGTTCCTGACCATGAACAAATTGAAATACCTCGTTGAAACCTCCTCTCAGCCTTCTATATCTAAGTGAAAACATATTAAATTTATCTCCATACATGCAGCAGAGAAGTTTGTCTTCAAGAGTGCGGAGAAGAAGATGGAGGAGCTTGCCGCATTCGAAGACATTCATTTTCGGTCATCATCAGGTTCACACTATCGTACGTTCACGGCTTGGAATAGTGGCGCAGCCAGGATTTGCCTGAGGGGGACCCAACCCCAAAAATGCGAAGAAAACAGAGAAAGCTTTCGGTGCGCTTCGCACCCGAAAAAAAACCCGGAATTTACGTGGTAAAACTCTTAAAATGTATCGTTTCATCTAATGTGCTTCTGGTTGCTAAGGGAGAGGTGGGTCCCCCTTGGCTGCGCCTCTGGTGGTGTGGAACGTCACAGCTAACCAGGACTGTGTCGCCCAGACACGAAATAATTTCGCACAGAATTTATTAGCTTGTTTCCATGTGCGACCAGAGGCACAGCCCTTCCCTCGGCACGCTCAGCAGGACGCTCATCCTGTCCGTCCGCTACCACACCGGAGAAAGCCTCTCGTCTACCTCTGTATGTCTGTCCGCTACTATGCCGGAGAAGGCCTTTCGTCTACTTCTGTATGTCCTCTAGTATGCCGGGAGAGGCCTCTCGTCTACTTCCGTACGTCCGCTACTACGCCTGAGAAGGCCTCTCGTCTACCTATGTCGGAGAAGGCCTCTCGTCTACTTCTGTACGTCCGCTACTACACGGAGAAGGCCTCTCGTCTACTTCTGTACGTCCGCTACTACGCCTGAGAAGGCCTCTCGTCTACCTATGTCGGAGAAGGCCTCTTGTGTACTTCTGTACGTCCTCTAGTATGCCGGGAGAGGCCTCTCGTCTACTTCCGTACGTCCGCTACTACCCCGGAGAAGGCCTCTCGTCTACCTATGTCGGAGAAAGCCTCTCGTATACTTATGTACGTCCGCTACCACGCCAGAGGAGGCCTCTCGTCTACTTCTGTACGTCCGCTACTACGCCTGAGAAGGCCTCTCGTCTACCTATGTCGGAGAAGGCCTCTCGTCTACTTCTGAACGTCCGCTACTACGGCGGAGCAGTCCATCTGACCGCCGCGGCAGGAGGGCCTCGCAGTTGGTGTCACCTTGGCCGCCGGTATGCACGCTGCCGCTGGCACCAGTGGAAATCCCAGCCGGCCGCGCACATCCAGAGCGGTAAAAACACCGAGCACCAGGTTTGCCCTGCGGCCCGACCGCGGCCGGCGCGAGAGCTCGCGCGGCCGCTACCCCCAGCAGAAGCCGCTGCACCGCTACACAGGTAGGTTGTGCCGGGGAGTGGTCCCGTGGGGGTTGGTGGGACGCCAGGGTCGACAGAGCGCATCAGCGTCGTGGTGTAGGCTGTCGTTCAGAAACAGAAAGAAGCAAGAATAAGGGATGATTGAATCACTTAACTGTCTGTGGATGCGTATACTCTTGACGACTCAAAACAATCAATACAATCTTGCGGGCGACAAAATTTACATTTGATAGGTTTTACCCATTCATTCATGGTCTTTCCGTCATGTTATATTTGAATTATTGTTTCCAAGCTGAGTATGCCTGAGCCTTAATTCATTAGCCCCAGGTTCTGCAAGCGCGTTATTTTACGGTTTCAACTGCATTAAGTGGGATCGTGGTGATGCAGTGCAGATACGGATTTCGGAATCCTCATCGGGGACAGTCGTCTGGAGGGGAGTCATTTCCTCAGAGTACTTGCTGGTACTTCCACTGCGGAAGTACCTGGAGGGGTATGCGTATTGGAGAGTCGCCTTTTCGTCCCATAAGGGCTCCTGCTTCAATAAGAGGCCTTTGCGGGAAAATGTCAGTGGAGCATAATATCATAAATATCAAATATCAGAAAATATCAGTAGACATACGATGTTTAAAAAATGCGCAAATTTATTGTAAATACATAGGAGCCTCCAGCCCGTCCCTTGGTCAAAATTTGCCTTACTGATGTCTTACAATGCGATTTTAATGGTTTTGACATTTCTGTGGAAACCAAAACATCTTGGGTAAAAGCAATTCAAGTTAAAGTACTTATATCTCATTGAATCGTTGACATCGATATATTAGAGGCTGCGGAGTGTAAATTGGAAAACATATATGAATGGAACTTGTTGACGCTTGCCTGACAGCTTCTTGTTCGGGCGTGGCTGAACAAAACAACTATAACCGCTATCATTATGACCGTAACCCTGAAATTGTTTTCCACGTTGCCGTTGGTTATGTACAATTATGATTTAGATGTAGCGAGCACACATTTGAACACTCTCCACACGCTCATGCGACCACAAAACATCCCGAACTGTTGGCGCTTGTTCGACCTGCGGTGGGCCTTCTTCCGTCGCACTGAACTTCTGATCAAATTAAGATCACCTAACCATCGTGCGGAGCCAATTTGCCGCAGTCGAAGAGATCTGGGACATTCCGAAAAAAATGTGTCGCAGGGAAGCAAGTCTCACGACAGTCGCCTGGTCTCTGAAGTGTTAGCCATTCTCACGAAAATGCACGCTTGGCTGAAGCTTCGCCTAGTGATGTTTCCGCAGCGTGTTGTGCTTGCTCCGACCCCTGATGACGAGGTTTGAGGGTCGAGATATCCTCACTCCTCTGTAGTAAGGGTATCCCGGTTGTGGAAAATATTGAGCATCGACCCTGTTGACCCGACCTGGCGACCCAGCCACGACATTAGGGCGGCAGACTTGCAGCCAACCGCGGTACTACATGCTGAATGGAGGCGCGGTTTGGTTGCTTGGATTCCACGTGATAGAACGTACAGTTTGCCGAAGTTGTGACAAAACGTGCTGTCGTTCAGTTAGTGGGTCCGGCCCGTGTGGCTGTGTCGTGCTCTGCTTGCTGGGGGGGGGGGGTTAGTCCGACCTGTCTGGCTGTGTCGTGCTCTGTCTGCTGGGGGGCTTTAGTCCGCCGTCTGGCTGTTGGTTTTTTGTCCGGCCTGTTGGCTGTGCGTGCTCTGCTTGCTGGGGGTTGTCTGGGTGGGTTGTGGTTGCTTTAGTCCGACCTGTCTGGCTGTGGCGTGCTCTGTCTGCTGGGGGGCTTTAGTCCGGTCTGTCTGGCTGTGTCGTGGTCTGCTTGCTGGGGGGGGGGCTTTAGTCCGGCCTGTCTGGCTGTGTCGTGCTCTGTCTGCTGGGGGGGGCTTTAGTCCGGCCTGTCTGGCTGTGTCGTGCTCTGTCTGCTGGGGGCGGCCGGTGGCTGGTGTCTGCTGTTATCACGTACGGGGCAGCTCTTCTGAGGTGGGGCTACTGCTCGGATGGTTTGTACGGGCGCCGTTGTGGTTTGGTAGCGAAACAATGAATGAACGCCTTGAGTTCGGAAAGAATCACCTCACCGGTGTTGGTCGAGCAATGCTCTTTCGACCAAGTTTACAATGGCGTTGATATTTATCAATTTCCGAAAGTGGATGAGGTGTAATTCTGTCCAACGTCACCTCATGCTCCGTATACGTCCATTGAGAATCGCGAAGCCTGATTATTCAAAGCGTACCTTGCGACTGTCTGAAATTCGTGGTAATGGAGAGGTGAGCTTCTAGCTTCGCCTCTGGATTTCACTGACAATGCCTGAACCACTTGCCCTAGCAAAATCAGGCCTTCGGATCAATTCGCTACGTTCCCCACGACCATTAGGGGGCTTACTTCGAATGTAGCGCCAGCCATGTTACCTTTCAAATCGTTAACTGGAACTAGCAATCCCAATAGCCTCCTCCAGTTGTGTTGTTACGGAGACCATAATAGCCTCCTCCAGTTGTGTTGTTACGGAGACCATAATAGCCTCCTCCAGTTGTATTGTTAAGGAGACCACAATAGCTTCCTCCAGTTGTCATTACAGAGCCCCCAGTTTCCTCCTCCAGATGAGTTGTTGTCACGGAGACCACAAAAGCCTCCCTCAGTTGTGTCGTACGAAGCCCCCAATAGATGAGCTCTAAATGACCGAACAGAGTCGATGTGCCCTAAGACTCAAATAACCAACCAACCAGCCAACCAGCCAAGCCCCCAATAGCCTCCTCCAGTTGAGTTGTTATGGAGACCATAATAGGCTCCTCCAGTTGTCATTACGGAGCCCCAATAGCCTCCTTCAGTTGTGTTGCTATGGAGACCACGATAGCCTCTTCCAGTTGTCATTACGGATCCCCAGTATTCTCCTCCAGTTGTGTCGTTGCGGAGACCACAATATCCTCCTTCAGTTGTGTTGTTGCGGAGACCACAAAATCCTCCTCTAGTTGTGTCGTTGCGGAGACCACAATATCCTCCTTCAGTTGTGTTGCTACGAAGCCCCCAATAGATTGGCGCTAAATGACTGAACCGAGTCGATGTGCCCTAAAACTCGAATACAATAGCCTCCTCCGGTTGAGTCGTCACGGGTCCTCCGATAGCCTCGGTTCGCCGTCGACTTATATAACAGTGAGCCACCGCTGGCGCCGCGCGCCGCTGGATGCTGGCCCGGTCACGTGGTCAGCTCGTGCAGCGGTACAGTTATTGCTGACCACTCTCACCGTCCGCTCCCTGTTGTCAGTCAGCCCAGACAAAGGTCCGGTCCGCTGCACGCCGGCTCTTATCAGCGGTGCGGTCCGGCACGGGTGTGGCTCAAGTCAACAACACATCTGCTCGATCGGCTACCACCGCGGTGGTCCGAGAGCGGCCATCCTATCGGCTACCACCGCGGTGGTCCGAGAGCGGCCATCCTATCGGCTGCCACCGCGGTGGTCCGAGAGAGGCCATCGGGGGACGAGTAGCCTTGGGGGTAAGTTGCTCGTCTCACAATCGAAAGGTTGTAGGTTCGAGTCTCGCCTGTCGCTACTCTGCGCCCGCGACCAATCTGCGTGAGACATCGGCGACGATACATGAATCAACGGTCGACGTGTCGTAAAACCAATTACCAACCAACAAGGGAGAGGCCATCCGATCGGTTACCACCCCGCGGTGGTCCGAGAGAGGTCATCCGGGTCGCGGGCGTTGCCGATCACCAACGCCTGCCGCATCTGTGTTGCAACTCGGCAGTCCATTAATATTCGCATGTGTGCTCGGTATCGATCGGCGACTCGATAGACATTCGGAGGCTGACATTTCGTTCGTGGTTTGTGTCTGGACAGACGGCGGCACAGGTAGGTGACGCTGTGCCTTGTCACAGTCGCGTGCGCGGCACAGGTAGGTGGCGCTGTGCCTTGTCACAGTCGCGTGCGCACCCGCTGCAGCACCGCGACACGTTCCTACAGGACATTCCTATTTTCCTATTCCATTGACACATTCCTGCAGGCCTGCCCAGCCAATGGCGGGGTATGGGCGCTCAATGATCACGCTTTGGTCGAAGCGCTCTTAAACTCAAATAACTGACTAATGACAGGGTGATGTTCTTGTCCGGTGGTGTTCTTGACGTACGCCGCTCCCCCATGATCGTGAACGCCAGTGTGCGAGGCGCGTTCCCCGGAGAACAGGAGTTGCCGGCTAGGCCCTTCTTGCGTGCTGCCACCCGGCTGTCCTGCTGACCGTCTCGATCAGAGAGCCGTGTAGTGGCAGGACGGAGCCAAGGCGATATATACGAGGTGGCGTCATCCCTACTGCGCAGCTTTCCGCGCAGGTCCTTATATGACGTCATCAGGGGTACTCACTTAATATGGCCCAAGCCGCTAGACGCTACCGAATATACGCAGCGTATGCATAGTACGGTGGATAAGATGAGGATTTAAGAGGTGCAGGTGCAAAACTTAGAGCGTCATAGTCCCGGAAGGGATCTCCAATACCTTTTATGCATATATTATACCCGGAAGAGCATGCAAAGCGAGGTAGGACAGGTCAAATATGGCTGAGAATTAGCATCTTACCGCGGCGAAATGCAGTAAGAACGTATCTGAAACGCGGTCGTCGCCATGATGGAATCAGGTGGGGGTCGAGACCCCGAATCTCCATAAAATTTAGCATTGGGCTTACGGTGCTGCATGTCAAAAGTAATTGACTGAAAAGCCCTTTAACCCCCTCTATATGCGGCAGTGCCCCTGATTAGCAGGCAAGGAAGGGGACAATCTTTTTTTAGATCGACAGGACCATAGGGAGCACGTGAGAGGCAGACATTCCTTTTATGGGGGCATCTGTGAGCCACCGTGCCAGCTTAGCAACATGGGTGGAACGTCCAGAAAGCGATTTGAGGGACGCAATGCCTGGAGGTAACAGGAGAGCTTTCAGTCGAGAGGCCCCATTAGCGCCACACGTTAAAATATGGATTGGGGAGGTGGGTTCACGGCAGTCGTAAGCGGGAGTTGGCTCATCCCAAAAGTTTGTAAAATTTCACTCTGGTTCGGAGATTCCATTCGGCGGATGGACTGGAAAGCCGTCAGACGTGGGGAGCTAAAAGCGGTCAGGCATGTATTGGCGGCATTCCCTAACAATACGTTCAGAACCAGGTTCAGAACTACGTCCGCGTAGTCGACGTAGTCGGCTTATGTGCTGGCTTCGGTTCAGAGCATGAATGAAGGATTACAATCAAAGTTCGTGGGGCAGAGACTTTGCATATCGTTCTTTCCGATCAATGCTCATATGCCTCATGATAAATGCAGGCAACAATGAAGTGGCATACGCCACACCTGTTTCATAACAGTACCAGAGCCAGTAGCAGTGCCAACTGCCGCGAGGACGGACCATCATAGGAAGCGCCGCTTGTCTGCCACTGGTCACAACGGCAGCAGAAAAACATGCCAACAGGACAGGGGGACCGGGCGATACGAGGGCAATGTCAAGTGCCGCCAGGACGGGCCGACACAGGGAGCGCCGCCGACCCGTCAGTGGTCACAGTTGCAACAGCAAAACACGCCAACAAAGCGGCAGGATAGGGCGACATGAAGTTAATGCCAAGTGCCGCCAGAACGGGCAGCACAGGAGAAGCCGACAGCCCGCCGCTGGGAAAGGTGGCAACAACAAGCACGGATACAAAGAGCAGAACCGGGCGACACGACATGACACACAGCAGAGACGGCGACACATGGCCGGCAGTGTGAGGGTGGACATCCTATCGCTGGCTGGTGACATGCTGCGGGTACCTGCCTAGATACCCGCCTCTGCGCTCTGCCGAGCAGAGTTCTTGCGCAACTAGCCGATGCGCACATGCAGCCTAACTCCAGTCAGCCTCCATCTCACAGCTAGCCACACTCCTAGCTTCGGCTGCCGGCTACTAATGACGCCCAACCTGCGCCTCACGATGCTGGTGTTGCTTGTGCAAGTTGAGTCCGTGATGAAGCAGATATCAGAATTCAACTGGTTTGTCATCGCCATCTACCACGTATGTGGCATGCAGCGCCCGCCGCGACCGATGGTGATTAACCAAGAATTAAACATAATGGCCAGGAGCGTCTCCGGTGCTTCAGACGTCGGACAGCCAAGCGCTGTATTGACGCTTCATTTTGTAGGCGACGAAGCCGGCAACGAAGGCAAGGCCGTCATGCTCTAGCCCCAGTTTGCTGATGATGGTCGTGTTAAAATTCATAATGTGAATCTAAGTGGCATCAAACTAATTGAACTGGTTCTTTATTTAGCTATACAAGGATAAGATATGAAGATAAGGTAGGCAGCATATGAAGGCTCCATATTTGATGGCGGTGGCCAAGTACTATCGGTGACTCAGCAGGAAGAGGACTTTGGTGTTATTCTGAACACACAATTGAGGGCATCAGAACAGACAAAAGAACCTAGGAAGAAGGCATTGAGAATGTTTGGGGCAATAAAGAGGAATGTATCATATAGAAGTGAGGAAGTCACCAAGAAGCTTTACTGTGCATGTCAGGCCACATTTGGGATACTGTCCAAGCTTGGCCTCCTAGTTATGAAAAAGATTGCTGGCTTTTAGAGAGTACAAAAGAGGGCTACAAAAATGGTTAATGACATAAGTAGCCTGGCATATGAGGAAAGATTGAAGAAATTGAATATGTTTTCACTTAGATATAAGAAGTTCGGAGATCTCATTGAGGTCTTTAAATTTGTTCATGGTCAAGAGAATGGATATGTCAGGTAAATATTTGAATCGAACAGAAATGATGCAATTAAAGTGCATCAATTCAAAATTCAAGTTAACTTCAGCAAGAGAAGGTTAAGACAGTCTTTCTTCACCAACAGGGTAATAGAACACTGGAACCAGTTGCCAAAAACCATTGTCAGTAGCAGCACATTGAACATCTTTAAAAACACCATAGGCAATTATTAAGAATAGAGGGCTTGCTTAACAAAAATAGTATTCCAGGGAGGGCTGATCAACAGATTTGGTGGGCAACTGGTTGAGTGTTCAGAGTGCAACCAAGAAGGGCCCTTGTGGCTCATAGTCACACTGATATTTTGTGTCTTTATGTCTAAGATGCTCCAAAATGCAGCAAGCATACCAGACAAGCATGATTCAACACTCCATACCATACAGATCTAAGAGGCAGGCTAATTCATGGAATGACACCAGGAGAGGCAGGTGTTGGCACTGTGACATTAGCTTCAGCTGCATCTGTTGTAGCCAGGATCACAATCATCAGAGGTAAAGTGGTTGTAACAAGTGAATGAGCTGGTTGGATGAACTGCATCAGCTCTCTTTGACTATGTCAACCAGGCCTTATATGCATTTTCATCTCTTGGAAACTTAAGCATGTTGGTTGACAATCTCTTCTTTCCATATGTTTCTTCAAAATGTTTGAAAAATATACCATAGGATACTGACACTGAATTTTATGCCACCTTCTCCACCTCAATCATGTTGGTGTCAGCCCCACACTCCGTTCGAGTGTGGGGCTTCCTGTTGGCTTCCCCGAGGCCTGTGTGGTCAGTTGAGACCCGCTCGGGTCACTGCAGACGCGGCAGGACTGTACCCAGTTACATAACCGACCTTGATCACTGGCGTCTGCATGACTTTCACCAGCAGCTCGCTAGCGGAAGAGAAAAACGACTGTTTGACAGAACCAGGATTACATCCATGTTCGTCTACATGAGTCTCAAGGACAGTTGCTGTCTCCTTGAGACAGTATTTCTCCGTATCGAGTCTTATGGCAGCTTCATCGGTGGTTTCTATGAGACAGATGTTCAGGAGCCAGCTCCGTTAGCATTATCCTGGTGCTGGCGCAAGTGTTGGTCAAACTGGGGCTATATTCCTGCTGTTGGTGTTTTCGCTCGCAGCTCTTGGTGTCCCTGTGGGTTATCGGCGCAATTGTCGTACCGGGCATCTATATAATTGACGGCGTCAGTTGTGGCGCTGGAATGGTCGTTGGCTCATCGAGGCCACTGCCAGCGTCATTGCCATTCTTGTTACTGAGTGGTCGTGCGAGTTCCGTCCTCGAATGCGCCGCCTCCAGACATCCAGCCGACCTCCACGACTGTTTCCTCACGGGCCGGCAGTGTCGGTCCAGCTTCCTTGTCCGCTTGGTCGGTATTGCTAACGCTGAACCACCCGCACTTCATACATGCTGAACGCAGTCGGTAAACGCTAGCTCACTGGTACGTTCCATGGTACTTGCGTTAGTTTGGTATGTGGTACAGAAATAGGCGGTACGACGACAGTTTAATAAACGGTCCGAAATTCAATTTTAACGTCACTTTTCTGACTCCAACTTCAATTTTAGGTTCACCGAGACTGAAGCCAGTTTTTTTTTACTCGAAGGATACTATCCGTATTCTTGAGAATGCCTAGAGCTGCTTACGCTCTCGGAATATATTGCTAACTGCCGTGGAATATACTGTCACCATTGCTGTTTTTAAGCGATAACTTGGATAAATATGGAAACATACACATTGGCAAATGAAACGAAAATATTTAATGTAGAACAAATTGAATATAGAAGACTCCTTCAAATTGGATTTCGATGCGAAATGTTGCATTCCAAAGTATGCTTCCGCAAATCATTTTTTCGGCTGAAATTGCCGACTCAAATAGGCACGTCAATAAACATTTTCGATGTGACATTTCATAATGCTATTTTAAAGTTGGATGCTGCATATGCCATTCTAAAGACTAGCAAACGGTCTTATCTTCAACCGTGCTGAGACGTGCATTTCTGAGCATAGGTGAACCCAGACTAGAGGATGGGGAACCGAGTCTCCCTCGGCGGAAAAAGTTCTTCATTATAAAAATGAGAAGTTGGAAATGGTTCGAACGTGAAAATAAAACACCCGAACACCGAAACATTTTTCGATAGAAAAAAGAAGTCAGAATTCTTGCTGGGGTGGCTTTATGAGCCAGGGCCCCACTGCTAAGCAGGACGTGATGCGTGAACCCTGGTCCAACCACCCTATAAATGAATTCCAGTTGAACGGCAGAATTTTGACCTTGAGTTTAATTTATCAGTAATGCACCGAAACAGTCGCCCCGGTAGCTCGTCCCCGGCCTTATCGAGCGAGTTGTCAACTGACCCCCCCTCCCCAGCCGGAGGCTAAATGGCTAAATGCAAGCTTGAGAAGCGACTCGAACCCTGTCTTGCCAGGACGTGGGACACCAGTGCAGCAGGCGCTCTAACCAATGAGCTACCTGGGCGGCAAGCAACAATCTGCAAAAGGGTTGGGTGTAGTCGGGTTCCTTTCTTAACAAAATCTTGGCCGCCCCTCCCCACCACCCGCCAACCACCATCCACCATCCACCATCCCCGCCTTAAAAAAGTCCCCGATGGTCCATGTACATGAGATAGACTGGCGTTTCTGGTCCGCCCAGTACCGTATCATCTATCCGTCCTTCAACAATGGTATTGATAATACACTTTACGAAGTTGTATTGCTGAATGCCTATCAAATGTGAGTGTATGCGAAACTATTGCATTGAAGAAGGCACTTTATCACAAGTATGTTGTTGTGCTCTTAAATTATCAGGAACTCATCCAACCTCCCGAAATGTCTCTGGAGATGTGAGAACCGTTTGGTGCATGATCACACAATGGACTTAACATGAAAAAAGAACAGCACAAGCATTGCATTGCATGTTGCATTGCAAGCATTGCATGTTCATTGGAAAAAGTGTGGGTGTGGCGGGGGTTATTGCACGTTCTTCGCCGTAAGCGTATAACCACATCCACAAGTATAATTTTTCATGTCCGGTAAGATAAAACCAGGATTGACAATATCACTGATCGGTGTGAAATTCCTTGATGCGGACGATAGTTCTTCTGATGCGACGGTTATGCAAAATTCAACTTTTATGAAGCTTTGAGGCACCAAGACACCAATTGTTGTAGGATGTTCAAGCAACGCACGGGTGTCCCGCGCGACTGTGTTGCGACGAGCAGGCCATGTCCATCGCAGAGGCGTTCTCGAGCTGCTCATGTAGCCGCAGCTCGCTGGTCAGGTCGTTCGTCCAGACGTGGATCGAGTCGTGCCAGCGATGGTGTTGCATAACGGCACATCGAGCTGACCGCCTCGGGCCCGGCGGCGGCCGTGCCGTGTCGTCTTCTTCCAGGAAGCCAACGAAGCGTGCAAGTCTCTGGTGTTGTGCATAGTTCAAGCGCGCGCAGCCCTGGCGCTGAGGAAAACAGGGGCCGATGGAACAGGTTACAGGATCCGCGAGTTGAACTCACATTTACAGGGCTTGAATGGATTCAATTGAATGCAGGCTCGCTATGGTCTGAGGACTAGGCCTACCCCGTGTTGTATTCTTGCAATCTCTTCGATTTTGTGGATTGAGAAATCAGCCATGTCATTCCCTTCCTCAGTGCATTCATTTTGTGTGGTTGGTCTCCTAACAGCCGCCAAATATATATATATATATATATATATATATATATATACACATCATACCGAGCAGAGTACATCGCATTTGCGATGCATGGGAACTGGCAAATCCATGGAAGTATTTTCGAGTTCCATATGCATTCAGAGCCTGAAGCGCTCATTGCATGTTTCAGGAGAAGTCCTTTTTGGCGCCCTCGTATCTTTTGGCCAATTCCTTCCTGTGCAACGCCGCCCCATTACTGAGCATGTTTCCAAGCCGTCCGTCCAATATTTGCATCTGACCATCGGATGCATTTCGGCTGTCTCTCATGTCGCGATCGGCTCCAGGGTGGGTCCACTCTGTTGCCCTGTGTTGTTGCCGTGCTCGTGTCCGTGCCCGTGCCCATGCCCATGCCCATGCTCAGAAACTGCCGAACCTAATTTCATCAAACCTTCACCAATGGACACAATGACGTCGATTTACTTGGGATTTTGGAGATGGCGTCTTTCACCGTTAGGTAAAGCTATAAAAGTATCACTTACATTGGGAGCGACCAGTTTGAAAATGTTGCGGTGCTCCTGAACGACCGGACTGAATGGCATGAAACGTTCACCAACCGATGCAGCATTGTCAGTTTGCTTCGGACTTTAAGATACGGTGATCACAACCTTGACCCAAGGTCGACAATAAGTACATACTTATCTTCAATCGTTGCGGTACCCATCTTCCTAAACTACTGGACCGAATTTTATGAAACCTTCACCAATCGACGTGACATGGTTCATATATTTGGGACTATTCAATATGGTGACCTCGTCTTTAGGTTAAGGTCAACAAAAAGCACAACCATTTTAAAGACATTTTACCACGCCCATGCCCCGAAACTACGTAATGCAATTTCATGAAACCCTCGTCAACCGACGTGATGTGTCCGATATACGTGGAGCCTTAAATATGGTGACCTTGGCTTTAGGTCAATGTCACTAAAATTCACAATCCTTTCTAAGGCTATTTGGCACGCCCATACTCAGAAAGTACTGAACCCAATTTCATGAATCATTCACCAATCTACGTGAAATGGCCGATATACCCCAGATGTTTATATATAGTGACCTTGGCTTTAGGTCACGGTCATCAAAAATGCATAGAACTCTATTTAAAAGTTATTGCGCCCCCCATGCTCAAAAGGTACTGAAGCGAATTTCATGAAACCTTCACCAATCGACGGGACGTGATAGATATAGTTCAGACTTTTCAATGTGGTGACTTTGGTCTTAGGTCAAGGTCACCAAAAAAGCTTGAAACTCATTTTAGTGGTTGTTGTGGCGCCCGTGCTCCGAAAGTACCGAATCGAATTTCATGGAACCTTCACCAATCCAAGTATGTCGACACTCCACCAAGTTAAAGATATCGTCACGTCGATTGGTGAAGGTTTCATTAAATTTGGTTCGGTACTTTCTGAGCATGGTCGGCACAACAACCATTAAATACTTTTATGCAATTCTGGTGACCTTGACCTGATGCCAAGGTCACCATATCGAAAATTCCCAAGTATATCGATCACGTGACGTCTTTTAGTGCAGGTTTCGTGAAATTAGGTCGAGTACTTTTGGAGCATGGGCGGCGCAACAGCCCTTAAAAAGAGTTTTATACATATTTGGTTACTTTGACCTGAGGCCACGATAACCATATTGAAGGTTCAAAGTATATCGACCACGCCACGTCAATTGGTGAATGTTTCATCAAATTCGGTCCAGTGCTTTCTGTGTATGGGCGTGCCATATAGCCTCAAACGATTGTGTGAATTTTGGTAACCTTGACCTAAAGCCAAGTTAACTATATTCAAAGCCCTACGTATGTCTATCACGTCCCATCGATTAGCGAAGTTGTCATAAAATTGTATTCAGTAGCTTCGGAGTAAGGGCATGGTAAATGTTTGAAGAATGGTTTTGTTCTTTTGTGACCTTAACCTAAAGCCAAGCTCACCATATTCAATAGTTCAAAGTATATCGACCATGTTACTCGGTTGGTGAAGGTTTTATGAAATTCGTTTCAGTAGTTTAGAAGCATGGGCACTGCAACAATTGAAAATGCAAATGTACTTATTTTGCGACCTTAGGTCAAGGTAAAGGTCAACGCCACTGTATTACATTGTCCCCAAGTAAATTGACTATGCCGCACCGATTTGTGACGGCTTCATCAAATTCAGTCCAGCCATGTAGAAGCATGGGCACCGCAACATTTTCAAAATGGCCTATCCCAATTTGAGGAGTAATTTAATAGCCTTACGTGACGGTGGGAGTCTCCATATTACAAAGTCCCAAGTAAATCGTCTTCATTGTGACGATTGGTGAATGTTTGATGAAATTCGGCTCGGTAGTTCCTCTGAGCGTGGGCACGGCAACACCCCAGGGTAACAGAACAGACCCAGCCTCGCTTCCGTGCCTGCAGTCCTTGTGTTGCACGAAGGTGGCAGGAGCATCAGTCGCTTGGTTGCACGACGTCGTGACACGAGCATCGTTCCGTCACGTGCACGTCGACAGCTGTGCGTGTGTTCACGGCGAAGGGCGTGAATTATGCACACGAATCGGCGCCGGTCAACCCTGGCCTTGGTCCGACTGGCGGCACGGCAGGCCGCGACAGTGTTGAACTCTACATTGGCGCAGATCCATTCCGATAGCGGCTGGGTGCAAAACAACCCAATTGGAGTTGACGCACCCTAAAATCCCGATAATCAATCATTCCGCTGGCGGCGGGAATCGAATTCGCTTGGGAGAGTTCGCACGCTGGCGGGTCAAGCTCTGAGGTCCATCGATCTTCAGGAGCGGGAGGGGCGGTCGGTCGCCAGCCATTGCGCTATGCCATGTCAGCGTAAATAATACAGTGGACCGGCGCCAATTGAAATTCTTCTTCCCATGGGCACCTCATTAAAACTTCGCGCTGGAAGAGAACTCGCGTTCCATGAATAAGAAACGCATATTGACCCGCTGCTCATCCGAGTAGTGAGGCAGAACTCGGCTAGCATGCTACCTGGGAGAGAGAGAGGAGAGAGAGAGGGAGAGAGAGAAAGAAAGTTCGGTGTCCTCATTATAGTCGTACTCCCACCCATAGTTTGAGGCTAATATCCAATTGCCTTGAGGTGGAGTATAGTCGAATGTAGAATCGTTCATGTCTTCATACTGTTTAGCTCTGGCGCATATTTTGCTTCTCGGTATTGCAGCATCAATTGCATCTTACCCAACCAACAGCTGAATTCAACTCAGGCACCCAGAACAAATACAGCTCATCTTTCCTGCATCAAGCGATCAAATATTTGCAGTAGATTCTACAAAATCAAGCCATATCGTCATAGTATAGTGCTAGTTTGCCTATCCTGATATTACTGTCCTGTAAGCTGAACCCCTACCCCTAAAAAAACATGTCTCAAGCTCCTTGCAGTCCAGGAAGTCGAAAGCATCTGTAATTTCATGATACTATCTGCTTCATGCGATGAATACCAGGCGACTAGCTGATAAAACCACATCATACGAGCGCCGAACACGTTGCGTACGTGAACGTCGCCACGAATTTCGAGTATGCTGAGTGAGTGAGGTTTTAAGCCACTTTGATCTATGCTTGATGCAACGCATCAAACGCTTGATAAATGCACATGCAAATCAATGCATACGGAGTCGTTGCAACCTACGCAGCGGCGGACGTACGTCGATACGGCTGACGCGTCGGTCATCCGGCCCGTGCAGTGTGCTCATCCGGCCTGGACAGTGTGTGTGTGCACAGCCCTCGCGGGGTGGGCGGGCCCCCGGCTGTCCAGCGGGCCCTGTGTGCCGACACCGCCACACTGGTGGCGGGCCCCGGCTGTCCAGCGGGCCCTGTGTGCTGACACCGCCACACTGGTGGTGGGCCCCGGCTGTCCAGCGGGCCCTGTGTTCCGACACCGCCACACTGGTGGCGGGCCCCGGCTGTCCAGCGGCCCCTGTGTGCCGACACCGCCACACTGGTGGCGGGCCCCGGCTGTCCAGCGGGCCCTGTGTCCAGATACCGCCACACTGGTGGCGGGCCCCGGCTGTCCAGCGGCCCTGTGTCCAGACACCGCCACACTGGTGGCGGGCCCCGGCTGTCCAGCGGCCCTGTGTCCAGACACCGCCACACTGGTGGCGGGCCCCGGCTGTCCAGCGGGCCCTGTGTGCCGACACCGCCACACTGGTGGCGGGCCCCGGCTGTCCGGGGGGCCCTGTGTGCCGACACCGCCACACTGGTGGTGGGCCCCGGCTGTCCAGCGGGCCCTGTGTGCCGACACCGCCACACTGGTGGCGGGCCCCGGCTGTCCAGCGGGCCCTGTGTGCTGACACCGCCACACTGGTGGCGGGGCTGGTACACTCCTGAGAGAGACCGACAGCAGTGTGTGAGAACAGGCGGCGCGGTCCGTCGGCGGGGACCGTGCCGGCGCCGGCGGCACGATCACGGCGCAGTGTGCACAGGGCGGCGCCAGGCGAAGGCCGCCCTTGTGGGGATTCACCAGGGACACGCGGCTGTCCACCAGACCGGTGACGTCTGACGTCCGCCAGAATGGTGACGCCTAACGTTCACCAGAGTGGTGACGCCTGACGTTCACCAGAGTGGTGACGCCTGACTCGAGGCGGAGGCGACCGTTGCGAGCGCCGCGCTCCCGCAGTTGTCTGGCACGAGCGCACAGTGGCGGCTCCAGCACCTCGTGTTCGCCCACACTTCCGCGGTGGCGCAGTGCAGCCGGTGCCGTTGCGGCTGGGAGCGCCTCCGCCACACAGGCGTCCGTGTGTAGTCCAGCCTCGGCTGCAATCCGGCGCTGTCTGGCAGTGTGTGACCTGCCGACTTGGCAGCCCTGGCCGCGCCACTGCCACCGCCCTGTGAACGGCTAGGCACGGCGCGGCCGGCAGACGAAACGGACCGGACTAACGGTGTGCAGATGTCTGGTCATTGACCTGCGTCGGCGTCACGTGATAACGATGACCTCGACATCGTCTGTCATGAATGGCGGGTAGGTCGTCCTCTCGGATTTGCCGCTTCTCTTCCCATCGGTCACTTGTCTGCGCATAGGTGGGATTTTCTTCAATTGCAGCCTAAGTTGGACCTAACCGTCGCAGTACGAGTTATTTTATTGCCCCTCACAGTGAGAGGATGGGGATGTCCACCTCCACCAACTTGTTCGAAACAGCAAGATAGAGCGCTGCGGTTGATTACATGTCATAACTATATCCTCGTACTTTGTAAGTACTGGAAACACATTTATCATCAATTTCTTTTGATTGAACTTCAAGTTCAGGTCAGACAGACAGTGTCAGGATGCAGTCAGTCCACCGTGTTCCCCGCAGTTTCTGGACACTGATCGTAAATTAAATGCGATATCATGCTTCAGTGTTACTAAAATGCAAGCTCAAGACTTAGCACAGGGGTAGTGACACATCCAAAGGTCAAGGTCACCAATCCCGTCAAGATTAAGCACTTGGAAATGTGATGAACTGTACAAGATGCCAAATCTAGAAAAAGTGACACCCAGGGAAATTGATGGGTGTCAACAAATCAAAACCATAGCCTTCCTACCGACCTGAATGGGTTTCTTTCTTTTTAAAACTACCTTTTTCTCAGGTATCCACAAAAAGATCGAAAGCAAAATGCAACGTTTTCAATACGGTTTCCCGGACCCCGAGCACAATCTTTCTCGGGCAGGTTTACTTCAGGATAGCCCGACTTGAACCTCTAGAGCGGCCGGAATACCTCTGGAGGTACCTGAAGTGCCTTCGGAACGCTTCGAGTGAGTCTCAATGACCTGACTTGCTTTCACCTGCTATTGACTTAAAATCTGGCACACATCTAGAAAGGCAATTTTGCACTGCACGTATTCGGAGTTTTCAACAACAAAAAATTAGCTAGAATCGAAGCTATACGTTAATATATATATGTCTGGTGTAATTCCTCCGTTGACTTGGTGAGACGAGGTCATGACCTGAACTGAATGCGACCTATCTCGGCTATTTTATGAGCCTACAACACAATCGTTTTGCACGCTGTTCGTAATGCCCGTGATGGAAGGCATATATGTATGTATATATATCCTTGTATTTCTTTATTATTGTTTATTTTTCTTTATATTTGTGTATACTTGTGTATATTTATGTTTATCCGTTACTTAGAGGGCGCATTCTCATAACGGCCACAGCTGGTGATACTCCTGGTCACGGCGTCATCTGGTCGATGAGTCCACTGAACCAACTGCCTACACAACCAACCAAAACCACTTCCCACATAGCAAACCAACAGCAACTGCTCACGTAGCAAGCCAAAGCTGACTGCTCAGATAAACAACCAAAGCTTATCGGCCACCAAAGGCGCTGACTGTGACACCGGCCCCGTCCCCTGACCGGTGACTATGACACCGGCCCCGTCCCCCTGACCGGTGACTGTGACACCGGCCCCGTCCCCCTGACCGGTGAGGGTGACACCGGCCCGTCCCCCTGACCGGTGACTGTGACACCGGCCCGTCCCCCTGACCGGTGACTGTGACACCGGCCCCGCCCCCTGACCGGTGACTGTGACACCGGCCCGTCCCCCTGACCGGTGACTGTGACACCGGCCCCGTCCCCCTGACCGGTGACTGTGACACCGGCCCCGTCCCCCTGACCGGTGAGGGTGACACCGGCCCGTCCCCCTGACCGGTGACTGTGACACCGGCCCCGTGACCGGTGACTGTGACACCGGCCCGTCCCCCTGACCGGTGACTGTGACACCGGCCGCGTCCCACTGACCGGTGACTGTGACACCGGCCCGTCCCCTGACCGGTGAGGGTGACACCGGCCCCGTCCCCCTGACCGGTGAGGGTGACACGGCCCGTCCCCCTGACCGGTGAGGGTGACACGGCCCGTCCCCCTGACCGGTGACTGTGACACCGGCCCCGTCCCCCTGACCAGTGAGGGTGACACCGGCCCGTCCCCCTGACCGGTGACTGTGACACCGGCCGCGTCTCTCTGACCGGTGACTGACACCGGCCCCGTCCCCTGACCAGTGAGGGTGACACCGGCCCGTCCCCCTGACCGGTGACTGTGACACCGGCCGCGTCTCTCTGACCGGTGACTGACACCGGCCGCGTCTCTCTGACCGGTGACTGACACCGGCCCGTCCCCCTGACTGGTGACTGTGACACCGGCCCGTCCCCCTGACCGGTGACTGACACCGGCCCGTCCCGCTGACCGGTGACTGTGACACCGGCCGCGTCCCTCTGATGACCGCTGACCGCCGCTGCCGACAGGCCCGACACAATGAAGCTGCTGCTGCTGCAAGTGGTGACGCTGGCCGTCTGCACACACCTGGTGGCAGGATTCAGCAACCGACCTTTCGAGAAGGGAAGCTCGCCCTTTAAAAAGGCGTGCTCAACCCTCACCCCGCAGCATGGCTTTGATCGCAAGGCCAGCAGCGCAAACTTCGTGCTGAAGGCGGACAAGCTCGGCAACGGCAAGATCACAGGTGCGATTTCCATCCGGTTGCGACCTCGTGTGCGGGACCATCACGAGGGTGTCCGTCCGGGAGGACCCCAGTGCGAGGAAGCAAAGTGGTCGCTAGGGTGGGGAACATCCACTACAACAAGGTTCGAGAGGTGGGCGATATCTGGGAAAGTTGAGTTTATTTTTCATCCCAGAAATTACGTCGTCCCCGAGTAGCTTGATATCCCCTTTGAGGACAGGAAGAGGGGAACATAGCAGCTACGCAGGGGAAAGGTCATAAGGTGGATGCCAGCACGCTTCATGGGCCAGGATGTGAGAACCATGGGGTTCCCGGAGCTTGTCGCCTCCGTCAATGGCAAGAAATAATCCAACTCGAACGCTCACAAAGCCCGTGTCTTCTTTTTCTACTAGATCATTGCACATTGTGCTAGACGGTGTGATATTTCGTAACACGGACGATGTGAAAATGAAGGCTGGAAGTGACTCACGATTGCGTACGTCACGGTGGTGTGAGACGGCGCATCCAAGTTATATAGGGCCAGAAGAACGGTCGAAACCAGGGCTGTATTTATAATTTGAACGTCTGAACCCCTGAACTACTCACCCCAAACTACTCACCCCTGAACTACTCGCCCCTGAACTACTCACCCCTGAACTGCTCACCCCTGAACTGCTCACCCCTGAATTGCTCACCCCTGAACTGCTCACCCCTGAACTGCTCACCCCTGAACTGCTCACCCCTGAACTGCTCACCCCTGAACTACTCACCCCTGAACTGCTCACCCCTGAACTGCTCACCCCTGAACTGCTCACCCCTGAACTGCTCACCCCTGAACTGCTCACCCCTGAACTGCTCACCCCTGAACTGCTCACCCCTGAACTGCTCACCCCTGAACTGCTCACCCCTGAACTGCTCACCCCTGAACTGCTCACCCCTGAACTGCTCACCCCTGAACTGCTCACCCCTGAACTGCTCACCCCTGAACTGCTCACCCCTGAACTGCTCACCCCTGAACTGCTCACCCTGAACTGCTACCCCTGAACTGCTCACCCCTGAACTGCTCACCCATGAACTGCTCACCCCTGAACTGCTCACCCCTGAACTACTCACCCCTGAACTGCTCACTCCTGAACTGCTCACTCCTGAACTACTCGCCCCTGAACTGCTCACCCCTGAACTGCTCACCCCTGAACTGCTCACCCCTGAAGTACTGGCCCCTGGACTTCTCACCAGAGTCGGTGGCCACTTGCTATGTGAGCTTAAGACTGCTTCGATGGAGTGATTCAGTGGCTGAGTTCAGTGACGTTTGCTTCAGTGACGTGTGCTTCAGTGACGTGTGCTTCAGTGACGTGTGCTTCAGTGACGTGTGCTTCAGTGACGTGTGCTTCAGTGACGTGTGATTCAGTGACGTGTGATTCAGTGACGTGTGCTTCAGTGACGTGTGCTTCAGTGACGTGTGCTTCAGTGACGTGTGCTTCAGTGACGTGTGATTCAGTGACGTGTGATTCAGTGACGTGTGATTCAGTGACGTGTGATTCAGTGACGTGTGATTCAGTGACGTGTGATTCAGTGACGTGTGATTCAGTGACGTGTGATTCAGTGACGTGTGATTCAGTGACGTGTGATTCAGTGACGTGTGATTCAGTGACGTTTGATTCAGTGACGTTTGATTCAGTGACGTGAGACTCAGTGACGTATGACTCAGTGACGTGTGACTCGGTACGTGTGAAACACCAGTGGTTTGGATGGTGTAATCCAAGCACGTACCTGCTGTCTGCAGTGACTGTGAATGCGAACAGCGGCAACTTCAAGGGCTTCATCATCCAGAGCAGCGGTGTCCCCGGCTCGTTCGCCGGCGCTGGAGACACCATCGTGATCGACTGTGATGAGGTCAGTTGCGCTTGCGCTGGAGCCTGGCACGATTTGGCTCTGTTTGCGTTTGCGATTTTGTTCCCGCCCCCCCCGCTCATGCCACAATTCATCTCCAGCAATCGGATCCAACATCCTCCAACATCCTCCAACATCCAACATCCATCCTCCAACATCAACTCACCTCTTAACAGATCTAGGCACGTTCTCGTCTTCCCTGAACTCCGGAAATAACAGCAGGATATTGTTGCCTACACTCATCCCTACCTTTCCCTGCCCAGAACTCTGGAAACAACACTAGACCGTTAATTACTTGTCGGGCACCTGCGACTTGTCGGGCACCCGAGATTTGTCGAGCACCCGAGATTTGTCGGGCAACTGAGACTTGTCGGGCACCTGAGACTTGTCGGGCACTTGTCGGGCACCTGGACTTGTCGGGCACCTGCGACTTGTCGGGCACCCGAGATTTGTCGAGCACCCGAGATTTGTCGAGCACCCGAAGGCTCAGGGCACCTGAGACTTATCGGGCACCTGAGACTGTCACTGAGACTTGTCGGGCACCTGAGACTTGTCGGGGACCTGAGAGGTCGGGACACCTGAGACTTGTCGGGCACCTGAGACTTGTCGGGCACCTGAGACTTGTCGGGCACCTGAGACTTGTCGGGCACCTGAGACTTGTCGGGCACCTAAGACTTGTCGGGCACCTGAGAGGTCGGGACACCTGCGACTTGTCGATCGGTTGTGTTCATCTGTACATCCGTCACGTGCGCACACGCCGCCACCGGCTGAACGTCGTGACGTGACGTGAGGTAACGACGTGACGTGATATGTGATGTGATGTGACGTGACGTGACGTGACGTGGTGTGGTGCGACGTGGTGTGGTGCGACGTGGTGTGGTGTGATGTGATGTGATGTGACGTGATGTGATGTGACGTGGCGTGACGTGACGTGACGTGAGGTGACGACGTGACGTGAGGTGACGACGTGACGTGACGTGATATGATGTGGCGTGACATGACGTGACGTGACGTGGCTGGACTGCCGGCAGGGTGCCACCATCCGCCACGGCAACCCACAGCCCAAGACTTCAGTCACGGACATCTTCACACCCGCAGGCTCCGGCACCGCCACCTTCAAGTGAGTGTCGCGCCGCACTTGTGCCGATCTTCTCGGCGTTCTCACGCTTTTCTAGCTCCATGAGTCACCCGCGATTATCACCATGTGAATTAGCGTAACTGTGCACGCCGCTCAGGTCGGTTCAGTTTAGCCCGACTGAGTCCACTGGCGCGGGGTACGACGTTTAAGCCACTGAAACCGCCTTCGGTCAGCACCATTTCACCATCTATCGGTGCAGGTGCGTCCTCTCGCCATGCTTAACACCTACTGGTAATTCCCCGGGCCGAAACCATGCTAAGGTCTGTAGCTACCGAACATTTCGCTCGCGGGCTTCCAATTCCGCGCTGAGGGGTTCAAATATACTCAGTTGCTGCCATGAGCATGGCAGAAACGTTGCAAGGCTTTGCAACCGTTGTGCTGCTTAAATCAACATACTTGCGATTGCGTATGCTGTACGTGATAGCAAAACGCCATAGATACCCGATCTCCAAGCCCCAATGCGTTGTCAAGTTTGTGACTAGTATCTTCTTCCATTAAATCAAGGTAGTCCCATGCTGCGCGCGAAAGAAAAGATTAATCTCTACATGGTTTTTCACCAAATGCTCGTTATTGTGCAAGATATGGCCAAGGTTAAATTGCTAACCTGCAAATGATGGACTAAGTCTGCGAGCTGGCTCATCAGTGGCAGCCCAGTTCAGTTGGTAGGTACCGACCTTGATTGGTGTCCAGCGTGCGCCACCACTGGACGTTCGACTCACTAGCCAGCATGGACATTTAGCCCCTGCCCGACATCGTCTAGCCGAACAGGACAACCCGGTCGAGGCGCCAGCGGAAATTGTTGCCTCTCGCTGAAATTTTGCCACTAAATCCGAATCCCCAATCAGTACTGCGTTCCTGATGGAATGACTGCTAATGGGCCCGGATACCGTACAGCCACTCCCGGAAGCATTCACTTATCTTGCATCCCTGACCGTCCCCCCCCCCAAGCACTGTGTTCAGCCTGAGCAATGACATGGATAGTGTGGCACGGTATCAATGACGAGCGAGACATGGATAGTGTGGCATCGTGTCAACCCTGAGCTATGACATGGGTGGTGGGCACGGTGCCAACCATGGGCCATGACATGGATGGTGTGACATGGTGTCAGCTATGAGCGATGACACTCATGGTGTGACACTGTTCTCAGGGGGACTGTCGTCGTAGAGTACGACGATTATTACCAACTGCAGCCGGTGTCCATCTCCATTTAAACTCATCAGGTAAGACCTTCAAACACATCGAGATGCAAAAGTACCGGTACATTGTCACCTGGTGTTGAAAATATGTGCTGCACTTCTCAACCTAGCTTAAAATGTAGTTCGATGTCGACAAAAATAACCCAAATTGTACAAACATGCCTCATCTCCTCTGCAATCAACATTCGTGTATGCCTATGGAAGAGGAGCGCGCGCGGTTTGACGGGCAATGGCGTGCAAGCATAGTGCAGGCATATTTTCATATTGCATGACTCTACAGCTCAGTTATTCCCTAATGTCGACCCCTGTTTCGTATGCAGTAGCCTGTCCTATTTGGCTATACGCACTGTCGGGCGCGAATGATCAACCCTGGTCGATGCGCCCTAAAGCCCAAATAACTAACTAACTGTACGCACTGTCACGGGTTCAATTGATACTAGGCTTTTCTATGGCCAGCTATTCAAAAGTTAGGACAGCCAGCTTTGGAATTCCTCAGGATCCTGTTGTAACATTGTTAGATATAATTATGCCTTTCGGCACTCATCGTTAGCAAATATAGGTATGTATAATCGAATGACTTATGCAGCCACCGTTGACCCTGGCCGGACGCGCATTATCACTGTGTTATGGGTTGTGCCGGAACATGGGCCGAGCGGCGTTGGCTCTACTTCCGATTTAGATAAACCAGGAATGTCGGTGAACGCCCCTGCCGTCATTCCATGAATCCTGTCGTCCATGGTGCACGGAGGCGTGCACTTGCACGGCCCGCAAATGGCCAGGGGCGACCGGGGCCCCCACGTACGGTGTGCGCCGATGGCCAACCGCCGGGGGTGGAGCCGGCGGGCTGTGCGCCAATGACCAGCCGCCGGGGGCGGAGCCGGCGGGCTGTGCGCCAATGACCAGCCGCCGGGGGCGGAGCCGGCGGGCTGTGTGCCAATGACCAGCCACCGGGGGCGGAGCCGGCGGGCTGTGCGCCAATGACCAGCCGCCGGGGGCGGAGCCGGCGGGCTGTGCGCCAATGACCAGCCGCCGGAGGTGGAGCCGATACCTGTGCGCCAATGACCAGCCGCCGGGGGCTGGCAGAACGCTGCGAGAGCAGAGAACGCTCGGAGCCCTTACACACGTTGAATCGCTGTTGTTGGTTCCGGCGGTCGCGCGTTTAAATTACTTCCGGTGCTTGTCATTTTTGGCTGTACGGATGCCCTGTATTCGTACGGTTGCCCGGGCAGTTTGAGTGATCACGTTCGTTATCGCATTGCTTAAATATAGAGCAAATTTAACGCTGAACTGTTCACTGAGAGTATCGTGACGTGTGGTCCTACTGGACTTTCACTGGCCTAGGGGAAACTGTCCTACAATGCAGTCTTTCTATATGCCACCATTTCAGTACGATTGCTTGCTTGCAGCACCCTTTTTTGTCTTTCTTTTTGCAGATAGGCCACCACCAGTTATTAGTACAAGTAGCCCGAGGACCACCTCAGCTAGGTAGCAAGCTAGTAACACCAAGGAACTCCTGGGGCCACAAAGTGGAATGTGTTTTGAGGTGGAAGGGAGAAGTTTGATCCATGTATATACGCGTGCGCAAGCACACACATCTGCACATGCACACATATGACATGCAAACCTACACATGCACATACCTAGTGCGCATACACACATGCACTCCCACATATCATCTATACAAATATATATATATATATATATATATATATATATATATGTATACAAATACTGACATGGACATACATAAGCATACACACACATAAAGACACATGAAGACATAAGACAAAATATTAGTGCAACTATGAGCCACAAGGGCCCTTCTTGGTTGCACTCTGTACACTGAACCAGTCGCCCACCAAATCTGCCAATCAGCCCTCCCTGTAATACTGAAAAGCAAGCCCTCTATTCTTATAATGATTGTCTATGCTGTTTTTAAAGATGTTCAATGTGCTGCTACTGACAATGTTTTCTGGCAGCTGGTTCCAGTGTTCTACTACCCTGTTGGTGAAGAAAGTCTGCCTTAACCTTGTTCTGCTGTGGCTAACTTTAATTTTGAATTTATGACCTCTAATTGCATCATTTCTGTTCAATTCAAACATTACCCCAAGATATCCCCTCTCCAAACCATGGACAAATTTATAGACCTCGATGAGATCTCCTCTCAGCCTTCTATATCTAAGTGAAAACATATTCAATTTCTTCAATCTTTCCTCATATGCCAGGTTGCTTATGCCATTAACCATTTTTGTAGCCCTCTTTTGTACTCTCTCTAAAAGCCAACAATCTTTTTCATAGCTAGGAGACCAAGCTTGGATGCAGTATTCCAAATGTGGCCTGACATATGCACAGTAAAGCCTCCTGATGACTTCCTCACTTATGTATGATACATTCCTATTTATTGC
The DNA here is from genome assembly GCA_034440575.1 of Imbricaverruca yamaguchii. Classification (NCBI taxonomy): domain Eukaryota; kingdom Metazoa; phylum Arthropoda; class Thecostraca; family Neoverrucidae; genus Imbricaverruca; species Imbricaverruca yamaguchii. The sequence continues at coordinate 756,701 of JAOTOL010001537.1, forward strand.
CCCGAGCATTCTCAGTGCCTTCTTCCTGGCTTCCTTGGTCTGTTCTGATGACCCCAATTTTGTGCTTAGAATAACACCTAAATCCTTCTCCTGTTGAGTCACTGATAGCACTTGGCCACCCATCAAGTATGGAGCCTTCATATGCTGCTTACCTACATGCATGATTTTTCACTTATCATAATTAAATTTCATTTGCCATTCTTCGGACCATTTCACAAGTTCGTCTAAGTCTTTTTGCAGCGAGATATGCTCATCTTGACCTGTTATTGCCCTAAAGACCTTCAAATCATCCGCAAATTTCAGAACTTTGCTGCTTAGGCCACTTTCAATGTTATTTACAAATATAATGAACAGTAGTGGCCTCAGCACTGACCTCTGGGGGACTCCACTAAGAACATTTTGCCATGATGACTTTGTACCATTTAGCATCACTCTTTGCTGTCTATCTGAAAGCCACAACTCTATCCATTTTAAGATGCTACCTGCAATGCCATGGGCCTGAAGCTGTATCATTAGCCGTTTATGGGGTACCTTGTCAAAGGCCTTACTAAAGTGAAGGTATGCTACATCAACCTGGTTTCCCTAATCAAATTGTTCTGTGGCGAGGTTCAAAAAGTCCAAGAGATTTGTGAGACACGACCGTCCTTTCCTAAACCCATGTTGAGTATCATGAATCAATCTGTTTCCTTCCAGATAAATAACTATTCTATCCTTGATAATTGAGTTCGAGTACCTTGCAGACTAGGGATGTGAGACTTGCTGGCCTATAGTTTTCAACTTTCCCTCTTTCTCATTTCTTGAAAATAGGAACTACATTTGCCCTTTTCCAATCGGTTGGAATTTCATTTTGTGAAACTGATCTAGAAAATATTATACTAAGTGGAAATGTCGGTTCCTTTTCAGTTTCCCGCAACACCCTATCATAAATTTCATCAGGTCCTGCTGCCTTGTTTGGCTTTATTTTCCTGATATTATTGTAAACAACATCACTATCAATGAAATCAACATCATTTATCAGATCACATGTCACTGAACTATGGTGTACGGTCGGCAGATTGGTCATATCTTCCAATGTAAACACTGATTTAAACTGCTTGCTCAGCTCCTCAACCATCTCACTATCCTCACCCAATGTAGTCCCGTTTACTTCCAGTGGACCAATTGTGCTAGAAACTTTACTCAGCTTGTAGAAACTAAAGAACTTTTTACTGTCCCCATTACAGTTTCTAGCTAAATCCAGTTCTTTTGCTCGCTTGGCTGCTCTGGTTTTTTGCTTCACCAGTGTCTCTAGCTTTTCGATACGCCTTTAGATTAACATTTGAGGCTTCTTTAAAGACTCTAAATGCAGTTTTCTTGGCCTTAATTGTTGTTATCAAGTCTGGTGTAAGCCATGCCGGCTTTCCTACCCTTCTTTTGCGTCTTGGCTTTTGGGGGACATGTCTAATCTGAATTTCCTTCAAGTAAGATTTGAACTTTTCCCACATTTCACAGGCATTTAAATTGGAGAATTATTTTTCCCATCTGATGGCACGTAATGCCGCTCTCATGCAGTCAAAGTCTGCTCTGTTGAAATTTGGAACCTTTACCAAATTATCCTTGATAATTTCCCCTACATGTGCCTTGAATCTAACTATGTTATGGTCACTTCTTCCCAGAGTTTCTCCTACAGTCAAGTCTTGAACTGTCACTTAAATCCGAGAATACAAGGTCCAAGAATGAGCCATGCCTGGTAGGTTCCGATACAAACTGGTGTAAGAACAGGTCCTCTTCAAGGCATTTCCTAAACATTTTGCATGATGGGGAGCCAACACCAGCATTTTCATAACCTTTTAGATTAAAGTCACCAAGAATAAGGCACTTCCTCTTAAAGTTTCTATTGATTTCCTCACAAATCATCTTGTCAAGCTCCAGTTGCTGAGAATGTGGCAGGGTTCCTGATCGGTAGAAAGCTCCTATCCTCGGAGTATTACTGTTGCCTTTTCCCACAGTGACATCAAGCCAAATGGACTCCACAGACACATTTTTACCCCCAACTGCTTTTTTGACTTTTTGAGAACTGAATAAGCTATTCATATAGAGCATTACACCACCCCCTTTCATTGCTGGACCCCTATTGCACAAAAACATATTGTATCCCTGGATCTCATTGTCCTGCAAGTTATGTCCAAAATACCCTTCACCGACCCATGCCTCCGTAATGCAAACAAAATGTGGTTGACACCTTTTGTTTGCACACTTGAACTCATCAAGTTTTGACCGGATACTCTGAGCATTAAACATCATACACTTAACAAATGCTCCATAACCACCTTTGGCTTTTTCATACTCAGGAGTTCTTTTATCACTAGATGAACTATCTATCACTCTGTCTCCTTGAACTATTGCTGTCCCTATTTGCTGACTTTGAGGTTCTATTGCCTTCGCTGACACCATTGGAATATTCCTGAGTTGGCAATGCAATTTCATCCCTCCCCACCCCATTTTCTAGTTTCCCTGAAGAACATGCTCGTACACTTTGCCTAACAAGTACATCCATGTATCCTAACACATGTACATCCATGCATATTTACACACATATATGTGCACACATCTGCATATGCACACCTGTGTATATGTGCAATTAAGCACATACATGCACGCGCATCATCACATTTGCATGCACTTGCTGATCTAGCTTTATTCTTACATATTTATATATTCACCTGCATATAATTTGTTATTTTTAATTGTGTGCAATTTATCGAGATTAATTTTTGCTTCCCAGTTAGTTTCTGATATATGTCAATCAAACTAGTTCTGATAGCTTTCATATCTTCCTTCTCAATAGGTTCGTTATTACAGGGAGGAAATTTAGAACCAGTACTGCTATTCCAATTTCTTGGTGCTGTGAATGATATGGAATAGTCCATAGGATTTTAATGAAAAAGGTACATGAAAATTATCCACATCCCTTAAATTACTTGGTGATGAGTATCGGAACATACTCATTATAGTGATTGGATGTTTGTTCAAAAATGTGTGAAGCAGAAATATGAACAATATGTTCTTATGCAAGATGAGAGGTTCATAAATGTTATATTGTATAAATACTTAATTTGTTCGGTATGCATAGTGCTGATAATCTATCATTATTAATGCTGTTTTAGTATTCATTTTAGTTGGAAAATTTATTCCCCATATTAATGTGCAATAATTGAAATATGGAAGGACCAAAGTATGGTACCAATATTTCAATTCACATGTGATAAAGCATTTAGCTCTTCCCATTATGGCTAAATTTCTGCTAGTTTTTGCAGCAACATATATGCTATTTGACGTTCATTTTTCATCAACTATTACGCCAATATATGCGATTTGCTTAATGTGCAATGTTGCTTAATCTCATGTTGCTTAGTCTCCTCAGTTCGCAAGTGACACGTAAAAACCGCATCGAGCGAATCCCATGGTGACACACAGGACTGGTGTTAAAATCAAATTGTCTGACGAACGGTCGCTGTTTCAGATCACAAATGCTGCAGTGGGAATACCTGCCGACTGCTTGATGAAGCCGCAGGTAGAACTTCAACGGCCGTTGGCAATACGGCTATTCTTCCTTGGCGAGAGCTATACTTAACCCCATTGTGTTGTAGTCAAGCGGCCTGGGCGAGTCATTCTTACATTCCACAATCTGCAGAAAGTGGTTCGTTGGCTGGCATTTTCGCACTCTCCTCGTGGGTGAAGCGGCTTTATGAGATGAAAACGGGCAGATGGGCAAGCCGCTGTGTTGTAAGTGGTAAAATTCGTCCAGCACGATGCGCGAGATCGGCATCATGTTTCGGCGCAGTTGTCATGCAGAACAGAGCACTCACTAACAGGAACAAAACTGGTATTGGAACCATAAATAAATACGGGCGTGGTATTCACGGGTGAAATGAATAGTTTGTTTATGATGAATGATGGATGGGCAGTTTTGAAGTACGTCTTTTTTCGCTGGATAGACTACCTGCGAAGAGGCGCTTCCTGATACCAACATGTAAAGCAAATCGGCAAAAGAACATGAAGAAACGGATTCGAAGATGAGGCAACGTTCGCAAAATGTAATGGACTTAGTGCTGGCTTCCATAAGCGTGCTCTTTTTCCACCGATGTCATCTCCAATTGAGGCGAACATAATGCTGAGAGATGCGGTGGGAAGGTTTCAATCAACCATTCATTATTCTCTCTCCTTAGCGGATGTCATAGCTGCGGTTTTATCACGTGGATGACCCGTCGATGGACTGTGTCGTCGACACGTCCGCAACACGTGTGGGGAAAGGGCGGGGCATGACCGAGAAAAGGAGCCAGGAAGAGCTCGCCGTTTATAGAAATTGGAAGCTGAAAACGGTGATGCATCCGTGCCATGTCTGTGCAGCGCGGCCCCGGGGAAGGATTGGCCGTTCCGGTACTTTGAATTGGAAGGATTGGTACGTACTTTGAGCCGATATGGTAGCAGAGTGTCTGTGCATAACTGGGCGGAGGCTCGTGCACTTTTCGCATTGCCTGTGCAACACCAATAAAAATATCGGTGTTGCCATGCAACACCAATATTTGACTTCGTCCTAATGATCACCAAACACTGGTAGTCGCTCCCTGAATTTGGAAAGGGCGCCGAGTTCATTTTATGGAAAAGAACAAAGGTTGCTAGGAAGTCAGTACAGCAGGCCTCATGCACTGATGGAAACACCTGTATATTTAGTTCTGCTAATACAGCACTAATAATTGTCACAATTGGCATTCAGTGCACGTTGTTGCACGAAAGCAACATAGTTGAATCACTTGTCGACAGCAGCAATAGTTCCGCAAAGCTTCCAGCTATGGTGCGCAGTATCCGGGGTGGATTAATCAGCGGGTGGGTGGATGCAGCAGAAGAGTAGTGCTGGGCGGGTACCTCACCTATGGTGCACAGTATCCGGGGTGGATTAATCAGCGGGTGGGTGGATGCAGCAAAAGAGGGCCGCTGGGCGGGTACCTCACCCATGGTGCACAGTATCCGGGGTGGACTAATCAGCGGGTGGGTGGATGCAGCAGAAGAGTAGTGCTGGGCGGGTACCTCACCCATGGTGCACAGTATCGGGGGTGGACTAATCAGCGAGTGGGTGGATGCAGCAAAAGGGCTGGGCGGGTACCTCACCTATGGTGCCAGTATCCGGGTGGATTAATCAGCGGGTGGGTGGATGCAGCAAAAGAGGGGCTGGGCGGGTACCTCACCTATGGTGCACAGTATCCAGGGTGGACTAATCAGCGGGTGGGTGGAGCAGCAGAAGAGTAACGCTGGACGGCTACTTGCCGTCATCACAGTCTCATTATTCACCAGCGTGTATTCGCCGGAGAGACCGGCGCTCACGCGACAGCCGAGAGGCGAGTGCCGGCTCTCGGGCCGGCAGAAACATGTTGTGATCGGGCGGGTCGCCGGTGGGGAGCCTCGCCCCGCGACAGTCGGACAATGGGACCGATTCCGGGCCGTCTGGTGTCGCGGCGCCGGCCGCGCACATCTGCCGTGTTTTTCCACCGGCACCAAGGCTGGGCACGGCGAAACTGACGACCCGTCGGCACACGGCGGCGGCGGAAAACGTGCGACAGATGGGGAGCCAGCCGTCCCGTGCAGCCCACAGCATTCCACGCCGGGCGCGCGACCAGTGGTCCCGGTCACAATCGGCAATCCGGCGCCGCCGGTGACGGCACCGGAGCGCACTGTCACGTGTGCGTGGACAATGGCGCCGTGCTCCACCGCCTAGCGACCCCTCCCGCTCCGTCAGAAGGATCAAGGCAGCACCCCACGAGATGTGACGGCGCCGGAGCGCACTGTCACGTGTGCGTGGACAAGGCGCGGTGTTCCACCGCCTAGCGACCCCTCCCGCTCCGTCAGAAGGATCAAGGCAGCACCCCACGAGATGTGACGGCGCCGGAGCGCACTGTCACGTGTGCGCGGACAATGGCGCGGTGCTCCACCGCCTAGCGACCCCTCCCGCTCCGTCAGAAAAATGGCAATTTGTGAGATTTGTGAGACACGATCGTCCTTTTCTGAACCCATGTTGAGTATCCTGAATCAATCTGCTACCTTCCAGATAATTAGCTATTCTATCCTTGATAATTGATTCGAGTACCTTGCAGACTAGGGATGTGAGACTTAATGTCCTATAGTTTTCAACTTTCCCTCTTTCTCCTTTCTTGAAAATAAGAACTACATTTGCCCTTTTCCAATCGGTTGGAATTTCATTTTGTGAAACAGATCTACAAAATATTATACTAAGTGGAAATGCCAGTTCCTTTTCAGTTTCCCGCAACACCCTAGCATAAATATCATCATGTCCTGCTGTCTTGTTTGGCTTTATTTTCCTGATATGATTGTAAACATCATCACTATCAATGAAATCAACATCATTTGTCAGATCACATGTCACTGAACTATGGTGTACGGTCGGCAGATTAGTCATATCTTCCAATGTAAACACTGATTTAAACTGCTTGCTCAGCTCCTCAACCATCTCACTATCCTCACCCAATGTAGTCCCGTTTACTTCCAGTGGACCAATTGTGCTAGAAACTTTATCAGCTTGTAGAAACTAAAGAACTTTGTACTGTCCCCATTACAGTTTCTAGCTAAATCAAGTTCTTTTGCTCGCTTTGCTGCTCTGGTTTTTTGCTTCAGTGTCTCTAGCTTTTCGATACGCCTTTAGATTAACGACATTTGAGGCTTCTTTAAAGACTCAAATGTGATCCAGAGTGCTACGATTTTTCCTGAAGCCGCACTATAAGTTTGTAAAGATGTGTTTGCTTTCGAGGAGGCAGCTAAGACGGACATTTACCATTCGCTCCATCAGTTTGCAGAGGCATGATGTCAAATAAATGGGACGGTAGTGTAGAGGGTCGCGATCACTCTTTCCCGGCTTCACTATTGGTATCACAATGGCTTCCCGCCATGGAGATGGAAATGTGCCACTTTGCCACAGTGCGTTGAAGGAGACGAGAAGAACATCCAAAGCACACGGTGGAAGATGCTTCAACATAGTGTTGTGGATTCCGTCAGGCCCTTCGGATACATTTCGCAGATATCTGAAGGCTAAAGTCAGTTCTGCAATGGTACAGGGACGATTGTATGCGTAGTGTGCCGAAGTAGTTTAGTCCACAGGCGTGGACCTACATCGAGCCTTATGTTTCACAAACTCTGGATCAGCACCGCTGTCGAGACTTCGTTGCGATATTGCCTGCCCAATCGCGTATGCAACACCCGCGGGGTGGGTGATATCTTGGTCGGCCATGTGCAGCACAGGGAGAGGGGACTGAGCGGAATGTGCCAGAATTCCTTTTCACGAGAGACCACACTTGTGATGACTATGTGCAACGATTCAGGTTACTCACATATTTCTTCCATGATATATGTTTGGCATTGGCGAGGATTTGTCGTACTAGCGCTCTCGCCTTTCGAAAGGCAATTAAGTTGGCTGTAGTACTGTTGCGGCTAATGATTTGTATGCACGGCGTCGTGCTCGGATGGCGTCTCGGCACTCCTCTGTCCACCAGGGCACCGGAGTTCTACGGGGAATACCGGATGCTCTCCGGATACACCTTGATGTCGCTTCTATGATGACAGCTGAGAGACTTTCTATCAAGAGTGGTTGCTGTCCTGCCAGGGCGTCAAAACTGTCTTTCAGTTGACTTTCATATCCTTCCCAATCAACCTTACTTAAATTCCATCGTCGTGGTCTAGCACTTGGAATAAAATTGTGTCGAAATCTTAGCCATACTGGAAAGTGATCACTTCCCATAGGGTCTTAGACACTGTCCAATCGAAATGTTGTGCATGCTCGGGGGTGCACAGACTCAAGTCGAGTACCGATGTGGTTCCTGATGGCATCGTGAAGTGAGGTCGAATGCCCGTGTTTAAAATACATAGTGATTCTTCCGAGATTAAAGATTGTAAAACTCGACCTTGGCTGTTCACAGCGTTTCATCCCCACACAGTGTGGTGGGAATTGAAATCTCCTAGAACTAGAAAAGGTGTTGGTAGTTCAGAAACTAGCTGGCTGAGCTCACCCAGTGTAAACCCAGTTCCAGGAGGCAGGTAAATGGTCCTCTTTGGTCCTCTCTTTCCAAACCTCTTTTGTCCCCCGTCACAACTAGCACCGTGCGACGGGGGACCTCAACCTCCAGGACTCCGTCAACCCCGGAGGGCGGGCCGAGGGGGCGCGGCTACCCCGACAAAACTGAGCTGGTGGGCAGGACCGGGGAAGTTGCCTGTCTGCTCATAGTATGGATAGTTGGTGTTGCAGGGTCAGGTGAAGGACATGGATGTTGGGATGAGATGGGCATTTGAATTGGAGCGTATGAATAGAAGGACGAGTGAGGCACTCTTGGTCTCACCCCTCGCCGGTATGATTGTCGCCGAGTCTTTGGGGCACTCAATTCCCCCCACCACGAAAAGGTGGTGCCTAGTCGGTGGTGGGGGACATTTCCATTTCCCTTCTCCTGACCATGAACAAATGCAAAAACCTCTTTTTGATGCGACCATTTACGATATTTGAAGCTTCCTTAAGCACTCTAAATCCAGCTTTCTTAGCCTTAATTGCTCTTATCAAATCTGGCGTAACACATGTTAGTATCCTTGCCCTTCTTCTGCGCGTTTGCTTTTGGGGGACATGTCTAATCTGAGTCATTCAAGTAAGATTTGAACTTTTCCCACATTTCACATGTATTTAAATTGGAGAATTCATCTTTCCGTCCTATGACACTTAAAGCTGCTCTCATGCAGTCAGTCTGCTGCGTTGAAATTAGGAACCTTTACCAAATTATCCTCGATGGTTCCCACTATATGTGCCTTGAATCTAACTATGCTATGGTCGCTTCTTCCCAGAGTTTCTCCTGCAGCAAAGTCTTGAACTGTCACTTAAATCCGAGAACACAAGGTCCAAGCATGAGCCCTGACTCAAGTGAAGTCATTTATTAGGCACTGCCACATGGTGGAACTCACGAAATACCTAGTCAACTGATTACATTCCTGCCATCACGTTAGATACAATTGTAAAGCACCTAGCTACCTAGTTGATGCTGATTGCACGCACGAATGTTGCATGGCTAGTTGTGTCGCGTGCTTCACCGGGAAGCGAATTCCACTGGAGAGTGGAGCGGTAGGAAAAGCCCCGTTGGGTAGCTGTTAACCTACATCGTTGCAGGTGAAGTGCCCCAGCATCGGTAGCACGAGTGCTTCTCTTCGACACAGCCGAGCGTTCAACGAACATTTCCCTGATGGCAGGCGGGCAGTTCGCGCCGTGTACGGCTTTGTGTGCGTTGCACAGGTCACGGTGTCGCACCATATCCTCAATCTTATGCCAGCCCAACTCGCGCAGAGAGGACGAGATGTGGTCGTGCTTCCGTCTTCCAGTGACCAGCCTAGCTGCGAAGTTTATGCAATTCTGCACTCGCTTCATGCGGCACGCATCTGCCCCACCCCATACGGAAAGGCAGTAAAGGATATGGGGGAACACATGGACTTGGATGAGGAGCTTCAGGACTTCAGGGGTGAAGTGCTGCCGGAATTTGAAGAGGGACACGATGATGGCGGTGCACTTCCGGATGATGAAGGATATGTGCTTTTCCCACGTCAGCTGCTGGTCGAGGAATACTCCGAGCACTTTCACTGTTGGGGCCGGGTGGATGGATTTTTCCGAGATCATGATGTGAAAACCTGAAGCTTTTTTTAGAGAAGATCTGGTGCCAAGAATGGTGAAGCAGATCTTGTCCGGGTTCATTTTGAGACTATTGGACTGGAACCACTTTTGGAGTGCATGGAGAGATTCCTCGACCCGCAACCGAGGGTGGGAGAGGCTGACGACGTCAGGAGCAGAGTGGTCTAGGAGGTCGGTGTCGTCAGCGTAGGCCACAAGGCGACCGTGAGGAAGGAAGGAGGGTAGATCATTGATGAAGAGGAGGAACAGGATCGGCCCAACGATAGAACCCTGAGGGACACCGTGGGTCAGGAGGAGTGTGGAGGAGCCGCCCGAGACCATCTGCTTCCGATCGGAGAGGTAGCTTTTGCACCACGGGGACGGGATGCCGTACCACCCCAGCTTACTCAGGAGAACGCCATGGTCAACGCTGTCGAAGGCCTTACTTAAATCAATCGTCGTTAACGACGCAATGTGACCAATGTCGATGGCTCTAGAGATCCATTCGACAGCGTCGAGCAAGGCGTCCTCCGTCGAATGACCGGGGCGGTAGGCGTACTGAAACGGGGACAGAATATTGTTCGACAACAGAGAAGCGACAAGTTGGGAGCAAACAACTTTTTCCGTGATTTTGGAGAGAACAGAGAGATTCGAGATAGGCCGAAAGTTGTTCACATCATCTCGCGTACCAGATTTGTGAATGGGAGTGACGCGGGCGACTTTCCAAGCACTCGGGAAGGTTTGTGAGGTTATGGATGTGTTGACGAGGTGGAGCAGGTGCGGGCCGACCACTGCAAAACATCGCTTGACTGCAAACAATGGTACGCCATCAACTCCCACCGCTCGGGACGTGCTCATACGGCTTATGGCCTTCGACAACTCGGGGAGCGTGGCGGGACACAACACAAGAGCAGAGGCGCACACTCCGGGTGGTCTGGGTGGGCACTGCTCTATGTCGCCGGCTCGTCCCGCCTCCTCAGCAATACGGGCTCCCACCGCCGCGAAGTGGGCGTTGAAGTCGTCTGCCCTTTCCGTGGTGTCGTCGTCTCTGCCTGGGAGGCCTGCCGCGGGACGGAGACCGAAATGCTTTATTCGGCTCCAGAATGAGCGCCGATCGGTCAGCATGTCCGCGCACAGGAACTCGCGTCTGGCCCTGGTCTGCTCGCTCATGAGCCCGTTCTTGCATCTCCGGTACTCCTGGCGTGCGGTGTCGTCATCTTCGCTCCTCCCCCAGACCTCGCACGCCTCGCGACAGTCCTCTTTTGCAGCATCAATGCCGGGGTCGTTACGCAGCCATGGACAGTTAGGGTGCCGGATCCTGCTTGTCACCAGCGGGCAGTGCAGGTCCACGGCTGCGTTCCAGATGCGCATGAAGGTTTCAAGCCTGCCGTCGATGTCGGCGCAGTCGTACATGGGCTGCCAATCGGTGGTGATGAAGTGCAGGCAGAGTGCGTCCCAATCCATCTTCGCCCACGGCCTTCTGGTAACGGGTGGCAGTGGCCTGTTCCGCTGCCTCCTGACCTCGCCCCTGAGCAAGACCGGCAGGTGATCTGCCACCGGCTCCGGTAGGACAGTGGCTGTCGCCTTTCCCTCGGGCAGGTTTGTGATGGCTACGTCTAGCAGAGACTGGTAGGTTCCGTTACAAACTGATATAAGAACAGGTCCTCTTCAATGCATTTCCTAAACATTTTGCATGATGGGGAGCCAACGCCTACATTTTCATATCCTTTTAGATTAGTCACCAAGAATAAGGCATTTCCTTCGAAAATATATACTGATTTCCTCGCAAATCACCTTATCGAGCTCCAGTTGCTGAGAATGTGGCAGGGTTCCTGATAGGCACAAAGCTCCTATCCTCAGTTTATTGCTGTTACCTTTTCCCACAGCGACATCAACCCAAATGGACTCCACAGACACCTTTTTTTTACCCCACCTGCTACTCTGTGAGAACTGAATAAGCTATTGACATAGAGCATTACACCACCCCTTTCACTGCTGGACCCTTATTGCACGAAAACATATTGTATCCCTGGATCTCACAGTGCCGCAAGTTATCCCCAACATACCCCTCACTGACCCATGCCTCAGTAATGCAAACGAAATCTAGTTCATCCTCAACCGCATAATACTTGAGAAAATCACATTTGGACCGAATACTCTGAGCATCACACACTTAACATATGTTCCGTAACCAGATTTGGCTTTTTCATGTTGAGCTCCTTCATCACTGGACGAGCTACCACTCTGCCCACTTGAACTACTGCTATCCCTATTTGCTGACTTTGGGGTTCTACTGCCTTGGCTGTCATTATTGGCATAACCATGAGATGGCAATATCACTTCATCCCTCCCTATCCCATTGCCTAATTTCTCTGAAGGATATGCTCATATGCTTTAACACATGCACCCCGCTTTCGGAGAAGTGCAGGCCATCCCTCTGATAGAGGAGCCATGAGTATTATGGCTCACAATTCTGAGGTAAAGTAAACAACCAGAAATAATTGCGATTCCCAACTTAACGTATAATACACACATAAAAGAAAACATCACTCCATCCTTCTACTAACCAAGGCCTAACTTGATGACCAGAAGTGCACTCTTTCGGACGGACCCACGTCAGAGGCTGTGCCGCGGGTGTATCTATGGACCATGACTGGCCTCCTGGATCAGGCGTGCGGCGGGTATCCCTCACCCAGGTCCAGTCGGCGGCGGCGCCGCCCGGAGGGGTCATCAGCGCCGCCTCGGCATGGCGGACTCGAACGAGCGTCAAATCCAGCGTGTATTACACGGTGATACACCGCGCACCACCGAAGAGCATTGCACACAATTTGTCGGGCATCTTGTACACTCGTGGCAGACGGTGGCGTGCGCGATTTAAAGCTAACGACGCGGCTGTCCACGCACATGGCATTGCACAGTGTTGACGTCCGCCGCCCGCTGACGTCACACGTTTTCTCTTCAACCAAACGACACTCCGGAGACAGCAGTGTGGAGGCGTTCCCACCGACACAGGCCGCCTCGTCAAGTTTTACCGAAATCAGGTCGATGAAGCCTCCGTTACCACGTGCTTCGATATCGTCATGGCCGATCCCAACCTGACCGTAGCAGTGATGCCAGAGTTGCCTAAATTGTGATTTCCACTCCTTGCGGCCGAAACTTCGGCACGGTTTTACAGGCACAGCAACACGAGCGGGACCTCTCTCGCCAGGGTGAGATATCAAGAAATAGTTGCAAACTCGGGCGGATACAAATTCGTTACCTCGACACCGCCAATGCCCGAGGGTATGTCCGGTCGCGTGATCGCTCAGCTGCACCAATATCTGCAATACGAGTCCACTTCTGGGTGGACATCTATAAAGCAGAGCTTGCACTTTGCCGCCATAACGCATAAGACAGGTGTCAATCAATCGGATTTTTGGCAGCATGCACGCAAACCACAAATACAGAAATTCAGAAAGCTCACCCCACTCAATATGGCGTCGATTCTACCATACCGACTCCATTTCAACACAGACGACATGTATGAAGCACCGGTGCTCTCAATAAGTCGCACAAATGCATACATCATTGGTGCTTTTGGCATCACAACTCCCACACATCAAGCCGACAATAATGCTCTCCAAAAGCTACAGCAAGATATTCAATCCTCGATTTCGTCGGCATGCATTCATTGCTTTCCATGCTAAATGTGCTCAAATCGTACAATTAAATTTCACAACACTTCACACCGTAATATTAGCTATTGTACCGATTTTGCATTCGCGTATCTCACTCGCACCTCGCCACACCAGACGGCGCCTCTTCTCCTTCACACATGCACCCAGTCCCGCCACGCCGGAGAGTTCCCGCCACGTCGACACGCCACTGGCCGCGCGTGTCGCGCGCGCGGTCCCCGGCACCGCCGCCAGCGCGCCGCCGCCGCCCGCTCACGAGCAGCCGTCCGACGTGAACACGATCTTCCTGATGAGGCCGTCCTTGACGTTGTCGCCCGGCTTGCCGATGCCGAAGCTGAAGGTGACGCCGTCCGTCTGCACCTGCGTGGTGCTGACGCCCATCGGGTACCAGCCCAGCTTGTTGAGCACCAGGCCGATCCGGTAGGCGCGGTTCGGGTGCATCAGCACCGGCCGGTTGAACAGGATCTCCACCAGGTCGTTGTAGTTGACGCGCGACGTGAAGTGCGTGTACGTGAGTCGCGAGCCCTCCGCGTCAGACACGTACCTGCCGGTGACCGCGCCGTTGTTTGTTTGTAATTGGTTTAGAGAAAGTGAGCGTCGCCAATCTCTTACGCCGGTTGGTCGCAGCCGAAGAGTAGCGACAGGTGAGACTAGAACCCACAACCTTTCTATTGTGAGACGAGCAACTCACCCCGAGACCACTCGTCCTCCATTTAAACCCGGGGGGGAAAGGGGGGGGTGACTGCATGGGGAATGTCGCCACCAGCCAGTAGCGGATCCAGTAGAGGGGGGGGATGTTCTCGCCGTTGGGAGAAGGTGACGTCATCGGCAACACACGTGACGTCGCCGCGTGACTGCACGGCCGACTGCGGTAACAGCCGGCTGACGGCGCGGTAGTTACTGGAGTGGTGGTGGATTTGAGCTGTAGGGCGCGTCGACTTACTGGAGTCGATTGAAACTGCGACCGCCAGTTGGCATGCGGACAATTTGTGTACTGAGCCTGGCATGCTTTATGCACGATCGCACTTCATGCACGAGCACGGCTAATGGTGCAGTAGGCCGCTAAACGAGTGCTACCGTGATACGTGCTGTAATGATACCGCGATCTAGGCCGCTGAACGAGTGCTACCGTGATACGTGCTGTAATGATACTGCGATGTACGCCGCTGAACGAGTGCTACTGTGATACGTGCTGCAATGATACTGCGATGTACGCCGAAAGTGCTGAACGAGTGATGTCATGAAGCGTACTGTAATGATGCCGCGATGTATGCAGACAGCGAGGTCAAATTGTGTGTAAGATCCCCACACCACACAGGGACAGTGGGTGCAGACAGGGAGGTCACACGGTGTACAAGATTCCCACACTCACTGTCGACACTCACTTACCTGTGCCTGTATGTCTGTCCCTGTCCCCGTCCCTGTCTGTCACCATCCCTGTCCCCGTCTGTCTCTGTATATGTGTCTCCGTCCCCATTCCTGTCTGTCCCTGTGTCTGCCCCTCTCTGTGTCTTCCCCTGTCCCTGTCCCTGTCCCTCTCTGTGTCTGTCCCTGCCTCTGTCCCTCTCTGTCTGTGTCTGTTTCTGTCTGTGTCTGTCCCTGTCTGTGTCTGTCCCTGTATGTCTGTCCCTGTCTGTGTCTGTCCCTGTCTGTCTGTGTCTGTCTGTGTCTGTGTCTGTCCATGTCTGTGTCTGTCTGTCCCTGTCTGTCTGTGTCTGTCTGTGTCTGTCTGTGTGTCTGTGTCTGTCTGTCCCTGTCTCTGTCTGTCCCTGTCTGTGTCTGTCCCTGTCTGTCCCTGTCTGTGTCTGTCTGTGTCTGTCCCTGTCTGTGTCTGTCCCTGTCTGTGTCTGTCCCTGTCTGTGTCTGTTCCTGTCTGTGTCTGTCCCTGTCTGTGTCTGTGTCTGTCCCTGTCTGTGTCTGTCCCTGTCTTGTCTGTGTCTGTCCCTGTCTGTGTCTGTCTGTCTGTCCCTGTCTGTGTCTGTGTCTGTCCCTGTCTGTGTCTGTCCCTGTCTGTGTCTGTCCCTGTCTGTGTCTGTGTCTGTCCCTGTCTGTGTCTGTCTGTCTGTGTCTGTCCCTGTCTGTGTCTGTGTCTGTCCCTGTCTGTGTCTGTCTCTGTCTGTGTCTGTCCCTGTCTGTGTCTGTCCCTGTCTGTGTCTGTCCCTGTCTGTGTCTGTCCCTGTCTGTGTCTGTCCCTGTCTGTGTCTGTCTGTCTGTGTCTGTCTGTCCCTGTCTGTGTCTGTGTCTGTCCTGTCTGTTGTCTGTCTGTCCCTGTCTGTGTCTGTCCCTGTCTGTGTCTGTCCCTGTCTGTGTCTGTCCCTGTCTGTGTCTGTCCCTGTCTGTGTCTGTCCCTGTCTGTGTCTGTCCCTGTCTGTGTCTGTCTGTGTCTGTCCCTGTCTGTCTGTCTGTGTCTGTCCCTGTCTGTGTCTGTCCCTGTCTGTGTCTGTCCCTGTCTGTGTCTGTCCCTGTCTGTGTCTGTCCCTGTCTGTGTCTGTCCCTG
This sequence comes from Imbricaverruca yamaguchii, assembly GCA_034440575.1. Classification (NCBI taxonomy): domain Eukaryota; kingdom Metazoa; phylum Arthropoda; class Thecostraca; family Neoverrucidae; genus Imbricaverruca; species Imbricaverruca yamaguchii. The sequence continues at coordinate 772,551 of JAOTOL010001537.1, forward strand.
TCTGTGTCTGTCCCTGTCTGTGTCTGTCCCTGTCTGTGTCTGTCCCTGTCTGTCTGTGTCTGTCCCTGTGTCTGTCTGTCTGTCTGTCTTGTCCCTGTCTGTGTCTGTCCCTGTTGTCTGTCCTGTCTGTCCCTGTCTGTGTCTGTCCCTGTCTGTCTGTCCCTGTCCCTGTCTGTCCCTGTCTGTGTCTGTCCCTGTCTGTCTGTCTGTCTGTGTCTGTCTGCCTGTCTGTGTCTGTCCATGTCTGTCTGTGTGTCTGTCTGTCTGTCTGTCCCTGTCTGTGTCTGTCCCTGTCTGTCTGTCCCTGTCTGTGTCTGTCCCTGTCTGTGTCTGTCCCTGTCTGTGTCTGTCCCTGTCTGTGTCTGTGTCTGTCTGTCTGTCCTGTCTGTGTCTGTCTGTCTGTCTCTGTCTGTCCCTGTCTGTGTCTGTCCCTGTCTGTGTCTGTTCCTGTCTGTGTCTGTCCCTGTCTGTGTCTGTCCCTGTCTGTGTCTGTCCCTGTCTGTCTGTCCCTGTCTGTGTCTGTCCCTGTCTGTGTCTGTCCCTGTCTGTGTCTGTCCCTGTCTGTGTCTGTCTGTGTATGTATGTGTCTGTCCCTGTCTGTATCTGTCCATGTCTGCGTCTGCCCCTGTCTGCGTCTGCCCCTGTCTGTGTCTGTCCCTGTCTGCGTCTGTCCCTCTCTTCGTCTGTCCCTGTCTGCGTCTGTCCCTGTCTGCGTCTGTCCCTCTCTGTGTCTGTATGCGTGTCTGTATGCGTGTCTGCGTCTGTCTCCATGTGTGTGGGTACCGACAGTGAGGTCATACTGTGTACAAGATCCCCACACCACCCACAGGGACGGGTAGACAAACTCAAGTTTTCCCGTTGGCCTGTCGAATCGGTGCTTGTGCCGTATTACTCAATAAACAACGTGTGATCCCTGCATCATATCTCCGATTTCAATCAGCACGAGCGCTTGTGCGCGTCACAAACAGCTGCTCAGAAGAAAAGCCAAAATGTCACACCGTCTGTCGATCTGACGAACCGCTTCACTCAAGGACTGTTCACACCTAGCATAATCTCGACGCAAAAAGCCAGCTCAATGATGGACTAGGCGTAATCCCGACGCACATGTTGAGACACGTTGCAACCTACAAGCTGAAAAAAAAACGCAGCCCATGTGGCTCAAATCCGCCAAAGATCAACAAATATGGCGACCACAGTTTATTACGAGCAGTCTGTCAACCTTGCGTCAAGGCTGCTGGTGCGCCGAGCGGAAAAAGTTGAGAAAACCCAACTTCGTCCGCTCGAAAATCGCCAGCGTTTTGTAGGACTCGGCAGACAGCCGACGCTAGGCCGGCGCAATGGCAGAATCGGCAGACTCATTGGGCCCCATGCTAACTGTCCGCTAGCCTTGCGTCGATTCCGACAGTGCGTTGAGATTACGCTAGGTGTGAACAGTCCTTCAGAATGCAACCAGCGTCACAGCAACACAGCAGGCGTGCCTTCAGCATCCAGTGTGCTGACGCGCTACTCACGGTACTGCAGCTCGGTGTAGCCGGTACTGCTCAGGAGTACACCAGCTCTGTGTAGCAGGCGCCACTCAGAAGTTCGGTGCAGCCGGTGCTACTCACGCGTAGAGCAGTTCGGTGTAGCCGGCGCTACTCAGAAGTGCGGTGTAGCCGGTGCTACTCACGAGTACAGCATCTCTGTGCAATCGGTGCTAATCAAGTTCGGTGTAGCAGGTGCTATCACGCGTAGAGCAGCTCGGTGTAGCACGTGCTACTCAGAAGTTCGGTGTAGCCGGTGCTACTCACGCGTAGAGCAGCTCGGTGTAGCCGGTGCTACTCAGTTCAGTGAAGCCGGTGCTACTTACGCGTAGAGCAGCTCTGTGTAGCCGGTGCTACTCAGAAGTGCGGTCCAGCCAGTGCTACTCACGCGTAGAGCAGCTCGGTGTAGCCGTTCTGGCCGTAGTTGAGGTTGGCGCCGGGCGTGTTGCGGCGGGACTGGGACGGCAGCCAGTCGGTGGGGATGTCGGTCACCTGTGGCAGGCGGTGGGGATGTCGGTCACACAGCGTCACCACCACCCGTCCCCGGAGCACACATGCAGGGCTCACGGCCGACGGACAGTGGGGATGTCGGTCACCTGTGGCAGGCAGTGGGGATGTCGGTCACCTGTGGCAGGCAGTGGGGATGTCGGTCACCTGTGGCAGGCAGTGGGGATGTCGGTCACCTGTGGCAGGCAGTGGGGATGTCGGTCACCTGTGGCAGGCAGTGGGGATGTCGGTCACCTGTGGCAGGCAGTGGGGATGTCGGTCACCTGTGGCAGGCAGTGGGGATGTCGGTCACCTGTGGCAGGGGTGGAGGGGCCGCACGGGCCGCCGGACAGTGGGGATGTCGGTCACCTGTGGCAGGCAGTGGGGATGTCGGTCACCTGTGGCAGGGTTCGGTCCGCGTCCACACCGCCCCGCACATGAGGGCTCGCCGACGGACAGTGGGGATGTCGGTCACCTGTGGCAGGCAGTGGTTGGCTGTTTATTTCAAGACACATCGACCGTCGAGTCGTGTAGCGTCGCCAATCTCTCACGCCGATTAGTCGCGGGCAAAGAGTAGCGACAGGTGAGACTCGAACCCACAACCTTTCGCTCGTGAGACGAGCAACTTACCACTAGACTACTCGTCCCCTAGTGTGGCAATCAGTGGGGATGTCTCACACAGCGTCACCACCGACCGGCCACCAGCGCCCGTCCCCGGCGCACACATGCACACGGTACACGGCCAATGGACAGTGGAGACGTCGGTTACTATCAGTACTGAATGCTTGACACGAGCTGCACAGAATGCCTGGGCAAAGCCTACCTTGAAAAATACAATGTTCTGAAGATGACAAAATGTACAAATTGCACCGGACCCCACCCCGTAATGCTCTCCGTCCAGGGATGTCGCCACCGGGGGGGGGGGGGGGCAGCTGGGTGCACAAAAAAAACGAACAACGAAACCATAAAACGAGGAAGTTTTGAAAAGGTTTTAGGCCCATAACAAAAATGGATTAGAGCCATAAGAGACATACCGTAGACCAAGAAAGACGCGACGGGCCCACAAAAGAACACTGAGGAAGGGCCTCGGTTCGGTAGCCATTATGGGAGGACAGCAGCAGCGATATGAGGTGCGTCAAAGCTGAGCGGAATCTGCATTTCATAACTACCAGAAAATGTGGGAGATAGGGAATTAATGATTGGATTTAATTACTCGACTTTTCGCAGCAAACGCCGATACTAAGCATTGCAGTACGTCAAATATGGCGCAAGTGTATCATGTGGCACCAATTGACAAAACGCAGAAGGCCCAGCAGAAACATTAGCATCGCACGAAGTGTTGCGAATGCGCCGAATGCGCAAGATGAGTGCACCATGTACGGACGTTGTCGTCGTCGCGACAGGGTAATATGAACTGGAATGCCTAGAATTGTGAAATTTGACATTTTAAAGTGATGGGTAACACATTTAAAATTGAAATAAGGGGATTAATACATTTTCGAAACCCTGCTCGTTTGAGGGTTTTGCTGCTTATTTATGTACCCGAGGATATTTATTTCAACATGTCAGGGCGTTTTCGCAGATCACAATGTGCTTATTTAGTTCCCGGTCTTTTTGCTCCACTTTGAACCATTTTGCTTTTGTGGCCCAGCAATTTCTTCAGACCCTTGTGCGTTATCATGGCCCCTGTGCGCCTTGACAGTTTGCAGTGTATTTTGTTAGAGCTCCAGGTATTTATATTTAGGGCTGCGACGCACGTTTTAAGGCCCTGTCGATTTTTGTCAGAGACTGCGAGATTTAGATGGTCAGTTGTATTTTCGGTCCGTTGTGCTCTTAGGGTTCCACTGTGTCTATTTTGGATTCTGACGCACAATTATGGGGCCCCAGTACGATTTTGGGGCTTCGGTGCGATTTTTCCGGGTCCCAGTCCAACTTACCGCTCCCAAGCACGTGGTTCCGGTGACCAAACGCCAGTTTTCTGGGCTCAACGCGATTTTGTGGATCTTTTCTGATTTAAAACAGTACGAATCCCAGCGTATTTATTTTAGAGACCCTGGCGCCATGTATTTGTATCCCATCTCGATTTTTGTCGATGCATATTTTTCGGTGCGGTACGCAATTTGTGAAGGCATCTGGTAATATGTTCGGTGCTCCAGAGCCACTTTCTTGACCCGGATATGTATTTTTGGTGAATTCATTTTTTTATTTTGGAGCGCTGCAGCTTGATATTTTCGGATATCGATCCGGTTTTTGTGGTATAGGTGTAATTTTAGCAGTGTGAGGTGACTTATCAAAAGATACCTATCTCAGAACTGTGCGTTGCAGCCATGAATAAACATACGTGGACCTCTAAAAAATACACAAGAAGCTCTTAAGGCACACAGAGGTCACAAGGACGCACCAGGGCCTGAAAAACAGGCTGGGGACGCAACATGGCAACATGGTTCCAAAACAAACAAAAGCACCGGGCGTTAAATGAAGACATCGGGATCTTCGAAAACGCCCTGGCACGTAAAAAATAATCGGTGCCCCCAAAAAAACGACAACACACTAAAACGAGGAGGGCTTCGAAAATACGCAGCGCAGAAAGACGCAGCGGGTCCAACAAATCACACTGAGGAAGGGCCTCGGTTCGATAGCCATTCTGGGAGGATAGCAGCAAAGATATCAGGTGCATCAAAGCTGAGCGGAATCTGCATTTCATAACTACCAGAAAATGTGGGAGATAGGGAATTAATGATTGGATTTAATTTCTCGACTTTTCGCAGCGAACGCCCATACTAAGCATTGCAGCACGACAAATATGACGCATGTCTTATCATGCGGCACTAATTAGCAAAAGGCAGAAGGCCTAGCAGAAACCGTAGCATCGCACGAAGTGTGCCGAATGCGCCGAATGCGCAAGATGAGTGCGCACGTGCACGGACGTTGGCGTCGTGGCAACCGGGTGATATGGGCTGGAATGCCTGAAATTGGGAAACTTTACATATCAAAGTGATGGGTAATACATTTTAAGTCCAAGTATAGGGTTTATACATTTTCTAAACTCCTGCTCGTTTTAGGGGATTGTTGCTTTTTATGCACCGAGGATATTTTTGCGTGTCAGGGCGTTTTCGAAGATTCCGATATGCTTAGTTAGCTCTTGGTACTTTTGTTCCATTTGAAACCATTTCGCCTTTTATAGTTCCAGCCACCTTTTCAGACCCTTGTGCGTTAGCATGGTCCCTGCGTGCCTTGAGAGCTTCCAGTTTATTTTTTTTAGAGCTCCATGTATGTTTATTTAGGTCTGCAACGCATGCTTTAAGGCCCTGTCGCTTTTTGGGAGATTGTGTGCTTTAGAGCGTCAGTTATATTTTCGGCCCCCGTTGTGCTCTTGGGGTCCCGCTGTGCTTGTTCGGGGCTTCTGACGCACATTTGTGGGCCCTAGTTCGGTTTTGGGGCTTAGGTGCGATTTTTATGTGCCCCAGCCTGACTTATCCCTCCTAGGCGCGTGGTTTCCCAACGCCAGCTTTCTGGGCTCAATGCTATTTTTATGGATCCTTTCTGATTTTTTTAATCTAAAAAATCCGAATTCCGGCACGACATTTCGAGACCCTGGCGCCATGTATTCGTATCCCATCTCGATTTTTCGAGATTCGGTATGTGTTACGGCGGCGTACACAATTTGTGGAAGCATCTGATAATATGTTCTGTGCTCCAAGGCTATTTTACTGACCCTGACATTTTTTTTAATCCCTCCTCATTTTGGAGGTCTCCGGCTTGACATTTTTAGATTCCGATCAGGTTGTTGTGGTATAGGTGTAATTTCAGCAGTGTGTGTTGATTTATCAAGGGATACCAAAATATAGCCGAAGAATTGGGTGGGGGAGCCAGGGTTGAAATCCGACGAATCAGAAACGATAGTGGTAGATTAGGCCCCTCCACAGGATAATTCAGTTGATCACTAATTATTTCATTTCGAAAGGTCTCCTTTCACAACGGAGAGGCAAACGTTCGAGTTGCAGCGTGCGTGACAAAGACCCTTCCAACGCCAGTGTTCGTTTGCGAACCGCCCGCGCGGGCCGGCGTTCTGTTCCATTATCCCGATATGAGTTCCAGCGCCCTCAGTTCGAGTTCTTGGGGAGCGATGTCACCTTTCCCTAACGTTCCCTTTTGTAAGGGGGGGGGTCAAGCAGCTCAACCGAAACAAGAGGCAATGAAGCATCGCCGCCAGCATGTCGGGCCTGTCCTTCAGAGCCAGCAAAACATCCAGCGAATGGCTGCCCCGTCTCAGACTGCAAGTGGGACAGCGCTGACACGCCGTGACCTGCCGTCACGGCCGCTGGCGACGACAGACCACAGGGGGGCGGGGATGGCCGAGTGGTTAAGGTGTCGGGCTATGGGTACCAAAGGTCCCGGGTTTGACTCTAGCGCCACTCAGGACATTTCCCAATCCCGCGGCCCACCGGCGAAACAGTGTGGGCGGCGCCATAAGCCGCGAAAGTGCATAAAGTGTGTCGTGAACCAACCAATAAACAATAAACAAACAAACAAACAGACCACAGGGCTGGGGTCGGGGCAGGGGGTTGGCTGGATAGGGTGACGGCGACCCCCGCTGACCTGTGACGGCACCATGATGCCGAGAGTGCGGATCGTCCGGTCGACGGACACCGTCAGAGACGCCTCCTCCTGGCACCGGATCAGCTGGTGCGGCTCCACCAGGATCGGTCGGGAGCACACCTGCCGACGCAGAGATGACACATTAGACAACGCAGTCCAGGATGGTGTTCCGCCCCTCGCCGTGTGTGTGGGGAGATCAAATCTTCACACCCTGTGTACTTTGGTTCTTCATGGTGTAACTATATCCCTGAACTTTTCGTGTTACATGAACCATTTATTTTTGCATTTTTTCGTTGACCCGTCAGGTCAGGTCAGGTCGGGTCGAAGAGGTGAATGTCGGGATACAGTCAGTTACCCATCTTCGTCGTAGGATTCGGATCCTGGTCGTAAAACAAATGCGAATTCATGTTTCAAGACTGGTAATATGCAAATTATAGACATAGTCAAGAACAGATGGCAGATGCAAAGGTCAAGGACACCGATCCCGCCAAGGTGAGCTACCTGAAAATATGTGATGGACTGATAAATATCACAAGTTTCGAAACTGATGGCAATCAGGAAAAAGTAATGTGTGCCACCCAACGAAAACTATGTTTTCTACCGGCCATAGAAAACAAATTTTCTTTTCCCGCCTTTTATTTTGCCTTTGATTTTGGCCAACCATACATATAGTCCATTTTATGACCTCAAGGACTATACCCTCCAACTCTAAGACCGAGAAGTTAAAATCCAAAGCTGATTCGAAAGAAAACGGAATTCACTCCATTCACCCGACAGCGACATGTCAGCTGCTGCGCGGCCCCCGACGTGTCAACTGATGCGACGTCCCGACACCGACATTTCAGCTGATGCGGGGCCCCCGACACACAACGTTAAGGCTCCTGGTGCCCCACACAAGTCGGCAGAATGCAGATATACCAGTCGGAGGTACACGGCTCGTGGGAAGGGCTCCATAAATGATCAAAACACCAAATACATGCAAGTCGAAAGCAGAGCATGTACTCCTTACGAAGATGCCATTGCATCAAAATCTATCGATTGCCTGTTTAAAAAAAACTTGTTCGATTTTGCAACTGTTTGAATTGACTTGTCTTGTTATGCTATGGCTATACAGCCGCCACATTTAGTGTTACACAACTCCAGGCAACAATGACTGGCACGTTGCACTGCGTTCACCTCTCACTGTGGGTGTAATGTCATACAACTTCGTCCTCCATGTAATATAATTACGCCTTATTTTCCACCCTATGTTCTCATTAAATCACCGGTGGCGCAACGTTGGCTGATAATTCATCGGCCGGGGGTTAAATCCACGGAGACCTTAACTATCTGATGGATAGCACTGCCCAAAGTCCAGTTGTATCAGGTGTGTGAGTCTAACCCTCCATGAAGGCCGCAGCACGTCATAGACGTCCCAGGTCGCTGGTGGTTTCTTCGCACATGCGTTGCTACCGACGATTTCGTGCACATATGCGACCACAAGACGTAATGGCAGTACACACAGAACCAGGGCTTTATGCATCACGCACCTGTTGTTAGAGGAGAGGTAACATTTGAGGTTGATTTGCTGTCAGACAAGAGCCGCATATTACCGCAGCTCAAGCGGCCGGTCGATACATTGAAGCAAGTTCAAAGTAAAACGCGGCTGAGCTAAGTACGGTTAAGAACAGCGATCGATACACTTAAACAGACATTCCAGATCGCAATCAACACGCGGTCACCTTCGAGCGAGGCCCCGTCTTTTGAACACTGCGAGCCAGTCCAGCGGGCAGTGGAGCGGCCGACAGGGCCTGCGCTCGGCCCGGCCCTGCCGGAACCGCGCGCCACGACCGCCGGCCACTGTGACGCAGCGATATTATTCGTGAAATAGGGAAAATGGAATATACAACTTTCTGAACGCTCAATCGACATCCTTCTCCAACATCCTGCTCCTTGGAACCTACACCATCAGCTCGAATTTGAGTCCGAGGCATCAAAACCAATTTAAATTGCACGAATTCCGTGGCAAACTTCGACATCCTACTGTGCTCGTTTCGACATCTCACACCTAAGGAAAACCATTGCTTTAGTCCCGCCGTTACCCACCTGTGCGCCGCTCGTCTCGGAGACGTCGACGGGCGCGACCGCCGGCCACTGTTACCTACCTGTGCGCCGCTCGTCTCCGAGATGATGGGCGCGACCGCCGGCCACCGTTACCCACCTGTGCGCCGCTCGTCTCCGAGATGTCGACGGGCGCGACCGCCGGCCACCGTTACCCACCTGTGCGCCGCTCGTCTCCGAGATGTCGACCGGCGCGACCGTTTGCTTGTTTATTGGTTGGTCCACGACACACTTTATGCACATTCACGGCTAATGGCGCCGCCCACACTGTTTCGCCGGTGGGCCGCGGGATTGGGAAATGTCCTGAATGGCGCTAGAGTCGAACCCGGGACCTTTGGTACCCGTAGCCCGACACCTTAACCACTCGGCCATCCCCGCCCCGACCGGCGCGACCGCCGGCCACCGTTACCCACCTGTGCGCCGCTCGTCTCCGAGATGTCGACCGGCGCGCCGGCCGGCGTGGCCAGGCACGCGTTGCGCGGCATGCACGAGGCGTCCAGGTAGTCGGGCAGCGGCCACTTGCCGGGCGTCAAGATGTTCATCACGATGGCCAGGCTCTCCTCCTGGGTCAGCAGGCCGGACACGGCCGGACCGTTGGCGAACGTCGTGCCGTTCATGGTCAGGTAGCGCACCTGCCGCACACGCAGCCGCCGCGCCGTCACGGCTTTGTCTTGAATAAGACATTGGGGGCCCCCAGGGGCATTAGTTGGCTCTCAGCCCCCGCCTCCCCGTCGCAGCATGCTGTGCCCACGACGTACATATTCCAGCGTATCGGACATGTAGATAGGGCACTGTTCTGGTGGCACGAGGCGAGGCTGTGCTCTCGGGGTGTGCTGCCGGACCGGAGGGTCTGTGTGAGGGCAGATAGTGTCAGCGAACCCCATGCCGCCGACGCTGGTCCATCAACATTAATCCCATGACACAATGCAATGCAAAGGCATTCATGCATGCATACATGCATGCATACAGAATATATACATAAACCGCTGATTATGTGCGACAACATGATGCGGAATGGTTCGCAGAATGCATAATTTTATGTTAATTTATGGGCATGCAACATTTCGTCAGTTCTCCGAACATCTTCAGACATGAAATATAGACAATATCAAAACAGAATACAGTCATCACACAGTCTACAGGTGGGCATCTCCACAGGAACCCTGGTTAGTACTACCGAAAGAAAAGCAGGACATATTAGGGCTTCAGATTTTAAGGAGAAACGGTGAAAATGATAGAAAAGCTGGTAAAGAGCCAGCAAAGAAATGGTACCATACCACACTACCTGCACCATTTTTAGTCTCAATCGCGCCTACCTCTATGTATCATACACGCGGCACACGAGAAACCATACGCAGCCGATGGTCCCGGAACAACCACCACCATTGATGAAACGGGTGAGTTTCGATTTTCGAGATCGAGCTTCCGACTACGCAAAGCCTTAACAGTTTACATGCTAGCAACTCTCCAAAGCTCAAAGGGAATCTTTCACTCTCGCATCACTTGTGGGAGGGGGGCTCGGAAAATCCTGGCTGGGTCACTGTGTGGCACCCTGCTAGACATACAAACGAACTGTCTTATATATCCGAAAAAGATTCAGCATGGTATTCACAGGATAATTACCGATACACACCGGTGAAAAAAAAAAAACTTTTACCATGTCAGCTTTGCCAGTGGTAAACATATAAAGACAGGTCTAGTGGTACAAACTGCCAACTCTGTACATTATATATATATATATATATATATGTGTGTGTGTAAATATACATATATACATATATATACATATATACATATATATATATATATATATATATATATATATATATATATATACATATATATATATATATATATATATATATATATATATATATATATACATATATATATACATCATATAGACTGCAGGTCATAAGACTGTTTTGGAACAGGTGGTTTCTTTTCGCGAATAAACAGGGCAGATATATGTGGGCTTCTGTATTAGGTGGCATAGCTTGTATTGTCTTGAGTTCGAGTTGGAATGCAGTTATTGAATATGATGTTACGCGAATCGTTTTTAATATGCCTTGCATGCGGTTAACAATTGTCCCTACAAGAGTCGCATAGCGCTTTTGATCCATGTTCTGTGCTCTGTTCTAGCGGTAACCGGACAAGTATGTGCCGTTGTCGCCCAACCTGATCGCCAATGTGTTTTCTGCCAATGTATTGTGCATTCTGTTTACCAGTACATATTCTATTATCTGTGATGTGGTTATTGGACGCTTTGATTCAGCTACAATTTGGTACAAATCAAATTAGCAACCTTTACCCGTATTAGCTTTCACTTTTTTAAACTTTAAAAAAAAAAATTTGATCCGAGTTGTTGGGGCGGCTTGAAGAGCCACGGTTCTATTGCTAAGCAGAGCTTGTTGCGTGAACACTGGCCACACCACCCGATTTATGAACTCCAGTTCAACGGCAGAGTTTAGACCGAAAGTTTAACGTGTCGCCAATGCACCGACACGGCCGCCCGGTAGCTCGTCCCCGGTCTTATCGGGCCGGGGACGAGCTATTGATGTGTTGCATCACAAACATTGCTTGGTGACGCACCTTGCTCCCGTTCTGACTGGATAACTTACTCGCTTTTTGCTCCCGAAGAACGTATAATATAATACCGAAACCTCCAGCACTGCCGATGTGCAACTATGCTCTAACCTTTATACCAGAAGTAATGCAGCTAAAGGCCGCATCACGCTGCTCTAACAGTTACCCGGTATAGGGCGCCGCCCAGCACCATGCGCTGGTTGTCGGCGTTGACCAGCTAAAGGTCGCGTCGCGCTGCTCTAATAGTTACCCGGTATAGGGCGTCGCCCAGCACCATGCGCTGGTTGTCGGCGTTGACCTCGAGTGGGCGGCGCTGACACTCCTTGCGCGACCAGCGCACCAGCACGTTGAAGATGTCCAACTCCGAGCCCATGTTGAGGTAGTGCTGGCGACAGCCGGCGGGTTACTGCCACGGCAACCAGCCACCTGCGTGGCTGCTAGGGTAACAGGTTTCCACGGCGCACGTGAGAAGCTGCGACAGGTGCTGGATGTTGGTTACGAGCCATTCAACGCCTTTCGTCAGTAGCAAAGCGGCGCCAGCTACTGGGACACAAGCAGTCCAGACAAAAGACTTCCTTGCGGTGGTGGTGGTTATTGGCTTTACGACACGTCGACCGTTGAGTCAGGTAGCGTCGCCAATCTCTCACGCCGATTGGTCGCGGGCGAAGAGTAGCGACAGGTGAGACTCGAACCCACAATCTTTCGATTGTGACATGGGCAACTTGCCCCTAAGTCACTCGTCCCCAAAGACTTCCTTGCGAAATTCGTTTCAAAATGTTTCAACTTAAGATTTGTCAGGCTCTACAAGTTTGCAATGCTAACTCAAACACAGAAATGCATTCTTTTTACCAACTTAGACATATGCATTCCTCGGGAGCCTAATCTTTCACAGCACAGGGGTATTGGCAGCGCCATAACCAACAATGAAGAGTCATGCGTCAGACCTAACCAGGCATGGATACTTTTCAGTTGCACATCGAACACATAATGGCACATCTGGAAAATGGTACCGACCGTTCACTGGAGGGGTAGCCCTAGATGGAGACCTGGCCCCTGACAATTTGGCACGTACACGTGTACTTCTATGTATACGTACACAGGCACGCCTACGCGCGCAGACACGGGCGTGTGCACGTATGCACGCATACCAACGAGTGAAGACACACGCACACATACCCAAGAGTGTACGCATACGCATGCAGACACCCACAGACCCTCCAGTCACGCCGTGCTCTTTACCTTCCCCTTCCTTCCCGACTCGCTTCCTCTTTACCAATATTGAACATCAGCAGCGCCTCCTGCACGAGACTCCATGAGGGCGGGCGGTTGGTTATTGGGGTTTGGTTGGTTATTGGTTTTACGACACATCGACCGTTGAGTCATGCAGCGTCGCCAATCTCTCACGCCGATTGGTCGCGGGCGAAGAGTAGCGACAGGCGAGACTCGAACCCACAACCTTTCGATTGTGAGACGAGCAACTTACCCCTAGACTACTCGTCCCCGGTTATTGGGGTTTAAGGGCGCATCAACTCCAGAGGTCATGCAGCGCCCACATGAAGGTGGGCGGCATGGACGAGCTGAAGCAGTCCCGGTCACGGCACTGGCTGGGCAGTGGGCCTGGGCACTGCATCAACTCTACCGCGCGGGCGCGTCACGTACCTGTCCCAGAACGGCGATCAGGGTGGCGTGCTCGACGTCTTCGATCGCCGGTGTGGCGAACACCTTCGCCGTCTGTTGGGTGATAATCTGCAGAAGAAAGAACGTGTCAGTGCGACAGTGATAAATTACTTGTCAAATATGGTAGGATATGCTACTTTCTGAACACGCAATCGACATCCTTCTTCAAGAAGTATCGACATCCTGCCCCTTATTCCATACTTGTGAAGCCTTCGTGTCTCCTTTCTAACAGCATGTCGTTGATAAGTAGCACGTGCATGCTCTCGATAAGGAATGGTGACGAACATTTAGCATGCACGAACATTTCACAATGCAATTTTAGGTAGAGATTACCTACAACATGACATGGTATACAATGTCAGTTTATAGCATGGTTGTTATTCTCCGTATCTGGAATCTCTCCATAAATTATGATCTCAAAACAAATGATAAAGGTATGGTCTTAAGTGCCTACACCACTGGCTCAAATTTCAGTCTGAAAGACATCAAAAACATTTTCAATGACACTAATTCCATGACAAACTTCGACATCCTACTGGGCTCGTTTTGACATCTCACACCTAACGAAAAACCATTACTTTAACCCTGCAGTGCGACGTTCGAGCCCAATTCTGCTCCTGCCATCTGACAATCCAATACAGATTTTCACTCACTTATTTTCTTCTCAAACATCCTGCTAACACCCAGCCATCGAGAAAACACGATACTGTGAACACTCTCTTGAAGGAAGCGCGGACATTCCACGATGTGCGAAAAACGAATTGCAAACCAGTTAGGGCGTCGTTGCGGAAAAAACTATAACGCACAACAATGAACCTCGTAAAGTAGAACGAATGGCGCAAACGCTAAGCATTCTCGTACCTTCATGCACTTTTCCATGAGCACAGGTTCCTCAAACAGCTTGGCGAACTCGTAAGCCCGGCACACGTTGTGCGGCTCCAGGTCCTTCCAGAGAAACTTGGTGCAGTGCTCCACCAGATGGGGCAGCATGTACTTCTTGGCAGCATAGCATATCTCGCAGGCCTGGTCAAATGACTGCAGGTTGATCTGGTCCGAGTAAATGTACCTGTCGAGCAGAAACCTACAGTGTGCATACCCAGTGTTGAGCGAAACAGCAGCATTCATGAAGAAACACAGTCTCCAGCAAATCCCCCACACACAGCCCATAGATCAGCCATGCCAAAACACGAGAAGCAGCTCAAGAGCAATGCTTAGTCAGTTATTTATTAGGGTTTTGGGGCTCTACTCGGGGGTTATACCTAAGAGCAAAGCACTTTACAGCCATAGGTCCAGCCAGGCCTCCCCATTAGCAAACACAAATACGCCAGACCAAACAATTTTTTTTCTCAAAACAATTTCATCACGCAAAACTCCATCGAATCGGTTTGGGTCGGACCCCCCTTAAGAAAATATTGGTTGTGGAACCGTTTGCAGCACATCCGACTTGAGGCTGTAATTATTAGCAAACGCAAGATCAACTAGTGGTCACTCAATTCATAAGAACATGTGTGCCAATTAACGTGCCATGTGGTAAAGACAGTAAAGGGCAATATCAAATACATAACTGGGTAAAGCACCCGGAAATCGCCTAGTAAGAGGAAAATAGAAAATACACATATCGTAGGTCACGGGTGTAGGAACCAGTAACAGAACCAGGGTGTTAAGCAGCCTATAGCCCTCCCCCTCCAACGTTGTGCCATAGGCCTTATAGGGGCGTGCTTCGCGCGACGAAATTTAGTTTTCTTTGTCCACTGAGGACCAGTAACAACTCGGGACTCATGGGGGATGACGACTCCCAAGAATCGCATCGGTATTCGCAGAAATTTCGCAAGGCCTGGAAAAAATCGCACTGAGGCACCGAACGTTACAGATGGCCCAAAAACATCGCACCGTGCCTCGCACATCGGGAGCCACCTCTGACATTGTTACGAAATACTTGGTACCAAGTAGAAAAAAAGACAGGAAAAGCCGCCAAAGTTCATGCCATTATCATTAAGGGTTGAACAAAATTTTGGGTTCTTTTACGACACATTCAACCGCTAGGTCATATAACGTCGTCCACCTCTCACGCCGATTGGTCATGGGTGGACTCGGTAATGCCGTCGGTTTTGAGATTCCGACCTACAATCTTGTGGTCGAGAGTCTGAAGCTCCGCGAACTGAGCTGTTGCAAACGTGAGGAGAAAAATAATGGCGAGATCTGTCTCACCTCTCCACAACGGAATACAATCAGCAAAGTCGCGGTCTATGATCAGTGACTGGGGCAGTTGAAGCACTATCAGGAAGTGTTCTAGGTTAGTTTATTCTTCATCGATGAAGTCTTCGTCCGAACTTGGTCCGAACAAAATCGGCCCAGAAGTTTTAGAGATCTGTGGCGCCTGATTCGGTCCTCGCCACATGGGCACGACGAGAAAAGCATAGCACGGAAATATGAAAACAGTATGAACTAATGAAAGCAAATAAGCTACATATTCAATTTGGAGGAAGCAGAAGCTTGTGGAGAGGCAGGGAAATCTATTATCATCGACATGCCCACACAATTGAAAGTGAAACCAGGTCTTGCCCTGAATCTCTACCCCAGGGCAAAATAATTGACCATTTGGCCTGGAAATTCACAGTTAATGGAATTGTGCTAATTCATCCTTGTCTTAGGTTTTTACCATTTTGCCACATGTGTGGGCAGTCATTATACACACGACTGCTAAATAATGAAAAATGCAAGTGACTGAAGTGAGACATTCCGTTTTTTTTAATTCTTAAGAGGCGATCCTTTATTTTCTTCCAATCTTTCACTATTCCCAAGGAACTTCTTTCTTCATCTACACAGTTAATGATGAAGTAATTTTAGGACACTGCTCTACCCCCTCATGGGAAACACAGCAAACTATGCCACAGACATCACAGCCCACCGCCACTGTTGACGTACAGCATGAGGCTCCTGAAGGCGTCGGCGCTGACGTCGAGCACCTTGATCGGCGCCTTCTCCGCCATGCCGCCGAACAGCATCGCCTCGAACACGGGGCTGGCCATGGTGAGGATCAGCCGGTGGGCCTGGAACACCTGGTCGGCCGGGCGCACGGCATGGTTAGAATATTGGTTTTTCGTTAGTGTGACATGTCGAAACGGGCATAGCAGGATGTCGAAATTTGACACGTAAGTAGTGTAATTTAAAATGCTTTTGATGTCTTTCAGACTAAAATTCGAGTTGATGGTGTAGGTAATTATGACTGGACCTTTATCATTTATTTTGAGGTTTATCATTTAGGAAGATCTATATTTCATAAACGAGATACTGTTAGAAAGGAGACATGAATAGTTCACATCCAGGAGCAGGATGCCGATACTTCTTGAAGAAGGATGTCAATTGAGTGTTCAGAAAGTGGTAAATTCCACCCTATTTCGCGAATAATTTATCACTGAGGCCACGGCATGGTGACGTGGCAACCGTGGCACGGAGCACAGCGGCCAGCGGAGAAGTAACGCTGTGAGGACTTGCCCCGCGCGTAATGCACAACATGTGTTACTTCACATAATGCACGCATTTGCTATTTCGAGACGTGAGCATGTTTTTCAAGCTTCCTCCCAACGCATTTCGAAGAAAGCGACCGAAGTGCCTGTAAACTGCCATCTCCACACAAATATATAAAGGAAGAGTGTATGTATGTATGCAAGTGACATTTCTGGTGCAATATGGGCATAGCTACAAAGCCATCCATGTTGAGTGCGACGCCTTAGATCGGATCATCTATACACTGACAACAACAAAAAATTCACTGACAGTCTACTTCTACATGTCCATTAATACATATGCATGATGGAAATTACCATGCATTGCTTGGAGTAGCATGCTAGATAGGATATCAAAAACTGAATTTCTAAGAATTAATGAACCAGAAGTGTCAAGTATCAGCAGTGTCATAGCCTGGTTGTGCTAATAGGTACTGGCATTTTGCCATCACGGTACACACAGCTTGGATTTTTTCAAGAAAATGGGTGGAAAATACCACCTAATGAAAGTTCAATCAACCTCCCTGTCTATGGCTTTTATGAATCCTTGCTTACTAGCTGCTGATTATGAAGCCAACATCAACTCAACTAAAGACATCCTGATGCCCTTCAACAATTCAAATATCCCATAGTTTGGGTGCACCAATGACCTCTGATCAGGAAATCTCCTGAAACCATATCACAGAGCCTCTTCTGTTTCAGATAGTCTACCCAGTATCCTGAAACCCAGTATCATCCAGCACTCATTAAGTCCTTATTCAGCAAGCAATGAAGCCCTGCATTGAATGCAATATGCAGGCTTATCAAAGTTGCTCAGTGATAAATTATTCCACTTTTTGAATATACCACTTTCTGAACACTCAATCGACATCCTTCTCCAAGAAGTATCGGCATCCTGCTCATCTATATGAAGTAGTTATGTCTCCTTTGTAACAGTATCTTGTTTATAAATAGCATGTGCATGCCCTCAATATGGAATGGTGTTACATGAACATTGCAATGCAATTTTGGGTAAAGGGGTATGTGATATGGGATACAATACCAGTTCATCATAGTTATTATTCTCCTTATCCCAAATACATCTTTTCTTAAATTATGAATCTTGAAACAAATGATAAAGGTAGAGTCATAATCACCTACACCATCAACTCAAATTTTAGTCTGAAAGACATCAAAAACATTTTAAATTACACTAATTACATGTCAAATTTTGACATCTTGCTATGCTCATTTCAACATCTCACACCTAACGAAAAACCAATAGTTTAACCCTGTACACACAACACTGGCAACACTGTCTAAGAAGATGTCAGTGCAGCCACAGATCACATCTGAAATGTATCAGAGGGTGCAGTGAAGGTTAGCTATTTATTTGGGCATTATGGTGCATCAACAACTATGATCACACTGCATGGGAAGGTACATGTAATACCATAGATATGCATTGAGAAATAAACCTTCAAAAAGAAACCAGCTGCCACACTCACCTGCTGATTTGATTCAATTCCAACAATGAATTCACAGTCATGCCATTGTCCTGATTCAAACAGAAAAAGGCATCTCTCATTGAGTGTCTTCTTAGTAATTTGCCAGTCTGTCATTGTTGTGGTGTTCCTGAAAACATCCCACTCTTGTCAGTACACACCATAACAAATTCATCAATAAACCCTAGAACACTTCACTTGGTGTTGCCAAACAGCAGGCCGACTGAGTAAAGCTGAGCTTTGCTCCCAGGTAATGTTGGTTTATTAACAAGAAAGAGCAAGCAGACCCAACATAATGATAAGATATATTAGAAGCTTAGCCTTTTAGCAAAATTTGGCAAAAGCCTGAACCAACCTTATGTACGAGAAAAAACAGTCTTAAATGTTTGACAATTTCTTCTACACATTTTAAAAATAAATCCTGACCTAGCCTAGCCTGACCTGTTTTCGAGGAATAAAATTGATTTTTAAAAACACAATTAGAAGGATTTTTTAACATTTTTTTCAAACTTAACAGCCTAACCTAAACTAGTCCATTTGTTTGCTTCATGGAGGCAAAATGTGCATAGAACTTGCCTTGTGGATGTGATAAAATATTTTAAAAATAGGGTGGAATTTTCCACTTGCTGGATACTCTATTAATATCCATCCCAGAGATGTATTGACACCATGCTTCTTGGCATGCCTGTGAAGTCTTCATGCCTTTTTCTAATTGTAGTCCATTTACAAATATCAGACTTCCCCACCATAACAGATTCAGGCTCATGATAATGAATATCCCATAGTGCAATTCCAGTTGAAGGGATTACCTATATGTTGTTACACAATAATAGTTCATAACATACATGTTTGTAGCATCTTAGTTGATATCAGTATCACCAACTTATGTTCCTTTCAAAACATGCAAAATGGGAATAGTCTTATGCACAGAGTTGTCTCAAAACTGGTTTTGCAAGACATAGCAAGATTTTACATAACATTACTTCCATGGTGATTTCAGCATCCTGCTGTAGTTATTTCAACATCTCACCTAACAGGAAATCAGTATTTTAACATTGTGTGGACACATCAATTTCATATGATGACCTATCCACAATGTTTGGAAAAAAACAGTCTAAAGTTACTTGATCTTCACATATATTTGGGTACAACCCTTTGTCAAACAACAAGGGGTTGTACCAAATATACACCAAGATAAATAACCAATGTTTGTCACCAAGATAAATAACCAATTGTCCAACCAAAAAAAACTAACCTGACCCAATATAACCAAGCAAAATCTGCTATTGAAGGAAACCAACAGCAAAAAGCAAAATATTCAACTTAAAAAATATATAATCTACCACTTTGTCTGCTTTCTGCAGGTAAAATGTGTGTATAAAAGTTGACTTGCAAGTATCTTAAAGGACAATAGTAAGTCTTGCATGGAAAATAAGATAATCAAGGTTTTAGCTCTACATAGGTACTTCGAAAAAGCCTTCATAATTTTGCTCTTTTGTACACATGTCATGGATATCCTAAGGTTTGTGGTTGAATTAACATAAACATTTATCTAGGCACAATGTATAATCACTGATTCTTGTATTTTTTTTGCAGGCATCAGCAGTCACAGCAGAACCTAGACTGAATACTGTGGATCCTATGAACAACTCAGAATCCCAGCTATAACTCATCGCATGGCACAATGGAGCTATAGCAGATTCCTCTACCAATCTGAAAACATATGCCTCGACACTGCATTACATCCTAGCACTGAATGTAGTAGTGTAGGTATGAATCTGGATAAATGAGCAAACAGTTGGATAGGTAGGGGAAGAGGGGGGCAGGGTTCTGAGCATTTAAGGCATGGTTAGTTATTAGGACTTTAGGCACTTTTAGAGTGCACAGACTATATTGGTCATGTATTGTCCACACTTCCATCATGCAACAAGTAGTTCTACTGCTGCTTCTGTATGGCTGAACCAATAATCATGCTGTGTTCACTGAACACAAAAATAAACAAGTTATCAACATTGAAAGTTACTTTCAATGAAAATCCTCTAACCACTTTCAAAGGGCAACTATAAATCATACAAATGTTTTGCTGTGGTGTGCAATATTCTGAACATGAAAGCATTGTTGTTCAGGATTACCTCACTCATGTCATGCTACAATCTACCTATTAGTAGCCACTAAAAAATGCTGGTTTAACTGCAAAAATTAATATTTATTCACTTCCTTATTGTTTCCTTAAGCCTTAAGCTCATGGAGGCATAAAATGGTGCCTGTGAACTTTGCTAGCTCCATGCAAAAAGAGTTGATAAAACTATGTGATAATACTTCATATTTTGGTACACAGGTCAATCATTTATGAATGCCACCACCTATTTGTCATTTATCTGCTGAACATGTGGGAGACATGCAGTGGTATGCGTTCAGGTAACATAACGTGCTCAGATACCCACTATTTCCTTAATCAACTGCCAAGCATGGATCCAATTGGTGCAGTGTGTACGAACCTACACGGCACCAGTTGCAGTCAGTCTTTTCCTCTTTTAGTGGTTATTGCAAAATCCCAACTTCCACAGGTCCTTTACAAGTCTCCCAGACCTATGCCAAGGTTAGGTTCCCCAGATCGGCCCCTGTCAATGTTCATTGGCAGCCGGGGACGTCATCTGGGCGCTGATTTGGGCTCAGCACATTATCACGACAGCAAGAAATGGTACTTTTCCGCGTACGTTCCTGGCTAACAAGTATACGTGAGTGGTGCAAATTATACGTCATCTGAAAGCTTCTTTCATGGTATTTCGATAATCATGGGAGACTTTCACACGAATGTGTTAGTTATTGTATAAAATGGTGTTATTTAGACTCATGTCATATCCATCGACACTATTTAACTTAAGCGGGCCGAGCGACTCGGTGTTGGTAGCGTAGTTGGTAGCGCGTCGGTTTGCCGACTCGGAGGTAGCCGGTTCGAGCCTGGAGGCTGGTAGCTTTTTGTGCGCGTCGTGGGAAGTCCTAATAAGCGATAGTGAATTAAGACACTGTTCACATGGGACGATCTTTTTCATAAAGAGAAGGGAAATATTCAGCAATATTCAATATTCAGATATTCTGCAAGGCTGGGGTTCTGCCACCTTAAATTTATGGTTGGGCACTTCTTCTAATCAGCCAGGCATAGGAAATACGGAACACGTCACCGCTTATGACAGTGTCCAGGCCAACAGTCCCTTCCTGACACGGGCGGCGGACCATCGGGGGTGGGACAGGAGACAGGATCCCCTGAATTTAATAATTTGTGGCACTACGGCAGTGCATTGCAAATATCGAGCAAAAAACTAACGGTTGCCCTTTCCCCTCCCACCAGTACACGCCGACCAACATTAGTTCCTACTCCTCGAGGTGTGCATATAATAACAGTACATGATTATCAAGGTGACAAAACCAACAATTGTGCATGCTGTCGAACAGTCAAATGACTGGACCCCAGCTGGAGTCAGAGCGATGCCAGTTCTAAGCTCGGCTCCACGCCTTTTACGATACACGGCGAACACACGCCACCAGGACTGCGACAAGCATTGTTTTGACAGGAGCAGACGTTTGCTAAAATATTTCGGTGACAATCCTGAACTTTCTGGAGTGCCGGCGCAAAATTAAAAAAATCACGCTTTTCGTACCATGAAAGCTCGATTTAGATTCGGTAACAACTTTGTGGAACCCGTAAGCGCTAAGACGGATTTTAGATGCCCGCATGAGGATTTCGGTTCGATTATCATGCATTGTCAAAGGCTTAACCCGGAACTTGGCAAGATTGGGGAAGCATCCCCGTTCATTCCTCACCGTGGCTTTGCCCATGTTCGCACACCGTTATTCGGCATTTTCAGTCGAAATGAATTGGCTGCGTCACTAACGCCATGTGAACCAACTTCTGTCATGCATGCAATATTGCAGGGGTAACAGCAATTTCTATGCCAGACCAGCTCGGAAGCAACATTAATAACAGCTTAATTTGCGGTTGGAATGGAAAATTACCATGCAATACCATACATCTTTTTAATTAAATGTGTTCTATTTTTAACTAAAGAAAATATTTTCCTTTCAAAATATGATTTCTTTATTCGCGTCGTGCGACATGAAATGACACCCAGGTAGCTCAGTTGGTTAGAGCGCTGGCCTGTGCTGGTCTCCCCTGTCCTGGCAACACAGGGTTCGAGTCGCTTCGCGCGCTCGCGTTTAGCCCCCGGCAGGGAGTGTGAGTTGGCAACTGGCCCGATAAGGCCGGGGACGAGCTACCGGGCGGCCGTGTCGGTGTATTGACGGCACGTTAAACTTTCGATCAAAATTCTGCCGTTGAAAATGAATTCGTGGATCGGGTGGTGGGGCGAGGGTTCACGCAACAAGCTCTGCTTAGCGATAGAACCCTGGTTCCCAAAGCTACCCCAGCAACAACTGGGACTAAATTTTAAATAATAAAAATCACGCATTTTGCAGTACAGCACGACATAAATACAACAACAAAAAAGTTGTTTGTCAATCAGACTTTAATACGAGGAGCATGCATCTGGAGAAGACGAGACTGTCAAGATTGAGGAAGGCCCTCACTTCCACTGCCGATTGTTTCTCGGTTGTGTACTCTGTGGTGGAAGTGAATGTGCATTTTGGGCGCATGGACTGCGTTCGTCATTTTGCGCACATGAATATATATATTCCGGCGCCCAACAGAGTGCGTATTAAAACGATATATTGAGGAAGCACAACGCAAGACATATATTGGGAGAAGCAAGCACATGAAGCAGAAAAAGAACCTTGGGTTCCTTTACGACGCAATTAACTGCTAGGCCATATAGCGTCGCCAACTTCTCAAACCGATTGGTCGCGGGTGGACTCGGTAATTCCGCTGGTTGCGGGACTCGTACCCATAATATTGCGGTCAAGAGCCCAACACCCTACGGACTAAGCTACCGCGGCTCCACCAAACGCGTGACATAAGAAGTTATCGGTAGCAGGTGCAGATAAGCCACGGTACTTAATGAGATTGCATTGCGACAATACATTACAATACCTAACATTACAGTACGTACATATCAGGCACCTTATAAAATCTGACGAACTGGCAAGAAAAGATGGAACATCCCCATCGTGACATCTGTGGCTGAGAACAGCTCGACATGCATACGTACACAGACTACTCACGGGCACCGTAGTGGGACGATGAGTACGTGTAAACCTACAGGCTACGCTCTACCGACTTCACAAACACAGGCACATATCAATTGTTGAGCTTGACATACGCTCGGTGCGACTGCAACACGCACGTTTAGTCTCGTGTAATATTTGTGAAGAAAGTCCTGATATGCTGCTATATGATCAACGGCAAGTTATGCACCTACGTCCAAACAATGAAAGATTCAAACACTGATCTGAATGTGAAGTATCGCCCAAGTGCGGCCCATACTTCGCAGTCACTGAGCAAACTACTCGGCTTTCCGCTGCTGCCGCTTTGCGAGCTTGGCGACGTTCACCTTGTTCACCAGCCCGAGATGAATAAATGTCCGGATCCTCGCAAAGCACTTAATTTTATTCTATCTATGGAATTGAATCTGGATTCCAACACCTGGCGGAAACTTTCAATGACCTTTGGATGTCTGCTGAGATTGTTGGGTTCTTGGGCATGGTGAACACAAAACGCTGCATTCATCTGTCTGAATGTGTGGAAGAATTCCTCTGTGGGAACCGTCAGGCCGCTAATGCTTAGGAGGCGAGTCCAGAACGCTTCTCGTGGTTCATCTTCGGGATGCGCAAATGGGTGCCCAGCGATCGGTGACTAACAAAGAAGACTGATGTCAAATTACAAAAATATCCTAACTGAATCTAACCTAAACAACTGATCTTGGACCTCCTAAAACATACTCATGTTCGGTCATCTAAAACCTACTGCTATTGTATGCTGGATGTTGAACGTGATTCACGAAGGAAATGGCAGATCCATTGTACCTTAATTACACACTCGCATCAATTGTGCACCGTATATTAATTAACCTCGTGACATGGAAACTCAGTTAATGGAAGCATACATTTTGTATCCTAGGCTGAATCTGTTACCATTACTCCATGTAGAAAGGGCTGGCCATTATTCTGCTGGAATATCATGATAAAAATGTTAGAAATAGTACATGCAAATATATGTATTCATTTTTTTTGTATAATTAAACCTGGTTTTGGCTTTCCGTGCATGATTGCCTATCCTGTCTTCTTCTGATCTTTCACTACTCCCAAGTAGCCTTGTTCTTCATTCAACACAGTTTATGGAAAATTATTTTCAGGATACTGGGAAGAAGTTGCTAGTAAGCTTCAAGAAGTTCAGTCCATACATCTGTCTAAAAAATTGTCTTCATTGGGGCTTCTTATATATAAATACCAAGGTTTTTGGAATTTGGAGGATAGAATAGAAACAGCAGTGCTTTTCCTGAAAAAGAGGTAGGTTAGGCTTGGACTGGGGAAGGATTGTGGTGATAACTCAACCAGCATTGTTGCATATGTGATATAAAAGATATTCAATGGATGAAATTGGTTTGGATGCACTGTTTATACATTTAACATTATCCTTCATTACCAATTACCCCACTCAAAGCAACACATTTCGCATTACTTCACTTACGAACTGAAAAGCATGCATATGCGCTGGAATACTATGGTCATATCATCTTAATGACTTTCAGAAACATGCATTTACAATTTTTTCTTGAAATGCCACCTCAACTAAAATGCAAATCTTCTTCTGCAGGTGCAATTGTAAAAACCTCACACAGCTCCAGCCTTGCCTCTTTTCAGAAGAGAACATAAATTAGCTTCCAATAAAAATAATCACATTTATGAACAACTTGATCTGAAAATTGAGGAAGCTAAAGAAATGCCTAACTTATCCCAACCTCATTTTAGCTTTGCCTCTGTAAAAATGTGCAAAACGTCACTTGTAAACACTCAAAACTGAAATAATGAACCCTTAAATCACATCTCACACAGTACAGGTGAGAGTGGTCACATTTTAATCACATCAATCAACTTTGCATTGGAAAGGCATATCAATAATTCAAATATTAACTAAAAAGTACATATTTGCCTGTAAATTTATTTTAAGGTCTGATATTTTTTTTGGCAATTACACTAGTATTTTTAGTGTCTACTAATAATTGGTACCACAACAGCTACAGTGAAGTAATCCTGCACAACCATTTTCATGTTCAGAATATGGCACAACACTACAAAACAATTATATGTTTTAAAGTAGCTCTATGTGAGTGGTTAGATGACTTTGATAGAGAGAACCATCTGAATATGGATACCATCATCATTTTTTGAAATTCAGTAAAAAGTATAATTACTGGTTTGGCCACACAAAAGCAGCAGTAGAGCAATTTGTTCCATGCATTAAGTGTTTGGAAACTCCCTCTTACCCTACTACCACTACTGCCCAGCCATGATACAATGGGCAAGCAATTACCAAATTGTCCACAAGTTGGTGAATGGTACAATATGGCATGATTACATATAGCACACAGAAACAATTTGATAACTGACAGGGGACCAACGCACATGCTAACATTAATCACCAGATTGCATCAATGACATGCTGACCAAGTTGACATTGTGGGTATAAGGCCTTAATTCGCATAAATTGTCTGGGTGCGTTCTCAATATCAACACGCCATGGATAAATTAATTCTGGGTATGGTGCCTTTCGTTTCCAAGCCACCAGCACGCTAGCAGAATAAGAAACAATATTCAAGCTTCAATGAATGACTAATATGCTTTACAACCAACGGGGAAACTAATCGTGAGAAAAGCGCCATAATTGTGCTAAAATGAAAGCACCATATTTAGTAGATTTATTGGTATAGTCCAAAACTAGAATATAATTCAGCAGTATTTCGGAATAAAAAATCGCTTCTGGTATATGACGTCACTTGGCGTAGGTTTTGTCTAGTTTCAACTAACTATACTAGAACAGCCAACTTTGGAGTACCTGTTGTCTCTAGTTATCTTGCCCCAGATAACCTCGGCTCCCAACCTCCCCAGTCACGTGAAGCAAAAAATCAGGTGACAGAAAATAACTTCATCAAGTAGCAGTAGACATGAAGGACTTGAGTATAAAATTCGCTGCAAAAACTGAGGAAAAAATTAACAACTAATAATTAAGCTATGTGGAAAATTAAAAGGACGTTATTCTGAAATGCGTATATATATATGCATATATTTATATTAATAGTAAGGGATGTTTTTTCATGAAAAGAAAGCATGCAAAAATCAGTGAACAAAACTTAATAACATTAAGAGACAAAGCTTGCGCTTAATGTACGAAGTAGTGGTAACAAAAAGAAGATGCTGTTCACGATGGGTAAGTTCAGCGCCGTCCTTGGGCCCTGATTTTACCCATAGTAAAGGGCCTTGGGGTCGTTGCCACCGAGGGAGCAGCGGGGGCAGTGGCTACCCCTGTCGTAAGACTAGGGGGCGCCGCCTCTGATATTTGAGGAGACCCGTATCCGTAAAATGGTGAGCAAGGAGGCCATCAAGACAGAAGATCAAGATGTCGGAGGCCCCACGACTGGCAACGAGACCCCGGGAAATGTAGTAAGAGACGTAGGACAGAGATTGGGAGTAGGCCCCCGGAATGAAAAGGATGTCACCGAGATGGGCAAGAAGCCACATAGGTTAAACACGAAGGCTTCCGAACGGCAACATAATATTTTTAATTTGGAAAACGAGGCCACCAAAGATGGAAGAAATAGATGGGGCAGGGTTGAATGACCCTAAAATAGAAAATAAGGAATGCAGTGGCGTCGCCACGAAATTCTTCCAGGGGGCGAGATCGAAAGGAGGCCTCCTGCTCCCTCGAAAAGGGGCCTCCATTGTGTTAGGGCCTCCTATTGCTTTTAGGCCCTTAGTATGGTTCGGGAATGGGAAACTGGGGGCTGGAGGGCCTCCTTTTCATCCTGGAGGGCCTCCTTTTCGTCCTGGAAGGCCTCCTTTTCGCCCTAGAGGGCATCCTTTTCGTCCAGGGGGCCTTTTCGTCCTGGGGCCTCTGTGTCAATATTTGGCACTCACTTGATTTCTGGGGCCTCCTACCCTCTCCTATGTGAGTTCTTTTTACAAATTAGGGGCCTCCTCCTGGAGGCCCCTAATTTGTATCATCTCCTTTTCGTCTTGGAGGCCTCCTTTTCATCCTGGAGGGCCTTTTTCGTCCTGGAGGGCCTCCTTTTCGTCCTGGAGGGCCTCCTTTCCATCCTGGTGCCTCCTTTTCGTCCTGACGTACCTTCTTTTTGTACTGGGGGCCTCTTTTTCGTCCTGAGTGCCTCCTTTTCGTCCTGGGGGTTTCGTTTTCGTCCTGGGGCCTCCTTTTCGTCCTGGGGCCTTCTTTTCGTCCTAGGGGCCTCCTCAAATTTCAGGGGGGAGGCGGCGCCCCCCTCCCCCCCAGCCTCACGACAGGGGGCAATTGCCCCCTCTGCCCCCCCCCCGGTGACGACGTCCCTGAAGGAATGATAGGAGATATTTCTCCGGACGCAAGAGGGAGCCCTATGATGGGTAATAAGGTCTCTGCAGGAATATGATAATGCCACTTAGATCGGCCAGATGAGGCCCATATTTTGGAAGGGGAGGACCCCTGGAGAAAATATGTGGGACTATGACGCAAGAGCACCCTGTCATAATTTTAGTTAATGAGGTTAATGAGGCTCCAAAGACAGATGAGGAGTCCCCTAAGACGTGAGAGGAAGCCCATAATTTGACAAAGGAGTCATCTATAGGAGAGGATAGTGTCGGTGCTGGCCTGATCTACACGGCCAGCGTCACAGCCGTCGCCGACTCAGGCGCGTAGACGTGTCTGATGGGACTGGCCGTCCTACACAAGCCTGGACTGCACAGGAAGCACCTGACTGGTGTCGCCAAGCGCATCCTCGCCGCGAACAGTGAGATCAACGTGTTGGGCGTCGTGTTCCTGAAGCTGTCTGGGTGCGACTCGCAGGACCGGCTGCTCGGGACGTCAATAATGGTCTACGTCACCAACTCCACGAACCATTTCTACCTGAGCAGGACGGCGCTGACGCAGCTCGGCGTGTTGGGACCGGAGTTCCCGAAGGTTGGCGCGCCAGTGGCAGCTACTGCGAGCCCGTTTGATCGGGAAGCACTCTGTCACACCCGGCTGGCGGCGTGCGGATTCCCACTCCGCACTGCACCGCCCCGCACTGCAGAGCTCGGACTGTATGAAAGTCTGGCTGCTGAGGAGGTATACATTCAGCACGTGCCCACACCATCCACTTCCCGCAATGACTGGGCCCCCATGGAGGTCCGGGTCGATCCCGGCGTGCAGCCGGTCGTGACGAGGAGACCCCCAAACGTGCCAGTGCACTGGCAAGAGGAAGTGTCGCAGCAGCTCGAAAGGGACGTAGCTGTGGACGTCATCGAGCGCGTGTGTCACCCATCACGCCTGTGACCTGGCTGCACAGCATGGTGCTGACACCCAAGCCAGACAGCACCCCTCGTCGCACCGTCGATCTGCAGCCACTGAACCGCCACAGCGTACGCGAGACACATCACACCGTCCCGCCCGCCAAAGTGCGAGGCCAGAGCCATCCCGCCGGGGACCTTCAAGACCGTCACGGATGCCTCGAACGGGTTCCACTCCATCGATATCAGGTCTGAAGACCGGCTTAAGACCGCATTCCTGACGGAGTAGGGCAGGTTCCGCTACCGGCGTTCCCCCATGGGATTCCTCGCATCCCAGGGCGCCTACACGGAGCGATACGACGCGATCATCGCGGACGTGCCCAGGAAGTCGAAGTGCGTCGACGACACCATCATGTGGGATAAAGACCTGTCGGTGCACTGGTGGCGCGTCGTCGACTACCTCGAACTGGTGGGAAAGAACGGGGTGGTACTAAAGCCTGCCAAGTTCCAATTCTCTTCGCTCGATGCCTACTTCGCGTGGTTCCGGGTCACGGCAACAGAAGTAAAGCCCCTGCCCAAATACCTGAACACCATCGCCACATTCCCGACACCCACCAACGTCACCGACGTACGGGCATGATTCGGCCTCGTGAACCAGGTGTCGCACTACGGCAGAACCACCGAACTGATGACACCGTTCAGGCCCCTGCTGAGTCCAAAGGTCGGATTTCGGTGAGGCCCAGACTTGGAAGAGACCTTCCGGAAATCCAAGGCGGCTATCGTCAGGGAGGTCGAAGAGGGAGTCGAGATATTCGACCCTAGCCGCCGGACTTGCATCAGCCCGGACTGGTCCACCACTGGTGTGGGATGCTGGCTCCACCAGAAGCATTGCGAGTGTGCTTCGCTGACTCCGGTTGCTGTCGCAATGGATGGCGAGCGACGCTGGCCGGCTCACGCTTCCTGAGAGACGCGGAAAAGCGCTACGCTCCAGTCGAAGGAGAGGCCCTCGCGGTGGCGTGGGCCCTGTAGGACAGTCGCTTCTTCACGATGGGCTGCCGGGACCTTATCATCGCGAGCAACCACAAGCCGCTAGTGAAGATCCTATGAGACCGAGCACTTGACGACATGCAAAACACAAGACTTTTCCGATTAAAGCAACGGACGCTAATGTGGATGTACAAGATCGTACACGTGCCTGGCAAGGCCATCCCGGCAGCGGACGCGGCATCAAGATATCCACCTGCCACGATCCAGTTCGACAGCAGGACCAGCCGAGACGCCCTGGCCGCCTTCCGCGTCTGGGCGGACGCCGACGACGACCTGGAGAGTACCGTCGTCGCCACAGCGAAATCCTCCACGGGCGCGCTCGGGGCGGTAACATGGGAGCGTGTTAAAGAGAGCACACACAGGGATGGTGTCCTCCAGCAGCTCACCAAGCTTATCCAATCCGGGTTTTCACAATCTCGCGACAACGTACCCGAAGCTCTTACGTACCCGAAGCTGTACTGGCAGTACCGGACAGGCTGTCGACAGTAGATTAGGTCATTATGACAGACGACAGGGTCCTGGTGCCAGAGACTACGCAACGAGGTGCTGCGCGAGCTCCACGCAGCACACCAGGGCGTGAGCAAGATAGTGCGTAGGGCGCAGGGAGTCGTCTTCTGGCCGGGCATCTCCAAGGACATAGAGAGCGCGCGCTCCACATGCCACGACTGCTGGAGAATGTCGTCCACCCAGCCGCGCATGCCGCCGGTTCAGCCACCTGTACCCACGAGACCCTTCCAGGCCATAGCCGCTGACTTCTGTGTGTTGCGTGGCATCGGATACTTGGTCGTGGTGGACCGCTTCAGCGGCTGGCCACACATAGTCGCCTGTCTGT
The DNA here is from genome assembly GCA_034440575.1 of Imbricaverruca yamaguchii. Classification (NCBI taxonomy): domain Eukaryota; kingdom Metazoa; phylum Arthropoda; class Thecostraca; family Neoverrucidae; genus Imbricaverruca; species Imbricaverruca yamaguchii. Next base: position 802,813 of record JAOTOL010001537.1, read on the forward strand.
CCGGCGCACAGGGGTTCGGCAGGGCCATAATAAACTACTTCGCGACCTTCGGCGTGCCTGAGGAGCTGAGCACAGACGGCGGGCCCAAATTCACCGCGAAGGAGACGGTCGCCCTCCTGCAGCGCTGGGGCGTGCGACATCGCTTGTCATCCTCTTACCACCCGCAATCAAACGGGAGAAGCCGTGCAGATCTTCGTTATGGGCGCTGTATAACCACTGCAGTTGATGCGCCCGAAAACCCAAATAACTAACTAACCGTGCAGATCTTCTTCACGATGTTCAGTGAACGGCACTTCGACACATAGTCGAGAGCCCTGATCGCTTCATTGAGTGTCCGGCAGCTCGCGTGTCCGAGTACAGCGTCTTCCGCACGGCTGTGGAGGCTATTCCTCTGGAGGATATCGCACCATCTTGACGCCACAATCTGTCCGGTCCACAAGTTACCGCCATTAAGCTGGAGGTCCCGGTGCTGTTTATGCCAAGCATAAACGTGCCGGTTAAGTGAGCAACACCTGGGTGGGCCTCCGCCTTTGACCCGGCCCCCTGCTGGCTGGCGGCGGCCGCTCTGTGTTGTGGGCGGCGCCTCTGTCGGGGGCGGTGCAGCCCTAGTATTCAGTATCAGATACCTGCCAAACGGTGACAGTGAACCAAGACTCAGCTCAAACAGCCGGCGCTCGGCAGTCCGCAAAGGGGAAGCTCATACGATCTATCTTCAGAAGATTGCCGTGAAACGGAGGTTGCCGTGAAGTCTACGAAACGCCTCCTGACGTCGCAGACAGATGCACATGGAGGAATCGACACGCAGGCTGTGGCGGCCGGCTTGTTGCAGTTTCGCAACACTCCAGATCTGGAGACCGGCATGTCACCAGCGCAAATGATCTTCGGCAGGAATCTGCGTGACTTTCTGCCCATCGCACCGAAGACGCAGGTGTTCACCAGCACCGTGGTCCATCCCGTCTGGCGCGAGACGTGGGTGCGCCAAGAAGAGGCGCTCAGACTAAGGTTCGCCAAGCAGGCGGACGACCTCGGACACCACGCGCATCCGCTAGCACCGCTGATGCCAGGCGCCACAGTGCTGCTGCAAAATCAGACGGGGGCTTACTCCAAGCGCGGAGATAGAACCGGCGTAGTCGTGGAGGCCAAACCTCACGACCAGTACCTAACCAAGGTACACGGTTAGAGGCGAGTGGCTCCGCGTAACAGGCGGTACCTAAGACCCATCTAAAGTCTGGCCCGCGCCGACCACTATCAGCCTCTCTCACAGCTGCCGCAGGCCGCCAGTGGACGAGCTCCAACCCCAGCGATTGATGTCCAGTATTGCCAGCGATTGATGTCGAAAATCAAGTATCCCAGACAAAAATGACCGAATGGATCACACTATTGCTCATGGCCTGCGTCCGTCGGGGCAGGGATGTACCTTTGCATGCTTTTGGGAGGATACCTGCACTTCGGTGCCCCTCCAGTATTGACTTTGCAGTGGTATTACCACCGAATTATTTCAACTTTTAGCATTGGTTCTTATATGGCATGCCCCCCCCCCCCCAGCCCTCTAACCATTGGAGCATACCCATTGCATTTATGCATTGTGCCATCCAAATATTTTTCAGAATTATACATAAGGAGTTCACCGGAAGGTGAAAGTTAAGTTAACAGGAAGTTCAGATCCAGGAACTTAAACTGGATGAGTGATAGGTAGGTATTCGAGCGGATCGCTAGTTATTGGTATATAGGTATATGGTGACGCTAGTTATTTGTGGTGTTGAAGCAAACACAACGATACATAAAGAAACCCTACTCAGAGACGATGGGAGGACAATGGGGAGGACTAGTATTCCGGACTCAGGGGCTAGTCTCAGGAATTTCGACTGGTGCCCCCCCCGACTGGCTAAACACCAGGCGAAGCGCCAGTGGGTGCGCTCACTTTCCAACGTGCTCCCCTTCCCCAGTAACGGTAAAGCATTTAGGAATGCCCCGGACTGTGGTGTGGGCACGGCCATGACGGAGGGGGAGGGGAGGGGAGGGTGCGGGCGGTTATGACTGAGGCTGCGAACCCCAAACCGCAGCTGATGTGTTAGAGGAGACCTCACAGACATAATCCGATCTGAGTCAGGTCGCTTCCGGGGCCCCCTTTCACCCCCGGTCGTTCAGTAGATCTCCATGGTGAAAAGCCAGCCGACGCCCCGGCAAAGGGGACAATATTCGTCTTCTCCCACCCTGTGTCAATTGCAGTTTTAGGGTGTATCAGCTGCTCGTTCTATTGTACTCTGGCTCTTCTAATCAAGCATCCAACATATAATATTCAGAGTAAGTTAAACTGAGGATTGGCACCGCAGTGCTCAGTCAGGTAACATGCTACCAGACCCAGGCAGCCCCCATCCCAGTCGTCATCTATAGTGCTCAGTGGGCCTCTTAACACGCGCACGTCCAGGGGGGCAGATATCTGCCCCCTGAGGTTATTCCTAATTTACCGCCAAACTAATCGGGTTAGCAAGGCCAAACCTCGTACAGCTGCTCATTGGTCTTCTCCGCATTACCTCATACATTTTTAACCCTGGGTCATTTCAAGTCAGGTGACCAGGTCAGGCGAAGTGACCCAACTACACTCGGAGTTCTAGGTGGTATAACTTCCACAATAATTGGGCGATTGATTTCAAACTTATATCACGTCATGAACTCATCAGGGACCATAACATATATATCGTTTTTTTCGTAGCATTGACCTGAGGTCAGTATCGGGACTGACCTGATCTAGACGTGCATTAACCTAGTTCTACGTTATACTGACTGTATGCTTCCGGTGTGACTCCAGGTTAAATCCAGGAGCATTCAGTTTGTGTGCTTAATATAGTTATACAACTGAATATCGTTTGATCAGTCAGGTCGCGGCCATGGCTTCCCCCATTATAGGGCTGCATTACAAGTATTATTGAGTATTTCGACAGCCGTGGTACCGACGCAATGCTAAAATAATGTTTTATTTGCTAGGTGCGAGATGTCGACACGAGCGAAGTAAGATGTCGAAATTTCCCATGGGATTAGTGCCACTTAAAATGTCGTTCATGTCTTTAAGACTAAAAAGTTTAGCTAATGGCCTACTTATGACTGCACCTTGTGAAATGTTCATGTATCACCATCCCTTTTCGAGAGCACCAGCATAATTATTGTGAATGAGATACTGTTTGAAAGGAGATACGAAGACTTCATAAGCACGCATCACGAAGCAGGATGTGGATTGGAGGATGTCGATTGAGTGTTCAAAAAGTGATATATTCCACCCTATCTAAAAAAAATTGACCGTCCTTGGGTAGCGTTCAGGGTGGACGTAATTTTGACGGCGTGCCGAGATCAGGGCGCACTAAGGATTTTCTTAACGTGGTCCAGACCGTATTTTATTTTCCAGGAAACTGACAGCTTTCGTCGCCGAAAATTTGTGGTTTTACGTGGTGACAATATCAAAATTGCTTGTTTGATTTAGCATATTTTGGTTGCTAAGGGGAAGGGGGAAGGCCCCACCTTTGTTGTGCCTCCAGCCCAGTGTGTGAGGAGGTGCCTTCTGCTAAAAATTCGCTCGGGGTGAAGGGAGGGGATGAACTCGAGCTTCTTTCCATTCAGAAAGGCGACCTACGCTGAAAAAGTAAATGGAGAATGTACTCGAGTATTTCGGAGCGACGTAGCATTTCCGTGCTAAGTGGGGATCCGGATCCAGAGGGAGTGGGGAGGGGGCGGCAGCCCCTTCGCCTTCCCTGGATCCGTCTCTGACTGAGGCAGCGCAAGAACAGACCACACGAAGTGCAATTGTAGCTTTCCACTGCACAGATCGTGACAGACACGTGACCACTTGGCCAACCAGACGCGTATCCACTTGGCTGGGTCGTGTTCCCGATAGCAGACGTGCGGTCTGGAACGCACTGGCGGTCCATAGGCCAGGCCTGGTGCACGGCTTATCAACAGACCACGCATCGGTAGCAGTGTCAACGGACGCGGGGGGCGCCGGATCCAACGTGCGTGAGGAGTGTCGTGCTCGCGCGTAAATAGGAGCGTGCTCTAAGCTGTCTTTAGAAGAAACCTTATACTTTTTTACGAAACATTGAACAGCTAGGTTATATAGCGCCGCCACCCTCTCACGCCGATTGGTCGCGGGCGGACACGGTAAACGCAGTAGATTGGGAGATTTGAACCCACGATCTTGCGATCAAGAGTCCGACGCTCTACCCACCGCGCTAACGCGGCCACCTAAGCAGGGTCTTGTTGGCAAGTATTTCAAATCCGTTCAGCTGATTCGTCGATATCAGAGGAAAATCGTGCATTCGGCGCCTGGGAATATTCAGCGCGTCCCAGATTGGATCCCACCCAAACTTGGCAGCTGAAACCACCAACCTCTCCCATGTCCTTCCCACGTAACTGATACCCACATATGAAGGCGGATATATCCTAGAATTTCGCCCATTTTGTGCCATCATTAATGGTTCCCAAATCACCGTCCTCTACCACGTGCGCCGGAGAGCAGAAGCACAAGTGTACCAAGCCAAGCCTTATGCAGGGAGTGGTGTTTCTGCGAAGACGGGGTGGGGTGGCTCCCGGTCCCAGCAGACACAGGGTTCCTGGCAGTGACCCGTTTGACCTCGGCTGAAGATCTAACGGGAAATGTAGACGAAATGTTGTGCCTTTGAAAGTTCAAGGACCCGGCTGCATCATGCCGTCCATCTTCTTCTTCTTGACTTCGAATACAACCTACTCTGGGAGAGCGGGGGAGGTGAGTGGTTGGTTATTTGGGCTTGGGGGGGGGAAGTGGCAAACTAATGGTCCGCACTGCGGAAATAGGAAATTCTGTCGCGAAATTATGGGAGGGTTTCGCTAGCCCGCCAGGTAGTTAGCGTGGTGGGGTGAGGGTACAATACGCCCACCCCAGAGACCTTCAAAACTAACCGAGAGATGTTCTCGCAAAAACGGCACTGGATTTCCCGTGACGCGGTGCACATTTCAATGAAATACAATTCTGAACGTTTTGACAGAGGCGTACACTGGAGCAAAACAAACTAATTTACTTAAAATGTCACTTCTATGTGCGCTGTACCTACTCGAAAATGTAAACAATAAAGCCTAATATTTTCACCATTTGAAAACTCAAAATATCGAGGGTCAGCTTGATATTTGTCTAAATAGCAATTCAATGCACCTTTTCGTCTGATTCGCACTCATTTTCAAAATCGCCCAAAAATGAATACCCCGGGCGTAAAAGTGACGTCAACCACGACGTCATCAGGGCTCGCAGTGACGTCATACTTGGAATCGCGTGATCCAAACGTTTATGATAACTATCCAATCCATAATTAAAAACATCTGGAAGCTATGTGAGCTTCATGCATAATGGTGATGCTTGCTGAGAGGGCAGGGAGGAAACACGCTAGCACCCACCGCAAAACAACACGTCTCCGGCAGTGATAGCACAGCCTTCTTCCTACCCACTAACCCTTGGTTGGATATTTGGGCTTATGGGCGCCTCGGCTGTTTCGGTCATACAGCGCCCAAGCCCTTGCTTCCAATGGCCATACAACCCTTGGTTCCAATGATATACGCCCTCAGTCTTATGGAGCTCGGTCCTATCCTATCCCATCCCATCCCATCCCATCCCATCCTATCCTATCCTATCCTATCCTATCCTATCCTATCCTATCCTATCCTATCCTATCCTATCCTATCCTATCCTATCCTATCCTATCCTATCCTATCCTATCCTATCCTATCCTATCCTATCCTATCCTATCCTATCCTATCCCATCCCATCCCATCCCATCCCATCCCTATCCCATCCCTATCCTATCCTATCCTATCCTACCTAACAACATTGAAAATAGTTACAAAATAGTTACAAAAATTAACTTTATTGGCTTTAGAGGAAATATATATAAACTGTTAGCCTCATACTTATCAAATAGATCTCAAAGAACCAAGATACATGACATCATCTCCCATCCATTACATATCACAAAGGTGTTCCTCTAGGTCCGATTCTTGGACCTCTGCTATTTACTCTATACATTAACGATCTCTGCAATGTTTCCAATTTGGCTAGCTTTTACCTATTTGCAGACGACACTGCCGTAACTATTACAGCTAATGATCTTTCTGAATTACAAAGTAAAGTAAATGAGGTAATACCCAAAATAATTACATGGTTTCATACCAACAGATTATCTATTAATGCTGAGAAGACTGGATATCAAATTTTTTCCAGGAAACCATGTGATGACCTTCATGTCAAAATAAATACTTACCCTTCATGTAAAAAATACTTATGTAGTTAGTTAGTTAGTTATTGGGGTTTAGGGGCGCATCGACTGCATAGGTCATGCAGCGCCCAAATACTTCATGTCAAAATAAATAAATACCCTTTTCTGATATCAATTATAGAATGTTTTCATTACCCTTTATTGCACCAAAAGCCTGGAATAAAATAATCTGCCCTCACTTCCACAGGATTGATGATGTACCTAGGAGTAAAATGATCTTGAAGAAACACATCAGACAATACATTATTAGAAAATATGAGCTTTTTCAATAATATGTTGGTAATGGTAATGTGCTATGCATGGTGATCTGGTATCATTTGGACATTTTCGTTTAAGAATCATGTTTTTTTTCTTCCTCTTCATACTTTTTGTCCTTTCTCCTTAGTGTTGTAGTAGTTTAGGAAATGCATGTGCAAGGTTATGATTTTGTATTATTTCCCCATTAACACCTATAGCAGTTATTTTCGTGGAGCCCTCGAAGACGTTACTAGCATTGCTAATTGTCTGAGAGGGCTTCAGGAACATCTTTCATTAATATCTGGTGGCGGGATCTGTCCAGCAAGAAACAGGAGCGGGGAGTGGTGTGACCTGCCTTGATTTGCTTACCATGACCTACCTCTCACCCTTGGAATTTAACGTAATTAGGTCACACGGGTATGGAAGGGCACTCCTGCCTACCTATCAATGGGTAGGGGAATTTTTATTTAAAAAAACATGTCTGCGCCGCAGAGAGCCGCCGCGGCGCCGCCGCCGCCCGTCGCCACACGCACACTATCGGCATAAATATATTCGACAGTGGGACAACGACATCGATACGATGCCGGCGGTGGTCACAAGCGCAGGTACGTCACGTCTAGATCCAACCCACACGGCACTGGGAGGGGCAGGAACGCCCGGCCGCCGGCGGCTGCTGAACAACACTGTTAGAACGACGCCGCGGACACCGGCCGCCGGCCAGCTCTCGCTCACGTGGTCGTGGCTACGTAGCGCACGATCTGAAAGAGAGGTGAAGCAGCGCGTCAGAGCGGGGGTGCGGGACGGGCGCGCACGGCGGCGCCGCCGTCGGCACGATGCCAACACAACGGAAGCGCCGGCGAACAGCTCGAGTTTGAGACGGAAGCGCTGCCGAACGTCCAGTTCTGAATAGAGTTTACGGGTGGCAAGTTTACGGGTGGCAAGTGCGTATATTCCACAGCGCTGCTGCCGAATTAAGTATGCCGAGCTAAATTTAGAGTGAAAACCCTCTCCGATGACTGGATATGGCAGCGTTCACCATGTGGCCACAGACCGCTGGGGACCAATTCGGTTTCGTGACCAGCCGTGCCACAGAAGTGTGGCTTCCGACATGGTTTCATTGCGCTAAATGTCAACGGCTGGCGAACAAGTTGGACATGATTCGGGGAGTAGACCAGCCAGCGTAACCTATGGGACCGACGAACTTCACGCGCTGGCTTATCGAGGGTCAGCCGATCACTACATTTGCACCGCACGTTTTGAAACCGGAGCGCAATACGCACGAGAAATTACCAAATGCCACAGTTCACTGGTTATAAGCGTCTTTGAGAACACATTCAAGTACATCTCCCCAGCGCGCCACTTGTACTCGCCCGGACAGCACACTTACCCCCTCCCCCCGCAGATCATTGACAAGGGCCACCTCGGGTCCACAGTAGAGGTAACAAATGCCAACATATTGGGATCGAAGCCCGGCTCCGGCCGGTCTGGTGCGATCAAGGCCAGCTGGAACCCCGCCAAAACGAAGATGTTGGAGCCCCGTGAACACCAGTCTGTCAATACATGTCTTTTTTGCACATATAGCAGCAATATTGTATTTTCTCTTTTCCGGTCATTAGGCACTTCATATAACCTTGTAAAACATCGTTCGCTTCCAATCTGGGAGTGGGAAGCGAAATGCTCTTAATATCAGGGAATGCAAAATGAAGACTAAAATCGCGCAGCCATCGGACATGAGGCAGATAATCTAGCCGTGGAATATGGATTGCAGAGTGTGCAGTGTGAAGCTTGGATGATGAATAATATTGAGCACTGAGTCGTGAATGTAACAGAATGATAAAAACACTGCACGTGATGTACAGTGTATAAGAGACAGGTAGAATGATGAATGAATCACACCTTTTCATAGTTGCAAGTGTGTTGCTTACTTTGGATTAGGAAGGTAAGTACCAAACTGTGCATTTTATGAGATTCTCTTTTGTAATTTTATATGAACCATGGAAGTGTATCAAGTGAATAGTTACTTTGAGAGAAGGCTTACAGGTAGCGTGATGATTATCATCACCACGAGGCATTATCATCACGAGGTCTTTATGCAAAGTTTATATTGGTGTATTTTTACAATGAACTCAGACAGATTGAAACACCAGTTTGCATCCAAAAGACCGGTCGGCCCCGGCCGGGTCTTCGGCCCCTGCATTTGTCACCTCTAGTCCACAGCAGCAGCATTCACGGTCGGCCGCAGGCCACAGGACAGCTAGGTTTCACTGAACACACTGACGACCCGTCAAAGGCAATGCCAAGCATACGTTCCACAGACCGAATAACAGGACCGACCCGGTCGCGTGAGCCAGACGGTAACAGACGCACACACCAGCATACACGCATACACGCAAGAGCCATAAGCCCCACAGTCGACCTACTGCTGAACGGTAACAATTGAGTGACATTAGAACAGAACAGCATGATCACTTGGTTTACGTCAATTGATATCGGGAAACATCTGGAGACCAGTGGCACTCTCCAGCTGAAAATTATATCCAGGCCAGGACGCAGCAGGAGTAAACTTGACCAGGTGTGACGTATTATGGCCACCCTGGGGACATTTGGGAACGGAACAAGTCGGGTGAAAAGGATGTCGGAAATGTTACAACTCAGCCGGGAAAAGAGACCGATGTTGGGAATGCTAAAACTTAACCGGGATCGGAGACCGATGTTGGCAAATGCTGCACACGGTAAATACAACGAAACGGTAGCCCAGGGCTCGCAAAACACACATCAGAACATCGCACTACCGGACGTGACACCAGAACAAGACAGTGCAATACAGCGTTGGCACGCTGACACGTTGTCGACAGATTGTGTTTGTTTGTTTATTGGGTGGTTCACGACGCACTTCCTGTACATTCACGGCTGATGGCGCCGCCCACACTGTTTCGCCGGTGGGCCGCGGGATTGGGAAATGTCCGGAGCGGCATCAGTGTCGAGCCCGGGACCTTTGGTACCCAGAGCACAACACCTTGACCACTCAGCCATCCCCGCACCTCGACAGATTGTGAAAGCGCTCAGCAAACTCATCACGTTCGGGAGTTTTTTTTCTCCGCACGGCGGTGGTTTGCCTGGCTTGCTCTGTTCTCGTCTGGTGTCGCGTCCGGCGGGTGCACTTAACTCTACGCATGCAACAGGTGAGTATTGGGCGGAGAACCAAGGGTCAAGCCGCGGCTGAAACGCCAACCAGTGAACAGAACGGCAACCACTATGTGAAAATCTACCCGGCAGGTGGCGGTCCGAGCAGTGGGTGACCGTTGGTTCGCCGAGGGGTGGTCCATCTCCCGGCGTGTCAGCCGGGGTGGACACCCGAGTTAGTGAGAACGTACCCAGATCTTTGTACAATCTTACCTCTGCCCCTACTGGGTCCACCGCCCCGGGCTCTGAGAGATTACAAAACAAATTAACGTTCAGAGAAAACGAAGCCAAATTTTGAAGAACCAAAACGGCATCAATTTCACGGCTGGCGAGCAGCCGACAGCGATCATCTCAACCAATTATCAACCATCAGCCATCTGAACCAACGACAAATATACTCGAAACATCTCCCATAGCCAGCGACCACCAAAACGGCCTCCACTCAGCAACGAAGCCGGCTACGGCCCCGGCCACCGGCGGACCCGACAGGCCCTGTCCAGTCCGACTGGCGCCAGACTGGACAGGACAGGTCGGGCCGGGCCCGGCCGGTCACGACACGAGCACGCGCGGCCGGCCGGCGGGGCGGGGCCGGCCGCGGCCGCCGCAGCCGCCGCCGGCCGGCCGGCCCACCACCACGACCGGCAGCCGACAACAGTTGCCCATTACACGGCCTTGCCGACAACAGTCGCCCATTAGTGCTACTGCGGGCGGGCGGGCCGGCCGGCGGACGCTGCGCGGACCGACGGCCGGTGCTAGAGGAGCAGGCCCGTCGGCCGGCGGCGCGCCTGTCGGCCGGCCGGCCCCTCGGACGGCCGCGCCGTCGGCTCTGCCGCCGACCACGCGGCCGGCCAGCTCGCCGCTACGCTCAAACACGGCAGGTGACACAGATGAAAATAGATAGACGGACAGACGGGGGCAAGGGCAGGCGCGCCGGAGCCGGTCGACGCGTGACGTCACGGTGTCGACAGAGAGCACGTGGTGGGAGGCAGTCAGAGCCCGTTTTGAGAGCCGACCGTGACGGCGACCACGCGGCGCCGACTCCGGCCGGGCCGAGCACAGGACAGCCGGAGGTCGGACGACAGTCCGCCGGTCGTGTGACGGCAGGAGGGGTCTCTGTGGGTCGGATCAGGACACGATGCGCACGCCGCACCTGGTACGGGCCACGCACACCGGTCGGGCGGAGCGCGCCGGACAGCAGACGACCCCGGCCACCGCCGCCCGTCGGTCGATGCACGCTCGGCGCGGGTCGATCGACGGCCGGCCAGCGCTACGGTTCCACCCGGGGAATTTACCGCGCGGCGAGACAGATGTCGGCCAGATGTCAGACAGATGCCGGCCAGATGTCGGCCATATGCCGGACAGATGTCGGACAGATGTCGGACAGATGTCGGAGAGATGCCGGCCAGACGTCGGGCAGGTGCCAGACAGATAACGTCGCGCCACCAGCACCGCTACGTGGTCAGTGATGGAAGATACACCGGCACACGTTCAGCGGGGACTGGCGCGGGGAGGAGGGGCGGCACGGTGGAGCGGGGCGGCGCGCGAGGCCTTTGCTGTCCGTCGCGTGCGTGGGCCCGCCGGCGGGGTGTGTGCGGGGGCGGACCGGGCGGCGGGCGGCGCGCGCCAGCGGGACGGGCCGGCCGCGTACTCACCACGGTGTCGGGCCGGCCGGACGGCTCGGGACTCTCCGGCGGCGGAGGTCGCGCCACCCAGTTGTACTCGCGCTTGCTCACCGGCAGGTTCCAGCGCTCGTAATCCTGGAACTGACCGCCGGCGGATCACACGGCGCCGCGCGGCACACGAACACGAGCACGCACACGCACACACGCACACGCGCACAGGACATACGATCGCACATACGGTCACGCACACGATCACACACACGGGCACACACACGGGCACACACACGGGCACACACACGGGCACATACACGAGCACACTTACACATGCTCACGCACACACGCACGCCATTCGCCCACGCGCGCCGACGGTGACTCGAGTGCTGTGAGAAGTGCCCGCGCACGCACGCAGAGAGGCTGACTGTGCAGGTCGCAAAGGCTCGATTGACCTCGAGGCGGAGCTGTGACACTGGGTGGCGGCCACAGAGCGCGGCGACTCTTACACTGCTGGTGCCCGCGCAAAGCCGGCCCGATCGGCAGCCGGCTCGGCTGCAGGCGCCCTACTACACAGACACCTGTAAAACAGCAGGGGTAACGTGACACACCAGTAGCCGCCGGCCACAACCACCATCGCACGTACAGTGACCCCAGCTGAACTGAGCTGATCACAGACCCAACACAACACAGTCCAACTCGACCCTGCTGCATGACCGACGCAGTCGATGTGCCCCTAATCCTCCCACACGGCTCAGCCCTTCCCGCCCAGACCCAACTCAGCCGAATAAGCCCAACCCAGTCCAGCCCAGTGGCGGCTTCAGCTCAGTCACCCATTCGTACATCACAACATTGCCCTTCGCAATTTTGGCCGAAGCAAACGGTCAGCTCGGCGTGAGAGGTGTCTGGCCGATGAAAGTCACCACAGAACCTTGCAGATTCCAAGGATGGAGTACACTCGCAATTAATTTTTCGGGAGAGAGGGAGCATTGCGGAAGACTACAGCGGCGTCATCCATCATCCGCCCCATCTGCCCACCAATGACGAACGAAGCAAGAGACTGGACATCTCGGCATGTTGTCGTACACCGGACATCGGCACCGACGTGCGGCACCTCAACACTCATCGAGTCCAACACACAAGTTCCATAAGAAGACTGTGATAATTGCACCGACGATGATAATGCAGGTGAAAATGGCAGCTATAATGGTAGTGATAAAGTTGGCGATACCGATCTATATAATGGCAGTGATCATTGATAGAGTATTTGGGCTTAGGTGGGCGCAGACTACGAGGCCATTTAGCGGCCGTCGGTAGTGATCACGATAATGATGACGTGGCAGGGTGTCAATACAGCGCGTACACACGGTGACCTGTGATCGTGATCGCAAGCTACCGGGGGGCGCAAAAGCGCCATCATTCACAGCGCTTCCTCAGATGACACCGGGGGCCGCGGCAGCTCAGTTTGGAGGGTGTGACTCCTGATAGCAAGATTGTTGGTTCGAATCTCATAACCGACGGAATTTGCCGGGTCCACACGCGACCAATTGGCGTGAGGGATTGGCGACGCTGCATAACCCAACGGTTGAATGTGTCGTAAAAGAACCCGAGGCTCTTCTTCAAATGACATCGCCCGCGCCTGCCGGTTCATCATGCAGGCGGACGAGCCAGGCCTCGTGAACTGTTCCCACCCTTTTCCGGGAACGCTGGCCGAAAAGGGTTGCCGAAAAGTTTAAAGGGTCGGCACCCAAGAACAGCGTTAAAATATTGGTTTATCGTTAGGTGTGAGATGTCGAAATCGCCATGGAAGTACTGATATTTGAAATCCTGCAAAGTCCTGCAAACTCAGTTTTAAGACAATTGCGTGCATGAGACTGTTCCCGTTTTGCGTGTTTTGAAAGGTAGCTAATTTGGTTATACCGATATTAACGATGGCGATACGAACACCTATGCTATAACATTGTACAGTAAAGCACACCTTAGATAATCCCATCATATGGAATCGCTCTATGGGACGTTCGTGTTCATGATTCTGGATCCGATAGGATGAGCAAAAGTATGCTTGTGAACGGCAAACTGGTATTGCATAGCATAGCGCATCAAAGGTGCTTTGCTATTTTATGCGTTTTCACAGGTTTCCCTTCACCTAGAAATGCGCTCTGGGATGTTCGTTATCACCATCCAGAATCAGTCATGGTAAGCACGAGCATGATACTTATGAACTGGATACTGTTAAAGCCAAGCATGAAAACTTCACAAGCACGCAACAAGAAGCCGAAATCGATGCTTCGTTTGGCAGGATACCGGTCCAGTGTTCAGTAAATGGTATATTCCTATTCTACAATCTACCAGACACTGACGCACAAACACATGATACTTATGTACATGTACACTTGTGCTTTTATATATATACATCTACATAAATATGCCTATCAATGTGTGCGTGGGTGTGTTTATGTATACATTAGGGCAGGAAATCTGACCGGTGTACGGGCACCGACCGCAGCCGCCCCACCGATACCGGCCACGGCGTACGTCGGTGTAATTGTGCCACCTCCGTTGGCTGGTTTCCAGCTTCGTGTGCCGGCCGCCCTCCCCATCGAGCTTGCAAGGTCAGCCCCTCCCCCACCCCCGATGCACGCGACGCGGCCGAACCGGACTTCACCGGACACAGCCGGCTCGGTGGCAGCTGCGCCGAGGCCAGGGCCGCAGCCCCTCCCTCTCCCCCAGACAGTCGGCCGCCGACGGAGGCGGTGCGCACGCCGACGGCGCGTGACCGGGGTGGGGACCGGCGGTAGGTCAGGGCTCCTGGCTCGAGTATCTGTCGGTCTCGATCCTCTAGTGGTGTTCGTGGCCCGGGGGTAGCCTGTCGGCTCGATCCTCTGTGGTGTTTGTGGGCCGGGGTGGGACCGGCGGTAGGTCAGGGGCTCCCGGCTCGACTCCCTGTCGGTCTCGATCCTCTAGTGGTGTTCGTGGCCCGGGGGGTACCGGCGGTAGGTCAGGGGCTCCCGGCTCGACTCCCTGTCGGTCTCGATCCTCTAGTGGTGTTCGTGGCCGGGGTCGGGACCGGCGGTAGGTCAGGGGCTCCCGGCTCGACTCCCGGTCGGTCTCGATCCTCTCGTGGTGTTCAAATACAACTACTTCAGATGAAATTTTAGTATTCCAGGATGTCGTCATGAAAATGTGCACCATTTGAGTCAAATTTGGCTATCTAAGATGGGAACATTGTGGTGCGCTCTTGCAAGTAGATAAACTCTTCTCACACTTCACACGGAGGGGGGGTGTATTTCAGGTGCAGATATATAGTACGTGGTACAGACATAACTGTTAGTTTGATCCAGTGGGGATAGAGGCCAGAATTGTTAACCCCCCGAGGCGTGCTCCAGGCCATCCAAGTGAAAATAAAACCTGCTTTCTCTCTTAGGTGGGAAAAATGAGTGATGTGGTGAAAATAGTGCTTGCCTAACTGCTTCTATGCAATGCAAACTGATCATTGATATGCGACAGTTTTGCCAGCTGTTTTGCCGTTCCTTTGCACACAAGAAAAGAAAACTGTAAATTCAAGATAGTTTTCAACACACCCAGACTGATGAAATAGGCCCCCAACCCTGGATGTCAGACACCGATAACATATTAGGAAGCACCTACTTCTGCTGCTTCCCTGGGACAATTCAGTGGTTCACTTTTCTCATCAATTCTTACCATCAATTCACTAAAAATAGGTACAGCTATCGATCCAAAGTAGCTGAGATTTAAAAAAAAAAAACGGGAGCTGCATTAGTACTAACTGCGTGTCCATTCCTTTTGCAGCCAGCAGTATGGAATTAAAGTGCTGAAAATGGAGAAAGTATGTCAGCTGGACAGTTGCTTACTTAGATACCCAGACAGATGCTTACTTAGACTTTGACATGATTATTGTTGTAGACATGAATTTCATGGATTATTGCAGCGATTTATGTTGTTCAGATAAGCTTTAAAAATAGGTGGCTGAAAATATTCAGAATTGTCTTGTCCGTACCTTGGCTCATGGGAAAATCTGACATCAATTGACCATTGCGTGAGACGAAATGTACGACCCTCAATATACCAGGAGGTGCTGAGTTTACATCAAAAGTAACGTTAGGGATTATGCTATATTACTCAACGTTCGCCAGGGGCCATCGTCTGACTCCTGACGATGGCCCCTGGCCGAAACGTTGAGTAATATAGCATAATCCCTGACGTTACTTTTGATGTAAACTCAGCACCTCCTGGTATATTGAGGGTCGTACATTTCGTCTCACGCAATGTCTAAAACCCAGGAGCACTTAAGAGCCATTCTTCGTTGTATTAAACATCAATTGACCACGCAATCTGATCCAACATCCACCAGAAATATGGTTGAGTTACACAACAAGATAATGTCTTAACATAGACATTTCATAGATTTGAAAGCACTTCCGTAAACATGTTATAGGTATTTCATTAGAAAATTGTTCACCAATTAAGCTTATCAGACATAGATGAATTACTCAGGAAATATCATTCATATCGGTTGCATACAATGGTAATGTCACTTCCATTGAACTAAAACAATACTTCCTCGCATGCATACAAAATATACCGTTCACCTAGCAAGGCATAATCACCGCACTCGAGTCGGGCCTCATCACAGCTGATCAGCTCGGGTCGGGCTTCGGTCCCGACAGTTTGAGTATTTTCCACCTCTAGTCTCCATGTGCAGGCAACCAGCCTGGCTCAGGTTTCGGTCCCACCAGTTTGCGTATTTTCCACCTCTAGTTTCTATGTGTAGGCGCTCCAGCAAAGTCGCCAACAAATCACAGACAAGGGAGCATTTCGATCTGCATGGACTACCACCTCCAAAAACGATAAACGTTCAATGAAGGCACTCATAACGAATGCACGCGTGACAACCAGCGCATATCTTACTTACCAAGAGGAATTTCTAGCAACAAACTTCGAAATTGACACCAAAATTTGCAAGCCTAGTTCCGCCGGAAATCCTAGTTTCCTGGATCCGAAAGGAATTTGGTCAGCGAAACTGGAAGCAGTCCACATCATGTGCACGGGCGCGTGAGATGGCATCAGTTAGCGGCACGGTCGCCGGCCGACGGCGGGTCTGTGTCTGGTCGCCACTGACGCGACCTACTTAGTAGAAATGGCACGTGAGTTGGCATCCGTTCGCGGCACGATCGCCAGCAATATAGCCGACCGTCAGCGGTTCAATTAACAAACATGACTCTACACTATTGATGCAACGAGTCAGCACCTGCGAAAGTCACGCGGGAAACTGCCACTGAAACTGCTCTGCCATTGGTACGCTAGTTCGTATGGCTTTGCTTAGCTTAGTTAGTTATTAGGACTTATAACCCACGCGGTTTTTCCGGTCGAATCCTTACACCCTGTCTCGGGGAGGGTGGGTTGAAGACCCCCCTCTAAAATCCAAACTAAGCATCGCACGAAATCAAAAGAGGTGTCATCGGAAAGCGCTCGACGAGTAGGGTCCGAGGCCTCCCTCCAAAACAATTTTTCCCCAAAAGTGACGTCACTAGGGGGGCTAGATTTTCACGACTTTTCACGACTTACATTATGTTTTTGACTCTGGGAGTTCATTTTCGGGATATATGAAGAAAAAAAAAAATTTATTTGGAATAAGAAAAGGACAGCGAAATCGACCAGGGCTATACTTTTTGGGGGCCCCCAAAAAGTTACTTTTTTCCAATTTTTTAAATAATGTTTTTTTTTGAAATTTTGAGTTTTCAAGTTTTCTTTAATTTTCCTTTTTCAATGGGTAGAGCAGACCGAGGTGACCTCATTTGACCTTGACTAACTCGTTGACTCTGGATGACCTGAGTACAAATTGTGAATCAGCATGTCAAATTGATGTGGGAAAATGTATGCCAAATTTAGGCGCGCTGCCGCGCGCCTAAATTTGTACATATCAAGTGTACATATCACATGCGACGTCTCAGCTGGGTAAAACCCGTCACGAGAACCATCTGGGTAAACAATGTAGTGCTTATATTCGCGCTTCAAACAGCACAAACTTTGAGCACATACTTACCAGATGGGCAAGTGCAGGGCACTAAGCGCTTTACCGCAAGTTGGACAAAGTGTGAAGCATAGCAGTGGTTTTGTACCAATCCCAACAGCAAGGGACGTGTGAAGAAATCGGAGTTTATTAGTTGAAAACCACCACAAAGCATACGAATATAAGTGTACTAAATTCCACCCTACTTCTATCAGCATACGAGAAATAAACCTCCCCAATATAAATTTCGCGACCCATTGCTTGAAGAATCACGCCTTCGCGTTAAAACATCTGCATTTCCTGTGGCACTGTGGCTGGTTGAGGCTGAGACTCGGCCAGCTCGGACGGGACACATCCCGGAATGCCAACATACGTCCCGGAACATGTCAGCAGGCGCCCCGGAATGTTAGCAGACGTCCGAGAAATACGTCGGCAGGCGTCCCGGAATGTCGACAGATGTTCCTGAATACGTCGACAGGCGTCCCGGAATGTCGACAGATGTCCCGGAATACCCCAGCAGGTGTCCCGCAATACGTCGGCAGGTGTCCCGCAATACGTCGGCAGGTGTCCCGGAATATGTCGACAGATGTCCCGGAATACGCCAGCAGGTGTCCCACTATATGTCGACAGATGTCCCGGAACATGTCAGCAGGCGCCCCGAAATACGTCAGCAGGCGTCCCGGAATGTCAGCAGGTGTCCCGGAATACGTCGACATGCGTCCCGGAATGTCGACAGATGTCCCGGAATCGTCGGCAGGTGTCCCGGAATACGTCGACAGACGTCCCGGGATGCGTGGGCGAGTGTCACCTAGTGTCGGTTGCGTCAGCCGGGCCGCCGGCGCTCCGTCGGCCGTCGGCCGGTGTTTTGCGCTGGGACGCCGCTCCAGGTGCGGAGGGGGGAGGGGAGAGGGGAGGGGGGGGGGGGTAGGCGCTTACCGGGGACAGTTACCCACACCCGCCGCGGCGTGATCCTGACGGCATCGCGTCGCTCGGCGACGCCGAACGCCTGGGCCGCTTTGGATTGTGCCCGTGGAACTGAACCGTCGTACACGCGTCCAGTGATGCCAGGCACTTTGTATTGCTCTTCTCGCACACTGCCTGGCATCGCCTTATTTATCTCCGCCCAAAAGCAGCACAAAACCCAGATGCTGAAGGATGGGTCTTTGTTTTATTGGTTGGTTCACGACACACTTTATACACATTCACGGCTAATGGCGCCGCCCACACTGTTTCGCCGGTGGGCCGCGGGATTGGGGAATGTCCTGAGTGGCGCTAGAGTCGAACCCGGGACCTTTGGTACCCATAGCCCGACACCTTAACCACTCGGCCATCACCGCCCCGAAGGATGGGTCAGTGCATATAAACTCAAGAGCGACTTTTCATGATAATGACTGGGGGGGGGGGGGTATGCAGACACCATGGTGCACCAAGTGCAGTGATATGAACCTGCCCCAAGCTCCGCGGCATATGACATCAGAACATAATGCCTTAAACCGGTTGCTAGGCTACATTACGCTAGCGGTATAACTCCGTATGTTTGTATTATTGCCCGAACTTAAAAAGGTACTATCAGTACCATAACATATATATATATATATATATATTATATATACTGTATTTATATGTACAATTAGAAACACCATGAAGTCAACTTTCCAAAGATCATGTAATATTGATTCAGATATTGAAAGAGAAAGCAGTTGGGAGACAATCTTCTCTTGAGCTAAGCCAGTTTTGGCAGTCCTAGCCACAGTAAGAGCCAGAATGTTCCAAACTCTCCCTCAGTACCCGATATATACTCATGAGCGATTGCTAACACTACACTAACAAAAAACATGGCGCCAGATTTAGAGTGCAGAACCATCAACATAGGAATTTGGACTAGGAATCATCATCATAGGAATAACAGGAATCATCAACATAGGATCTAGGAGTAGCTAAACTCATTAAAATTCCATTAAAGTTATGCACAGCACACCTACGGTTCAAAACAAGATATCGATGTCAGTCAGGGGAAAGCTGCTAATCACAGCTTCCTGGAACGTCTACATGGGGTGCGATGTTTACAGCGTGTGGCACTGCCGACGCCAGTGTCGCCCTTTCGGCCGGGTGGGAGCCACTGCAGCGAAACCAGCGCCAGCCGCCGACCTGGACTCAGCACCAGTGCCACACCCGAACTCAGCACCAGCGCCCGGTCCGTACCCAGCACCAGCACCCGGTCCGGACCCAGCACCAGTGCCACACCCGAACTCAGCACCAGCGCCCGGTCCGGACTCAGCACCAGCACCCGGTCCGGACTCAGCACCAGCCCGGTCCGACCCAGCACCAGCGCCCGGTCCGTACCCAGCACCAGCACCCGGTCCGGACCCAGCACCAGTGCCACACCCGAACTCAGCACCAGCGCCCGGTCCGGACTCAGCACCAGCACCCGGTCCGGACCCAGCACCGCTCGAATTCCGAGTTTTGGGCTTAGTGATGGGGGCAAGAATTTGTGAGATAGGGTGGAATATACCACTCTCTTAGCACCGAATAGACATCCTTTCCAAGGATTGGTTGGTTGGTTGGTTGTTGATTTCACGACACATCGACCTTTGAGTCATGTGGCGTCGTCAATCTCTCGTGCCGATTGGTCGCGGGCGAAGCGTAGCGACAGGTGAGACTCGAATCCGCAACCTTTCGATTGTGAGACGAACAACTTACTCATAGGCTACTCGTCCCCTCCTTTCCAAGGACGTGCCGGCATCATGTTTGTTGATGTATGCTTACGAAGTTTCCATGACATGATTAAGTGTATTAAGAATATTTTGAGTATCGAGTATCTATGTATTAGGAGCACCTTAAGACTATTTTGCATTTAAGTAGCATGCCTATACTCAACATTACGGATTGATGACGCAAACATCTCGAGACACAATTTCACATAGATCATCTATGGTTGCGTGCTAAATAATGTTATCTGATGATATCATGGCATTGCAATCGCTATCGTTACTACAGGTATGCATATATTGCGTGTCTCCAAAACTAAACCAAAAGCATGCACTGGTGAGTACACTATTGGCCCAAATGGATCTTGAAGTGACTGAAACGATATTTCAATTCGTGTGCTGCCATGACAGACGTCTACATTCTACGTATGTACATTTATGTGCATTTCTACGTATGTACATTTATGTGCATTTATACGTATGTACATTCTACCTCTACATTCTACATGTGATGCACACTGTACCTTTCGACATCTCACACCTAACGATAATCCATCATTTTAATACTGCGTGTCTAGCCCGCTGTGGGTCAGAGTAGCTTGACACGACTATGAACCTTGCTCTGCGATTCCACTCTTGAGCGATTGGATAAACATCGGAAGAAAATGGCACGCGGTCAACATGAAGCGAGAGCGGACTTCAAGCTGACGCCTGAGGCCTGAACATCGTTGCCACAAGTCCCTGCCCGCACACTTCGGTTGGAGCATAGCGTCAGTCGGTCGGAGCCAGTGTAAAATAATTGACCATGTGGCCTGGAAATTCACAGTTAATGGAATTGTGCTATTTCATCCTTGTCTTAGGTTTTTACAATTTTCCCACATATGTGGGCAGTCATTATACCCACGACTGCTAAAAATGTAAAATGCATGTGACTGAAGTGAAAGGCATTCCGTTTTTTAATCCTCAAGTAGCGACCCTTTATTATCTTCCAATCTTTCACTATTCCCAAGCAACTTCTTTCTTCATCCACACAGTCAATGGTGAAGTAATTTTAGGACACTGGTCGGAGCGCATTGCGCAGTGTGTCGGCGACAGCTCAGACAGCTCTCAGATGAAGCCACATCGGCGTATGGGTGGTTGCTCCTGTTGTGAATATCCCGGTGACAATTGCTCTACGAAAGTGTTCGCATACACAAACACTCGAGCACTCAAATGTTCGCATTCGAAAATGGTTGCATGTGCAGAATCAACGACAGGAACATATAGGACACGAATATTTGCATTAGAATACTTCTACTGGAAACAGTATTATTATAAAGTTGTACTTTGCCGTAACGGTAAAGGTAATCAGCAAGACGTATTGTGGGACAGGCCACATCGAGGCAAGTAAGTTGCACTTCGGCGGTGGAACGGCTGCAAAATATGCGTCTGCATATTTCGTTTGGCTTTCGGAATTTCAACTTCAGCGCGTAGCTTTGTTCAGGCTATGAAGTAAGGTGGCCTGCAGTATCCCAAAACGCGGCCCTTGAAACATTTTCAAATCAACTCGCCACATTATTACATCATATCCTACCCAAGAGGAATGGGCAATGATATAAATGCCAGAAGATCGTAAAGTGAAATATGCAACTGTTACCGAATGCAACTGCACGTCCGTAATTATTCATGATTATAGGAAACGTCGCCCCTCACATGCATGCGTTCCAAAGGCATTAAACGTTGCATAGCAACTCAAACTGTGTTTTTTAGTTCCGCCCGTTGAAGACAGACATGGCCCACAACACAACACGTAATCATTCAGATTGGCGACCGTGATATTTGGCGAAGTTTGTGCATGGGTCTTATCCAAGCACTGCTGCTGACTCGATAATAAGATAATGCGATCGATTGGCTACGCTAATAAGGAATAAAGGCAAACAAGTAATCAAAGAAGAACTTTTAAACAAGCATCACCAGGACACACGGACACAACACAACTAGACACATCACCACCCTAACCACACCCACAGCATCAAACCAATCCCACCATCAAAAGAAAGTCATCCTCACAAGGTTTAGAACTGGTTGCTCAACGCCAACACAGCCTAAACTAGATGATGTCCAATATACAACACCTCACTGCGACACTTGCATCGCCACATCAAGCACAGACAACAGTCTGCTAGACTAGTAGCTTTGACGCTCAAAGACCTGCCAAAAAGGGGCCTCGCCCTCTCGCTTCCATCACTTTTTGGTGACAAATAAACCAGAACTCCTCCACATACTAGTTGGCTATCTGTAGGCCACCAAACCAGCAGGATCGTTTTGGACACCACGCCACCACACCAACACGCACTTCAACGCGCACTGCATGCCCGCACATACGCTCATTGCAATAACGTAAATAGTCATCAAAGAATGGCATCGGACGTATAAGAGACAATTCGATTTCTCACTCGAAATAAATGGCTACTTAGCGATGTCGTCGGCCGTAGATAAGCAGACTTGCTTTAAACAAATGGCTTAACGTAAAAAGATTACCCAGAGGTGCAGTCGGACGTAGACGAGCCAATTTGTCTTGTAATTCAAAACGCAAAATGGCTATCCCGAGATACAACAAACGTAAATGAACCGAATTGCAAAACACCGTACTGATCTCTCACGCAACCCCTGAATGAAAGCATGCTGTTACTAACCATTACTAACACCAAACACGCGGCAGCCGGCGTGATAGGCGGCGTGGACAATTGCCGCCTTGTCCGAACGGTAAAGATCCCTTGGTGCGTTTCGACAAAAGTAGACTAATGCCAACACTCTGGCAAAATCAGCTTTCTCATCGATCCTCCCGCACCCCAATCAACAAGTTGCCTTGCAGATGTGTAAAATCAACTGAAACTAAATATCCCGAGATGCTCCCCCGCCCCGCCTTCAGCACCCAAACGCCACACACACTATAACGTAAGACTCCTTTAACGCAAATGTACAATTGCCCTAAACTTGTTCGCAAAACCCACCCGCATTACAGTTGGAGAAAATTATCTCTATGGTCCAGCATGCCTCTTGAACATTCCCCCTCCCCTTGTGCCCATTAGGATTCGCTTTCAGGGGATTTTCACCCGGGACATCTGAAAAAATCAAATGGCTCCATAAACATTGAACAATGTCCTGCCCGGCCCCACCGCCCCAACACGCGTGGCACAGTTCGTGACTGGACATAAACTCACTCTGAAGAAGCTCACGTGCACCCCAAGCAGTGGACGATTACCCCAGGCCGCGCAAACGTGGACTAGAGATCCACACCGGATTGGAAGTTCCGGACGACACGAGAAACAGGTCATTCGGAGTCCACTGACGGCGGGGGCTCACCGGGGAAAACCGAGCAGAACAGAACCGAAACCAGAGCTACCACAGGCCCATGCTCGTTCTCAAAGGCTAAATTACCGGTTCGGTATTAATCTGAGTTAGAGTTTCACACGGCTGCAGGCGAGAAGTTGTGCTCACGGCAGGGCATACGGTCAGTGCAACAAATCGATCGACACGCCTCTCCAATACACCACCACCGCCCGAGCCGGCGAGTCCTGGGGGAAGCCGACGAATGCAGTCTGGGGTGAGCGGGGACGGGGGTGGGACAGGTGGTGAGCCGTACGGGTGGGCAGTCGAGGGGGGTATTGGAGAAATGTTCAGCCCCGGGGGCCGTACTTACCTGGCAGTGAAGAGTGCCGTGACAGTCGCGACACACCACCGACTTTGTGTTGCCGCAGATGAGCAGGGCGCCCTCCGGGTAGCGATGCGACGCTGTCAGGAACGGAAAGTCCTGCCGGCACGCGACACGCGCGGTCGTCAACGCATCAGGCACCTCCGCTGCAGGAGAACACCACAGTCAAGGCGCTGCTCTACAGCTGCATGGGTATTATTCTAAAAACAGCTCACAAACATCAACGAATGTAATTTGGTATGCTATTGTATTATGATCTCAAAATAAATATTGAGTGAGGAACGCCAAATCATGTGTGATGTGCACCACGTCATATGCCATGTAAATAGTACATATTCTTAACTCGTTTCTACGCAAGGGTAAGCTAGACGCCCAGTGAAGGTTTGATGAAGAGATGTTTGTTTGTTTATTGGGTGGTTCACGAAGCACTTCATGCACACTCACAGCTAATGGTGGCGCCCACTGTTTCGCCGGTGGGCCGCGGGATTTGGAGATGTCCCGAGCCGCGCTAGTGTCTAACCCGGGACCTTTGGTACCCAGAGCCCAACACCTTAACCTCTCGGCCATCCCCGCCCCTGATGAAGAGACGCACACACGAGTTGGCTCGCTTTTCGTCTCCACGCGACGCTCCTGTCGTCGACGGTAGGCCACCCAGCATCTGGGGGGGGCAACACGACGCCCGCACACGGCCGGGAGAGAGAATCACCACGACTGGCACCGTTAGTTCCACCACGACCGGCACCGTGCGACAGTGGACCTCAATATCCAGGGCTCCGTCAACTCCGGGCGACGTGCCGAGGGGCGAGACTACGCCGCTCAAACTGAGCGGATGGATAGGCTAGGGGAAGCTGGTCTGCCTCCTCGTGACTGAAGAGGGGTGGAGTTACAGGGGAGGGTGAAAGGGAGTTACAGGGAACTGAAACAGTGACATTGATATTGGACGGGATACGAGATGAATGGGAACTAAGAGCAACGCCCAAACACCTTGAAACCTTGAAACGTCGTGAAGGGAACATCCGAACGCCTTGACGTTTGCACACCCTTATCGGGGCGGCTGTTATTTATTGGGTGGTTCACGATGCATTTTATGCACATTCGCGGCTAATGGCGCCGCCCACACTGTTACGCCGGTGGGCAGCGGGATTGTGAAATGTCCCGAGCGGCGCGAGTGTTGAACCCGGGATCTTTGGTACCCAGAGCCCAACACCTCAACCACACGGCCATCCCCGCCACGGGGGCGGCTGTGGTGATCCGAGGAAGCGTCATCTCCTTAGCCAGCCGAGTAACGATCACCGACCTCGTTGCGGGGTGCGGCACTGAACGGGACGAGGCTTGGCAGTCGCGTGGCGAGGTGGTGGCGTGACATGATTAGACGGGGCGGCACTGGGTGGGGCTGGGCAGCGTTGGGGTGGACACGGTGGGACGGAGCACGACACAATACGACACGGTACGGCACGGCACGAAACGGCACCAGCTGCACCAACTGGCCAGTTGGTGCAGTTGCTACCGTCAGTTGGTACAGTTGGGATGAGGCTTGGCCGTCGCGTGGCGTGGTGGTGGCGTGGTAGCGTGACATGATTGGACGGGGCGGCACTGGGCGGCACGGTGGGACGGGGCACGACACGGCACAACACGATACGGCACGGCACGGCACGGCATGGCACGGCACGGCACGGCACGGCACGGCACGACACGACACGGCACGGCACAACACGACATGGCACAACACGATACTTGATTGATTATTTGGGCTTAAGGGCGCGACGACTACAAGGTCATTTAGCGCCCATGCACAACACGATACGACAGGACATGGCACGACACGGCACGACACGATACGGTACGATACGGCATCGCGCGGCACGACACGGCACCAACCGCACCCCGGCGTCACGGCCGGGGCCAGGATAAGACGATGATGTGATGCGCTACAGTTAAAGGTCATGCTTCACAAACTAAACCCACCAATTGTATCTTCCTAAAACAACGACCAGCTGCAATATAGCACCATTCCGCTGCACCGAAGTCCCCTGTCTGGACGAGGCACAGTGCAAGAGTAATCTCCGGCATCGAAATCCCTGCGCAGAAATCAGTGAGGCCCGCGATTTTAAAACATTCACACATGTTGGCTACTGGTCATTCAAGCTGGCACTTCTTCCTATCGCGCGGTTGTGTCCAAGGGCGGTTATAAACTGGTGTTTTGGGCCCTGCAATTGGATGATCATCTTCTCAGCGGAGGAGTAGCGCACAGTCATCAAATTTATGTGCGCATGGGGGAAACGAGCTTGCGATATCCACATAACTAACACGACATCCAGTAATTCGAGCAACTGATGACAACTGACTACCTGTCCGACGGTTGTGTTCTTACGTGGGTAGGGAAATTTATCGGCGGTGGAGAAGCCACTGAAGATCATACCACATCGGACGACCGACTCCACTGACGATGGTTGGTTGGTTATTGGATTTACGACACATCGACCGTTGAGTCACGTAGCGTCGCCAATCTCTCACGCTGACTGGTCGCGGACGAAGAGTAGCGACGGGTGAGACTCGAACTCACTCTTTAAATTGTGAGACGAGCAGCTTAATCCTAGACCACTCGTCCCCCTGACTGACGATGGAAAACGCAGCTTGTGAGAACGACCTCATCGGGGAAGACAGAAGTACGACTGTTTAGATTGTTGAACGCCCCGAGTTGGCTCACGGAACGGTCCAGCGCATCATACATACAGGCGGAGCTGCCCGTTGTCGAAGCTGATAGCGGTACAGATCCAGCGCCAGCCGGATGATGTGAAGGGGGTTCGAATTGAGCTCGCTGCATTTGAAAATGAAGCCAAGTTCCATTACATCCGCACGATTTATTACCATGGCTTATATCTTGGATTGGATTGGGTTGTGGCTTCACGACGCACTCAGCAGCTGAGGCCATATGGCGTCGCCTGCCTCTCACCCTGACAGGAAGGGCGGGCATCGCAGGGAAGGCTTCTATCTTCAAAACAACGCAGACCCATCTTCGCTACGGCTCTGCTAGCACAGATGCAATGCCGCAGCGTCACCGAAAAGCGGCCGCACCAGGGTGCGCGACGCGTTCTGGGCTGGTGAACATCGTCCAATCAACAGAGAAATGTCGAGTCGCCGCCCTGAGCGCGGCTCGAAGCCATCGCCGTCGGCCAATCGCGGCACATGGCTCGCCTGTCCACCTTAGCGTCTAAAAATGTCGCCAATTCGGAAAGGACACGTGACAAGCATCAGCTGTTATTAATGTGCTGGCGGCGAAGCGCAGTGCCCTGAACGGTGGTTCTTGGTTGTTGGTTTTATCGACACGTCGACTGTTGAGTCATATAGCGTCGCCAATCTCCCACGCCGATTGGTCGCGGGCGAAGAGTAGCGACAGGCGAGACTCGAACCCACACTCTTTCGATTGTGAGACGGGCAACTTACCCCTAGACTACTCGTCCCCTGCCCTGAACGGGAACGCAGACGCATGCCGACCGCGATGTCAGCTCGGAAAACTGTCAGCGAGCATCGGGCGGTGCCGATAAGCGGCCCTCATGCGTCAGCCAATGGCTCACTCAGAGCACACAAAAAAAAACGCAAAATACGACACGTCGCAGAGCTGTCTAACCACGTCGCAGAGCAGTCTAACCGGTTGGACGTTCAGGACCGAGCCGATCCATCGCCAAATGTCAAGAGATGTGTCCCATACCAGACATGTGACCTCTGTGGACGCGGTCGTGTGTAGCGGGTTATCAGCAGAGGAGCGGCCAGGATCTACCCCAGGGGACGACCGAAAAAAATCAGTGATGTCACAGAGAAAGGTTCCGGCGCGCGAATGGCACGGCAAATGTAGCGTTTCGCGTGGTGATTTTTTTATTTATTTCTCATTTCATCTAGTGCATTTTTAGGTGGTAAGGACGACGGGTCCCATTGTGTGCGGCTCTGGTTCTCAGACAGCATGCAGGCAGCGGGTATTTGATGTTGGCATGCAGCCGGAAGTGACGTCATGTTGTGACTCGACTAGGCGCGTTTCGTACTGTTCCACTGGTCCGGGCAAGTTCAAGTTGGAGACGTTCAATGTGGTCAGACGTGAACGCTGTTGAGAGCTTCAGAAGTCGCTAGGTGCCAAATAAGACAATAAAACAGACGGCGCCGACACTCCACGTTGCCGCAGAAGGCAGCCCGTGGCAGCGTAGGCCGCGTGCCCGGCCCTTCCAGCAGCATACCCAGCACGGCCGCTGGCACCGAGGCGGCGC
The DNA here is from genome assembly GCA_034440575.1 of Imbricaverruca yamaguchii. Classification (NCBI taxonomy): domain Eukaryota; kingdom Metazoa; phylum Arthropoda; class Thecostraca; family Neoverrucidae; genus Imbricaverruca; species Imbricaverruca yamaguchii. The sequence goes on from JAOTOL010001537.1 coordinate 830,825, forward strand.
GCTGGCCACACGTGCGGCGGCGGCCGTTGTCCATGCGGCTCCACTTGGCCGGAGATTTCGTCACACCGTCGCCGGCGGGAGAGTGCACGGCCAGACGACACGATACCTGGCTCCGACGTCAGCTGGCGCCGGCCAGTGTGCACACGTCATTTCCGGTTGGGTTTCATATTGAACTACAAATAGTTAATGTTCACTGTAGATGTTAATTGCATGTCAACTTGGGAAGGTACAATTATTGGATTTACTTGGTTGGTTGATTAATGGTTCTACGACACACCAACCGTCGAGTCATGTAGCGTCGCCAATCTCACGCTGATTGATCGCCGGCGAAGAGTAGCGACAGGTGAGACACGAACCAACAGCCTTTCGATCGTGAGACGGGCAACTTACTAAGGAACAACTTGAATTCAATCACATGGCCCAAGCTCAGTTCTTTCCATCACCAAATCAGCTTCGAGACCTGAAGCTGAATTAAATTAGCTTTAGCCTGGATAAGTGAAGGTGCATGACCGACGCAGTCGATGCGCCCCTGAACTCCTTGAATGAGTTAAATTCACCAGGTTATGAGCAAATACACAGGAGCATGAACCGTAGAGATGCTTCGTTCGAACGACCAATATCATGATATTTAGTACGCTGCAAGCATTAGCCATGGGCTGTAAATCGACACCGGACTGAGGGGAAGGAACGCAATATTTACACCTGATTCTGCAGATCGTTATTGCTGACACCTCCTTTCATATTTTCATAACATAGTGTTGGTTGGTTGGTTATTTGGACTTAAGGGCGCATCGACTGCCATGGTCATACAGCGCCTACATAACACTTAGTGTGAACATGTGATATTATACATGTGAACTGCTGAAAAGACACAAATAGCTGCAGCAGGTCTACATGCCCAACCACATGTTACGCTGCTTCAAAACCGAAAAAAATACATGGATTCGAAACACAAAAAGGTTACGAGGTCAAAACCGAATCCAAAATGCTGCAATTGAAAACATCACAGAGTCGAAGCAGAAGTCGGCGGTTAAAAATAATCCCACGGAGCTGGGGCCAACAGGGAAAAAGGTCACGAGGCCGATGCCGAAGCTAACGCCAAAACACGTGGCTGTGATGATGATGAGGCGCGTCGACTGCCAGGGTCATTTTGCACCCAAAACTGTTTACACATAATCTATCACGCTCTCACAGTGGTCAGTAACTCATGATCATTAGTATCGGCGCCATACAACATCAAAGCGTGCTTGTTGGAGGAATGTAAAAATGCTCGCAGACGTCACGACTTCAGAACAGTTTCGTATAGCGGATGCAGGGTAATGTCGGCGTCCTGCTGTCCTACAATCTGGCGTCGTAGTGGTTTCAGAAGTACACACCCTACTAAAACATGGTACACGGTTGCGTTTGACTAAACTGTCCTGACCAATTTTAACCTTGTGGTGGGGTGTTGTTCACTGGCAATTGCTCTATGTGATCAACGCAGACGGTGCGTCCCTAAGCCTAAACTACCAACTAACTGGCAGTTGCGGGTAGACCACCAGTCACAGGTTCCTAGAAATGCTGAGGAAATTAAGTGGGTGTTGTTCGATGGTGTGGGTGTTGGCCGAAAGGAGGTGGTCTGACCGAGGCTGGGTCAAAGGCACATTTTGGAGGAGACCCTAGGGAGAGGGCATTCCACAATGACTATATTGGAAATGTGCAAGGGTACTAGAGAGAACGCATCCATTAAAAACCTATATACACAATTGCCTCTTCTTTCAGGCACCATTGAGTGGGAGCACAGGAAGCTAGGCCTTGAAGCTGAGGACATGTTGGCAAGCCGAGGCCCGCACCTAAAAATAGCACAAAGCCAAAGCAAATACCAACAAGGTAATGAGTGAGCGAAGCGCAAGCCCAAGCCAGTCACACGTCTGACATATAAAACCGACCACTGACAATATATTCCTTCCTATGCACGATCCGTCACTCTCCATGCCAATGAAATTAAAGCCCAGTGACTTATCCATTCAGCACACAGAAGCCGAGAGTTATCATGCTCGGGGATGAGACATTCTGAAACATATCCTCTTCAGCAACCGAATGGTAAGCATCTTTCCTGGAGTTGGAGTTGTAGTCGATGCGCCCCACATCGACTACATCGGTCATGCAGTTAAGCATTTTCTGGGCTCGAACAGGCTACAAATGAGGAATAGCCTGACGTTGCCCACTTTGGACATGTGTTCGAACACACCGGCTTGCCCGATGCGGCCGACAGCGGGCGCTCACCTTGACGTCGATGACGTGCAGCCGCTTGCGGTAGGTGCGCACGCTGCACACGAAGCAGATGAAGTTGTGCGTGTCGTACTCGCGGTGGTAGGGGTCGATCTTGTGCGAGAGCCGCTCGTAGCGCGCCCACTGGTCGGCCAGCGTGTGGTAGCAGTAGACGCACACGGCCACGCTGCAGACGGGCGCCGGCAGGTGGCGCTGCTGCGCCAGGTGCGGGAAGAACTGCGCCGACGCGTCCTCGGCGTCCGGCTCGGTGCGCACCTGGTAGGCGCAGTTGGCCTCGAGCGGCTGGTGACACGCGTAACAGCCGGCCGTCACCGTCGACGGCGCCACCAGCGACATCGGCGTCGACGACGGGCCCGAGTCGGCCTCGCGCGCCGGCCGACGCTGCTTGGCGCCGCCGGCCGGCGCCGCGTCCGGCCGGCGCCGCTTGCGCTGCGTGCCGGCGTCGGCGGCCGGCCCCGTCGCCGCCGGCCGGCCCGCGGCCAGCCGGCCGGGAGGGGAGCCGGCGGCGAGAGGGCCGCTCCGACTGGCCGGAGGCGAGCTGCACGTGGCGGACGAGGAGCTGCGCGTGACTGGAGGCGAGCTCCGGCTGCCGGCCTGGGAGCCACGGGCGGCAGGAGGGGACACCCGACTGAAGCCCGGGGCGCCTTTGTTGGCTGGAGCAGAGCTCTGGTTGACTGCAAGGAAGCCCTGGCTGGCCGGAGGGAAGCTCTGGCCGCCTGGCTGGCTCTGACTGACCGCGGGCGACCTCTGGTCGACTGGAGAGGAGCTCCGGTTGCCGGAAGCCGAGCCCCAGGCGGCGGGACAGAAGCCGCACGCGACAGCCGGCTCTTCACCCGCAGCCGGCGGTGTGTCGGGGAGCGCCGGCGAGTCTCGCGCCGGCTCCGACTCGCTGCCGCTCGAGCCGCGCCGGGCCGAGTAGACGCGGTCGGCGGGCGCGATGCCGCTCTCCTGGTACGCCTGCCACTGTTTCTTGAGCGCGCGGAAGCAGGGCACGCAGACGAGCGCGCCGCCGCGGCCAACGGCCGCACCGGTCGGCGGCGGCTGCGCCGCCAGCGCCGGGAAGTGCATGCGCGCCGCGTCCGAGCTGTGGAAGCGCACCTCGGCCATGAAGTCGAGCTGGTGCGTGCCGTGGCACGACAGGCACACCACCTCCCGGCGGCGCACGCGGATGTTGTGGAACGTGGACGCGTGCGGCACGGCGGCCGCCGGCGCCGGCCGCACGCGCGTCTCGCGCACCGCCTCCTCGACGATGCGCACCAGGTGGCTGTCCTCGGGCGGCGGCCGGTCCTGCTGCAGCGCGTGCCGCAGCGCCGCCTTGCGTTTGCAGTTGACGCAGACCGAGACGGCGCCGGCGCGCACGCCCTCGGCGCCGGGCGGCGTGGTCGGCCGCAGCACGTCCCTGTAGAACGGCTCGCCGGCCGCGCCGGCCGCCACGCGCACGCGGCTCAGACACGTCGCCGAGTAGGTCAGGCAGCACATGTAGCAGACGAACTCGCCGAACGGCGCGCGGCCGCCGTCGGCGCAGAGCGCGTAGCTGCGCCGGCCGGGCACCACCCGGTTCTCCTTCTGGTAGGCGTCCCACTGCGCCACGAGGCTGTGCAGGCAGCAGGCGCACACGCTGACGCGGCCGTCGGGCGTCATGGGCCGCGAGCCGGCCGGCCGGCTGTGCTCCACCAGGCTGGGGAAGAACGGCTCGTCGCTGGCGCGGTGCCGACGCAGCACCAGCAGCGTGTGCAGCGTGCTGCGGCGCACCAGCGTGCCGCACGTGTAGCACGCCTCCACCGGCGAGTCCCGGTCGGGCAGGCTGAGGTCCATGACGAGCGGGTCGCCGGCCGAGCCGCCCGGCCGGGTGGTGAGGTCCAGCGGCCCCTCGGCCGGCGCCGGCGGCGGCGACTCGGCCGGCATGGCGCAGCGTGGCGACCAGCCGCCGGTGGGCGGCGGCCCGCTGACAGGGCCGCCCGTGCAGTGCAGAGGCTGCTCAGACATGCCGCTCGGCAGCTCCGGCATCACACGGCACCGGGGTGGCAGCGCGGGTGGCTGCAACACCACCCACCCGGTCAGGACAGTCCCTGACACACCACATGGCACCAGGCTGCAACACCACCCACCTGGTCAGCAGGACAGTCTCTGAGTCCGGGTGGCAGTGCTGGTGGCTGCAACACCACCCTCCTGGTCAGCAGGACAGTCTCTGACACCTCATCACACAGCACCGGGGTGGCAGCGTGGGTGGCTGCAACACTGCCAACCTGGTCAGGACAGTCTCTGACACCAGGGGGCAGTGTGGGTTGCTGCAACACCACCCACCTGGTCAGCAGGAGTCTCTGACACCAGGGTGGCAGCATGGGTGGCTGCACCACTGCCAACCTGGTCAGGACAGTCTCTGACACCAGGGGGCAGTGTGGGTTGCTGCAACACCACCCACCTGGTCAGGACAGTCTCTGACACCAGGGGGCAGTGTGGGTTGCTGCAACACCACCCACCTGGTCAGGACAGTCTCTGACACCAGGGTGGCAGCACAGGTAGCTGCAACACCACCCACCTGGTCAGGACAGTCTCTGACACCAGGGTGGCAGCACAGGTGGCTGCAACACCACCCACCTGGTCAGGACAGTCTCTGACACCAGGGTGGCAGCACAGGTGGCTGCATCACCACCCCCTGGTCAGCAGGACAGTCTTTGACACCTCATCACACAGCACAGCACATCACATGGCACACATGAAATAAAATAATGTATTACTCTCACAGCAACATCTCACATCGTCCTGATGGACACCATCGTGACTGCCTGGCAGCAAAAGTGTGGCCACCTGCTTGATGGCTGCAGCTTTCACAGTTAATTATCATCTTTCCTGCTTGCTTCCCTTCCCCACTCCACCAGCCTTTTGTTGGTGCACCTGTAGGACTCTACCATCACCTATGGGGAATCATCAACTGCACCCAATAGGCAAGACATTGTACAGGACAAGCTCATCTAGATTGTCATACTTTACAGACAAGCCTACTGGAGCTGGAATGCCACATAGCTGAAAATGTAATCAAAACAAGCTTAGACACCAGCTTCAATCAGTATGCCTACCAGGGTATGCCTACAGAGTATACATAATAACCTACTCAAATATATAAAAAGCAAGCTGGCAATAAATTTAAATGATGAGAATATTAAATCTTTATTGAACCATTGTAAAAATCGCATAAGCAACACATTAGTATGGTAGAGTGGCAGCAAAATAACACAAAAGTTTGATATCAGACCCATAAACAAGACATGCCAGGGAATAAAACTGCTCATTGGTACCATGGCATAAAAGCACCTTGGAAGGCTGCAAAGCCTCCATGTACTAACATTATGCTCATACTGGACAAAGAAGTGGAAATATGATGGGTAAAATTAGGCCAAATTCCATTGCTGATATTAAAAAAAAACACCATATGGACACAAACATTGACCATCATAGGCGAGCCAGTAATGTTGCCCAAGCACTGCCCATGCACAATAGGTATCTTGTTCAAGCATTAAAAAAGTATTAAATGAAAATGATGTAACAACCTAATCATACCAGTATTATTGGAGACCATGGCAAATTTTGTTTCTTGGGAATATTTTTTTTAATACCAAGTATTTTAACATGAAAATAATTATGGGACCACTCATTTTATCAGCAAATGATTGATTTTCAGTTGGCACAGAAATACACTGCCATAATCTTCATCCTACAAATATAACCCATACAGTACAACATCTGTACCTGGTGCTTCACAGGTGTGAACAAGAATTGATTGGTTATTTGGGCTTAAGGGCACACAGACTAAGGTCATTTGGCACCCAGACATGATAAAGAAGACATTTAACATTTCATACACTCAACTGAACATTCATCGACATAGAAATTATCATGTTTCTTGCTTAATTCCATATTCATTCCCAATAAAAAATATTGCCAGCCAGATGCATCCGAAACTGTTGATTAAGGCCAGAAATTCCTTGTGACTGTCTGCAGTGCAAGCAATGTCTGTAAGCTTTGATGACATCATGGCAAAGTTTGGGAATTCTGGTTTTCTGGTTAGGTTAGTCTGGGTTAGGTTACATTATATTATGCTATGATATATATTGTGTACTATGCAACATTATCTTAGTCTATGGCAGGTTAGATTCTTAACATTATTACATGATTTATTTATTTAGTAGTCAGCAGATGAACCACACTCAGCAATTTGCACCACATACCAGGGCAAGCTTAGTGCACCAGTTGTGCTCTAATATCTCATAATTATTAGGCTCTCTTTTGAGGACAAACACTCAAGATCATAATCTTTTTGACAACAATTCCATTCCCAGCTTGGTTATTTGCTCAAATTATTCCAGGGTCTGCCAGAGTTTGTTTTTCAAGAAACTCCACTGAGACAAGATTACAATTTCATTCTTGAAGCCTCAAGGCTATAAGCTGTGGACCTGCACCTATGATTTCATCAAATGTATTTACTGCTGTTGACTTAAAATTAATCATTTCCAGACAAAATGAGTGGGCACATCATCTTAACCACATCAAAAAGCATGGTACTCAAAGTAATAAAAAAACACTGCCTTGATCTCCAAACTTACCACCTAATCTAGCATGCAAGAAGGCAAATTTGTTTGCTATAAATGGGAAGTTTCCAAACAAAGTTCCTCTTCAGAATATTCAAAATACAAACCTAACCTAACCTAACCTAAGCTATCATGAACTGTTCTTGGACAAGAAAAAAATCTCTTAATTTTTTGGTGAAGTTTTAATCAAAAATTGCTTAAACATTTTCAACTTGCAACAAAATCCACCTATCTGTATCTGTCAATGCACAGGGTAAAAAATAGTCTGCTTCTGAATTTTTTCCTCTAGAGCATCATGTTCTGCTGACAATTATCACATTGTTTCCAATTTGGAGGTTGAATGGTGTTAATCAATGATGGTGTTAATTACTGATGTGTGTTCAAGATTCACTGGAAAGTGCACTGAGATTCTGATGTCACAGGGTTAAAGAATATCCCTGCATGTTCAACAACCCAACAATCTTCCCCCCCCCCATCCATGATTGCAAAGCATAAACCCAACCCTTGCTGTGTAGGTACCTGAGCACGGCTATAAAAATGCGACCTACCTAGGTCCTCCTACCAATGCACGTACCAGTATAGTATCAGGGGCGGCAGTTTCGTCGCTCGTTCTGCAAACAAAAACTTAACATGGACACGCCTTCGACCACTCGTTTTATGAGATAGAAAGTCCCATTTCATATACGATAAGAGATTAACACAAAAGAAACCTGTCCAGGTGATACCCACCCCCAATAAAACTTATTAGGAAACATTCCACCAACCATCAGTTGCAACGTTGACGTGAAGCATACTCACAATCTTCTTACTAGATGAACCAGAGACCTATCAACACCACTGAAACACAATTATTCGCAAATTCTTGTTGCAACAAACCTTTTCCCATACGCTACCGCTCTAGCAGTTTGTGGAGCAGTAATCGCTGCGAAAGAAACAATCCCAACTTGATGAAGCAACTGCCAGAAAATCCAGTTACAACCGGTTGTGCCGAACGATACTTGGCACAGATCCAACTTGCTCTGACCGGCAGTGGAAATTTCCACGTCGGAACACTAGCGCTAGACATGGCCAAGCGGCCGATGCTTCAAACGTATCTGTGTGTGTGTGAACCTATGTGGAGCTCCCCGAGGGGCTGGGTGGGGAACGCTTTCAGTGGCGTTGGCTGGGGGGAGGGGGAGGCAGGCAGCCCCAATTGGCGGGTCGGAGAGCTTCCCTCTAGGCGTTTGCCTTGAGGGATCCGCAGGGGTCATCCAGGCATGGGCACAGAGATCCGTAATGACTGGTTCGACGACCCCGGGGCCCGACTGATGGAGGGTTCCTAGTTAACGTGAAGAGTTCACGGGCAAATGTTGAGGTCCCAGGGTTGGGCCAACGTGAACGTGAAGGTCAACGGAGGGGCTCCGGATCGCTCGAATTTCCCCTAAGACGACGGAAAGGACCTTGAGCAAATATGAAGGGTCCGTGCACCATGACTGAGGGGCCCAAGCCGAATATGCTAGATCGTGGAATACTGCATGTCAACATGGCATTGTGATCTAAAGCGACACATTTTGCGCGGCTTGTGCTGGCTGGATTGATTATCCCTACACGCATTATCCCTACACAATTCCAAGGTTATTGGAGGTCATTAACCTGAGTTGAACTCGGACGACCTACACCTTGACAGAATAGCTCGGGCTATTTAGCGCTAATTAATCAGAAAACCGAATGCTGCTACTTTACGTGGAAAAAGAATCTTTTTTTTAAACTCGCATGTTGGTTAGTTATTGGTTTTACGACACATCGACCGTTGAGTCATGTAGCGCCGCCAATCTCTCACGCCGATTGGTCGCGGGCGAAGAGTAGCGACAGGTGATACTCGAGCCCACAACCTTTCGCTTGTGATACGGGCAACTTATCCCTGGACTACTCATCCACGAACAACTTGTCTGTTGATCGGGCTTCAGTTTATTTGGACCGGGGACCAGCCCGGCCTGGTCACATCAGACCAGGCGGTCCCGGTTTCCGGTCCAAACATTTTCAGAATTTGTCACCTCTAGTGTGAAACGCTGCATCCACGATGAGTGCACCGTCGAAATCGTCCGCTACGAGTAGATTCGGAACTCTCGGCGTAGCAATGAGCTCGGCAACCTCTCCAGTAAGTGAGGTGCGAAGGAAGACCTAGCTTTCTAAGCTTAAAGTCGTTCAGGCCAGAAAATGAGCTAACGCACAGACGCTGCAAGCTCGAGCGGCACCAGACGCATAGTCATAATTCGCCATTGTTTGTTTATTGGGTGGATCACGACGCATTTTATGCACGTTCACGGCCAATGGCGTGCCCACACCGTTTCGCCGGTGTGCCGCGGGATTGGAAAATGTCCCGAGCGGCGCGAGTGTCGAACCCGGAACCTTTGGTACCCAGAGCCCAACACCTTAACCACTCGGCCATCCACGCCCCAATCCGCCATCGTTGAGCCGAGCAGAACGAGCTGGGGCTGCAACTGATGGAGGAAGACTTAGTGGCGTACCTAGAATTTGCGTCAGTGGGAAGGTGGACGGATTTGGAAGGAGTCCACCTGCTCCAATTTTTCAAAAAGGCCCCCGATTTCATCTACTGCTTCTTGTAATGGATCCATTCTCTCCTTTTTGACATAAATTAATTAGTGACCAACTTGGTTGTCCTGTGGAAGGAGCCCAATCTAAAACCGCCATCGTTCCTGAGCAATTGATCGTATTCTACCCCACCTCCCCCAACCTGTTGGAAGGATTTTCTTTCGACCTCCCTTGATACTTTTTTTAAACTAAATAATTTAATCCACTTGTCGCTGGGGTGGCTTTAGGAACCAGGGTTATATTGCTAAGCAGAGCTTGTTGCATGAACCCTGGCCCCACCACCCGATCCACGAATTCCAGTTCAAAGGCAGAATTTCGATCGAAAGTTTAGCGTGCCGTCAAAGCACCGACACGGCCGCCCAGTAGCTCGTCCCCGGCCTTATCGGGCCAGCTGCCAACTGACACTCCCGGCCGGGGGCTCCCACGTTTTACTAACTGCTGCCACAGAACAGTATCGAGTCATGTTTGACGTCACGGAATCCTTCATATGGAGGTTCGCTGGGAAAATTATATTAATTCAGTTCGATTAGTTCATTTCTTCCCACATTTTCCGGTGGGTAAGAAATCCGGATACCCTGCTTAGTCTGCTGAGCTTTGATACACCTCATCTCTTTTATTCGATATCTGTCCAGATTGGCTGCCGAACCGATGCCCCGTCTCGGTGTTCATTTTTGAACCATCCGCGTTTTGTTTTCTTCTGTGGATGTGCTTTAGGGCTCCCGCCCGTTATTGTTAGGAGCCCGGAAGATTTTTGAGACCCCGGCTGCTTTTAGGGTCCTGGTGGTTTTTGTGTACCGACGATTTTTTTAAAGCTATCGGGGCGTTTTCGAAGACCCAGATGTGCTTATTTAGTGCCAGGGCTTTTTGTTCTTTTTAGGACAATGTCCATTTTCCTGGTACCAGCTTGCTTGCGAGGCTGTCATGCGGTTTCATGGTCCCGATGTGCTTTGAGCACCTCCGGTTTCTTTCTTTTTAGCTCTCGGTGCTTTGGAGGGCCCAGTACATTCTTAGCCTCCTGTTGTGCTCTAAGGGTCCCATTGTGCTCGTTCGGGTTTTCTGACGCTCATTTGTGTGACCCCAGTATTATCACGGGTGTGATTCCCTAGGGTTCCGGGGTGACTTGTCGGGCCCAGATTCACGGTTCCAGGGACCGGAAGCCAACTTTCCATGCTTGACGCAAGTGCTGGGATCTCTCCTAATTTTGTTAAAGTCCTCAGATTATTTTATCTTGTCGGTACTCCGGTGATATGATTTTGTGTTCCGCAACTACTTTTCTAGCTCTGGTACGTCTTTTGTCGGGACCTTACGCGAGTTTTGAACGCATCTGGTGCTATGTTTGGGGCACCGGAGCGATTGTCCTGGCTTAGACATTTATTTTCGGAAGCTGCATATGTTTCTGTCCGTGAAAAAGGCTCCGCTTTCCACCGTCCCCACATCAATTTCGAGTGACATTTCGTGGAGAAAGTGTATGCCCGGATAGCCCCACTCTTTGTGATGCTCGCAGTTCCTTCGGATTGTTGCAATCGTCCATGCCCACAATCCTTACCAGATGACACTTTTGGCCGTCATTTTGCGCTGCATCGTGCACCGGTCGACTGTTGGGGTCAACGATATTTAGTGAGCAATGAAAAACAACAGTGGGGCGCGCGTTGTCGCGGAAGCCACACTGCCGTGGGAGAGATTTGTATAAAGATGAATATTCGGAGCAGAAAAGTAAATCAATCTTCTACTTCAATCGGCATAGCAGTCAAACTATGTGTCGAACCATTAGACAGATCGACATGAAACCCGCACCACAGTGTAGCTAAAAATGTCATATTTCGCTCAGCGAAGGGAGCGGTCCTTTGATTGTTACAACTATTTATTCACATATTGCAGTTGTATTTATTATGGTGGACCGTCGTGGTTTTTTTAGGCCCCAGTGCGATTTTGTGGGACCCCGGCGCGGTTCTTGGGCGACCTTCCCTCTCATCCGGAGGGAGGGTGATATTTGTCCCAACTTGTTTTTTTTTTTGCAGCCGATGGCACCCTTCAGAGTAGAAAACCTTTCACAATTTTTTTCTGTGACCTGATTTTTGGAATTATGAATTACGAATTTGCCGGTGTTCGTATAGATTCGATCGAGTTTGGCTGTGTTTTTTTTAGGTTGAGTTCTATTATTTAAAGCCCCATGCGCGATGTTTGTGTTCCCTGGTGCGATTTTTCCTACTCCCGGCGCCATGTTTTATCTCTGCCCAGACCTTTTCTTTTCTGTGGTCCGACGTTTTTTTGGGGGTATTTTACGCAGTTTTTGGGCCGCAGAATGATGTTCCGCGTAAGAATTCATTTTGGGGGGCCAACTGCGACTTTTGGGGTCCTTTCATAGCCTTTTCAGGCCCCAGAGCGATTTTCAATGGCTGAAACATGGTTTGCTTGGTTCCAGTGCGATTTTTTGTGGGGCCCGGCGTCAGTTGCTCGGATCCGTAGCGTGAGTTTTAGTGACCTCGACACGCTTTGAGTGGGGGCGACAACATGTTTGGGGGCTCTTGGCTCGGTTGTTTGGATCCAAGAGTCGGATTATCCATATCCGGATTGTTGTACCGTCACCCCGGCTTCATTTCTTTGGAGGCGGGGGCTTGCAGATGAGACTTTTTGGGATCCCGGTGCGTCCTGTCGAGCCCTTAGAGTGATGTGCAGGCGCCTGGGCGCGACTTTTCGGATGAGGTTCAGTGTTATTTTTCAGGGGCCCGGACTGACCTTTTGAGACCCCCAGCTTGAATTTCAGGGGCCCCGACTCGACCTTTCGGGCCCTGGTGTGATTTTCAGGGTCCCGGTCCGTCCGTTTCAAGCCCACAGTGTCATTTTCATGGGCTCCGGAGAGACATGTTAGGCCTCCAGCGTGATTTCCACGGGCTCCACCCACACATTTTGTGGCTCGCAGCGTGATTCCTAGGGGTTCCGGTCCGGCCTTTTTGGATCTACAGTGCGACTTTCCGGGGGCCCGGCTAGACGTTTTAGGCTCTCAGCACGATTTGGCGGGGGGACGGCCCGACCTTTTAAGTCTCCAGCGTTATTTTCATTGGCACTCGCAACATTCTAGGGAGCACGGAACGTTTTTTTATTGCCACTAATGTGGTTTTCAGGGGCATGGGGCTATTTTTGTGGTACCCCGGAGACATTTTCAGGTGTCTCTGCGAAGCTTGTTGGGACCCTCAATGTGATTTTCGGGGACTCCCGTGCGATTTTGTGGATCCGGCGCAACTTTTTTCCGAATTCCAGTGCGATTCTTGAGGGCCCAACCACTCTCAGGAAACTGCCCCTTCGCTCCTTCCCTTAGATACGCCACTGGAAACAACTCCCGCGCCAATCTCTAAACGTGGACCAAGATGCCGCCCTCCAGGTGAGGTGAGAGAGGGCACCTCCACGTCCAGTCGGCGCATCGGCACACCATCGGCCTTCGCAACGCCGCTCGGTGACGCCCATGCCAGACACAAACGTGACAGAGCACACGTGGAGCTGGACCGGGCGACTATCTAGCCGCGCGGAAACCGTCCCGCGCCGGCCGCGCGTGCGATCCATCCGCCTGACTCAGCGCTGCCAAAGGTTAAGCTCGACAGCTTCGAGGTCTCATCGTCCGAACGGCCACTCCGGAACTCCCTCTCCGAAGCACGACAACGGCGGGCGGAGCGATACCGATCACAGCCAGTCATGTCTGATAGGTGAGGCCCGAGACGCGGCGGTGGTCGGGGGGAGGGCCTCCTGTGTCACGGAGCGGCACCACGGCGAAGCTCTCGGTGGGTCGGAGCACCGGTCCGGCGACCCCAGTTGGGGTCGCCAGTCACGCCGTTGGAGCCAATCTAGAGAGGCTGCCGGCCATGGCTCCTGCGAGGAGCAACGACCTCACACACTCGGCGTGCTGTCCATCGCGCTGCACAGCACAGTAAGCGTGCTGAGGCTCATGAACTGCATCGCAGTCATCACAGCAGCAGCCATCCTGCAGCAGGTCGTGGTCAAGCCCCTCAAGCTGGAGCCTGGCGCTGACGAGCGCGGGCCATCCCGGCTACACCTGAACTCGCCCGGGGAAACCTAAACTCGCTCAACGACACCTAAACTCGCTCAACGACACCTAAACTCGCTCAATGACACCTAAACTCGCCCAGTGACAGCTAAACTCGCCCCGTGACACCTGAACTCGCCCGGCGACACCTGAACTCGCCCGGCGACACCTGAACTCTCCCGGGGAAACCTAAACTCGCTCAACGACACCTAAACTCGCTCAATGACACCTAAACTCGCCCCGTGACACCTGAACTCGCCCGGCGACACCTGAACTCTCCCGGCGACACCTAAACTCGCCCGGCGACACCTAAACTCGCCCGGCGACACCTAAACTCTCCCGGCTACACCTGAACTCTCCCGGCGACACCTGAACTCTCCCGGCTACACCTGAACTCTCCCGGCGACACCTAAACTCTCCCGGCGACACCTAAACTCTCCCGGCGACACCTAAACTCTCCCGGCGACACCTAAACTCGCCCAAACTAGCACAAACTGACACCTAAACTAGCAGATAACGACGGTTGACTCCGAACATACGTGGAAGTGAGGCACACAATCCGAGCTTCATATCAGGATGATCGCATATCTTCAGTATAGATGATCGCATATCGAATGCGTCACGTTTTTTAGAACCAAAATGTTCCTAAAAACGTGACGCATTCGTGACGATCGCCGCGCCAGGGGAAGCAACAGCGGGACCGAAGGGTGCGGTGTAACGGCCAGCACCCAGAGGACGTGTGTGTGACATGCAAGACGATCACGCTGAGTAAACGGGCTGTTCTTGTTACCTTCAACCCTCTCGCCACATACGGGCGAGGGTTAAAGATAGTGTACCTGCATGAAACCATGCTGTGAAGCGGAAACGTTGGAATATCTTTTTTTCTATAAATATATATCATCTTGTGCCATTGTAATCTGTATTCAATATGTTCATATTAAAAGGTAAATCCTTAATTATCATTGGATATATTTCGGTCACGGGCCTTCGTCAGCCTGCCACCTTGGGAATCTTCCATGGTTCCACTGCATAGTTATGTTGGATGTAATATTGAACAAGCCGAAATAACCTTAGAGTGTATTCGTCTTCCAATATTTGTGAAAATATTGGTAGCAATGGGATTGACCTATAATTGGCCAATTCAAAGTGGCGTTCGTCAGTCACCAAGTGTGATCGTTGAGCGGTTTATAATTTCCAACAAGGCCTGCCACGTGTTGGTAACTCTGCCACTCTGCAGTAACTCTGTCGCATGTTAGTTCTTGACATGCCGTTGTGAACAATTATAATTCATGTCCACGCAAAACAAGAGATAGTGTCACAATCCGTGGATGCACGGTCACATGTATGGCGCAATACAGGAGTATAGATGCTTCGGTCATGCGTCACGAAGTTCCTCAGTTCGAAAGTGGATCACTTTCTATGCATGAAAATAGCAGAATATATACTGACCCCTCCACTATGCATGTCAGCGTGAAAATAGCAGAATATATACTGACCCCTCCACTATGCATGTCAGCGTGAAAATAGCAGAATATATACTGACCCCTCCACTATGCATGTCAGCGTGAAAATAGCAGAATATATACTGACCCCTCCACTATGCATGTCAGCGTGAAAATAGCAGAATATATACTGACCCCTCCACTATGCATGTCAGCGTGAAAATAGCAGAATATATACTGACCCCTCCACTATGCATGTCAGCGTGAAAATAGCAGAATATATACTGACCCCTCCACTATGCATGTCAGCGTGAAAATAGCAGAATATATACTGACCCCTCCACTATGCATGTCAGCGTGAAAATAGCAGAATATATACTGACCCCTCCACTATGCATGTCAGCGTGAAAATAGCAGAATATATACTGACCCCTCCACTATGCATGTCAGCGTGAAAATAGCAGAATATATACTGACCCCTCCACTATGCATGTCAGCGTGAAAATAGCAGAATATATACTGACCCCCCCACTATATCTTTTCATATGAAATAGCAGAATATATACTGACCCCTCCACTATGCATGTCAGCGTGAAAATAGCAGAATATATACCTATATTGAAATAGTGACCCCTCCACTATGCATGTCAGCGTGAAAATAGCAGAATATATACTGACCCCTCCACTATGCATGTCAGCGTGAAAATAGCAGAATATATACTGACCCCTCCACTATGCATATCAGCGTGAAAATAGCAGAATATATACTGACCCCTCCACTATGCATGTCAGCGTGAAAATAGCAGAATATATACTGACCCTCCACTATGCATGTCAGCGTGAAAATAGCAGAATATATACTGACCCCTCCACTCTGAAGTTCGCTCATTCGAATGCATGGCTCATTCGAATGCATGGCTCATTCGAATACACTCATATTATAACCTGTCTAGGTTATGATATGAGTGTCACATTGCGGTGGTCTATTGTGCTGCCATCTGAAATAATTTCGTCACGGTGCCAAATTCCGCTTACTGTGTGGTGTATGGTAGGAGAAAATAATCAGCAGAACAAACACAACAAAAAATGCAAAATAAAATCAATGTTTCTGCCACACATTGTCAAACACACAACTCAACCAATCTGTTGTTCGCTCATCATGACCTTAGCACCAACACTTAATGAAATGCCGGCAACACATGCAGCACTCCCTCGAGCGCGCGGATCACTCCTGGCACTGCATCAGCATCGTCTCTAACACCGTCTTCAGCATCGTCTCCACCACCGTCTTCAGCATCGTCTCCACCACCGTCTCCAGCATCGTCTCCACCACCGTCTCCAGCATCGTCTCCACCACCGTCTCCAGCATCGTCTCCACCACCGTCTCCAGCATCGTCTCCACCACCGTCTCCAGCATCGTCTCCACCACCGTCTTCAACATCGTCTCCACCTTCCGTCAGTCAGCCTAGCAGCGGCAAGGCTAGCCACACGTCCTGCAGGAGCGCCACGCCGGCCACTACCATCTTGCCGGCTGTGTCCGGTGGGCCGGAGCCGCGCTGGCCGGCTTCTGCCCGTTCTGACCAGGGCATCCCGCGGCACCAGCGCCGGCCGCAGCCGGCGGGGCCGAGGGCGCCGCGCTGGACACCAGCTGGCTGTAGGCCGGCGGCGTATAGTCGTCGGCCGACTTCACCGGCTGCACCGGCTGCACGGGCGTGCCGGTGGTCCACGCCCCGTACGACGGCGGCGCGTCATCGGCCGGCCCCACCGCGGGGCCCGCCGGGCGTCCCGGCCAGGGCGTCCCGGCCGGTGACGCGCTGGGCGTCCACGTGTGCATCAGGCCGGCCGACAGCGGCGCCGGCCCCTGCACGAACGCCGTCGGCTGCGGCACGACCACCATCCCCACCACCCCCTTGAGGACCTCTTGTCGGATTCGTATTATCAGCAGCACCAGCATGACGGTCAGCACGAGGTACAAAACGCAATTTATAATAACCATAGGCATCGGATCGTCACCAATTGACACCAGCAAAACAATAGAGAGCGTGTTGCAGATGATGAGGACCATGACAACCGCACGAGCCACAAGCAGCTGCCTCAAAGTGGCCATGGTTCCTCAACGCTCAGTCCTCTGCTTTTGCGTGAGTTGACTCTGTTCAGCCAGTACGGTGCTGCGCAGCTGCGCTATTACGGCCGGCCTTCGATCAGCTCTGCGCTCTTCAGTCGGTGCTGGCCGCTTCTCTCGTGACGGGCCGGTCGGCGTGCTCCCGGCTCCGGTTGGCGTGCTCCCGGCTCCGGTTGGCGTGCTCCCGGCTCCGGTCGGCGTGCTCCCGGCTCCGCTCGGCGTGCTCCCGGCTCTGGCCGACGCTCCCTGACAGCTGATTCGGTGCGTCCTCGCGTTCTCCTCGTCGCCCGAGCCGGCCCTCCAACAGCGCAGAGCGAACACTGCCCACCGCGGATCGACTGGTCGCAGGGATTGACTTCCCAGTCGCCCACCGGCTTCCACTGGCGGTACAGCCACGCTGGCGCCCCGACACGAGCACGAGCGCGCCTATCTTATCGTGAGCGGTGTGGGGGCGGGGCCGACGGCACCTCGTCGCCCAGCTCGACCACACCGCTGCGTCAGCGCACCGATTCAGACGAATAGATAGGCGCGCCACTCGAGATTAACCATCCGGGGCAGGGGGCGAGACTTCACGGCGCGAGATGACGCGTACCCGTCTCCTGTTCCACGAAGTGTTTTCTTGAACGACCTCCAAGGAACCTTCCCAGAAACTGACTTTCAAATTCGAACATTGTCTGTGGTTACTTCCGCGCAGGCGAGCCCCGCTGCCCAGGTTCTCCTGAAGCTGCATCGGCCGTACAATGCAACCATTTAGTCGATCAGCATGCAGCTAAGTGTGTGCTCGGTTAATGACATTGCCGACTATAGAAGGCATAGCATTCATTTAAATCATTTTCAAGTTTTACAGCCACAACAAAGAACCCTGATAACATGCCGTTGCTGGTGACACCAATTTCATTGTAGGCCGGCCTAACAATAGACATCGTGCGGATTCTACTTATCATCTATGGTGGAGCCACTACTCTTCCAGCTGGCTAGTTTTCCTTACGAAAAGGAGCTCGCTGCATTGAATGATTGATTGCAAAATAAACACGGTCTGGGCACTGACACATACCATTGTGCGAATTTCAATCCCTGCAAAATCACACAAAGTGCTAGTAAATCTTTAACACCAAACTAATGTTTAGCCACAGTGTCGATTTCCATGTTTCTCAGCGTCAGATGCCTGCCTCTCCCCACTGATGTTTACGATTTCTATCCTAATTGCACAAAGGAGCCTGCAAGCCAGCTACCCTGCTAAATGAACCATTGACATTTCCCGAACACATTTCATACCTTCTATGAAATGTCTTCTATACCTGACTTACATTCAAAGAGACGAAGTGTCCTGAACAGTCTTTGAATACACCAGGTGCCTGTTCGATACAGAATAAAAGCAGCCATCATAGCATTAGTACTCATAGCTTACTGCCCACCCACTGCATGCAACCACGTGTTCCACCATTCATGCAACGGATAGTCGACTAGCGCAGTTCAGGCCCCAGTGAAGGCTGCAATGCAATGCGATGCATTCTACTTTCACGCCAATGTAACGCAACGATTATCTCAACAGCGCGAAAAGTACACAGACATTTGCGAGTACCGAGTGTACACAGCCTGTCTCCGATACCTTTTCCAACTAATTACCAGCAGGTGAATTAAGTGCAAATACCAAAGTAGGCCGCCTCTAGAAGCGTGGGACGAGCTAGCGCAAGTTCTCAAGGCGCTCGTGACTTCAAGCCCTGACGTATACCAGTGATACGAGTGGGCGGGCTGCCTTGAGAGTGTATGCGATCACGTGCCTTCGTGCATACATTCAGAGCTGAAGCGATCTCGGATGCGATATTGGTTGATTGGTTGATTGGTTATTGGTTTTACCGCACATCGACCGTTGAGTCACGCAGCGTCGTCAATCTCTCACGCCGATTGGTCGCGAGCGAAGAGTAGCGACAGGTGAGACTCGAACCCACAACCTTTCGAATGTGAGACGAGCAACTTACCCCTAGGCTGCTCGTCCCATCGGATGCGATACATACACCACATTGTGGTACCAAATGCAAGAATAGGAAGCCTCATCCTTCCCTGGAGCCGAACTCGAAACCCCGTTTGTTTGTTTATTGGGTGGCGCTCGACGCACTTTATGCACGATTACTGCCAGTGGTGCCGACAACACTACTTCGCCGGTGGGCCGCGGGATTGGGAAGCGTCCCGAGTGGCGTGAGTGTTGAACCCGGGACCTTTGGTACCCAGAGCTCAACACTTTAACCACTCGGCTATCCTCGCCCCGAACTCGAGACCTCGTAATTTGCCACATGCGGTGGATGCAGGAGCCGACTGCGATGCGAAATGCATTGAACTGTTGAACAGACATTGAAAGTAGGTACATCAGGAGGAATATTATGATAAACGTTGATAATTATAAAAGGAAGCACAACGGATGTGACTGGACTGGAAATCAAAACTCGTGGGGAGCTGGTATTTTGGGGCGTGTCAGCTGCTTTCGCTATATTGTGCCTAAATCATAACTTAAAATGCGGAATTTCACCGTGAAATAATGCTGAAAGGTGCATGCTGGCAGTTATACCCTTGCGAACAACATTTCAGAATTATTAAAAATCAACATAAAATAATAACATCTGACTCTGAGTGAAGAAATTAGAACGCGAAACGTTGCGACATAAAAGTAGTTGCCGTTTCCAATGCAGGATGGTTGGGCCAGGCCGAGCCTAGTCGCTCAGATCAGCATAAGGTGCGTGTAGAGACGACGCCGGACGGGAGAGGGCGAGCGTTGAAGGCAGTGTAGTCGAATCTCGGTGCATATCAGTCGTAGGTGCACCTGTCAGGTGCACTGTCATGAGCGCTCATAGAATAACGTGTCTTCAAGCATGTGTGTGAAGCTAAAATGACTTCGGATGCGATGCATTCACTAAAATGCACCACTGACAGCAGCAATAAGGCATCGGCACCTGTCCCGGGGCTAGGTCTCGGGTACCCGGAACATCAGTCAGCACATCAACATCACGTCGGCGCCGAGCTGTAGTGACGGACGAGCGCCGCCGGCTATGGTGACCTGACGGCTATGGTGACCTGACGGCTGTGGTGACGGACGAGCGCCGCCGGCTATGGTGACCTGACGGCTATGGTGACCTGACGGCTGTGGTGACCTGACGGCTGTGGTGACCTGACGGCTGTGGTGACGGCTATGGTGACCTGAGCCGCCGGCTATGGTGACCTGACGGCTATGATGACCTGACGGCTGTGGTGACCTGACGGCTGTGGTGACCTGACGGCTGTGGTGACGGACGAGCGCGCCGGCTATGGTGACCTGACGGCTGTGGTGACCTGGCGGCTGTGGTGACGGACGAGCGCCGCCGGCTATGGTGACCTGACGGCTATGATGACCTGACGGCTGTGGTGACGGACGAGCGCCGCCGGCTATGGTGATCTGACGGCTGTGGTGACCTGGCGCCGGCTATGATGACCTGACTGATGGCTATGGTGACCTGACGGCTATGGTGACCTGACGGCTATGCTCACCTGACGCCAGCTACGGTGACCTGCTGGCTATGGTGATCTGACGGCTATGATGACCTGACGGCTATGGTGATCTGCCGGCTATGGTGATCTGACGGCTATGGTGACCTGACGCCAGCTATGGTGACCTGCTGGCTATGGTGACCTGACGGGTATGATGATCTGACGCCAGCTATGGTGACCTGCTGGCTATGGTGACTTGCCGGCTATGGTGATCTGACGGCTATGGTGATCTGACGGATATAGTGACCTGACGGCTATGGTGACTTGACGGCTATGGTGACCTGACGGCTATGGTGATCTGACGGCTATGGTGACCTGACGGCTATGGTGACCTGACGGCTATGGTGACCTGACTGCTATGGTGACCTGACGGCTATGGTGACTTGACGGCTATGGTGACCTGACGGGTATGGTGACCTGACGGCTATGGTGACTTGACGGCTATGGTGACCTGACGGCTATGGTGACCTGACGGCTATGGTGACCTGACGGCTATGGTGACCTGACGGCTATGGTGACCTGACGGCTATGGTGACCTGACGGCTATGGTGACCTGACGGCTATGGTGACCTGACGGCTATGGTGACCTGACGGCCATGATGACCTGACGGTTATGGTGATCTGACGGCTATGGTGATCTGACGGCTATGGTGACCTGACGGCTGTGGTGATCTGACGGCTATGGTGACCTGACGGCTATGGTGACCTGACGGCTATGGTGACCTGACGGCTATGGTGGCCTGACGGCTATGGTGACTTAGTGACCTGACGGTGTTACTAAGGTAGCTACTGGGACGGTGGAATGTCGCTGCAAGCCGCTTTCCTTGAACAGACGTTCGGAGTATTTCAGTGGAATTATTGTGATTGACGGTGGAGCTTCAAACTATAACTAGCTATGGCTCTTGTGGAAGTTAGAGCTTGAAGTGCCGTATTTCACCGTCGGACGTTGTTGAAAGTTGGCTGTGAACGGAAGAGCCGCGGCAACCGTCTGTCTCTAAACACACATTAATCACGCCTCATCATACACATTAGTCACACTTCATAATACACACTAACCAGGCTTCATTCAAGTTGGTAAAAGTTCAGATTAAAAGAACATATCCGACTTCAAGTGAACACATCAGAATGCGAAGCAGTGCAGCAAAAAGGTTATTACAGTTTCACATGTGTGCCGCTGGGACCGGCTGGGCTACACATGTGCACTCCATTACCGGTACACTCCATTACTAGTACACTCCATTACTAGTACACTCCATTAACAGTACACTCCATTACTAGTATACCCCATTAGCAGTACACGCCATTACCAGTGTACTCCAGTACCAGTACACTCCATTACCAGTACACACCATTACCAGTACACTGCATTACCAGTACACTCCATTAACAGTACACTCCATTACCAGAACACTCCATTACCAGTACACTGTATTACCAGTACACTCCATTACCAGTACACTCCATTACCAGTACACTCCATTACCAGAACACTCCATTACCAGTACACTCCATTACCAGTACACTCCATTACCAGTACACTCCATTACCAGTACACTCCATTACCAGTACACTCCATTACCAGTGCACTCCATTACCAGTACCATTACCAGTATTATTTACACTGGAGTGGACTCGCGCGGGATTTGCCTTCGCCGGCTGGTAAATGTTAGCGCTGGCGGTGGCTGCTGGCGATGGCGGCTGGCGGGCTGGCGGTGGCGGCTGGCGGCGGAGGCTGGCCTCTGACTCCCATTGACGCCAGGACCGACACACCACCACGTCAACATGCAATCGTTGAAACTCAGTCTGCAGGAGCTGGCCATCGAGCTCCGTCGCGCCAACTACCACGTCATGGTGATCAGCGACACCGGTGTCGACCCCCAGGTACCCCCAGGCGACTGCTGCAGCTATCTGTCTACCCCCAGGTACCCACCCGCTGCTGAGCTATCTGTCTGCAGGTACCCCAGGCGACTGCTGCAGCTACCTGCCTACCCCAGGTACCCCCAGCCGACTGCTGCAGCTACCTGTCTACCCCCAGGTACCCCCAGCCGACTGCTGCAGCTACCTGTCTACCCCCAGGTACCCTCAGCCGACTGCTGCAGCTACCTGTCTACCCCCAGGTACACCCCAGCCGACTGCTGCAGCTATCTGTCTACCCCCAGGTACCCTCAGCCGACTGCTGGAGCTATCTGTCTACCACAAGGTACCCCCAGCCGACTGCTGCAGCTATCTGCCTACCCCCAGGTACCCCCAGCCGACTTCTGCAGCTACCTGTCTACCCCCAGGTACCCCCAGCCGACTGCTGCAGCTATCTGTCTACCCCCAGGTACACCCCAGCCGACTGCTGCAGCTATCTGTCTACTCCCAGGTACACCCCAGGCGACTGCTGCAGCTATCTGTCTACCCCCAGGTACACCCCAGCCGACTGCTGCAGCTATCTGTCTACCCCCAGGTACCCCCAGCCGACTGCTGCAGCTACCTGTCTACCCCCAAGTACCCCCAGCCAACTGCTGCAGCTATCTGTCTACCCCCAGGTACCCCAGCGACTGCTGCAGCTATCTGTCTACCCAAGGTACCCTCAGCCGACTGCTGCAGCTACCTGTCTACCCCAGGTACCCTCAGCCGACTGCTGCAGCTACCTGTCTACCCCCAGGTACACCCCAGGCGACTGCTGCAGCTATCTGTCTACCCCCAGGTACACCCCAGGCGACTGCTGCAGCTATCTGTCTACCCCCAGGTACACCCCAGGCGACTGCTGCAGCTATCTGTCTACCCCCAGGTACACCCCAGGCGACTGCTGCAGCTATCTGTCTACCACAAGGTACCCTCAGCCGACTGCTGCAGCTATCTGTCTACCCAAGGTACCCCCAGCCGACTGCTGCAGCTATCTGTCTACCCCCAGGTACCCTCAGCCGACTGCTGCAGCTATCTGTCTACCACAAGGTACCCCCAGCCGACTGCTGCAGCTACCTGTCTACCCCCACCCCAGGCGACTGCTGCAGCTATCTGTCTACCCCCAGGTACCCTCAGCCGACTGCTGCAGCTATCTGTCTACCACAAGGTACCCTCAGCCGACTGCTGCAGCTATCTGTCTACCACAAGGTACCCCCAGCCGACTGCTGCAGCTATCTGTCTACCCCCAGGTGCCCCCAGCCGACTTCTGCAGCTACCTGTCTACCCCAGGTACCCCCAGCCAACTGCTGCAGCTACTTTTACCCCCAAGTACCCTCAGCCGACTGCTGCAGCTACCTGACTACCCCCAGGTACCCTCAGCCGACTGCTGCAGCTACCTGTCTACCCCCAGGTACACCCCAGGCCGACTGCTGCAGCTACCTGTCTACCCCAGGTACACCCTCAGCCGACTGCTGCAGCTATCTGCCTACCCCCAGGTACCCTCAGCCGACTGCTGCAGCTACCTGTCTACCCCCAGGTACCCCCAGCCGACTGCTGCAGCTACCTGTCTACCCCCAGGTACCCTCAGCCGACTGCTGCAGCTATCTGCCTACCCCCAGGTACCCTCAGCCGACTGCTGCAGCTACCTGTCTACCCCCAGGTACACCCTAGCCGACTGCTGCAGTTACCTGTCTACTCCCAGGTACACCCCAGGCGACTGCTGCAGCTACCTGTCTACCCCCAGGTACCCTCAGCCGACTGCTGCAGCTACCTGTCTACCCCCAGGTACACCCTAGCCGACTGCTGCAGTTACCTGTCTACTCCCAGGTACACCCCAGGCGACTGCTGCAGCTACCTGTCTACCCCCAGGTACACCCTCAGCCGACTGCTGCAGCTATCTGCCTACCCCCAGGTACCCTCAGCCGACTGCTGCAGCTATCTGCCTGCCCCAGGCGACTGCTGCAGCTATCTGGCTGCCGTCTCCTTCGCGCCGGTCGTTCGGAACACAGAGGCGGCGGCCGTAACTACGGCGGGTGGTGGCCTGCCCTTGCCGTTAGGCACGGCATCGACGCCGGTGTCCGCGTGGCCCCTAGTATGCTCCGCTGCCAGACGTGTAGCAGACTTGTGCTCGACTCAATCGTTTTGAGTCGACTCACATGTGACTCATGGATCTTGAGATCTGAGTCGAATCGCGACTCAGACACACTGACACAAACTTGAGTCGATTCAGATCCGACTCATTGGTATCAGACTCATGAGCCGTATGGTCCAGTGTGCACTGCCCACACATGATACTTGAATGATGGACTCATGATTCAGCTAATTTTTTTAGAAAGATGTGATTCAACTCATGACTCAAGATATACTTTGGGACAAAGAATCGATTTAACTCGCGAACCATCCAAAAACGATTGATTCATGAGTAAATTCTCGATTGAACTCGAGTCGAGCACAAGTCTGTCATGCAGTGCAGCGAGCTTCTTCAGATGCCTGCGACTTGTCCGCCGGAGCACCCTGTCTCCCTCGGATGGGAACAGTGGCGTGCCGACTGGGATGGAGTATCAATTAGTGGCTGGTGCACACAAATGTGGCTGCTCTCGTCCTTGTTTTCTGCAGCTCGTGAACTCACATGCATCTGCTAAAGCGCCAAAATGTTCCAGCCGGTCCATGGCAATTCGGACTCCAGCGACCCTGTGGTGACTGACGGAACTCGAACTTCGATTGCTTGCCGCCGCGAGGCGCTGTCCGTCGATGACCACGCGTCGCGTGAATGCAAGGACTATGAATCGTGCGGTGCGCTCCGCTTTGCGGCGCAACACGCGCACCGACATGCAGCGTCGTGTCAGGGAAGACGATCGTCGGTCCCCGTGGAAGCACACACCCTCCGCAGTTCGGAGTAATCAGAGCACGCGGCGAATACTCCCAGATACTACCCCGGCCCAGCTGAGCGGCGCTTTTTGCTGACGTCGGACCAGGCGTGGTGGCAGCGGCTCGTGGTCGGCGACATGTGTCTGATCCGCTCCACTATCCAGCGCACGTCGGCACGCGCGCATTTTACCTCTCCGCTCGCCATGTTTGATCTGGGCACCATTGTTTTACACTGCAGAATTGCCGGCAGGTGGTGAAGATGTTATTCGTGCGCGCAATGTCCGCACGCCGTATGCCACCCACACCCCACACCTGGTCAGCTCTTCTCTATCTAATTCCGACGTTCTCCAGTTCTGGAAGCACTCAATCGTTCATCCCACTGATAAGTCCGGAGATCCAACAAATCCACCTAACTTACGTCCTGAAGCCATAGCTTGGCATCATCACAAATTATAGAGCCTGCAGTGCACCAGCAGCTGTGATTGCCATCACGCAAAAAAGAAACAACATGTTCTACCATGTCAGCCTACCCTGCTCCCAACGCAACATATCTGCTGGATTTTGGCATAAAACACATGAAGGAGGACAGGAAGAGGATATGACGACATGGCGCTATAGCTTTAATCCTCGCCAATGGACTGAAGCGGCGCCGGTTGTCGTTACCGACAGCTTCCTCTCCTCCACAGTGGACGCCATGGTGACCATTCCCGACCATGTCCTCTCGATTTAGAGCAATGGTTTAATGTGATTGGCTACTCCGAGCTTCCTACAGAAAGTGGCCTTGTTCTCATGGGACGTCACCGTCTTGCTCTTCATGGGATGGCGTCTTGTTCTCTTGGATGGCTCCATCAACCAAGTTGGCGGCATTCATTGTCTGCCTACATTGAACCCGTTAATACTTAACAAGCATCTACACTCAGGCTAGTCTGAATGCCACAGGCGTGCTACTTTGCCCCAAAGATGCAAACTCGGTGTTCAAAACGACCAAAACTATTTTCTAATCTATTGAAGATGTAGCTAGTTAGGTGAAGACTTTTCGAGCTGCCCACTAGCGTGAGTGATAGGTTAGGTTAGCTTCCCTGCAAGTGCTGGCGACAGGCAAGACATTCGTCAAGATGTTCATCAACTGGTAAGTTATTTAAACAAACGTGGTGCCATGCATTATGTCTCAGGAGCTCTTTGGGCATCTCGAAATTGAAATTCCTGCGAAAAAGAACCAAATGCTCCTCCTAAGAGCATTTGGTTCTTTTTTTTTTGGTTCTTTTGGTTCGAAAAAGAACCAAACCAAAGGCCCATGGATGTAAATTACTGTGCTCAAGTACTACTAATGCATTAAGGTCAACATATTCTATGTATTTCGGGCTTCGTCTTTCTTCGAAAACAGAGGTGATGCAGGTAGGGGAGGAACGAGGAATTATCATGAAGATGGGGGCACATTTTCTCGGAGGGCCGCCTTCAGCGGAAAAATTGAGCGCGACTCACGATTCTGTGCATGAGCATGAACCACGACACCCTGTACTAGGATGCATATCCTGTGCTAGATCTGGCCGTGCCTAGCGACCACAACAGCTGCCTGCGCATCCGCGACACGATGTGACCGCTCGGAAGCAGGAAGGATCTGACATCCGCTCTAGCGGCCGAGGAGGTTGCCGCTCTTTGTTTGTTTATTGGTTGGTTCACAACACACTTTATGCACATTCACGGCTAATGGCGCCGCCCACACTGTTTCGCCGGTGGGCCGCGGGATTGGGAAATGTCCTGAGTGGCGCTAGAGTCGAACCCGGGACCTTTGGTACCCATAGCCCGACACCTTAACCACTCGGCCATCCCCGCCCCGAGGTTGCCGCTCTGCCGGAGGACATCTGCCACCGTGATGTCGGCACCGTCGATAGTGTTCTGGCGACAGTTGTTGCTGTTTTGTCGGATTAGCATGCACCTGGTGAGGTGAAATAGTCGAAGTATAGACATAGACGTTAAAAAAAAATTGGGTGCATTCGGGAGCGAGGGGTGCATTCGACCATATGTCACCGTCCTGTTATGTCCAAGGGGCGCCTTTGGCTGCATATTCTATTCCAGCGCGCGTGGTATTGGTTGCACTCTAGCCTTCTTGCAGGGCCGCCTTTCCCGGCCGGAGGAGCGCCATCTTTTCATCGGAGGGTTTACATTCCATAAGTGTATCGGGAGACATTTCCAAGCCGAAAGCTTGCAGCACATGGTTTACAAATAAGCCCGTTTAAATTGTGTAAATGCCCAATTTGTATTGCATGATGCACAAGCCATGCGCTTTAAATTTTATGTTCGGTATGTCCCGACATGAACTATGTTCGACGAAGGTTCAATCTCGATATGTATCAGCCGAATTTGTTTCCAGTTAATATGAGCATATGAATATTTTCACTTGGCATACTGAACGGTACCAAACGGTTGCTCGTTTCTTTCGTGGCGGAGGAGCCATGACGAACTACGTTGGATGACGCTAAAAATCACGAAATTATCGCATACAGATGGCGGCTCAAAATTCATACATTTCGGCTCAAAATCCCGTAGCTTGATAATTACCTGTATTTGGATTTTAAATGCTTGATGTAACCTGAAGGCATAGTGATGATAGTAAGGTACAGCAAACCATAAAATTGCACCCAACAAATAATTACAACAGTTCATGTCTAATCCTCCAATTTGAAAAATATATGTCTAGGTCTTACACATGCCTGGTCAATCACAAGTTGGATGCCGGTTTAAATTCGTCGAAAACTGCACTTGACAAACATGGTCAAATTGCTGGTTCACACCACGAAGTGATAAATGAAGGCAGCTCAAATGAATCCATGAAGAGATGTACCAGGCCAGCCACTCATAGAATTAGTAAGTCAGTCATACCTTGTCATGCCAAAAAGTCGGCGCGTGCGGGATCGACGTCTTTGGTGGCAGATGGCCCACAAAATGATGCTCATGAACATCTGACAAACACCGACACGGAGCGAAAAGCGCCTTCACATCCAGATGAAGGCAGACCTAAACCGCTCAACCTGCATCATAACTTGCATGTGGATGTCATCAAGTATCATCAAAAAGTGTCATTCTTCAAGAAAAGGACTGACATTCACAGGCAAAAGTGCCCTGCAAAAGTCCGTGAAAAGCCATCCAGGCTTCCATTACCACTAAAAAGGATCGGCACAAGAGAAAGACACAAAAAACCTAGTGACAGTAGCAGCGATATCTCAAGCCTTACTTCGAGTCATGACGTCGAAGTTCGCTCACGGACAGCGGGCCAGCACAAACAATCACAAACGCAATCGGTCCCGAAGTATACATTTTATTACTTAAGCGCAGTGGCACATTCCGCGAATTATGATCCGGATATTAGGGAAAGAAACTGGCTAAACAATGCCGAATATCACCTAGACAAAATCAAACCTGCTGTATACATCGGTGGTAGTGGTACTCCGAAACCCATCAAGTCTGACACACCCCAGCGTACTTTGCTGCCAGCCCTGAATCGCGCTGAAGACGACACTCGTGTTCGGCCGTCGTCTTCCCCGCAGGCGCGACTTGCGCGCCACCTGTGCCCGGTGCTGCCCCCTATGCCGGCGTCGGTACGCTGCGCCGCCGGACTTCGTGCCAGCCGGATACCTCTGCGAGTGAGCTCAGTGTGCTCCGTTCGCCGCCGCCAAGCGGGCCACCCATGGTGTCCGAAGTCGCCTAGCAACCACTGCAGCACGTTCGCAGAGGAGGAACTTGCGAAACCGATTTTGGGAACGAACTGGTCAATTATAGACGTCAATGATAACTCGAGACTGGTAAGTGGCATCCATGTTCGTGGCATGTTGCGTGTTTAGAATATGATTATGACCATATAAAGGAATTGTAATGAGCATGTCCGCATGACAATAATTTTTCATCCAGAAATTTGGCTTTCCGACCCAGTTGTGGTTTTTGTCCAGCCCTCCCAATTTCCCCATTATTTTTGGGGAAATATTTCCACATTCCTAAGCATAGGTGGTCTTTTATACCAATTTCCCAACCATGTGATTACTCATGAAAAAGATGTCTTTGCAAGATGAAGCTAAAACTCTGTAGGGATGCCCGAAGGCCGGAAACTGCATGAGTTTCAATGTGTTCACGTGTATATTTTGCTTCCATCTATTGGTATTGAACTAGAAGCATATGTAAACACAGGAAATTGTAGCCTCAAATGGCACACCACGGTAGGGTTCATTAATCACCCCTGTATTTCGCACAAAATCCTGACAATCCCCTGGCCTGCCACCCTTTCCTTTCCTCCGCCACCAGACGCCTCAGGATTTTGTGGCACAACTGGATGACTGCACAACTCATCTGGGAATATAATCTCTGGCGGTCTCCATGGGTCGTCACCACAACCTATCGCGACTCAATTTCCTGGTGACACTCCGAAATCGCTATGCCTAGGGGTAGTAGCCATGAAACCCATGGGTGGATTTTGATACATTGGGATTCCTGCTTTTGATACTACTTCGGTGCATTCTACAAACTTCGATAGCCCAAAGGCATGAATTGATGCCATAGTTACATTAGGCCGCTCAGTCCCCACCCTCTCCCACTCTAGAAAAAGAAGCGACTATACTAATTATAAAATTTGTCGATGCCCTCGAATCGCCACATCCAGCTTGCACACAACAACTTGGCTCCACTCCCAGCTCGTCTTCCGCCATGAGTTCCTGGTGGGGGACCGACGAACTTCGAGACGCCACCATTTCACGTGAACATTCCTCAATGCCGATTATATGACTGCTCCGGGCCATCCAGACTTGTGACGACGCTCTGTCTCAATTACTCGCATAACCAGAACCCCGTGTCCACTGGAAGGGCAATACGGGCGTATCTAAGATAAGCAAACAAGGAAATCGCATTAGATGCGCGGCGCTTCCTCCACATGCGTAGCTCTGACGTCAATTCCGACCGCGGCAAAGTCGCCGGCTTTGAAGATGGCGGCTGCTTGAGGAAGACAAGCGTACTGTTGCGCCCGGTCAGTCTGCTGCACATCGCCATGCATGCGTGATGGTGATGTGCAGGTGATCACCATACACCACCGTACAGTCAGCATGCGGACACCAAAGCTGATTTCAATTCACAGCTGATGGAAGAGTCTACCGCAACGGTGTTGGAGCACAGCTATCCTGTCCACCGCCCGCCCAACCTCATAATCCTTGAAGACACAGTCTTGTCGTCCGGTGCAATCTATGAACAGGTGAGAACGGCCGCATCGCACTGATCTGCCGCCGGCTACGTCGTCACTGCGTTGTGTCAGCCAGGGCGTCGATTTGCATCCGTTTGGGGGACCACATTCGGTTTGCAGGCAGTGGCAGTCTCAGGTCTGTTTCGCTCCGTACAACTGGTTCGCAATTTCAACAGAAGGCACTAAGCCGCTCGCCTTGATCGGACCCGACAGAGCATGACATCGTGCGAGTGTCGCCGCTCCGAGGCGCAAAATGTCGATGTCTGGATGTTTATGGTCCGCATGGAACGTCCATGACTCGACGAGTTCGGACACAGGGCCAAATGCATTCCGAGAGAGTGGTCCAAAGCTGACCTCACTACGCATGCGTTTATGATAACGGACTTACATAGGTTTTCTGAATTTTTGCTCCGCTCCCCTGGCATGACATTGGATATGTGAGGTCTGACCGTACACTTATTTTGCGTAGGTGTCTTTCCGACTTCCGGCAATGCCAAGCACGAAGCACACGGACCAGCGGAGCAATGCGAAGGATCTTCTGCCACAAAATTGCACCAGTGAACCCCACTCGCCAGAGCGGGGGGCAGCAAGTTCCCGCCCTTCGAGTCGGCACGGGAGAAGGCCTCGTTCACTGAAGAGAAGTGTCACCACACCCGTTCCAGTCGCAGGAGACGGTAGAACGTGTCCGTCTGACATTCAGCAAGGTGGTCGCCGATCGGCAGGACGGAGTGCCACCGGTTCCACTCTCAAGAGTAGCAGCAATGCAGCTCCCTCCAAGGGCCGAGTGAGAGGTCTCCGTTCTCCAGAATGCCGAGTTGAAAGCCTCGGCGGGTCAGAGGACCGAGTCGCCACAGGACCCTCCTCCTCCGAGGGCCGAGTCGCCATAGGACCTCCCTCCTCCGAGGGCCGAGTCGCCACAGGACCTCCCTCCTCCGAGGGCCGAGTCGCCACGGGACCTCTCTCCTCCGAGGGCCGAGTCGCCACAGGACCTCCCTCCACCGAGGGCCGAGTCGCCACAGGACCTTCCTCCTCCGAGGGCCGAGTCGCCACAGGACCTCCCTCCTCCAAGGGCCGAGTCGCCACGGGACCTCCCTCCTCCAAGGGCCGAGTCGCCACGGGACCTCCGTCCTCCGAGGGCCGAGTCGCCACGGGACCTCCCTCCTCCGAGGGCCGAGTCGCCACAGGACCCTCCTCCTCCGAGGGCCGAGATGCCACAGGACGTCCCTCCTCCAAGGGCCGAGTCGCCATAGGACGTCCCTCCTCCAAGGGCCGAGTCGCCACAGGACCTCCCTCCTCCGAGGGCCACGTCGCCACAGGACCCTCCTCCTCCGAGGGCCGAGTCGCCACAGGACGTCCCTCCTCCAAGGGTCGAGTCGCCACAGGACCTCCCTCCTCCAAGGGCCGAGTCGCCACAGGACATCCCTCCTGCGAGGGCCGAGTCGCCACAGGACCTCGCTCCTCCGAGGGCCACGTCGCCACGGGACCTTCCTCCTCCGAGGGCCGAGTCGCCACGGGACTTCCCTCCTCCGAGGGCCGAGTCGCCACAGGACCTCCCTCCTCCGAGGGCCGAGTCGCCACAGGACCTCCCTCCTCCGAGGGCCGAGTCGCCACAGGACCTCCCTCCTCCAAGGGCCGTGTGCCGAGTCGCAGGTGTCCCGAGCGACGGGTGTGGAGTCCGCCAACGCAGTTGGAATTCCAGCCGAACCTGACCACGCGTCCATATCCACGCCAATATATTCAACTAGGCTACCTCGGTCCAGATCGGGACCTGGTCAAAAAGAGGGTAAGTCTGACTTTTAATACTGCTCTGTATCTATCTATCTATCTATCTATCTATCTATCTATCTATCTATCTATCTATCTATCTATCTATCTATCTATCTATCTATCTATCTATCTATCTATCTATCTATCTATCTATCTATCTATCTATCTATCTATCTATCTATCTATCTATCTATCTATCTATCTATCTATCTATCTATCTATCTATCTATATATATATATATATATATATATATATATATATATATATATATATAAATATACCTATGCATACCACATCAAAGATTAGTGCAACTATGAGCCACCAGGGCCCTTCTTGGTTGCACTCTGGACACCCAAACAGGTGCCCACCAAATCCGTCGATCAGCCCTCCCTGGAATACTGAAAAGCAAGCCCTCTATTCTTATAGTGATTGTCTATGCTGTTTTTAAAGATGTGCAATGTGCCGCTACTGACATATGCTGGTTGGTGACATATGCTTCATGGTGCTGCTACTAACTGCTATGGACATAATATTATTTTCAGAATGGTGTTATCATGTTGTATCTCTGAACGCAGGAAATGTCAGACCGACAAAAAAATAGCATCCCCTAGCTTAGACTTAGACATTTAATGGTAAAGAGACGATAATTTATGGTTGAGTGGTTGGAAATCTTGGAAATCTTGGAAATTTTGAATGGACGATAATCTTGGAAGTAGTTTCGCAATCTCGTAAAATGTGTGGTATGGAGAGATTCAGAGAAGGTAAGAATGATGGAATGGGGCAGCTCATCAAAAACGAATGTTTGCATTTTAGCATCCGAAGTTTTGCTATGTCTGCAGCAGCGGGTGTTTTGCTATATCTCGGACTTATACGATTTTGTACTTCTGAAACAGAGTGTTCTCTGAGGGAACATATGCCCTGGATGATGCAATGTCATGAACAGTACCTTACATTCTTGCTTACTAACATAAAGGTTATTACATACTACACATTGCAGAAATGGTTTAGATATACATACTAGGGGATCAGCACACAATTAACCCGCGCCATTTTTCCGATCAGATCCTCACACCCCGTCTCAAGGGAGGAGGGGCGTTAGTAATCCCCCTCTAGAATCCAAACTAAGCATCGCACGAAAACGAAAGAGGTGTCATCGGAAAGCGCTCGACAAGTAGAGTCCGGGTCCACCCCTCGAACAATTTTACCCCGAAGGTGACGTCACCAGGAGGGCTAGATTGTCACGACTTTTCACGACTTGCATTATGTTTTTGGCTCTTGGGAGTTCATTTTGGGAGATATATGGGGGAAAAAATTATTTGGAATGAGAAAAGGACAGCAAAATCGACTATGCCTTTAATTTTTGGCCCCTCAATGTTTTATTTATTTTTTTTTTTTGAACTTTCAAAATATTGAGTTTATAAATTTTCTTTAATTTTCCTTTTCCAATGGGTAGAGCAGACCGAGAAACGTTGTTGGAAGTCAACCTGCCCTACCAAAAAAACACTTACTTTAGCCAGAATCCTCTATTTGAACTGCAATTTAGCAAATACGCAAAACTTATATGTAGTCAATAAAATCCAATCGTACGTTTTGTTGCATCTCTAAAGATAAGCAAACGCTGAAAATGTCATTAAAATATATATCCGTTAAAGCGTGACGACTGGTTGAACTTTTTTGGAGGTGACCTCACTTGACCTTGACTAACTCGTTGACCCTAGACGACGTGACTTCAAAATTTTGAAACAGCATGCCAAATTGATGTGGGAAAAGGTATGCCAAATTTTGGCGCGCTGCCGTGCGCCGTTCATCCATTATCCGCGAAAAACGTGAGAGGGGCGGTTGAAGACCCCTCCCCCGAGACGGGACGGGTTAACTATTAATGTTTGTTAGAATGTTTGTATTTCCACTTATGCATAAAATGCATGAAAGCTCGTTCTTAAGCAACAGCTGCAAATAAGTTCGTTTCAGCCGCCACAGTCACCGGCATGATCCTTTCCGGAAAAATTGTCCCGTCTTCATATGGAATTCAAAACACGATACAAGAATGAAAGACATTTTTGCTAAAACGTGACAGATTCTTGAAGAATCAGACCGTTTGTAGGATGTGTGGTCTCGGTTCAAGCGCTGACCGTTGACCGTGTTTCAGCAAGACAAGGTGAAGCGGCAGCGCGAGTACATCAATACGATGGCCAGTAAGAACCGAATCGCCATCAAGCAGAGGACGTTTGCACCATTTCATCACTGTTCAGCCATCTCAACTCGTGCCCCCTCCAGCGGCACCGCCCACACCCCCTCGGGCAACCCCGCCCACGCCCCCTCGGGCAACCCCGCCCACGCCCCCTCGGACAACCTCGCTCACACTGGCTCACGTAGTCTCGCTCACACCGGCGCTGGCAGTCCCGCTCACACCGGCTCGGGCAGTCCCGCTCACACTGGCTCAGGCAATCCCGCTCACATCCCATCGGCCAGTCCCACTCACACCGGCTCAGGCAATCCCGCTCACATCCCATCGGCCAGTCCCACTCACACTGGCTCGGATAGCCTCGTTCACACTGGCTTGGGCAGTCTCGCTCACACTGGCTCGGGCAATCTCGTTCACACCCGATCGGGCAGTCCCGCTGACGCTGGCTCGGGCAGTCTCCTTCACACTGGCTCGGGCAATCCCGCTCACCCTGGCTCGGGCAGTCCTGCTCACACTGGCTTGGGCAGTCACGCTCACCACCCAGCCGACGGGCCACCCAGCCGAAAGGTAAGCGGCCTACTTCCTGGCCGAAGGGTTCATCGCCTGGCATGATTCCCATACAGTGTTAATTGCCGACATGAACTGTGCCCGTGAGACTAACCTTTAGGATCATGCAGCCGTCATAGCGCAGTCTACCTACCAATTGTATGCCTTGTTGCGCTTGGATCATATATCGCTAGTCGCTGAATCAGCAGTCCGCACAGACACCGTCCCTGTAGACGGGCTGGCTGGGCTATTATGTGTTTTCTGTTATGCTATGTACCAGTTTATGAATCTCGTCTTTTTCTTTCTCGTTTTGGATGCATGTTCGAAAAGTAGATATCATAATTACTTAATCAGATACACAGATAGCATAATTGCATGAATATATATCGACTGCTATTCCCTAGGAATTGCTGGTATAAGATTGCAGTACTATTGAAAGTAGACAAGCATTGGGCAAGTGATTCCAAGCAACGGAACATCAGTTTGAACAGCACGAAGCGTCCGTTCCCGCCCCTCCGGCCGGGAACAGACGCCCCTCCGATGGTTGGCTGGTTGGTTAGTTATTTGAGTTTTAGGGCGCATCGACCAGGTTTGGTCATTTAGCGCCCATGCCTCTCCGATGGTGTAGCCGCTCGGTCGTCAGCGAGTGCATACCGGTAAAAGGCGCCTAAAGCTGGACAAGCGAGGGCAGACCTGCCCTCGTCTGTCCAGCGTCAGACGTGCTCCAACCTCAACACCAGCTTCAGCCTCAGCATCAACACCTGTGTTGAATGATTGCGTGTGAAACTGAATCCCCTGTATATCAGTCATTCATAAGTGCATTACCTCGGGTGTTCGTGCAGCCACGCGCCTTGGGCACACACGCAGAGCTGGAGTTATTTCCGATGTGATACTTTTTTCCAAGTTGCTTTACTCATGGCGAAAATGAGCAGCATCGTCCCTCCCTATGCCTGCATCCAAGACTTCGGGACAAAAACAAAAAATATCCACCCAGTTACCACCCGGAATGGATGGAAAGTGCGGGCAGCGGTGGGAGATGTATGGCTAGCTGACTGCATGGGGAATGTCTGTACCAACCAGTAGCGTGTCCAGGGGGAGCTGGGGCATGTGTCCCCCTCGAATGGAAGGTGACGCCACTCTGGCCAGGAAATGGCGCCCCTCCGAGAGGGCTTGAGTGCACTCCCGTTACATTTGTTTTCAACCAAATGCACAGTCTGAGGAGAAGACTATTTGCAAGGATACACGCCCCTCCAGGAAGGTTTGCATGCACCCCTTCGAATTTGCCAACAAGTGGCGCCCCTCCAGGTACCTTCACTGTTGCGCCCCTTCGAAGAAATGGTGCCCCTCCAGATAAGTCCCCTCACCGATAACATGACTAGATCCGCCTCTGCCACAAGCCTTTCTTTAGCAAATATGTGAGAGTACTTGGGATGGAATATTGTGCCAAAAGCTGTAAAAGTCTGAAAATGAAGGAGTATATCCACCTCTGACTGATAAAATTAGACTTTGAAGTGCTGTATTACACTGTGAATATATTTCAAAATCTACGTGCGAGCGGACTTGCTGCCGCCATCATTTAGCTTTGAACAAGCATGATGAGCACTTCATGAAGGATATTGCGATAACAATTAAGAAAAGCATGCTTGGAAGATCATTTCCGATTCTAGACAAAGCACCAGAACACAAAACACTATAAGAAAACAAGTTACAGCGGTTTCAAAAGCCTGACAGTCGTGTTGGGCTGGGGGGGGCTGCTCAGATGAACCAATGCACCACTGATAGTGGACTATGCACGATAGTAGACTCGTGACGGGGGTGCTGTTCAGATGAACCCATGTACCACATACACGATGGGAGACTCGTGATCGGGGTGCTGCTCAGATGAACCCATCCATCACATACCACATACACGATAGGAGACTCGGTTCGGCTTCACCGTCGCTCGTAGCAATGCTTAACATGAATGTGGACATTTTCAGCTCGTAAAGAAGTTGTCCGTCCGTCTCACACCGCCTTCTGAGAGGGCAGCTACCGAGCCGACCCCGGGAGCTGGCTGCTGTGCCGACCCGCCGTCAGCTGAGCCCGCCGCTGCCGACACCCGACAAACAGAGCCGGAGGGCACCGAGGGTGACGTCGTACGGCCCGACTCGTCGTCGCCGTCGGGGGCCGCTGCCGCTGCCGTGTCCCCCAGGGAGTGCGCGGGGACCGCAGACGAACCAGCCGGTGGCGGCGGTCCGGCGCGCGCAGCTTCCACAGGGCACGCCGCTGTCCTGAGCGGCCGTGACTTCTCGGAGGCGACAGAGGGGTCTGATGCCGACAACGGCAGCGACCTTTGGAAGGCGGTAAAGACGACTGCTGCCCAGAGCGGCCGCGACCTCTCAGAGGGGGCTGATGCCGACAGCGGCAGTGACCTCTGGGAGGCGGCAGAGACGACCGCTGTTCTGGGTGGCCGTGGCCTCTCCGAGGCGGCAGAGGCGGCTACTGTCCTGAGCGGCCCTGACCTCTCGGAGGCGGCAGAGGGGTCTGATGTCGACAGCGGCAGCGACCTCTGGGAGGCGGCAGAGGCGGCTGATGCTCGGAGCGGCCGTCGGTGTGACACAGCCACGTCGTCTCCCCCTCCACAGCGACGTCAGCACGCGTTGTCGTCGGCGGACGGTGTCGATCCCGAGGAGTGGATCAGCTCGACCGCTGCCGCAACCTCGGCTCGTACTCACTGGGCCGTCGCCGACGCCGGACACGAGGCGGACGCTGACCCGTCGACCGGCCAGAGTGCCCATCTCGCCGAGAGCGGCGGCGGCGGCGGCGGCGGCGGCGGCTCGGCGCGCCACTGGCTGGACGGCCACGGAGGCGACGCGGCCACGACGCGGCCGCCGCCGGACGACGACGACGTGTTCTACGACCTGGACGAGGAGCACGCGGTGCACGTGACCAGCATGTGCCGGCACGAGGGGGCCGGGTCGGCGGCGTGCGCGTGCCCGGCCGCCTGCCCCCCGCGCCGGCGGCAGCTCGTCAGCCGCGCCACGCAGTCGCCGCAGCGCGCCGCGTTCGCTCACAAGCGCCTGCTGGTGATCGACCTGGGTGAAGAGGGCGACGCCGACGGGCGCAAGACGCCCGATCAGTCGCCGCGCGGCGATGGCGCGCCACGACTGGTCAGATATGGCGCCAACGGAACGCCCGCCGGCCAGCGGTGGCGGAGTATTCTCAGCTGCTGGTTGGATGATGTGAGGGGTGTTGAAGCGGTGCATCTTGGGGACATGAGAAATGGCACGGATTGTGTCTTTGGGATGGTGCATACAACGTGATCGACAGTGTTGTTTGATTGCTTCGTTTTTGTCCTGGTTGGTAAGCGTTGGGCTAGGTGTCACATCGCTATGTATGCACCTGAATGAGTCACACCACTGGTACACTACTGGTACACTACTGGTACACTACTGGTACACTACGAGTACACAACTGATCGGCGTGACGAGGTAATCTGGTGGTTGTCTCTCTTTCTTTTCAATGAGACTCCTTTTCAAGGAGTCTCCAATTTCATGCCGTTGGAATTGAACTTCTATAAACAATGATCACATTAACAGCTTACAATAATGCTGTATTCTGATTAATTGCATTTATAAACTCAAACGACTTGCATGCCGACAAAGCATCCTGGATATTTAATGAAATAAGCCAGGCAGGAAACATGAGAATCCTCATTGTCCCATATGATGTATTTGTTTCTATCAATTAATTGCAAACAAATATAGTTGTTAGTCGGAATATTTCTCGTTTTGCTACATACCGTGGTAAGTCTCCTTGCGTGTATCATCATGTTTGCAATTAATGTTCATTCTGCAACGCTGGGTCCGCTCTCGTCGAGCAACGGCAGAATGTATATGAGCCGTTTCGGATCTATAGTATGTGGAGGTGTACACCTGTTGCACGTTGGACCAATAGAAATCGAGCTGCTAGTTTTCTTTTTGATGAACCACGACTTCGTTGCTTTGATGCGGCCGGTATAAATGGAACCATGTCATGTGAAACAAAATAACAGCAATAGCAACAGTAAATAATAAAGAGAAGAGAAGAGAGAGAGAAGAGAAGAGAAGAGAGAGAGAGAGAGAAAGAGAAAGAGAAGAGAAGAGAAGAGAGAGAGAAAAAAAAAAGAGAAAAAGAAAAGAAAAAAAAAAAAGAAAAGAAAAAAAAAAAAAAAAGAGACAGAGAGAGAGAGAGAGAGAGAGAGAGAGCGTTTTTTTTATTTTCAAATCGTATGTGCGTAGCTTTATTCCTGACAATTGCCGCGAAACCCCAATGATAACAACAATATGGATGTTGATATCCCCGTTGGGAAAACAGTCTCGATCAACTGCTGTGACATATATGTCTCATTTTGTATGTCCAGTCGTGGGCAAGTGATGTCAGCATCCTCATGTTCTCCATACACAGCGGTTTGTTGGGAAACAAAAATATATTTTAGCGGACAGCAGCATTGTTCTTCAGATGCTGTCTGGTCATTGAGATGGACACCGTTGATGATCTTCAAGATCTTCTTTTGTACATATGACTGCCTTGCGCAAGCTTCCACACGACTTCACTGAGACGAATCAGTTGTTTCGACGAAGAGCACGAAGTTGTCACTGCTGACAGCGCGCATCTGGATGTGTCGCACCTTGGAATCTTTGTACTTGTGCCACTCGGACAAGTGCGGGTGTGCACCATATAGTAGTCGGCGAGGAGGGTGCTAGAGCGTTTGCCCACGCCAGGTAGGTTGCACTTGTGGGAAGTGTGCGCCGCTAAGTAGAGTAGCAGGTCGAACCACGGTTGTGGAGAAGTTGACGGCCGTGCTGAGGTTGCCGAGGTTGCGTTCTTGCAGCGGAAAAAAATGTTTAAAATGCACCACCAGGATGCGAGGGGGCTGCTGGATCGAGAAGCGCTCGGTACTCTTCCGGCACTTGCCACACTTCCTCTCCAGTGAAGAGGTTGAAGGAGACCTGGAGGTGCATCCGTCCAGACTTGGACTGGATGGCCGGGCTGGACTTGGACTGGATGGCCGGGCTCAGGCTCCAGAACGGGTCGACAGTGTCGGACGCGTGGCCGCCCACGGTGCGTTGTGGCGTGCACTGGTGGTGGTGGTAGTGGTTGGGACTTTACGACGCACTCAGCAGCTGAGGCCATATGGCGTCGCCTGCCTCTCACACTGGCAGGAAGGGCGGGCGCCGCGGGGAATCGAACCCCGTACCTCTGGCTCGCCAGACGCTCAGCTTAACCGCTAAGCTACCGACGCCCCGTGGCGTGCACTGGAGCTGACCAGCAAACAGATGGATAAACTTGGAGTTATCTAGTCCAGCAAAGCGCGTCTGCGACTCCATTGGTCCCTGGCTCGTACTGAGGTAGTCATTAATGCCGACAGTAATGTGCTCGGGTCGAGAGATGATCTAGTTGGCGTCCTCATGTACACCCTCCAGCAGAGTCCTGATAACTCCTGTGCGTCCTGCTGCTGATGGCCTATCAAACGATCAACGAAGCGCTGCACCGGCAACATGAAAGGCACCGTGCAATATCTCCGCCAGTTTAGGAGATATCGTCGAAAACCAGGAGGGGTGAGTAAATTCAAACCACCTCCCCTCCGGTTCGCGTGTCAAGACTCATTTCGAAAATACGTCTCTTACTCTAGCGTAAATATGCGTACGATGTGTTCATAAATGATACCTACGCCAACATACGGCTACTAACAAACGGTCACGTACTTCCACTAGATGTGCATCTCCGAGGTCAAACAAGGTACAGCGCTTATTATGATCAGTATCAGTGAGGTGGGGATCTGTGTGACATTTACACTTTTATGTGGACATGAATTGTGCATCTATTTGATGCCCAACATGTGGTTCTCAGGCTGTGATCCAAAAATGAAGAAGAGAATGCAACCAATATATTATAATGTCATTTGGGAGTTCAAAAGTGTGCAGGCTATTGTAGTTCAGATGCGTTGCAATTAAGGCTGAGCCATCAAAGACACCGTTGTAGGATAACCTCTAAATACCCCTGAAGTTATAACTAATACACTGCTGCTTTTATGGAGCTGACGCATTTGGGGCTGGATCCAGAGCCCAAGACATCCCTACGAGCTCATTTCCGTTCACAAATTAAACACTAGGGCGACAAATTGCCATTTTACTGGTCGATATGTTGTGGAATGCTCCGGCAGTGTTTGGTAAATCTTATGCCTAGGAAGAACGACCAATAAGTAATGCCATTACATCATGGTGAATTGTACTTCCTACAATGAACACACAGTCCCATTAGTTTTGTTCCTTAAAATCTGAGAAGTTCATATCGCATACACTTACGTTCTGATATTACTTCACGATGTAGCTGTGCTGCTTATTTGACTCTACAGATATATTGGGCTGAATTATCCGACGTGATCTTGCCTCGCAACCCGGACAAACAAGCAGTAAAAAATGGTGGAGTGCACAGCCTCACCAGTGTTTGGGGTTTCCGTGCAGTTGCTACGTATACCGATCTCCCCACTATTAAATCCAACAAGAATCTTTGACTTTGGCAAGGCGTACCATTTGCAAATCTCACATAAATGCGTCATGCAACAAGAGGATTCTGTGCATGCGATATGACAACCAACAAGCTGGATATGACCACTGAAACGGCACCGCAAAGCCTCTTTTGCAGTAGATGTCGTGATAGCAATCCACTACGCTACATGTGATTGTGTGTAGTCGCAGTCATGGGGATAGGAAATTCAAGTGAGGCTTGCCAAAATAACTATGTAAGTGAAGTGGCTTCGCCATGTTGTTTGTTTATTGGTTGGTTCACGACACACTATATGCACATTCACGGCTAATGGCGCCGCCCACACTGTTTCGCCGGTGGGCCGCGGGATTGGGAAATGTACTGAGTGGCGCTAGAGTCGAACCCGGGAACTTTGGTACCCATAGCCCGACACCTTAACCACTCGGCTTCGGCCATAACGTTCTCCGCCACCGTGGAAGCAAACTACCTGGGACCAAGGAGCAACAAACCTGGACGGCTTGCTACCGTCCATCTATGCTGTGTCCATAAAAATGTACAACCACACAAGTGGAATTAATCCGGAGATTGCATTGCTGGGAAAACATTATGAAAAGAGAACACAAAAGCCATACTGCCAATGAAGTGGAAACAGCGACAACCATACAGCAGGGTTCTCGAATTCCTGCAGTTTGGTGCACATTGACATCTAATACCTGTTGTTCTTACATCGCTTCCAATATCTTTTCTACATCCTTGTAACAAGCTGCCCGTGAAGTCTGTGCATGTTAGGAAATATGAGCATGCAGGATGCATAGCTTTTTTGTAGCTGTAGGTATTCCATCAAATCCGTTTTGTATGCACACCTGAAAATTGTTTCCTCATTCAGCCAAATTCTACAGGCCTAGCCGGGGTTGGAGATTTCGTGAGACCAAAATGTACGTCTAAGTAGTGTAAGGAGGCTTACATTTTTTTCATCATGAAGCTTTCACATTTTTCTCACCCGAACAGGCCGCCAGACGTCCAGCCAGATCCAGGCCACCTTCCCCTTCTAATTTTTGCCCTGACGCACACGCAAACGCGAGTGGCGCCGGCGCGAAGACCAGAGGGCGGCTCCGGCAACATCATCCGGGCGAGCCCGAGTAATGGCCCGGTACCCCGTCCAGCTGGCCACCGGAGGTGCGAACACCAGCTGAACCACGTCCGGCAGAAGGGTCATCGGCCCGTGGGGTCGGTGGCCCGGATCTGGAACAGTCGCCACCCAAGCCAGAAAAAAAACGTCATGAAGGCCCGCCCGGCGCGGCATCGATCGAACTTAAGGCTAGGCATGTCGGTCAAAGACACCAGGGCACTTGTATCAGACCTCGGAGCCAGTACGATGAGTCCCCTCGTTGCAGTTCAGACTTTGTCCAGGCGAGGAACGCTGCCAATAATAGCTAGGCCAGGCATGATTAGCAGTGAAAGGTTTACTTGTTCGGCAAACGTACCATTAAAATTAGAGCAATGGCCTGTCTATTTATGTGCTTGTGTACCGCTGAGTGGGTGGGGGGTCGTGAGCTAAATTTGGGGATCAAGCAATTCATTAGTTAACAAGGAGAGCACGAATGGGGCGAGCAAATGTGAAGTGAATGAGGAGAATGAATGTGAGCAGGTAGCGTTAAGGATCAGTGGAAGCCGCTTGGGGCTCAACACAGGCACCTATTTCGTGCGGTACATTGCACAAAATTATACTATCACTAGCGTCCAAA
The DNA here is from genome assembly GCA_034440575.1 of Imbricaverruca yamaguchii. Classification (NCBI taxonomy): domain Eukaryota; kingdom Metazoa; phylum Arthropoda; class Thecostraca; family Neoverrucidae; genus Imbricaverruca; species Imbricaverruca yamaguchii. The sequence goes on from JAOTOL010001537.1 coordinate 874,114, forward strand.
CAGTCCGACATCGGACATGTCATTCAAACCAATGGTAAATTTCATTCTCATCAATTCTCTAATGCAACGTATTAATTATAATCTGGCTAAAGACTCGCACATACCTATAAGGTGTTCCCAAAACTTTGACCTCGCACATATATAAATTCGTGTTAGGGACGGCAACTCAAACCAACATCACGTCGGCTGGGGTTTGGGAAATATATGGTGGAGGTGGCGGCGAAGAACATCACAATACACCACTGACATAGGCACAATCAACAAAGGAGTGAGGTAGGTCAAGCCCTCAATAAGTTCAGTCAGTTCAAGTAGTTCAATCAGTTCCAGTCCAATATCTAAAATACATTTCACACACCCATACCACTCACCCCGAGTTCAAGCATTATTTGGAACACCTTTCACCCGCACCCTACTCACCCCACACACACCCACCCCACTCACACCCCGCACACCCACACCCCACAACACCGCGCACCCACACCCGCCACCACCCCGACACCCCAACGACGGCAGAGCCGCCACCCCTACAGTACCTCCAGCTAAAGTTTTCCCCACCACTGGCTTTTTTCTTACATCGTACACCTAACGCTGAAAGAATTTGAGAATACTGTCCCGTACCTAACAACTGCAATTCGTAGCATTGCAACTGCAAATAACTTTCCGTCGGATGGGATGCAAAAAAAAACAGAAGTACTCTTATTTGTTCGTAGATGCGAAAACAAACTTGCAATGCGGAAAACAGCAAACCTGATATCAAAAAGGAAAATCGTCATTCAGGCTGTCCGTGTGTGCGCGTAGCGTCCTGGGTCCGCGCGTTTGTCATCTCCCGGGGCGCTTCCGCGTTGTCATCGTCCTCCTGCTTATCCCACGGTTGTCTCTCAACCGACATCATCGCCTGGTAGAGCACCAAGCTGCCGGCGAAGATGCCGGCACCCAGGTAGAACACATTGTTCCAGCGTTCGGCCGTCTGCTCCCCACGCACCATCGCGCCGGTGGCGATCGGGTTGAGTGTCGAGATGCCGTTGCCGATCAGGTTGGCGATGGCGAACACGGACGCCGAGTAGTTGGGCGAAATGTCCAGCGGATTGAGCAGGTGGCCGGTCCCGACGAAGCCGTTGAACATGCCGCCGAGGCAGATGAACACGGTGGCCACGGCCGGCTGGCAGCCGACCAGCGTGACGAGTAGCAGCAGGACGCAGCCGCCGCCGCTGACCAGGCCGGCGGCCGTGCGGCGAATCGCGGCCACGGACAGCCAGCCGCGCCGCAGCGCGAGGTCGGCGGCCGCGCCGGCCAGCAGGAACGTCACACCGCGGAACAGCAGCGGCAGCCCGCTCAGCGCGCCGTTCGCCTTCAGGTCGAAGCCCAGCACGTGCTTCATGTACGTCGGCAGCGACGTCATCAGGTAGGTGAGCGCCCAGCTGTTGGCCGTCTCGGCGATAATGATGGCGAGCGCCGGCGGCGAGCGCAGGATGGCGGCGTACGGCGGGCGCCGCCGCGTGCGGGCGCGCGTGACGTTGCCGGCGGCGATGCGGCGGCGCTCGCCGGCCGACACGGTCGGATGTTCGGCCGGGGTGTCGCGCATGAGCGCGAACCAGGCGGCGCTCCACAGCAGCGCCGCGCCGCCGGCCGTGTAGAACACCGACCGCCAGCCCAGCGCCGAGGAGATCACGCCGGCCGCGGCCGTGGTCAGCGACACTCCGAAGGCGGTGAACGCGTTGACGAAGCCGAACGCCCGCTGCCGCTCGTCCAGCGGGAACCAGCGCGCCACGATCGGAAACAGACACGGGTAGACAGGTCCGCAGGCGATGCCTTGGAGCACGCGCACGGCGACCACCCAGCCGGCGCCCCAGCTGGCCGCGGCTGGCAGCAGCAGAGCCAGGGCTCCGTTCAGACCTTGTGAGACACCCAGCACGCGTTTGCTGCCGAAGCGTTCGGCCAGAAACCCGCCCGGAACCTGTGTCACTAGATAGCCCCAGTAGAAGCTGGACAGCAGCGTGCCCTGTACGACTTCGTCCCAGGCGTACTCCCCGTCCTCGTTGCGCACCTCTTGCATCGGATCAGCGGTGGCCGACAAGTCAGATATCTGCGACGAGTTGGCCGTCGCGACGAACGTCCTGTTCAGGCAGGCAGCCGGCGTGGTCTGCTCAGTGTGCGGGATGGCAGTGTGGTTCACCATGGCGACAATAGCCACCGACAGGCTGACCCGCAGTGCCATCTGGACCATGAATCCGCCCGTGACCAGGAACAGAACCAGCAGACGGACCGGTGGACGACCGCACCGGCCACCATCTGCGGAAATACAGATCCGGTGAAAGAACATCCACTAATAGGCACTTCAAGCTGGCTTCCAAGTGAACTTGTCAACTAGTATGTGGTGTATTTTACACATTCGTGGGCATCTACAATACTAACAGACCGACTTTAAATTATAATCGACACATCTGGAGTACACCTTGAATTTCCAAGGTGATTGAATCCTACCTGAAGAAATAACGAATCACATCAGGTATCAATGTCAAAGCTCATCAGCCATCATTGCACACGCTACAAGTAGTCGAGCGTGCTGATGAACTGCTCGGCGCTCTGGATTACACTTGGGGATCACACGACAACATTCAAGCGACGTTTAGGTGGAGGAAGCCGGATATCTTGGGTGGCCCTTAGCGATATGGTGAATTTGTGTTTGTAGTTTTCTACGTTATGTTTTTCTTCTATATTTATGCTTTTCTAGTTTTCTTTCTCTCCTGCTTCCCATCCTTCAAATGTATCCCTTCGTGGGTCAAATAGTTGCGTTCAAAATATCTTATGCATCGATCAATATTTAGAGGTTGCACAACGACTTTCAAAGTTCACACTTTTTCGTAATTTAGTCATAAACTTATAACACAGGTTACTAGTCATCTTGAAGGGTTTGGGTCATTGAAGCCATATAAGAAATAATGGCATTTGGACATTCGGACCACCTCCTAATGGGAGTATTAGACGTATTAGACGACGTATTATATATATATATATATATATATATATATATATATATATATATATATATATATATATACGTATGTACGTAATTTTCGTATTTTTGTATTATATTTATGTCCTAGGGGAGGGGGAACGGTCCTCCCCATTGCATTTCATATGAGTTATATATAAGTGGTTGTTCAATATTTGCGAACACAAAATCTACATAAATTTATGTATAATCGTTTTGCATCGTTTCATCAGGATTGGAATTGTACTTTTGGTCCCTAGGGATACACATTATAATCAAAAGGAACATTCTCGTGTCATACGATAGCCTCCCTTGTTTCTAGATCTTAATCATCCTCGTCATACGTGGAACACCTTGTTAATAAAGCCAGTAGCTGGATATTCTCCATCACTTCCATAGCACCACACCTCTCCCCACACTACTTTCCTGAGGCTTCTGCCGAAGATGATAGCTACAATCATTGAATGTTTCTCTCCGAAGATGTTTGCTTACGCTTCAAGTGTCCTGCAGTGACCCGGTTACTGACGTGGAGAAAAGTTATTGGACGGCAAACATGCAGACGGCTAGCATTCCAGTCTGAGTTAGCACAGTACACAAGTACATTTTATGAGGGGATGGTTCCACCCAAACAAATGCCGTAGCTCAGAACGTTATCAAGATGGAGAGGGAACGTAATAAGGGGGAATATTATCAGTTCTGCATTCTAGGCAAGGTACATTTGAATTAATTATTATATCTTGGTACTTGCACTTGGGAACATACTTATTCCCAAATTACACCGAATATGGAACACCTTCCGATTCACAACGGACAACATAAAGCCAATGCATTCTTCCACTGAAGGTAAATACAGGATACAACCAGCGATCGATGTGCAACACCCGACAAACGTCAATACACCGCACGCATGCAGGTGTAACGATCAACACATTACGTACGGTGTCGCTGCTCTGCTTCAGCCGCCATTCAGCCACCGCAGCCGAGCCACCTCGATCAACCGAGATCTCCTCAGCGGCGGCGGACTGCCATTCCACCACTCTAACTGAGCCACCTTGATCAACCCTGCCGTCTCCTCGGCGACGACGGGCCGACAGACAGCTGTCCGAAGTCCGCGCTCCCACACGCCCACACGCCGTCTGCCGGCCGCCGACAAACACCAGACTACAACACCGACCCGCAGCCGTGGAGGGGAGCACCTCGAGTGGACCGGCCAGCACGGCGTGCACCGGCCGCCGATGGTGCCCCCTGCCTGCGTGTGACGAATGCTGATGAGAGGGCGCGGACGGGTGTGCGCCGGTGGCCTTGTATCTCGGCGAGCCGCTTTGGCGCAAAGAGCGCGGCGGAAGCCGGGCGTGTGGTGAGCGGGTAATTGGCCAAACTGTGCAGAAGGGCGGAGGAATGACAGCATGCCGCCAATGATGCACGCGCCAACTGTCAAATACACACGCACACCCACCTCCCACACACACACACACCGGACAGTTGTCCGAAAAAAGGATGCCTCCAAAGGTTCAAATACACATTCTATGTTGTCCCCTATTATTCCCTGCAGATCGCCTGATAAGCTCAACAGTGTTATTGATGGTACAATGGTAGCGCCAGTTGTATAGAGTCTGCACGCATTGGTCTGAATTTTGCACGTCATCATGGACACTTTTTATGTGAATGCAATCTGTTGCAAGCTGTACAAAAGTATAAGCGAGGAAAAACATTGGGGCCACAATTACAGGGTGCAAGCCTAGCTAACTAGGTACTAGCAAGGGCATACACAACCTATTGAACGAAGGCAATTCAACCTTGATTTGCAAGGTTTAACCAGAGGAAAACTTTTCGGACGCAACTACTACATACAAACCTAGCTAGCCAGGTAATAGCAAGGGAATAAGCAAGTCAATGAACTAATGCGACACAACCTGATCGCAAAGTCAAATGTCAAGACAAGACCTTGCTTCAGCCAACCACAATGTTCTGACCCAGTTAACCAATGTATAACAAATCCTTGAACTTAGACGGTACCGCTTTGTTGCAAAACGTGAACAATAAGCATCTTGCGAATGCCACAATACAACGTCAATATCTTGTTAAATAGGTACTGACAAGGACGTCGCAAAGCCCTCGAACTAAGGCGATACGAACCACACCATCCTGCAACTATCTTCTTGCAAAGGATAGTTAAACGAGCGGTTAACTAGATGCATGAACTGCTCGACAACTCTGTCAAACACCAGACGGACGTCAAAAGTGGTGCTGGCTAGTCATGAACGGCATTGTTGCCCGACGGAAATGTGTCCTGTATTCGACCTTCGGGAGCACCAATCTACCGGACATTACCAAAGGAAGATGCCGGTGAAACACGTTCTTCATATTCCGTCACATAGCAATAGTTCACTTTGACGCTGTACAACCACTGCAGTTGATGCGCCCTAAACCCTTAATAACTAACAATAGTTCACTCAAGCGATAGGGAACACCGTTAAACGTGTATTACATCACACTGATAACATTAACGCATGTTATAACACATAGCGACACATGGCACATGCTACAAAAGTGGGGAGACAACACCGATACAGTCGAGCATAGCATAACACATAGCAGAACATAGCACATTCCACAGCACTGGCGAACACAACACCGGTACACATGCATACCACTACACTGATATCATTAACGCATGTCATAACACATAGCGACATAACACATACTACAAAACTGGTGAGACAACACTGATGCATTCAAGCATAGCATAACACATAAAGACACAGCACATAGCAACACATAATACATACGAACGCATAACACACACCATAAAGCTGTGGAGACATAACACCGGTACACTAGACCATGACATAAAACATTGCATTATACATAGTAGCACATAGCACATACCAAAAAGCTTGGAAGACATAGCACTGGCACCTCCGAGCATAATTAGCGTAACAATGGTGGCCTTGACCTTGGGCTACTTCCACAGAGTTGGTACTCTTGAGGAGTAGATGACCCTTGCACAAGAATAGCCCAGGCCAGTGCTAAGAAGGATAGAACGAACAATGATAGCACATTGAACATCTTTAAAAACAGCATAGACAATCATTATAAGAATAAAGGGCTTGCTTTTCAGTATTACAGGGAGGGCTGATTGACAGATTTGGTGGGCAACTGGTTCAGTGTACGGAGTGCAACCAAGAAGGGCCCTTGTGGCTCATAGTTGCACTAATCTTTTATGTCTTTATGTCTTTATGTCTTTATGAGATCATATCAGATGATAAATGCGCACCAGTTGCGTGCAGGGCGATGGATTAGGGGACAGAGCAGGCAGTTCTCCCCTCTCCAATCTGATAATTTTAGCATTGGCCATATGGCGTGACATTGTTAACATTCAGTCTGAAATGAGCTATTCTCTTTTCTCCTCCCGCCTCCCTCGTAGCCAAACGAGGTTTCGCCGCTGTTGGTTGTATCGGTATCCGGAGTCTTCAGGGACGAAACGTCCGCACTGTCAGACGCGGACCACGCCTGGTCACGTCACGTCACGTCACGTCACGTCACGTCACGTCACGTCACGTCACGTCACGTCACGTCACGTCACGTCACGTCACGTCACGTCACGTCACGTCACGTCACGTCACGTCACGTCACGTCACGTCACGTCACGTCACGTCACGTCACGTCACGTCACGTCACGTCACGTCACGTCACGTCACGTCACGTTCGTCGTCACGTCACGTCACGTCACGTCTCTAACGTACGGTACGTGCATGCGGATCACATCTGTCCCCACGTCACGTCACGTCACGTCACGTCACGTCAATTTGATCGTCGGATTTGATGGGTTTGGCCGGGTCGTGTTTGCGGCCGTGCGGACTGGGTCAAAGTTGGCTCGGTGTAGCACCAGGTCAAGTCAGGTCCCAGCCAGCGTCAGGTCGGGACCTGGTGCGCAGCAGGCATGCCACCAGCGTCGCGCCGGTCCGGTCGGCCACCTGGTAGCCGGAGAGTACCGAAAGACCGAGCATCAGGCCAATCTCTCCCGATCACGCCGCCCGTCTCTCCCATCAGTGCCGAGTTCGTGTGCGCCTGTGCCGTTCGATTCGCCGACTGACGTAAAGCACGCGCAGCAGGTGCTCGCGCTCGCCGGCCAGGCCCGATCGGCTGGACGTGGGCATCGCGTGCTGCCGGAACAGCTCCTCGTGGGGTGCGGACAGCGCGTCAAACACTCCTGAATGGCCGCGCGCGAGTCGGCGCCCGCAGGCGACACGAGCGCCCTCTATACGGCCGAGTAGTTGGCGTAGTTGGCGCAGAGCGGCGCTGCGGTCGGGATGTCGGCGGACCGCCGCGTGAGGCCCGTTTTGGCGGCGGTGAAGGCGCGGCAGGCCAGCGCGCAGCGGGCGAAGCCGTAGCCGGGGCGTGGCTCGCAGCGCACGCGCCGCCGGTCGAGTCGCCGGTGCGGCTGCAGAGACTCGCTGGCCTGCGTGAGAGCGCCGATCGGCACCGCCACCGACCGCAGCTGCTGAGCCCACGGCAGGGCCGAGAACGGCTCCAGACGCGAGTGTAGGTACACTAACAGCACGGCCGCCAGCCGGCCGTCCGAGCCTGCGGCTCGATCCTGAGCCCGGGGAGCGTGTACAGGTCTCTCAGGTGCGCGTAGGCCGACCTGAGCAGCTCCAACTCGACAGCGAACGCCTCGCCGACGTGCATGTGGCGACTGGCGTGCGGCGTGAAGGCGAACCAGTCGCCGAACGTGCCGTGCAGCCGGCGGCCCACCGGCTGTTCAGATGAGACCATGCACCACATACACGACAGACGGCGGCGTGGAGTGCAGTCGCGCTCCACTGTAAATTGCTTCGGGGCAGGGATGGCCGAGTGGTTAAGGTGTCGTGCTATGGGTACCAAAGGTCCAGGGTTCGACTCCAGCGCCACTCAGGACATTTCCCAATCCCGCGGCCCACCGGCGAAGCAGTGTGGGCGGCGCCATTAGCCGTGAATGTGCATAAAGTGTGTCGTGAACCAACCAATAAACAAACAAACAAACTGTAAATTTCTTCATCAATCCCATTTTCCTTTACATCGACATCATGCTAATACATTTTGGCGTCTCGTTTGAATAAAACACAGGCCTCGGTCCACTCTTTTTGTATCTATCGGTAATCAAAGGCGGGTGCATTTTGTACACAACGAGTGCCATTGTCCGCGAGATTAATATCCTTTAAACCCATTACACCTGCTTGGCGCCCATGCTGGGCAATGCCAGTGCAAGCAGAATAATGCGTGTGTGCGTGTGTATTAAGCTCGACTTCTGCGAGTGTTGCTTGGAAGTGCAATGTAGACCAGGCGCTTGTGCGGAACCGGTGCATATCTCACTTCGCGTGCCTCCTCTTCTGCTGTTCGCTCACAATGGACGCAGTGTTTCGCCTCCACTTCAGCCTTCTGCCGCCGGGGGGCGCGAGCACCTGACCTGTGCGCAGGTACACGTGACGGCCAACTGCGGTCAGTCCCCTACTGATGCCTGTTACGAAGCTTATTCAGAACCCCACTGAGCCGCGTCGCCGAGCTCACGAACAGCACCGCCGCACCACGTTTTTTTTGTGTCTAATGTCCACCCCTGTTTCGTATGCAGTAGCCTATCCTATTTGGCTACACGCACTGTTACAGGCTCGATTGCTATTGGGCTTTCCTATCGCCAACTATTCAAAAGTTTGGACAGCCAGCTTGGGAATGCCTCAGGATGCCAATATACATGTCATTCCTCTTCATACCTACAGTTCACTATAACTATTTGCATCTTTTTATTTGTCTTATTTGGTTGGTTGGTTACTTAAGTTTTAGGGCGCATCGACCAGGTTTGGTCATTTAGCGCCCAACCGCCTCACCACCCAACAGACGGATCAGTGAGCCATTGTTTATTGGCTGGTTCACGACACACTTTTGGGAAATGTCCTGAGTGGCGCTAGAGTCGAACCCGGGACCTTTGGTACCCATAGCCCGACACCTTAACCACTCGGCCATCCCCGCCCCGGATCAGTGAGCCAGTGGTCGGATGAAAACAGTGGTTTTATTCGGCATGGACTGGTGACCATGGTGCACGACGAGCACACACAGTCATTGCGTGCGGAGATGATGACCCGCGTGCCTCCGGTCCTAATGCGTGTGAAGTTTCTAAATAGCACCAGGGGCCGGAAACTCACACATGCATTGCAATTGGTCGGTCCTGTATCGGCGAGCTCCTGTAAGACAAACGATGGCTACCAACAAGTTGTGGTGCTCTTTCGGAGTGCACACTCGCACCTCTAACATCAATACATTTCCCCGGGCTTGATGTTTTTGTCGCTTTTGCAGGATAGGTCGATACCCCTATAGCACAGGCAGGGGAAAGGAACAAAGAGCACGTCTCCATTCCTTAATTCCAGGGGAGGGACATCACGTCACGTCACGTCACGTCACGTCCCTCCTGCACAGGCCGCCCTACGTGCACGTGAGAGACGGCGCCGATCGGCGCTCTCACGCTGGTCAGCGAGTCTCTGCAGCCGCGCCGGCGACTCGACCGGCGGCGCGTGCGCTGCGAGCCACGCCCCGGCTACGGCTTCGTCCGCTGCGCGCTGGCCTGCCGCGCCTTCACCGCCGCCAAGACGGGCCTCACGTGGCGGTCCGCCGACATCCCGACCGCAGCGCCGCTCTGCGCCAACTACGCCAACTACTCGGCCGTATAGAGGGCGCTCGTGTCGCCGGCGGGCGCCGACTCGCGCGCGGCCATTCAGGAGTGTTTGACGCACGCGCCCCGCGAGGAGCTCTTCCAGCCGGTCACGTGATGCCCACGTCCAGCCGATCGGGCCTGGCCGTCGAGCGCAAGCACCTGCTGCGCGTGCTTTACGTCAGTCGGCGAATCGAACGGCACAGGCGCATACGAACTCGGCACTGATGGGAGAGACGGACGGCGTGATCGAGAGATATTGGCCTGATGCTCGGTCTCTCGGCGCTCTCCGTCTACAAGGTGGCTGAGCAGGCGCGATGCTGGCGTCACGCCTGCTGCGCACCAGGACCCGACCTGACACCGGCTGGGACCTGACCTGACCTGGTGCTACACCGAGCCAACCTTGACCCAGTCCGCTCGGCCGCAAACACGACCTGGCCAAACCCATGAAACCAGACGATCCGATCTGATCTGATCGGATCTGCCCACAGATCCGACCCAGTCAGAGTGGGCGCAAACACGACCCGGTCAGACCTACACGACCCGATCTGGCCATAGACATGATCCGTACCTGCCGCCAGTCTGACTTTTGTCTGCCAGCATTTCTGACCGCATCCAAAAAGAGATTTGCCTCTCTGATTGCACTCAATGACTCAATCATTGCACCTACATGGGATCTTCGACACCTCATATTTTTTTCGATTTACCAACTTTATAATACCGCACGGCACACCACGTCGAATGACACCCACTTGATGCAACTTGAAGCCAGAACGACGAAATGCGAGGACTTCGAAAAATAATCAAACTAAGCATTGACCCTGGGGATTCACCTTACATGTCCCGCTTTGAAATGTTTCTGGTGGGTTGACTGCAGACTATCGCTTGATATGATGTTATAGGTTTGGATATGATGATATGATGGATAGTTTTGGGCGGAAGGGAAAACAATGCGAGACGACCGTAGAAACAAGTTTGACATTTAACATTGAAAAATAATTCGATTGGTCAATTTTCGGATGCCGCATAAGCCACATTGAATGACGCCCATGTGATGGAAATTGAAGCGATAACAGCCGAAGCTCGGACACGGTCGCCATTGCCGCAATAAATCGCCATCTAATTAATTGAGTTCATTATTGGCCTTGAAGTTTGATCTCGACATGTTGAGAGCAATATCGATGTGAGCCGACTGAAGCCTTCTTGTGTCCGAAACGCATTGCTATCCGCGGCCGCCTGGAGAGTAGCTTTCACACCCCACCTTCATCTGCACGGTCACAGGAGGAAAGAAACGGAACGGAACAACTGCGCAGGCACTGCATAGCGCAGCTTTCACTTGATTCAAAATATGCGTGTTGACTTTGGTCGCGTGACCTATGATGATAATAACGGCCACGGAAAGCTACCATAAAGTTCCTCCATGCACTTTCTCATATGTCGGAAACAGCGGATTACATTGGTCAGTGCTGCGTGGTGCTTTTCGTAATATCGCAATTTGCATGTTGAGTTTCATTGGTCATGGGATTCGGACCGCGAAGTCTCCATTATCAAGCATTTTGCCATACGGCAATGAAATTCAACGACCTTTAATGACAAACACTTTTATATTAGTTCGGTAAATTCTGAAGCTCTGAAAATTCACAAAACACTTCACTGTTTGGATGTTATTGAGAGAGGAGCATTTGACCATCGCCCGAGTGGGGCATTTTGCCACCTTCGCCAGTGGAGGGGTGGGTGGTGGTGCGGCCCCTGCTGTTTTCAAATCAAGTGTGCTAGAGTGACGACAAACAAAAACAGCCGTGAGTGGTAGAACAGGATCTCACGATTAACACCAGATTTTTGTAACTAAAGGTGATAGATGACACTCCAGGTCAGCACAAAGAGCACAGTTTCTTTTAAAAACCGGCACAAATTGATCGCAACCGCTTCCTAAACTGGGGCAGATATACACATTTAGTGACACCACGATGCTTGCGGGTGCTCTTCGGATGTAATCGCATATCTCAAACTTCATTCAAAACATAGGTCACAGGTCATGTTAGGCCAAGGGCTGACCCAGTGTGTGAAAACTTGAGAATGTTGGTTAAATCCACTGCTTCCACTCACCCTATAGTAAAAAGGGACGGCAAAATTGTATTCGGGACCTAAGATAACTCTAGATATTCAATCAAGTTAAAAGAGGTCACACCAGGTTTAACTTTTGTCCATGACATTCAATAGCGATGGAATGTTACAGGGATAATGTCCGAATATCAATCCAGTCATCCTTTAGCCTAAGCCGCACAAAATGTGTGGCTTTACGCTACAAGGTCATATCAAGAAGCGATAATCCGCGATTTCGTTCCAAGGTGATCGGAAGTGTTCCCGCATCAATGACGTCATTGTTTCGCGGACTGGCATGACCTGATAGCAATGTCCTATCAAAAGCTTTAGAAATAACACTACAGAGGATCCTGAAAATATCATTGGGTTCTTTTCAGCCATTTGGAAGCTATTCACGAAAAGCCTTACGGTGAGGGGGCGTTGAACCAACATTTCCTCCCCCTCCACTGCCGATGATTAAGCCTTGAAAGACTGCAATAAAACCGATATATTTATCGTGTCGATCATCTGGATATACAAGTAGCACCGTATGACCAGCCACAGCTTATTATCGAGATACCATAAAGAGAAGGTGGTTAATGCATCATTGATCAGGTTACCGGCCACACAGAGCCGACCTGATATATGACCGGTGGTGGCGCAGCCAGGAGTTTCGCAGGGGGCCGGACCAAAAAATGTCGTGAAACTGAAAACGCTTTCGGCGCGCGAAGCGCAGCGGTAATTTTACGTTTCGAGTAATGAAGTTTTCGCAATTTCTCGTTTGGCCTAGCGATTTTTTTCCTTTTGGGCGGTGTGGGTGGTAGGGGACTCGGTTCTCCCCTTAACTGCGCTTCTAATGTCGAGGGCCGAATGATTAGTGCTAGTAGTAATTAATAACTGAAACTAATAATTCAAGTTGATAATTATAGCTATGTATTTCAGTGCTTGAAGACGACAAGAATGAACCACGAATGTATTTCATTTTTTCCGTGGTTTGCGACTTTCTCATCATTAAACACAGAATTGCGTGCATAACATTCATAACACTATGATATGTAAGCAGTCTGGCAGCTGGAGTGTCTACTATGAAATGCAACGCAAAATAAACGGAAGTCTCGGCACGAGCCTGGTGTTTGTTATCTTTGCATATCCAATGGTCATGTAAGAGCGGCAGCTTCCATCCAGCCAGAGCGAGAACCATGGCATCCAGCCATAGGATCGAGCTGAATCAGGGAGGAAGCTTGAAAATCAACTGAACAATTTAAATTAATAAGTATTGCTATGTACTTCAATGCTGGAAGACGATTGAAAGGTATGTCTCGTCGTACTTCGAATAAAAGTAGACTTCATGGCGTTAGTGCAAACCTGCTGCGGTACATTTTCGAGAGGGGGGACAACGTTGGCCAAAAGTGCCAGAGAGTGACAAGGGCAAAGAGAACACAGGGCACGGAGGGAGGCTATGCCAAAGAGGCACATCTTGAATAGAATGAGTGACTCCCAGAAAAAAAGTAAATAGTGAATGAGAAAATTCACGTTATCATCGTTCAACGTCGGTGCATATTTTGGGCACCAGTATTCACATGTCTCCCGCAGTAGTTTGAGCAGTGCAGCATCCCACTGCTTAATTCGCTGTGAGAAGTCACACTCCAGGCATCTCTCCAGGAAGGCCGGAGTGCACGCCGCCCACATGCCTCTGGGCCTTCGTTTTCTGCCAGAGGCGTCCCTTCGAGAGGGCTCGAGTGTACCCCACCTCGCGTTTTGGCCAGAGGCCCGCCTCGGAAGGCAAAGTGGCGCCCCTCCGGACATGCGCTCCCGTGCCAATGCCTGGATCCGCTCCAGCCTGGGAAAACGTTTGGTACACAGGCACATGTAGAGGCGCGCTGATATTTGGCAAGCATCGTTCTCAGTGACATTGATCATGTCGGTTGTACCATTTCTCATCAGCCAAACACCACGATACATACTCAGTCGCTTCGAGACTGATGCTTGAAGTCGAAATGTTTAACGGTGGCGTCTGGCCCCTGCTGGTGATTATCTATTCGGCATCCGAGGTCGTCATAGATTGGTTAAATTCGGAATTCCTCCACCTGGCAAACTAGATAAAAGTGAGACACATGTTGACTTTCAAGCAAACTACATTCTTATTCTTGGGTAAGGCTCTGCGGTGCGGCTTTGTTTACCCCTTTTACCCGGTAATTAGTTGTCCCGGCGCAATGTGTACATACGCCATTCCAGAATATTACGAATTGTGCGTGGCAAAATCAGGACATTTCCATACAGCTAACAAACGTGATAAACATAAAATAATTTCGGAGAATTGGTGTTGACCAAGGGGCCATGAGTAGGTAGGAGGTACCTCATACCTATACCCTTTGTTACTAGTGAATGGTAATGAGACTATGTTTTTCACCAGCAACTTGCCCACGCCACTACTCATGACAGTCGTTGAACTGGACTACTTCTGCTCATAAAACTGTTTTAGCTGCTGCTTTTGGTCGTAAATGCCAGCATAATTCAACTAGGGTTCCATGGCGCCCCTCACCAGTCCCAAAACAATGTTTCAGTTGTCTCCGGCTGCTTCAAATTTGACTACTGTGCCAATTCATACACAGCAGCATATGTCCTTTTTCCCGCTTACGGTCAATGTTAACACGCGTAAAAAAATATCGAAAGAAGGTGTAGAATATGTCGTAACACTATTACTTGCACACTCCATTAAAACATCGCGGTTTCCGATTCCCCTTTCGATCCCTGCATCTTAAAATTGCAATAATTTAGTCCTATACATTGAAGGCATACCGTTAACGACATTTCGCAGGAACGCTGCCAACTTGACGCTGAGGTGCAGTTCAACGGATACGGGAAGGAATCATGCATGTTTCATGTTCACAGTTGGCTAGATTTCAATAAGAAAAAATCTTCGTAGCAAGAACTGAAACGAGTCGTTTTTATCTGATCTCAATATCGTGATCATTGCATTGTTTTAGTGCTAATGCGGAATAGGCTACGACATCATAACCCATCGAATGTACCAACATAGCTCACCATAATGGCTGCCCTGGTGATGAGAATGCTGAAACACAGCTTTGGAAGTGATTTGACACTATCAGTGCGCTCACCTGTAAAGTTATATAACTAACTGCAATTTAACTTACGACTGTGAAGCATTATCAAAAGGTTCTGAAGACAGTGCCCTTCTGTCTTTAGAGTTGATGGCAGGCGCCCCCCCCCCCGCTGCCCCCCATTTTGCCAGTGTACAGTTACACCACGACCTGTTTCGTTCACAGGCGGCACGTGAGGCAGCTTCGGTGACACTGCTTAATCACCAGCTTTGAGAAATTAATCACCAGCTTTGCATCATTTGATAAACTTATTCGTATGGCCAGGGAGGGCAATGGCATTGTTTTCCTGAACAACAGTAGCTATAATAGATGCCTCGCATGATAATTGCTAGCGGCATTTTGTCATCGGATCATGTGACAGCCATATCTGGCTCATTGTAAGTAGGACTATGGTGCGCCATATATACCTACCTATATAATGGGTCTGTTGGTACCTATCTACCGATCTAGGTAAGAATGAAGCAACACGCGGATGGATGGGCCGATGAATATGATCATAGAATGTATATCCACAATCCCATTGCTGACAATGTGAACGTGTAATGACCTGGATTACATTGAAGTAAAAAGGCTCTTCGTACGAATATCCAATTCATGTTAAACTCTTGGAGCTACCGGAGCTGCCGTTTGCAGGATTCCACTATTTAGATTAAATGAAAGTTTGGCTCAGGGTCATATTGGTATCATACTGGCACACCGGCATTGATACATCGGCACTGGCACACCGACACTGGCACGCCGGCACTGGCACACTGGCTTTGGCACACGAGCACTGGCACACCAATATTGTCACACCGGTATTGATAAACCGGCATTGTGAGGGGTAGGACATTCCGATGTACTGCAAGGGCTAAGAGCTATGCAGAGAGGAGTGGCGGGTGTGATACCCGAGTTTTTTATTCTCTTCTCTCTTCTTTTCACTTTTGCCCACGAAGTCTGACGCAACAACGAATCCGAGAATCGTGATTTTTCCTATGTTGACACTCGTACAAACTAGGCAGGCCATATACAGCACAGGTTTCCTTGCTACTGACATGGCGACAGCATAGGTGCAGCTCCGATGTTTTACCCGGTGAACGACCAACAGCGAGGCAATGGTTTCCTATGACGCAAATACGTATCGTTATGGCGATAGCAGCTATGCATCGATGCCCTTGAACAATTTCGTGGAATCTGGGACGACAGCGCAGGTGCCCATGTCATCAGGGTACTCCCGCATCAGTACAATTATGCTTATCTTGCACATGCTACATTGAACAATCAATCGATCAAAAAAAGCAGTGAGGGGACTTCTCACGCATCTGTTTTCCTGCCCGTTGCTCAGGTTTTCTTGACCGCAGCTGAAGTTGGCTCGCCCGCTGCTGCTAGCCGTCCAAATTTGAGCACAAAGGGGAAAGTGATCTTTAGAGGCGTGCCGGACCATAAACTCATTTGCGCCACCTTTAAAGCGAGCGTGT
The DNA here is from genome assembly GCA_034440575.1 of Imbricaverruca yamaguchii. NCBI lineage: Eukaryota > Metazoa > Arthropoda > Thecostraca > Neoverrucidae > Imbricaverruca > Imbricaverruca yamaguchii. The sequence goes on from JAOTOL010001537.1 coordinate 890,449, forward strand.
TGCGGGTAAGGCAAAGGCAGGTGTACATTTACGTAAAGTAAGTTTAGCGTTGAAGGGTCTGTGATGTGTTAGGTGCTGAAGGCGGGGGCTGGGAGGAGGGCATCTCCCGGACAGGACAACTTCAGGTGTCAAGGGTCCGTTCCACATAACCTCTTAGACGCGTTTACTTTTCATCGGCTATACATCTGCCCCTCATGGCGGTCGCCTGGAGGGCACCATCGGACTTGCCCCGTCACCCTTTGAAAGCGCCACTGCTTTTTAACAGCCTGGATCCTCCATGGGCCTTCACGTAGCACCGGAGGCCCTCTGCTTCGGCCCGGGTTGTCTTCGTAGTTCGGAGATGTCTTTATCGGCCTGAGGCCAGCTGACGGCTCTGGGCCCCTCTCAATCAACGTGCGCCAAAGTCGACCTAGCGGTCCTACCTGTCAGGACCGCCGCTCCCCACCCGTCGGCTCGGGGACCCTCTTTTACGGCTTAGAACACTCCGTCCGGCCGGAATCGCCGCTTTCAAAATTTTGTTTCTTATCTACCACGCAAAGGGTCCCTTGTGTGGTTTGGACCCCATCGGCCCAGGGGCTCTTCCCACCCGAACTGGGCCATAGCCGACGGTTCGGGGTCCTCCCGCGGCTTAGGGTCTTCTCCTTCGGGCAGGGGCTTTCCTTGGCGATAAAGGGCCTCCTCTGTGAGGCGCTGGGCGTCAGACTCAATGCGAATGCGGAAATCCGGGATCTCCACTAAGGAAAGAAATCAGGTAGGTTCCTGGTGGCATTCAAGCTCTCTGAAATATGCAACAGCGATAAGCGCGCCCGGATGTTCACTAGTGTGTGCGCGAAAAGTATAGCTACAATTTACGAGAGCCTGTCTCCATAAAATATGATGCGAAGTGACGTCTGAAGGCACTATAGCTTGCCTTCAGACGTCAATTTAATTTCCACTTACAGTAATATATTGCGTATATTGTTGTTTTCCGCATTATTTCCTGCAACTACAAAAAAAAAACTATTAAAAAACTGCACCTAAATTGTTTTATTCTTGTGATATTGATCCACCATAGACAGCGGGCCGCCGGCGGTGCAGCTCGCGGCCCGCGGCCCTCCGCCGGCGGTGCCACTCGCGGCCCGCGGCCCTCCGCCGGCGCTCGCGGCCCGCGGCCTCCGCCGGCGGTGCCGCTCGCGGCCCGCGGCCCTCCGCCGGCGGTGCCGCTCGCGGCCCGCGGCCTCCGCCGGCGGTGCCATCTGGCCCGCGGCCCTCCGCCGCGGGCCGGCGGTGCCGCTCGCGGCCCGCGGCCCTCCGCCGGCGGTGCCGCTCGCGGCCCGCGGCCCTCCGCCGGCGGTGCCGCTCGCGGCCCGCGGCCCTCCGCCGGCGGTGCCGCTCGCGGCCCGCGGCCCTCCGCCGGCGGTGCCACTCGTGGCCCGCGGCCCGCCACCGGCCGGCCGCCATTCATGATATAGCGGGGCGCGGACCACGAATGAGCCTCAACGCCGAAACTTCCCTTCCCTGAACTTCAGGCTTCCCTGAACGTTAATGAGCCTCAACGCCGAAGCCGCGGGCAGATTTCAATAGTTTAAACAATGGGCGATGTGCGTGACATGATTTCCACCGCCATTGGAGTTTAGGCCGACGGGTTCCATCCATATTGGTTAAAAACATTGCGCTGGTGGGCGTTGGATGGAAAGAATGCATCTCGTTAGGCGTCAGACGCAATGTTAATGCGGACATCAGGGGACCCCCAGTAAAGAAAGAAAACAGGTAGGCTCCTGATGCCATTCAAGAACTCTGAAGCATGCGCCCGCGACAAGCGCGCCCGGATGTTCATTAGTGCGTGCGCGAAGAATATAGTTACAATTTATGAGACTGTCTCCATAAAATATGATGCGAATTGCATGTATGAAAGTTAGTTTGCCTTCAGATGTCAATTCCGTTGCCATTTACAGTGATATATTGCGCATATTGTTACTTTGCGCATTGCATTCTGGAACTTTCCACCATAGACAGCCGGACGCTGGCGGCGATGCTGGCGGCGATGCTGGCGACGATGCTGGCGGCGACGCTGGCGGCCCCCGGCCCGTCCCCGACCGCCCGCCCGCCCGCCGCCATAATATGGTGGGGCGTAAACTATTCCCTGAATGCTAATGGGCCCCAATGCCAAAGTAGCAGGCAGATTTTCAGATTTGAAACACAAGGCGATGCACCTGGCATGAGTTCTGCCACTAGTACAGTCGAGGCCGACAGGTTTTCTCGATATTGTCTAAGATCATTGCGCTTATGGACGTTCAATGGAAAGAGTGCATCTACAACCATGGATTGCTCCTATGCCATTTTGGTGTGGCAGAGCCGATGCTGCTTAGCATTGTTGAAGGGTGGAACTTTACGTTACTTTTTGTCATGCCACCCCTCGGCGGCCCTCCGGACCCTCTGAGCAGCAACCATCGGCGCTTGACGTGCATCGAGCCATGCCAGAACCTCAATAATTCCGGATAACTTCATGTCAACATGTACAAAATGACAGGGCTAGGTATCTATCAAAGTAGTTGCAAATGGCATCAAATGACAGCTGATTTTATGCCGGGTTATTTTAGACCATTGGGTGTTAATTCCGTAATGTAGAACATCTGATATACAAATAAAAGTAATGCAATGTGATAGTTCGAGACAGAAATCGTGGAGTTGAGTGCAAAAATGGCAGGGTTAAACATGCATAAAATTAGTCGAGTGTGGCATCAGAAGGTAGCTGAATCATTTAAGTTAGCCAGTCATTTGAGACCTTTGGAAATTAATTCGCTAATGTAGAACATCCGATATTAAATTTGAAGGAATATAATGTGATAATTTCAGACACAAATCTTTGAATCGATTGCAAAAATCGCAGGGTTAGCTATCTATAAAAGTGGTTCAACATGGCATCAAAAGGCAGCTGATTTTATGCCGGTTTATTTGAGACCATTGGCTATTAATTCGGTAATGTAGAACATCTGATATACAAGTTCATGTAGTACGATGTGATCATTTGGAACACAAATTCTGGAATTGAGTACAAAAGTGACAGGGTTGAACCTTCATGGAAGTTATTCAAGATGATATAACAATGTAGCACGATCGATTTTTGTTTCGTTAAGAACATTGGAAATTGCCAGCACATCACACAGAAAATGTATAAACACGCTTTTATCAGAAGATGTTGGGTGGCCAATTGCCTTCATTTCACTTTAACGGCAAAGTGACAGGGTGAAATTATTTGATAATAAAATGAACTATGCATCATAAGAAAGCTTGTTTAAATGTTCTTCAAACTTGACCATTGAAAATCACCTGCGCCTTCTCTAGAAACAATAATATAGGATTAATCAGACCCAGCCTACACCGGTGGTGATCTTTCACAAACCCACCACCAGAGGCGCCACCGGTATTATGTCCGCTCATGACGCCTAACGTAGAGCTGTCAATTTCTCCTACATAATCTCGGCGTGGCAGAGCCGATGTTACTTGATATTGATCAATGGTGAACTATATTTTTCCCGTGCCGCCGCTCGGCGGCCCTACGGATCATCTGGGCGGCCAATGTCGGCGCTTGACATGCACTGAGCCATGTCAGAACCTTAATAATGCCTGAAGGCTTCATGTCAAAACCTGAAAAAAATGGCAGGGTTAGATACCTATAAAAGAAGTCGATTTTGGCATTAGAAAGCAGCTGATTCTATGCCGGTTAAGGTGAGACCACTTGAAATTAATTTGAAAAGATAAAACATATGATACATCGACTCAATTTGGCGCCCCGGTAGCTCAGTTGGTTAGAGCGCTGGCCTGCACTGGTCTCCCCTGTACTGGCAACACAGGGTTCGAGTCGCTTCGCGCGCTCGCATTTAGCCCCCGGCCGGGAGTGTCAGTTGGCAGCTGGCCCAGTAAGGCCGGGGACTAGCTTCCGGGCGGCCGTGTCGGTGCATTGGTGGTACGTTGAACTTTTGGTCTAAATTCTGCCGTTGAACTGGAGTTCATGGATCGAGTGGTGGGGCCAGGGTTCACGCAACAAGCTCTGCTTAGCAATATAACCATGGTTCCTCAGGCCACCCCAACAACAATTCGGATTAAATTTATTATTTTAAAAATAACAAAAAGTAATAATTAAAGGAATACAATGTGGCAATTTGGGACACAAATCCTGGAATTAGGTGCACAAAAGAGAGGGTTAAAACTTGTTCAAAATGATGCCAAAATGCAGTACGTTCGATTTTCGTTTTGTTAAGAGCATAGGAAATTGTCAGCGCATCACACAGAAGATGCATGACGCGCTTTATTACCGGAAGTTGAGTGGTTAATTGCTCCCATTTACATTTTGAGAGAAAATTGACAGGGTGAAATAGTTTGATAATAAAACGAACTGCACATCACAAGAGCGGTTGTTTCAATGTTGTTAAAGTTTGACCATTGCAAATTACTTGCACGTCCCCTAGAAACTAGAATATAGCATTAATCACAGCAAGCCCACTGGTGCGGTTCCTTCACAAACACACCACCAGAGCGGCGCCACCGGCATTATATCCGCTCATGACGCCTAACGGACGGAGGCCTACAATCAAAAGCTCGAGCCCCTCCCTCAGGTCAGTGGTCTTTGTACGGCTTTGTCCCCATTCGTCGGCCCAAGAGCCCTGCCTGAAGCCCGAGGTTATCTCCGGCAAAGAGGATTCCTATATCGTCTCAGGGGCTCTCTGATCATTCAGGTTCTTTTCTGGCAAGCCGCAGGTCCCTTTTCGAACGCGTGGGCCCGGTCCATCAGGTCGGGAGTCTTTTCTTTGGCTTATGCCAGTATTACCAATATACCTTTCTTAAACATTAACACAAGCAACGACAAATTATCCCTAAACAACCATGCATGCCTTATTTAGATCGGACATGTAGAGTTTTAGGGGCAAAACACGACTTGCTTTTGCTTCGAAAGATAAAACATCATCTAGCTTCATTTCTGGGCATTTTCAAATTGCATTGCAACTATCCCTAAAGTTAAAATAGGTCACGTGACCTAAGGTCACGATGTAACGATTTCAAATAGCTCGCAAACGATAATTCCGAAAGGCATCCTTTTTGGCATCCTGAGCGGAAGGATGCAGTGGGTTATTGTGAGGTCATCTATATATACTTTTACATAGTTCTGATGTTTCTTCATTGTGCTAAGGACCTCAAAAGACAGTCTTGTTAGGTGACATGTAAAAAGTGCAAGGTTATAACTCCCTGACCGTTGATCGGATCCTTCTTTAAAAGAATTGCACGGCTGAATTTGGCGCATCAGATAACTCCACGCAATTACCTTCATCAAGACATAAAATACTGGGTGTTATGCTTCGGCCAATTTGTTATGGAATGAATGGGCCTATGGTAAGTTTGGTACGATACGATGCAGGAACGACAAAATGGTGTATTTGTGTCACAGTCTGCGAAGTAGGATCAGCCACAACGAGCGAATGATACCCACCACCTCCTTAGGCTCCTGGGTACATCATTGGCCTTGTTCACGTGCACGCATGAACAGCAAATGGTAGTTACGTAATTAAGAATGCTCCACACGAATGCTGCCATGCTTCGCCGACTTCCCACAGCGATAATAATTCTTAAAGCTTTCGCAAGAGCCGGCCCATTCACCGAAGCGCGCATGTATGAATATGGGGAAATGGAGAGGAAAAAGCCGGCTACGGAACGCTCTCCGTATCGGAACACAAAAGCTCCATTACGTGCGGAGCCGGCAACTTGCCACCGAAGCCACTAATGGCAACCGCGCCGGATGCGTTCGCGGGTGAACTCCGGCAGAAACACGGCCCAGAGACAACACAGCCGCTATTCCCGGCAGCGCGGCCAGACAAAAACCTCGAGCCGGTGGCCGGTGTGGTGAGCAAGCCCCACCTGGCACACAGGAGTGCCCGGCCCGACCATGCTGCGCAAGGTGGCAGGCACCGAGGCGCGAGCTGTCCTACCGCCGGAGGGCTGCCTAACGTGCCACAAACACTCATGTCAGCTGCGCCGTTACGCGGCAAGACAGCGGACTCACGCGAATCACGCTGTGGCTGACATCACGGAGAGCCACCATCGCGGGGGGGGGGGGCAGTGATGTCGACCGAGTAGCTGAAGACGTCGTGGGGACAGGCCAGGCCACGCCTGAGGCCAGGCCTCAGGTGACCGAACCTGAACCCGCAGAACCCGAGCCGACAGGACCTGAGGAAGCTGAACCAGAGACGGCTGAACCTGAGACAGCTGAACCTGAGACGGCTGAACCAGCGACAGCTAAACCTGAGACAGCTGAACCTGAGACAGCTGAACCAGGGACAGCTGAACCTGAGACAGCTGAACCAGAGACAGCTGAACCAGAGACAGCTGGACCAGAGACAGCTGAACCAGAGGCAGCTGAACCAGAGACAGCTGAACCAGAGACAGCTGAACCAGAGACAGCTGAACCAGAGACAGCTGAACCTGAGACAGCTGAACCAGAGACAGCTGAACCAGAGACAGCTGAGCCTGAGACAGCTGAACCTGAGACAGCTGAACCTGAGACAGCTGAACCAGACAGCTGAAACAGAGACAGCTGACCCTGAGACAGCTGAACCTGAGACAGCTGAACCAGAGATGGGCGTACTTGAGGCGTCGTCTCCAGCAAAAACCGCAAAGTGACCGTTTTCGAATTAAGAGTTGGACGTTCTGAGAACCGCTGCCCTACTCCACAGAGGCATAGTCGTTGATACCTATGTGGATCTCCTGATGACCAGGCATGGATACAACGGTGGGCGAAGCCACACAGCGATTTGTAATCAACTTGTGGAGAATGTTTGTCGTCTCAAGATTATTGCTCTTCTGGTGCGATTTGTGCGGCAGGCTGGCCAAATTAAACGAAAAAGAAGTACCTTGTGTATGTTAGCCTATGCATTTGTATATTAACGCATTATATACTGTGAGCTCCTCGTTATTCTGCCAAGCTCCAATAATCAGTGGTCTCCAGCTCTTATGTGGCATCTAATTTCCAGAATCCTGGGCTCCCACGAGTGCCTCGAGCTTTCAGAACCTCCTACACCCAGGGGTCCTCCAGCTTCCATGAGCCCTCCTCTCAGGGTTGCTTCCAGCTCTTTCCAGGGGTTCTCAAGACGGGCGCGTCTCTTTTCTTTCATTCATTTATCTACACCACAAACCATGCAGATAGAGTAAATCGGTAGTGTGTGTGGGGGGGGGGGGGGTAAGTTTGTCAGCTTACATTGGCCACCCGTTCCCTGCTCCTTGAATTCATCCTGGGACAGGGAGGGGGCCATGAAGCGCAATGGGCGCCTACAAATCTAGAGGCCAGTCTGATGTCCACAGAGTGATGCCATCCGGCAGAACAGCAGACGCTGAGCAGCAACAAAAAAATCGGACTCTGCACCCACAGACCTTTCGTTTCTTGGCTGATAAGTGGTCGCTGGTCAGTTCATCCATCCTTGCAGAAAGTATATACATGCGGGGTGCAATCAGTGGCGTCGCCACGAAATTCTTCCAGGGGGGGCGAGATCGAAAGGGGGCCTCCTGCTCCCCGAAAAGGAGCCTCCATTGTGTTAGGGCCTCCTATTGCTTTTAGGCCCTTAGTATGGTTCGGGAATGGGAAACTGAGGGCTGGAGGGCCTTTTTTCGTCCTGGAGGGCCTCCTTTTCGTCCTGGGGGCCTCATTTTCATCATGGGGACCTCCTTTTCGTCCTGGTGGCCTTTTCGTCCTGTGGCCTCTGTGTCAATATTTGGCACTCGCTTGATTTCTGGGGCCTCCTACCCTTTCCTAGGTGACTTCTTTTTACAAATTAGGGGCCTCCTCCTGGAGGCCCCTAATTTGTATAATCTCTTTTTCGTCTTGGGGGCCTCCTTTTCATCCTGGAGGGTCTCTTTTCGTCCTGGAGGGCCTCCTTTTCGTCCTGGAGGGCCTCCTTTCCATCCTGGGGGCTTCCTTTTCGTCCTGGGGGCCTCCTTTTAGTCCTGGAGGGCCTCCCTTTTCGTCATGGGTGCCTCCTTTTCGTCCTGAGGTACCTTCTTTTCGTCCTGGGGGCCTCTTTTTTGTCCTGAGGGCCTCCTTTTCGTCCTGGGGGTTTCGTTTTCGTCATGGGGGCCTCCATTTCGTCCTGGGGGCCTCCATTTCGTCCTGGGGGCCTCCATTTCGTCCTGGGGGCCTCCTCAAATTTCAGGGGCGGCGCCCCACAGTCTCACGGCAGGGGGGGAATTGCCCCTCTGCCCCCCGGTGGCGACGCGCCTGGGTGCAATGACAATGCTACTCCCACGTCAATATTGCTCCTGTTGCTTTCGAAATATTTTCCCTGAAAACGCTCTGACCGATGGGCGGTTGCTGGCTGCATCGCCAAGTCACGCTATGCCAGAGTAACGCATCAAGTCAGTGCCATGGCACTGTAAGCGGAAAATGACAGGGTTCATTTGCAAAGTCCTCAACCTGTTCGAGCAAAGTGCCAAACTGTGCAAAGTCCACCTGATTACGGCGAAAAGCAATCCAGTAAAAATGATCAGTTGACTGATAAATTGCTTCGTCAGTCGCATCTTCCTTTACGTCGACAACATCATACTTATACATTTTGGCGTTACGTTTGAATAAAACATAGGCTTCGACCCACTCTTTTTGCATCTATTGATAATCAAAGACGGGTACATTTTGTACACGAGTGCCATTGTCCACGAGATTAATAAGCATTAAACGCATTACACCTCCTTTTTGGCGCCCATGCTGGGCAATGCCAGTGCAAGCAGAATAATGCGTGTATGTGCATGTTCGCCTGCATGTGCATGTGTGTGCATGTTCGCCTGCATGTGCATATGTGTGCATGTTCGCCTGCATGTGCATGTGTGTGCATGTTCGCCTGCATGTGCGTGTGTGTGCATGTTCGCCTGCATGTGCATGTGTGTGCATGTTCGCCTGCATGTGCATGTGTGTGCATGTTCGCCTGCATGTGCGTGTGTGTGCATGTTCGCCTGCATGTGCATGTGTGTGTGCATGTTCGCCTGCATGTGCGTGTGTGTGCATGTTCGCCTGCATGTGCATGTGTGTGCATGTTCGCCTGCATGTGTGTGTGTGCATGTTCGCCTGCATGTGCGTGTGTGTGCATGTTCGCCTGCATGTGCATGTGTGTGCATGTTCGCCTGCATGTGCATGTGTGTGCATGTTCGCCTGCATGTGCGTGTGTGTGCATGTTCGCCTGCATGTGCATGTGTGTGCATGTTCGCCTGCATGTGCATGTGTGTGCATGTTCGCCTGCATGTGCGTGTGTGTGCATGTTCGCCTGCATGTGCGTGTGTGTGCATGTTCGCCTGCATTGTGTGTGTGGATGTTCGCCTGCATGTGCATGTGTGTGCATGTTCGCCTGCATGTGCGTGTGTGTGCATGTTCGCTTGCTTGTGTTGTGGCTGTTGCCACATGTGGTGTGTGTGTACATGTCGCCTGCATGTGTGTGCATGTTCGCCTGATGTGTGTGTGTGTGCTGTTCGCCTGCATGTGCGTGTGTGTGCATGTTCGCCTGCATGTGCATGTGTGTGCTGTTCGTGCATGTGTGTGTGTGTGTTCGCCTGCATGTGCTGTGTGTGCATGTTCGCCTGCATTGTTTGTACATGTTCGCCTGCATGTGCTGTGTGTGTGTGCATGTTGGCATGTGCTGTGTGTGCATGTTCGCTCATGTGCTGTGTGTGCATGTTCGCCCTGTGCATGTGCGTGTGTGTGCATGTTCGCCTGCATGTGCGTGTGTGTGCATGTTCGCCTGCATGTGCATGTGTGTGCATGTTCGCCTGCATGTGCTGTGTGTGTGTGTGCATGTTCGCCTGCATGTGTGTGTGCATGTTCGCCTGCATGTGCATGTGTGTGCATGTTCGCCTGCATGTGCATGTGTGTGCATGTTCGCCTGCATGTGCATGTGTGTGTGTGCATGTTCGCCTGCATGTGCATGTGTGTGCATGTTCGCCTGCATGTGCATGTGTGTGTGTGCATGTTCGCCTGCATGTGCGTGTGTGTGCATGTTCGCCTGCATGTGCATGTGTGTGCATGTTCGCCTGCATGTGCATGTGTGTGCATGTTCGCCTGCATGTGCATGTGTGTGCATTCGCTGCATGTGTGTGTGTACATGTTCGCCTGCATGTGCATGTGTGTGTGTGCATGTTCGCCCATGTGCATGTGTGTGCATGTTCGCCTACATGTGCATGTGTGTGCATGTTCGCCTGCATGTGCATGTGGTGTGTGTGCATGTTCGCCTGCATGTGCGTGTGTGTGCATGTTCGCCTGCATGTGCATGTGTGTGCATGTTCGCCTGCATGTGCTGTGTGTGTGTGTGCATGTTCGCCTGCATGTGTGTGTGTGCATGTTCGCCTGCATGTGCATGTGTGTGCATGTTCGCCTGCATGTGCATGTGTGTGCATGTTCGCCTGCATGTGCATGTGTGTGTGTGTTCGCCTGCATGTGCGTGTGTGTGTGTGCATGTTCGCCTGCGTGTGCATGTGCGTGTGTGTGCATGTTCGCCTGCATGTGCATGTGTGTGCATGTTCGCCTGCATGTGCGTGTGTGTGCATGTTCGCCTGCATGTGCATGTGTGTGCATGTTCGCCTGCATGTGCATGTGTGTGTGTGCATGTTCGCCTGCATGTGCGTGTGTGTGCATGTTCGCCTGCATGTGCGTGTGTGTGCATGTTCGCCTGCATGTGCATGTGTGTGCATGTTCGCCTGCATGTGCATGTGTGTGCATGTTCGCCTGCATGTGCATGTGTGTGCATGTTCGCCTGCATGTGCGTGTGTGTGCATGTTCGCCGCATTGTGTGTGTGTGCATGTTCGCCTGCATGTGCATGTGTGTGCATGTTCGCCTGCATGTGCATGTGTGTGCATGTGTGTGCATGTTCGCCTGCATGTGCATGTGTGTGCATGTTCGCCTGCATGTGCATGTGTGTGCATGTTCGCCTGCATGTGCGTGTGTGTGCATGTTCGCCTGCATGTGCATGTGTGTGCATGTTCGCCTGCATGTGCATGTGTGTGTGTGCATGTTCGCCTGCATGTGCATGTGTGTGCATGTTCGCCTGCATGTGCATGTGGTGTGTGTGCATGTTCGCCTGCATGTGTGTGTGTGTGCATGTTCGCATGTGCATGTGTGTGTGTGCATGTTCGCCTGCATGTGCGTGTGTGTGCATGTTCGCCTGCATGTGCATGTGTGTGCATGTTCGCCTGCATGTGCGTGTGTGTGCATGTTCGCCTGCATGTGCATGTGGTGTGTGTGCATGTTCGCCTGCATGTGCGTGTGTGTTTCGCCTGCATGTGCGTGTGTGGCATGTTCGCCTGCATGTGTGTGTGTGCATGTTCGCCTACATGTGCGTGTGTGTGCATGTTCGCCTGCATGTGCGTGTGTGTGCATGTTCGCCTGCATGTGCGTGTGTGCATGTTCGCCTGCATGTGCTGTGTGTGCATGTTCGCCTGCATGTGCATGTGTGTGCATGTTCGCCTGCATGTGCGTGTGTGTGCATGTTCGCCTGCATGTGCATGTGTGTGCATGTTCGCCTGCATGTGCGTGTGTGTGCATGTTCGCCTGCATGTGCATGTGTGTGCATGTTCGCCTGCATGTGCGTGTGTGTGCATGTTCGCCTGCATGTGCGTGTGTGTGCATGTTCGCCTGCATGTGCATGTGTGTGCATGTTCGCCTGCATGTGCATGTGTGTGCATGTTCGCCTGCATGTGCATGTGTGTGTGCACATGTTCATGTTCGCAGGGATGGATACAATGGGGGGCACTAGGGGCATTTGTCCCCATGCCCCCACCTATAGGACGACTCGTGTGCACCCCCTCCCCCGCCCACACCATCAATTTTTTTTCAGAGCCAGAGGCGTCCCTGCGGGAAGGCCTAAGTGCACCCCGGGAATTTCTCAGCCAGAGGCGACACTCGGAAGACAAAAAGTGGCGCCACCTCCGGATATGAGCCCCCCACCCCACCCCCGATCCGATGGGCAGTTCCTGGATCACTGCTTGTGTGTGTGGGTGTGTTTTGTGCACATAACTGATAGTTATTTGGCGAGGTTGAGGAAGCTTCCAATTAACATTTTTGGTCGACACTTGGCCTTCCAATTAACATCCACCACATACGAAAAGTTCATGTACTTTTGCTGGGGATGAACGTTGTGATCGGTGCAGATATTGTGTTGCGCGTCTAGGGTTCACCGGGAGGTCATATGCGCTCGCTTCTGAATACACAAACACGCACTCTTCCTCGCTAGGAGAGAGCAACCAACTGGTTGCACGAGACGACTACCTGGAAATTGCCAGGACTTACTCATCGTTGCAGCCGCGAGCGCCGCGCGCACATAATGCATCTGGAGTTGAGCGGCGGCCCAATTTTCCGTGACGCTGGCCGTGTCACATGAGAGATCGCCGCGACCCGGGCATGGCGCCAGATTCTGCCGCTCATTACGGCCGCGGCGCGAGCGCGGGCGGCGGCGCACCGGAAGCGCGCGTCACGTGTCCGGCCGGCACCACGCGGCCACTCACGTGACCGACGAGCACGCCTCCAGGCGGCCGGCGGCGCAACTGCCGCCCGGCCGCTGGTCCGCGCCACACCGCCGCCGCCGCCGCAGGTGGAGGGGCGTGGCGTCCGCTGCGTCGCGCGGCGCCCCGGCGGCGGAGCCGACGCAAGAAGCTGAGGCGGCACTGACGCGACGAGGCGCAGACGTCGCGGCACACCCCTCTGTCGTGTCACGTGTCTGGCCGGGTCGAGATGGTGCAGACGCTCTGACGTGGCGCGCCGCCCACATCGCGCTCGCGACGCACAGGACAATGACGCGCGCTACGCCGCGGAGTCGCTGCACACGCGCGCGCGCTACGCCGCGGAGGCGCTGCGCGCACGCGCTTACCGGCGCCGTCATGACGCTGCGTGATGAATGCATGGCGAATTGGAAGGTCAGCTTTGAATACTGTAGTAGAAACAGGTAGTGGGGGAAAGATACTGTGTTCCTTTAAAGGCGGCGCAAATGACCTTTATGGTCCGGCACGCCTAAACAAACCCACTCTCCCCCCCCCCCCCTCTCGGGGGAAAGATCGGGCTCCAAACGCTACCAGAGACAACATATACATTTGAAGCCCATGCTTGTGTCAGGCAATAACGCGCATTCACCCTGCATGGCCAAAAGTGCCTAGGAACGTTACATAGCAGCGTGCGGCGACCAGTTGAAGGGTTTCTTGTTTATCAGCTGCTTCTTCTTTTTGTATAGTTACTTAATTATCCACTTGCTCTCCGTTTTGCGTTGACTTTTCTCCGGTCCTCTTCCCTCCCTTACCTTTTCTGGCACATTCTAGTCCATTTGTTCTCATTTTTGTAATATACAAGTTCTAACATCATTTTTACCTTTGCATGTAGAAACATGAGAAGTAGTTCCCAGTTCAATTTGCATGGCTTACGTCGTTTTTTATTGTTGTTTATTGGGCGTTTCACGACGCACTTTATGCACATTCACACATCTTTACGTATCTTCTATACGTATATTCACAGTGGCACTCTTCTTTACGCATCCTAATAGGGGACGACTCTGTGGTCGTGGCGTCTGGCAATATTTTTATCTTCATTGAACAAGCTCGCCTTGAGGTCATATACCCCCACCCGTGAATATTGCTAAGCTATGATATCAGCACCGTAGATTGATTACGATTTAGTTCTGGACGCAAAATGACCCTAGATGTCGACGCGTCTCTAAACTCCAATCCGCCAACACCACGGCTAATGGCGCCGCCCACACTGTTTCGCCGGATTGGGAAATGTCCCGAGCGGCGCGAGTGTCGAACCCGGGACCTTCGGCACCCAGAGTCCAACACCTTGACCACTCTGCCATCCCCGCCACGGATAATCTCCGTCAAGTGGTCCGACGTCACCGCTGAGTTTGCGCTGAGGGCTGAGCCAACTCAGACACTGATGTGCTACATTTCGCGGTGTCATTGGAAACAGTGCCAACGTTGCATTGCGAGAACTAAATTACCATAATATGCGGATATAAAATAGGTGGGAATTTTTATCCACGAAGCCGCCATTTTGATGTTAAAAATTATGTTAAACTAAAAGGAATGCCATTTCGGACCTTGTTCGTCGGGGGCGTTTCGATGGTATTCAGTTCGTTTTCGTACAACGCTTACTTTGGATTCAAGACGGGGGTCTTTATGGACACCCTCAAAAAACTGGTTGTGAAGATCTGACTGAAATACTGGGAAGACGTGACAAGTTCACAGCACTTCTCGCACATTTGATTGATGGCTACTTTTTAGTAATGCACCTATACTACTGGATCACGTGCCCAATGATAAGCAAGCCGCCGCGCGCCTGCAGATTTGAACCATCAACTGATTGTGTGACGCTTTATGAGACTTCGCCAGCTCCACTGCGCTTGTGGGTAACTATGAATCGTGTGTAATATGTGCATTGTACCGTAGTTGCAGAGAATAACGGCTATATTTTCCGAATGATCATATTCACACTGTAATGAGCTGATGTATCTTTATCCAAACCGTTTTGAGTACAATAAATAACTCGTCTGTGTAAAATAGTGATGGTTTCCCAGATATAGCGTGATATATCTATCTATGTATATATATATATCTCGATTCGATTGGTTCAAATCAGCTTTACGCAATATATTTCAAAATGCCTATAACCTGGCAAATACGGATTTCTTGTTTGTGGCATTTTCTTTTCTTTCGTTGATATTTTGCTTTTTTGTTTATAACTGGTGTGCGTAAAATAATAATGATTTCCCAGATATAGCGTGATATATAGCGATTCGATTGGTTTAAATCAGCTTTGCACAATGGATTTCAAAATGACTATAACCTGGCCAATCCGTTTTTTTTTTGGTTTCTGGCAGCGCTGCGATGACTGAACATCAAACAAAAGCTGACTGGGAATGTTCTGTGTGATGTCGGGAATCGTCTGCGGTCGTTGGAACGTTCCCTCGAGCGAGCCAGGTCGAAGTCAAACAACTTTTGACCTGTGACCTCGTAGGCCTGTTGGAGCATCCTCGTGACTCCACTTTCTTGGAGAGCCAAGTTTCGTGAGCGACGATGGGTTCCCAGATCTTTGACGGCACGGTTGAATTTCAGCCTAGTCATTGCGTGACATAAACAGAGGTATTCTATTGCTCGTGTCACTTTACATGTAAAGCGTAGCTGTGACGTGAATGCATTAAGACACACGCTATCCGTTTCCTCGGTTCAAGTGAATCACAATCTAAATTAAGTGCATTTTTGTGGAAGTCTGTTATCAGCGGGCGGTTGACGTCACAGGAGGCTAATTCTGCAGGAAAGGACAGAGGTCCGGCAAGTGCGTCAGCGCAGGCAGGCCGCCGACCAAGATAAACCTGTCCGGGGCTTATCAGGTAGCGATGAAAGAGTGATACCATGCTTAACCCGGCAGGGCCGGCTTGGGGACAACACGCAACGCCCACTCCCTGGCGGAGTTTTGCAACTTTTCTGACAGTAAGCGAAGCAGGGACGTAAAACTCCCAGCGCTTCTCAATTCATTCATTTGATGCCACTAGATAAAAGGAAATGATGCAGATACAAATAGCGAAGCCGCAATGTCGTTGGAACCAAGCTTTCCTCCTTTGAATTTGAACGTTTTGGTTCCAAATTATTGTCTATGTTGTTCTGTTGAAGAGAATAAGAGTATAAAAGCAAAACGACATCAACACGTGCACAACTAGAAAATACAAAGCTGCCTAGATAAACTGAGATCAGGCAACGAGGTCAGGTCACGCACTGAACCGGAAAATTATGTTTCGCCCTAGTCTCACATTCTGAGCAAAGCTACTAAAATAACAGATTATATAACGGAGCTCTTGAATACATCATGGCACACAGCACTGGTTGCGATGCTATTAGTCCATGTCAGGTCAGGTTACAGTCTAGGTACCCAAGACGTGCTATGAATATAAGGCTAAAAAGTGGGAAAGCAATCAATGCCATTCACACCTAGCGCAAGATACAATTAAAAAAGAAAATAACGATAAAACACATGCAACACACGAGTGAACACGACCTGTTACTGCGAATATTTAAAAGTGCTTCATCTGACCATATCTGAGTCAACCATGCATGGTATCTATTCCAAAATTAACTTTTTAGCCAACGTATGGAGTATTTTAATCGTGGACCACTGACACTTTTTATATCACTAAAGTCAGCATTCTGAACTCTGAGGCATCACCCGTTCTGCATTGATTTTGAACGACCTTGGCCGTTGAGCCAAGCGATGGCCGTTTAGTTTGAAATATATCTGGTATATGAATTGATCTACAGAGATATACATATCAGCGAGAGTAGCATTTCCAGCCCAATGCTTCGTGTTGCAGACAATCGATATTCCCGCAACACCAGGTCATCACCTTGATCTCTATCCGTAGATAATGTCATGCTAATATAAGGAGGATACTGCAATCATCCCTTTCCGCATACAAAATGTTCCAATTTCGTCGATTTCATCGTGCGTAAAGCTGCAGGATACCCGAGTCTCCAAAATTATAATTTTATGACCGTTAGTGACTGTATCTGGACTAGTCACATATGGTGCCCTTTTTAGTCATCTCGCAGGCACCTTTCAGATTGCACCACTTTTATATTCCTGGTTCGTGC
Source organism: Imbricaverruca yamaguchii (assembly GCA_034440575.1). NCBI lineage: Eukaryota > Metazoa > Arthropoda > Thecostraca > Neoverrucidae > Imbricaverruca > Imbricaverruca yamaguchii. The sequence goes on from JAOTOL010001537.1 coordinate 907,073, forward strand.
GGTTTCGGTCATATATATCAGGTTGTTTCACGAACTGATTCCTTAGTGTAACGAAATGTCAGCGCTCGTGACCGCTTCCAACGTGGCGTGGCCGTTCAACAGATCCTCGGAGGAAGAACGTCCGAGGATTTGCTGGACTGTTCCGCCCTAAGCCGCGAATCCGTTATTCCGCGGAAAACAGCCGGCTGTTGGGCTGACGCAATGCGGGCGGCTGTGTCGTAGGGTGCACAGCCGGCCAGATCCTGAGGTGGTGACGTAACAATGAGGCGACCTGACGTAATAGTGGACAGCTGAATGGACATGGGCGGCGTTCTCGTCAACAGGTGTGCCCCACCCCCGCCTGGTGGTTGAGCAGGTCGGGGAGTCCAGACACAAAGTGGTATCTCAGTCGCATACTCTTGGCGCTTCTACAACGGCCCACGATCTGGGGGAAATAACCCTCAGCTAATTTGGAACTTATAGTTCGTCGTCACTTTGGCCAGTGCCGTGCGCCATTTTCATGCTCTGAAATAGCAAGTCATTCAAATCGGAGCAATGTCCCTGACGGGTAGCAAGCGTTATTTCACGAAATAGCGAACGGTCCGTGCGATTCACAGGCATTCGTCGTCAGTTCAGACTTCGTTAGTTATTTTGGTTTTAGGGCGCATAGACTACTAAGGCCATTTTGCGCCCATCCAGTTCAGACTTCGTTATTTGGGCTTTAGGGCGCATCGACCAGGGTTGATCATTCGCCAGTTCAGACTTCATGATATTAATAGAAAGTAAACATAGGTAATGGATATGGTGTAGGACTCATTAAAAATTGTGAGAAAAATGGTGACAGGGTTATCTTGCTTTTTCTTTCTTCAAAAGTGGTGTTTGAAAAAAATGACACTGGGGTTTCGAAGTATGTACAGGGAATTGACACTGGGGAGTGAGAAGAGTTGCGTGAGAACCGTGCGGGCTTTTCACTGGATACTTAGCGATTCCCATCCGCAGACACGTGGAACCATATACAGCAAATTGTGTTCTGATAGCTTAAACGTGAATGATGAAATCGATTAAATCCAAACAGCATGGTGCCAACTACAGTGACTATTGCAGTGTGAATAGCCTCTTCGAACACATCCCGGATAACTGCACAAACACTGGGAAGAATGGCTGCAGAATTATGTATTACTAAACAATGCTGGAAGAGGAATCATGCTATCGAGTTGTAAAAAATATTCTGCACGAGACGAAAGGTCCAGCGAAAGACATAAAAAAAAGAATGAGACGCAAAATCCTTCTTCCAGTTAATTCAGGGATGTCATCCAGTGGGGCGGGAATGGCCGAGTGGTTAAGGTGTTGGGCCCTGGGCACCAAAAGTCCTGGGTTTGACGCTAGCGCCGCCCGGAACATTTCCCAATCCCGCGGTCCACCGGCGAAACAGTGTGGGCGGCGCCATTAGCCGTGAATGTGCAGAAAGTGCGTCGTGAACCACCCAACAAACAAACAAACTGTACCATCCGGTGGACAGTACGGTCTGGCTGCAAAGGTAGACGGCAAAGTGAGACTAGCCGAGTCATGTCAGCTAGGCCGTGTTATCGCACTCAATCATAGTCATGTCAGCACGCAGTGATCGCAGCATTCCCTCATTTGCACTCACGTTAAGACATTCGGCAAAATGTAATCTCGTTTGTTCAGCAGTTATCTCCATCCGTAAAGGCGTGACGACTGGTTGAACCTTTCTGTAGATGACCTCACTTGATATATACTAACTCGTTGGCCCTAGATGACCTGACCTCAACATTTTTGCACAACATGCCAAATGAATGCGGAAAAAGCTGTACACAATTTCAGCGCGCTGCCGCGCGCCGTTCTTTCATTATCGGTGGAAAACCTTAGGGGGCGCAAATTAAACCCCCTCCGATATGTTATTTTCAGAAAATATAAAATTTACTATAAAAAAATATCCAAACCGCAACAACTTTTGTTCCTCAAAATAATTATTTAAGGATTACTTTCTATAAGGAAATTCACAGACACCCCAAGGTCAGTCGCATTTCCCCGGGACTAAATGAACACATCGTCTTCATCACGTTCAGAAGCAAGTTTCTACCATTTTTTATCCAACTGTCATTTCGGTACAGAAATATATAACTACCAAAAATTACCTATTTAGGTTAAATGTTCATATTTATAATTCAAGGTTGAGCAGCAAATGAATGATAATTGATGATAGGTGGGTGGGACTGATGTTAGTGGGATGACATAGTATAGGTATTGCCGAAGTGAGAAGGGAGGAGTTCCACATTGAAAGTGCCCAAAATACAGTCACAATATCTGCATGTGCTGCTGATCTTCATGTTAGTGATGCCAGCTACAATATGTTAGCGATACTTTTGGTGTGATCAATATTACAATGTTACGCTGTTGATTGGCAAATGTTAGAGCATGTACACATCGCGTTAAGGCCAAAATCCCTTTCCGTGTAGACTTTCCCCTGATGGGCTCCTAAAGTCCCGATTTGCTCATCATTCGTGTTTTATGCCTGCATGTGCAATGACTTAGGAAGTTGTGCCCCAAGTAGGAAGTTGTGCCCCAAAACCTACCGTACCAGAACTTGGGGAGAATGGGTGGGGTATAATAACTGAAGTCATTCTCAGTTTTTATATTTAGTTTTGTCTGCTTTAACATTTTTTCATGAGGTTCTCATGTCCTTAAAATTATCACACAGACAAAATTATTGACTTCCTCGGCAGCCTCGGGTACGTTGGCCACACGGTGAACTATCACCTGCTTTCAGCACAGCTTCCTCTTTTCGCCCGCAATGCTTCCTGTCACCAAGGTACTCGGCAACGGCATGCACTTCACCAGAAGAATGTTTCCTGCACCCATCTCATCTTCCTTTTCCCGCAATCAATTTGACCTACATTTGCGAGTTGCCACAAGATGCGGCAAACTTGCGCAAAACACGAGCCTACGTATTTATGGCTCAGCCGTGCAATTGTGCTGACATCTGTTCGCAGGTTAAAAATTAAAAAATTAAAAAGTCTTACTGGAGGATGCGGAGCGAGTGTGCAGAATAACATTTTTCAGCTCCTTTATTCTGCATCCGGAATAGGTCAACACGGGATGGTGTTTGAACGGTATGAAAAGAAAAAAGTGTGTATTGTAGTGCTCAGAGTAATCAAACACAATAGTCACACAATTTCGCTTCAGTTTCGCAATAATTGAAGTTAAGGAAGTTGATGCCTGATTGTTTTTTTTTTTTTTTTTTTTTTTTGGGGGGGGGGGGGGGGAGTACAACAAATGAAGGCAACCGGATATCGATTGGTTATTTTGGTTTAAGGGTGCGCCAACTACGAGGTCATTTAGCGCCCATAAGGCAACCGGAGACCCCAAGCGGATCGGAAGGAGAGTGACTCACTTGAAATGGTTCCAAATTTTCCTACCTTAAAAGTTAAATTTATTGAGGGGAAATAGTGAGCATTCGCGTGAACATTGAGGGGGCGGCACTTGCCCCCCCCAAAAAAAAAAAAAGAAGAAAAAGAAGAAGAGTAGTACGCATGATTTACGTGTTTCAAGGATGGAACAGTTGCCAATTGGCGCCACACCAGGACAGAGTGATGTGAGACCACGATGACAATTAGCACAAGCCTCATAATATTTACTTGGCCTACATGTACCAGATGGTCGCTAGATGATTTTTTGTTCTTCACTCTCGTGGGCCTCACATCGATACATTTCTGGAAATGCATAAAAACGGAAGAATCGTATGCATGCTGTGTTACAACAGATGTCATCCGTATTTTTAGCGATGGAAAGCCCCTTGTGGTGGTTGCAACAGCCCCCTTTTCCAGAAACCATTCTGACAAATTCATCAGTTCCAGGACACCATGCTTTTCCATTTTGCCCTAGAATATGATATATATTTATCTCCCAGCTTCATAACCACTAACGCACACAATTCAGTTCCGACACTGCATAACCATAGACCACGAGCGAAGTTCTCAGTGCAAATTGCAAAACAATTGTAGCCAAAGATAGTAAGATGGTAAGCTGGACATCAGACCAAGCAGCATAAATTTAGCATAAAAGGGAATATAGTAACAGAAAGCTAATACATGACATAGCGTGGTCAGTATGCATTCTGGCTTACTCCAATATATATCTGACCCCTTCATTCGGGAGATATCGATAGATGTCGAGAGATGAAAACAATTATGAAAACTGAAACAATTATGAATGCTTGGACGAATAGGCAATACAGTTTATACGTAAGATTCTAAATTCCAACAGCCGGGAAGGATGAGATCGTACCGTACTTGTGAGGTGTTGTCGCAACTGAAAATTGAGGGCCTCGGGTCGAACGTTCCCGACTCAGGACCAGTAGGCAACTAAAGAGCAGCCATGGCTAGCTCCAAAGACGAGCATCACACCACAGTGAAATTCCATAATCGACCCAGGGACATCGCCAGCCACCATTTCATCGTGCATTCCTCAGGTTGACGGGTTGGGTACAGCGTGCTCCTTGCACATGTTTGGTTTGACGAGCTATACACCGCACATTTCTCAACTGCAACTGAAGCGCGACGCCCAAAAATGTTGGGGGCGATTAGCCTAGGGGTAGGTCGCTCGTCTCACAATCGAAAGGTTGCGGGCTCGAGTCTCACCTGTCGCTACTCTTCGCCCGCGCCCAATCGGCGTGAGAGACTGGCGACGCTACATGACTCAACGGTCGATGTGTCGTAAAGCCAACAACCAACCAACGCCCAAAAATGTCGCATCTCGGTTGCGTCCAATTCCGCCGACACAACGCCGTCGTGCCGCAGACGCATCCCATCCACCGGCGCCACCACCGAGTCTTCTGAGTCACACCCGGGCTGCGCGGGAAGCCCGCGGGACACCCGCCTCCCGGACCGCCGACCGCCCAGCCAGCAGCCGTCTTCGCGAGAGCCGGGGCCATGTGGGTCCGCCAGCGGCGACGAGGCGGGCGGCGCGTCGTAATTCGCGCCGACCCGCCTCAAACAACGCGGGCACGGCCGGCGCGCGCTACTGCGACGTTACCGGGCGGGCAGCGGCGGGCGCGCGGTCCGGAAATGATGCAGGGCCGCGCGCGGTGCGTGGCCGCTCGGCCGCCGGCGCGCGCCGATTCCCGGAACGACGGCCGGGCGCCGGCGAGATTGATGTCGGTGGTCAGGGTTCGTCGGAACAGCCTCCTCGCACGCGGCCGCGGCCCCGCTCTGGCTACGGCGAAGCGTGACGTGAGGCTCGGGGCGCGAAGCGCGTGCGCAGGTGGCCGGTTCCAAGATAACTAGAGACAACGATAACTAGAGGCCGGTTCCAGATGTGGGGCGGCGGCGTGTCCCCGACACAACACTGAGTGCTTTGAAACACTACTCGTGTGCAATCAGAAGAAGAGACCGCATCAGACCTTGAGTCGTGTTTTGCGTATGTGCGACTCCACTTTATTTACTGCATATAGGCATGTAGCTCCTCTTTGGCAAAGGACATAGATGTGCCAGAAAGAGTGCAGCTTACAGCAATGAAGGATAGGGGACTAAGGAGTTGATTGAGATGCTAAGATAGTTAAATGGTTAGAAACGATAGTTAAATGGTTTAGATAATGTCAATCCCAATAATGCTCCTCAATTTGCACAGATCGTTCCCCAATTCAGGTTAGACAAGTCAAGGTCTTGAGGAGATAAAAACCGACATGTTTTCAGTGAAAGCGTGGCTGTGCAAGGTTGCCTGATGATGTAGTGCATAATTCCTCATTGAAGTAAATACAGGGTGGTTTAATTAACTCGATCCAGGAATCCCCTTTTCCAATGCTAGGTGTGCAGTAGAAGGATGGGAATTGGGGAAGGGGATGGACGGGAGGGGATGGACGGGACGGGATGGATCTCGTAAGTGTGCACAATGTAGTCCCCTTTGGGATGGACCCTCCGGTTCTCGTTGGATCTCATAATTTATATATCTTATACCATGTTTGCATTAGGCAATCATGTTTGAAGCCGACGTGCCTGACATTGGATTCAGAACCGGTCCTTGAGCTTGTGATGTCGAAGAGATCGGGTATGGTGACAATGGGAGGATAGTTCCATCAGAACTACGGATATAACTTTGATTACGGCGTTTCAGTCTGTTGTTTCTCCTGGTAGCAGGCGTACCTCACGATGGATTCAGAACTGGCCTTTACAATGTACGATGGTGACGAGATTGGCGGTGTTGGCACAATGCGGTTGTTCGTGTCTTTAGAACTCAGAATATATCGTTGATTTGGGGATAGCTTTAGTCTTTTCATTCCTAAAATATCTCCTCATTACCGGCTACAGGCCCTTCTGAAGTCCTGAACCTGTACGACCTTCGTGATGTGTATGACTCCCTCTCAACTTGGCAGCAACCACCACACTACTGTATATTGCCCCTGTCAGAACTCGATACCACAACACCACTGACGCCCCCGTCACCGCATGCTGTCCAATGAACTGTTTTCAGCGTTGGAAAAACAGGCGAGGCGGCTCAACGACCATCCGTCCTGACCCTGACCGTGAGCTCAATGACCGTACAGTCCTGAGCTAAATGGCCGTGCAGCATTCTAAAAGCCACATATTACTTCACACATATCCTTCTTCTATTATCTCTCTTTCAGAAATGATCGACTTCTCTCCTAGACTCTTCATCACATTGTCATCCCCTGGAGTATCTCGGCATGGAAATGTAATAAACTTTTCCTGATTATTCTTTAATTACACTTGCTATAGTAGCTAATGAAAAAGTATAAAATATAGATAAGACGTCACATTATGCAATCGGGACTATCAATGCTCAGTGGTTCAATATGCACTAAGGCAGCCAAGGCCAAGAATCAGTGGCCCACATTCGAATATCCGGATTAAACATAAAGCATTCTTAAGGTCCATTTCGGTGCAACGCCGTTGGCTTAACGTCAACCTTATTTAAATATATTTTGATGTATGCCACCGAGTCTTTACAACACCGTCCTTTAATGCTTACAATACAATGTGAATTTGGTGCATATTCTGGTTATAACATCATACTGGTGATGCCAGCGTCCACCATTTACTACATCAATATTTACCATTTTCAACTCTACTTTGAACGTTTACAATTTTTAAACCTACTTAGATGAGGAAAAATGCAAAGTTAAATTACGTCATTTGACTTTTTTTCGGATACTAGTTAAGTGAAGAGGAGATCACATCAGATCCATGGTTAGGAACGTTTTCCAACCAAACTGCAAGTAAGCTCAGATATTTCAGTTTTGCGAGAAAATGCGGGTGTATCAGAGAACCGAAATGCCGCAGATGTGCCGAGCTCGTAAAGGTAGACCTTCCTGCCATATTGGGAAATTTTTATACCATAGTTATATCATCGGGTTAAAAAAAAACTTGCCGCAACAAAGGAGTTTACCCGTCACCGCTTCTGATCCCGCGCTGGGTTCGGCTAAAATTTAAGTCGGTTGGCAATCATAATTGTTGATATGAAATTAAAGTGTTACGTATGAAGCTAAAGGAACGATTGTCTCTCATTAAATAAACCAATAAAATAGCTTGCAGTCGCTCCTGAACCTAAAAATGGCTAACTATAATGGGAAAACCTTGATATACACGTGCCATAATCAGTCGAATATAATAGAGAAGCAAGCAAGATACATTTAAATGCATGCCACGCACTCGAACGTTTCATGGCCTTGTTTGTTTATTGGGTGGTTCACGACGCACTTTCTGCACATTCACGGCTAATGGCGCCTCCCACACTGTTTCGCCGGTGGGCCGCGGGATTGGGAAATGTTCCGAGCGGCGCTGGTGTCGAAGCCAGGACCTTTGGCACCCAGAGCCCAGCACCTTAGCCACTCGGCCACCCCCGCCCCCGTTTCGTGGCCTTCTAACGAATCATGCACAAGAGGTTTAAGCAGCCTCCGCAACGAAAGCTAGAATCGGCTGCACGGAAACATGCAAAAGCAGCCGGCGGCCACCGCGAATTGCATCACCCTGTGCACAGCCTGGCAACCGACGACTCCCCCGACATACCGGCCGGGCCGGCCGCAGCAGGTGTAGACCGATCCGACCCGGCGACCGACCGGCGGGACCGGCCGCGCGGCTCCCGCTCCACGTCCAGGGAAAGTGCGTCATCGCAGCGCGATCTGGCCGATAGCGGCCGGCCGCCGGCCGCTCGGGGGCGGGAACCGGCCGCTGAATCACGGACCGGTCGGCCGCCGGCCACCGGCGGCCGGTGATTGGCCGCCGCTGACCCGGCCGCCGGTGATTGGCCGCCGCTGACCCGGCCGCCGGTGATTGGCCGCCGCTGACCCGGCCGTCGGTGATTGGCCGCCGCTGACCCGGCCGTCGGTGATTGGCCGCCGCTGACCCGGCGTCGGTGATTGGCCGCCGCTGACCCGGCCGTCGGTGATTGGCCGCCGCTGACCCGGCCGTCGGTGATGGCCGCCGCTGACCCGGCCGTCGGGATGGCGCTGCCCGCGGGGGGGCGCGCCCGGGGGGGGGCGCTGCGGCGGGGGCGCCGCTGCCCGGCGCGGGGCGCCGCTCCGCCGCGGGGGCGCCGCTGCCCGGCCGCGGTGTGGCGCGCGCCCGGCGGCCGGGGGCCGCCGCTGCCCGGCCGGGGGCCGCCGCTGCCCGGCGGCCGGGTGGCCGCCGCGCCGGCGGGGGCGGCGCCCGCGGCCGGGGGCGGCGGCGGGGGCCCCGGCGGGCGCGCCGGGGGGGGCGCCGCTGCCCGGCCCGGTGGGCCGCCCGGCGCGGTGTGGCGTGCCGCCGCGGGGGCGGCGCCCGCGGGCGGGCCGCCGCTGCCCGGCGCGGTGTTGGCGCCGCTGACCCGGCGGCCGGTGATTGGCCGCCGCTGACCCGGCCGTCGGTGATTGGCCGCCGCTGACCCGGCCGTCGGTGATTGGCCGCCGCTGACCCGGCCGTCGGTGATTGGCCGCCGCTGACCCGGCCGTCGGTGATTGGCCGCCGCTGACCCGGCCGTCGGTGATTGGCCGCCGCTGACCCGGCCGTCGGTGATTGGCCGCCGCTGACCCGGCCGTCGGTGATTGGCCGCCGCTGACCCGGCGGCCGGTGATTGGCCGCCGCTGACCCGGCCGTCGGTGATTGGCCGCCGCTGACCGGCCGACCCGCTGGCGACCGGCGCCGCACGGCACCGCGTCTGACACGAATGTGGCGCAACTGCGCCGTTCCCGGCCGCCGGCCCTCGTCCCCCAGCGCCGGAGGCTGCAGGAGGCCACGTCACGATTGTCACGATCCAGGTCGGTTATTGGCTTTACGACACATCGACCGCTGAGTCATGTGGCGTCGCCAATCTCTCACGCCGATCGGTCGCGGGCGAAGAGTAGCGGCAGGTCAGGCTTGAACCCACAATCTTTCGATTGTGAGACAAGCAACCTACCCCAAGACTACTCTTCCTCGATTATCACGATTCAGTGTCCTTCATTTCGTACTCCGATCAACCACACACGCCTGGTGCATGCTATCGAGATTGTGAAAAGTCACCTGCCGATTAAGATAACTCGGTGTCTTCCATAGAAGTGATTATATGACCCTCGCGCTCCTGGCTGGTGCTGTGAGGAGCCGCCTGTCCCTCAAGTGGTACTACGAGTCGCTGGCTGGTGCTCTGAGGAGCCGCATGCGACAAGTGGTCCTACGGAGTTAGCAGCACGTTTCTGACTGATGATTTGAGGAGCCGCCTGCCTCTCAAGTGGTCCTATGGAGTCGGCATCAACAGAGCCAACAGACACACATGCGACGTACTTCAAAAAGCCGCGAGGCTCCTCAGGACCTGCCTCGAACCACTCACACATTCATGTATGCAACGGGTGTGCTCAATAGGCTGAAAAGATGCAAACATAGGAATCACATGTGCTTCATTGCTCATCGGTTGACTCGAGTCCACACAAATACGGAGGAGTAGCCTGCGTTCAGGGAGAAATCGCAACAGTGTCCGATTGGTGCTGACTGCACTCAATCGACCGTCATTCAAATCGAAGATTAAACAGAATGCAAGCTGAAAAGGTTTTCTTGTTTTCTTTTCTTTTTCATTCGTTTTGTCTTTGATAGAATGTTCGCGAATAGACATGAAGAGGATGATAGCATTCGCAAATATGCTCCATTCATTCACAACGTCCCTGGATGCATGTCCAGGTTTCTACGGCTCCTATTTGTTGTCGATCCTGACTGATGTTAAAATTTACAATAATATCGTTTGCAGCCTGGATTGGCCCATATTCCATGGAGCCCGGCGGCCTGCCTGGCTTATCTTCACTTGTCTTGTTGCTATACTGACGACTACAGATGCTACGGGATGGATGAGAACCACATTCGGGGAAGTTCGCGAAGACTGTTCAATAGAAATATAGACGGACACATGACATCGCCACGTGTTTTTTCATTTGCCATTTGTCTGCTTCAGTAAGACTTTATGGGCCTGGGTACGTTCCTTTTGGCTTTTGACCCCTCGGAAATGTTTATGTTCGGTTGTCGTTCCTGCAGAACGCGGATTAGTCAGTTTTGTAATATTAATTTTGTTTAAATATCTTGCAATACTTAAGTGTACTCACATTGGCGTGGGCTGGTTTGAAATCAAAGATGGGGTGCTGGAACGACGCGGCGGAAGTCGTTACTGCGACAGCACAGCTTCGTGCTCCGTAACTTTGCGACTGTATTTAGCTTAGCTCGCAAATATTTGGGAAACCCGGTCTTATGAATGATTGTGCGAGCACATGAGCCATGTACCAACACTACACCGCTCTTGGCCTTCGGGGTCCGTCCTCTTTCAAACCCTCTAAAGTGAGGGTAAATGGATCATCTTCACAGAAGGTAAAATGACCCGGAAAAAACCTCCAGGTTACCGAGTCACAAGGCCGTGGCATCGAGTACGTTACTCCCTGAACATGCCGTCTGAGCACGTAGCCTACTTAAATACGCGCTCCTCAGGCTCTCCAGAGTCATTACAGAGTCATCGACGTGCTAGAGTGAGTTTCTCAACACCGTACAAACACCGGTAATTTCACGACGAGAACAAGACATGGGGAGCGTTGTAAGACATTGTGAGTGTCATGGGGAGCGCTGACGGGATTTGTACGGAGTCAGCAGTCGCCACGACACAGCCGCCCATTCCCGGGATTCATGTTTGATGCTGAATTGAGGTCACCGAGTGCTACTGCAGTGTTGGGCAATGTTGCATCAGCTGACAGAAGAGTTTGGAAGGTGCTACGAGCCATTCACCAAACTTCGCCATGCAGCATGCGGAAGCCATGTTTGCTTCAGCGGTCGGTGGTGAGAGCGACCTCCGCAGATGTCAAAAAAAATCGACAAGGGCATTAAGCAGACAAGCAAGCAACGGCACACATGCTTTTGTGAATGGTGTGTGATTAAATCGCCATGTGCCTACATAGACATATGTAACACAGCTGCATGCATGGGGAGCAGAAACCTTTCGGACAACAATGGCGCTGGCTTTCTGACTTTCTCATGTTAAGCCTCTGTCGGGCGGGGAAATATGATGCAATACAAAAGCCTGGCAGTAGCAGGGTGTTCATGCTCTATATTTATGTTCGCACTGATTGTATCTCCACAGCTTTGCCCTACATCGCATGCAAGATATTAGGTATTGTGTCCATATGTCGGCTGTGGCAAGGGATGGATTCAGGAATTATCGGCATCATTGCAGGTTAGGGTGTTTACAAGATGCGTTTCATACACGTCTATATTCGTGAAGGAGAAAACGAGGCTGGGCTGGGTTAGATTATGTTAGGTTAGCTTCTCCTAGCTTGAAATATTTATGCTTAACCATCGTAGGGCCAGGGAAAGGCTCAAGGGGCTCCCCTCAGATTTGTATGCAGTAGTGACCAAACGAGGATATACGGACACCACATTTTCAGTAGCTTATTATGTATCTGCTTTTCATAAGTGTACGAATTTCAGGTCCAGGTCGTCGAAGGCTATTGACCTTTAACTGGTCAAAGGGAGTGATGTTCGAAAATGGTGAAAGTCCCACCAATCAAAGTAGTCGCAGCATAGAAACACATTACTCGGAGCACGCTGCCCTATCATCAAAACGAGCAAACGACTATCTCCAAATGTGAATTTACCCGCGCCGTCTTTCCGGTCAGATCCTCCCACCCCGTCTCGCGGGGGGTGGATAGTAACCCCTCTCTAAAATCCAAGCTAAGCATCGCACGAAAACGAAAGAGGTGTCATCGGAAAGCGCTTGATGAGTAGAGTCCGGGTCCACCCCCAAAACAATTTTCCCCCAAAAGTGACGTCACCAGGGTGGCTAGATTTTCACGACTTTTCACGACTTACATTATGTTTTTGGCTCTGGGGAGTTCATTTTGGGAGATATATGAAGAAAACAAAATTATTTGGAATGAAACAAGGACAGCGAAATCGACCAGGGCTTTAGTTTTCTGCCCCCCCCACAAAAAAAAATTATTTGAAGATTTTGAGTTTTCAAGTTTTCTTTAATTTTCTTTTTCTAATATGTAGAGCAGACCGAGAAACATTGTTGGAAGTCAACTTGCCCTAATAAAAAATGCTTACTTTAGCCAGAATCCTCTATTTGAACTCCATTTTGGCAAATACGCAAAATTTATATGTAGTCAAAAACAAACAAACAAAATCCACTGGTACGTTTTGTTGCATCCCTAAAGATAAGCAAACGCTGAAGGTTTCATTAAAATATCTGTATCCGTTAAAGCGTGACGACTGGTTGAACCTTTTTGGAGGTGACCTCACTTGACCTTGATTAACTCGTTGACCCTAGATGACTTGACTTCAAAATATTTGGAACAGCATATCAAATTGATGTGGGAAAAGGTATGCCAAATTTGGGCGCGCTGCCGTGCGCCGTTCGTCCACTATCCGCGAGAAACCTGAGGGGGCGGTTGAAGACCCCCCGAGACGATACGGGTTAAGGTCACGTTTACTGACCTAAAGATCGGGACAATTTGTCATATTGTTTCCGTATTAGGTGGGGAAATTCAGTTGGGGAGCATTTTTTTAACGCCAAAAATGATAGAGCATGAAATAAGCATTCTGAATCAATGTATATGTCCAAGGTGGATGAAACAAAGTCGGGTCACTTATGTATATTCTACACAGTGCCATATAACCTAGAATGCCGCTGTTCATCGCGAAGTGATATCTGGAATTCAGTTTCAGCGACTACACCAGTCATAATAGCGGGGGATTTCAACTCACACCATCCACTGTGTGACACTCGCTCATCGCACCATGACCACAGAGCACCCACACACTCATGGCACTCGACAGCCAACACAATCTCGCAATCCCAACACTGGCTCACCAACCTACCTTGTCCAAATCAACCCACGGCATCACTCCACGACCCCAGACATCACCCTTCCATCCTCACGCATCTCTCTCTCCCTCCCTCTCTCCCCCTATCCTGGGAATGTGACCCTGATCCTCACCTTAGCGACCATGCACCTATAACCATTACCCTCAACCAAGTCCTGACCACCGGTCCACCCACCTGGCTGATGGAACCTCATGAAAGCCGCCTGGACCCCTTTCTCACAATCCCTAGCCGCTCAAACTGTTCAAAGCCCTCACCTCACACCGTAACAGTTCGCAGACGTTATTCTCACTATAGCTCATCAACACATACCACAAACAAAACCCCGACACCAACACCAACCTCGCGCGGCTCCCTGGTGGAAAGACTGACACCAGGCGATCCGCGAGAAGAATCACTTTCACGACATAGATATGAAAGACACCGCACACCAGAAACACTCACAGCGTACAAACAGCACAACAGCACAAGTCGCTTTGCAAACGCATCATCAAAAACGCCAAAAAGAGTTCCTGGAATGAATCTTGCAATCAATTTGATAGTTTCACCTCACTCTGAGAAATTTCGACGTTTTTGAATGCGTTCCAACACCGGCAAAGACACCGAATTAAAACCATAATGCTCAGACTCAACAAACGCACCACCATAGACCCGCGACTTATCGCAGACATTTTCGCACCCAACTATCACCTTAGATCATCAACACTCTCATGTGACACCACGCCCCCAATCAGACATACACGCCCACATCTTTACGACACTAAATTTACACTAGCAGCATTACAACTGGCGACATCAGACTAAACTAAGCCAAACACTGACCCAACTCTCTGCGACTTGCACCGTCCTGTCGCTCTAACCAGCTGCTTTCATAAACTCTTCAAGCACAAAAGCTAATCTCTGCTGTCCAACCAGACTCTTACTTCCTAACTGATCTTGCCTAGATAATCTCACCGACTTTATTACACACATCCAGGAAGCTGCTGCGAGCAAAAGTTCCACTGTCGCCGTCCTTCTGAACCTAAATACGCCTACGACACCACCAGCATAACACAATTACTACACACTTGCATAGAATAGACATGCAGGCCCGACCATTACACTATATCCATTTCTACTTATTAAATCAATAATTTCAAGTCAAAATTGGGCTACACATTTCAGACACATTAGGCAGGTACATGTACTTACTTAACTGTCTTTTAAGGTGTCGCCACGAAGAACCTACCCTGGATCTTTAATGAAAGCGGCAAAATATTCGTCAGTTTCCACTCACTGTGATCATGAAAGCTGCACCAGCCCCCGGCACTGATCATCACGGTTGAGGAGATCACCACTTGCGACGAACATTCAACATTGGGTTCCTTTACGACGCATTCAACCGCTAGGCTAATTCAACGGCGTCGTCAACCTCTCACGCCGATTGGTCGCGGGTGGACTCGGCAAACGTCGTCGGTTGTGAGATTCGAACCAGTGATATTGCAGTCCAGAGTCCGACGCTTTTACCAACTGAGCTACCGCGACCCCTCCCCCTCCAAGATAACCCTGCTACTTGTGACGACGAGGAAGCCCTTCTGCTCTGAGCAGATTACCTGTTTGTGCTTTATCTCATAGGTAAAGCCTGTGGCCAGCCGTCGAAATGTTCTTGGTAGAGTTTGTTCCGGTCATCGACGCAAAGCTGGTATAGGCGATCACCAAGGTTATGGACAGTATTCACGCCCAGGGACTGAAGTAATACAGTTCCGAAGAAATTGAAATGTCTGGAGGAAGTCAGCGCCGCTTGTTCACTTTACGGGTGTTGCTCAGCTTGTGCACACCACCAAAGTGTGAACGCTTGGTGTGTGTTTTTCTGCCAAGTACGTGCACGCTACCGAGGAGTGCCGATGTGTGACGTTGCGCCATTTTACTGGTTTGTTCAACGGCGCAGCGGTTTGTCTTCACGGCTTGAATCAACTTTGGTGCTTCACTCGAGCATCGCCTACGCCAGTTGTCAACCTGATGTGTAAAACTGTACTTGATGTGCATTGTTCGTGACTGGATGCCACACCTGTGCACGTGATGACTCAAACACCACTATCCGAGTGAATGGGCATTCTTTTGCGGCAAGCCCGTGCTGTACGCTCCCCACCGGACCACCGTGGTGCATCGCGTGCGAGGCACGACACGGACGAGTATCAATGGCGCTCCAGAGGTGTCCTGAAAGCGCCACTGGAGCGTTCGAAGCACGCTACGGACGGGTTTCATCGGCGTTAGGAAAGGTTGCTGAAGTTAGTCATTAGGGCTTTAGGGCGCATCGACTATACTGGTCATGTAGCGCCCAAAGGGTTGCTGAAGATAATATTGGTGTCTAGAGGGTGTACGCAGAGTTGTATGAAATGGTCGACTGGTTGGTTATTGGTTTCACGACACGTCGACCGTTGAGTCATGTAGCGTCGCCAGTCTCTCACGCAGATTGGTCGCGGGCGAAGAGTAGCGACAGGTGAGATTCGAACCCACAACCTTTCGACTGTGAGACGAGCGACTTACCCCTAGGCTACTCGTCCCCGTCTGAGTATGGTCGAGTTCCGACCGAATATGTTCGGTGTCATGATGATATATATTGATCGGTGACATGAGGACACGTGTTTAGGATTGGTCTTGCATGTATCAGCAGCGCGTACGCTGGGTGTGCATATGGTGTCAAGCTGTGTTCAGCATGGTGTTTTTGAAATCACGGTACTACTGCCGCTCGTGCTGCAAAAGGTGACAAATGGGACACGCCAGGCAGTCACTTTTTCCCTCTTTGTTTATTGGTTGGTTCACGACACATTTTATGCACATCCACGGCTAATGGCGCCGCCAACACTGCTTCGCCGGTGGGCCCCGGGATTGGGAAATGTCCTGAGTGGCGCTAGAGTCGAACCCGGGACCTTTGGTACCCATAGTCCGACACCTTAACCACTCGGCCATCCCCGCCCGCACTTTTTCTCTCTGTGTTCACTTCGAACATCTCCGGTGAAGTTCTACAACGTGTGGAGGCGCGCAGATGCGTGGCGGTGGGATCACGAACGCAGCACAGTTCAAAAGCCGAACATCCGAATCGGGCCGCTCGGCGGCGGGCTCTCAGTCCGGATCTGGGGTGTCGGTAGCTCAGTGGTTAAGCTGAGCGTCTGGCAAGCCAGATGTACGGGGTTCGATTCCCCGCGATGCCCGCCCTTTCTGCCAGGGTGAGAGGCAGGCGACGCTGTATGGCCTCAGCTGCTGAGGGCGTCGTAAAGCCACAATCCAATCCAATCCAGTTCGGATCTGGATCGAGCGGCCGGCGTGGCGGTGCGCGCGCGCCAGCTGTGGGAGGCCAATCGCGCCCAGACCTGCGCCGGCCTGTGACGTCACGGCACCTGGCCGGGCGGCGGCCCTCGTGGTCGCCGCCGCCGCCGCCGCCGCCGCCGCCGCCGCCGCCGCCGCCGCCGCCGCCGCCGCCGCCGCCGCCGCGCGCGTCCGCCGTCGCCAGAGCCGCGGCAGGTGTCGCCGCGCCGTCGCCGCCGCGCGCCGCGCCGCCGCCGCCGCCGCCGCCGCCGCCGCCGCCGCCGCGCGTGTTCAGACACGTCGCCAGAGCCGCGGCAGGTGTCGCCGCACCCAGTCGCCGTGCCGCCGACGGTCGGCGGGCCAGTTCCAGGAACCGATCGGGCGCGCGGGGCTCGACGGCGCCCCTTCGCCGAATGGGCGCGGCCACTGACCCCCGTCGTCCGCCAGCCTTGAACGCCCGCGCGGCCGGCGACGGCCGACCCGCGTCCACCCACCTGCCGGGGTCCTGCCCAGTCCCATAGACTGGCCGGCCGCTCTGAATCCCAAGGCCGCCGGACACGTGGTCGTCTGACATACCGATAGTCGGGGCGGCCGCCTGCCTCCCGGGCGATCCATTGCTTGGCATGCGCCAACATCCGGAACCCCAGTGAGCGTGGCATAGACCGACGTCTCAAAGTTAGTTATTAGGGTTTTAGGGCGCATCAACTGCAGTGGTTATACAGCGCCCATAACGCCTTAGAGTCCTACAACGTTTGCGATTAAGCTAATTCAGATCTAATTCATCCTTCATCAATTACAATAAATTACATAATAACATCTAATTTATCCAAGCCTTCTTCAAAGTAGATCAGTCGTATTTGCGCATTCCTATGGCAGTGATCCGGTGACATTCTTGTAAGTTGTAATAGCACAGTAGTCCTCTTCGCCAATAACACTATGGCAGGCGCATTTCCCTTGCAGAAATCCTGTGGACTTTAAGCCCTCATACTATTGTACAAGACGTACAGCTTATGCGCATGCACAGCGATATACATTTAGTGTGGCCGCATTGCCCTGATGTCCCAAACACGAGCCGATATTTACTTTTGCCCTGCCAGGGTCGCCGGGGATGTCCGCCTTCTGGATCGCAGTGCACCACCGGGCAAAAGTGGGCGTGCCTGCAGATCGCCCGTCTGCGAATGCGGCTAATCACACTGCTGTCGACTCTCTGGTGTTTACGACGGACTACGTGCTCTTCCGACGCAGCTGGGGCGGGGAAATATTTACTTTTGGTGGCGCATAGCAGCTCACAGCGTAAGTTCGGCCGAACTATTGCTTATGTAAGCCTTATGTAAGTGAGGTTTAGTGAACCGTGCCCCGCCTTCCTCAACGTCGTCCGCCATAGTCTTGCTTTGCGGAGTGCAGCTCCACCATACGGCTCGAGGTTTTTAGCGCGTCATTTGCGAATGGCATGCTGAAGGAAACACACCGAGACCGCCTCAAGAGCAAGGACATCACGTAACCTTGATGACCTAGGATGGATCAGCTTGATGTTAATAAACAATGACAACCACTAGACACCAAGATGACGATGAGTCAACAGTTGTGATGTTCTGAAGGACATTTGAAATCGTTGATCTTCATCCTCCCACATTTTCTCATGGGAAAACCTCCGAATAAGGTTTTTCATCGACCACATTTGGAGTTGTAAAATATACATATTGCATGCCGCTTAATTCCACATTGCCTCATGACTTCGACCAACGCTCATGACTGTGTGATGCAAGGAAGGATTCGAACAATTTCACTTGCTATTATTGCTGGATTATTTTAGTTGGGAACGTAATTTTCTCGATATTTTCAAGAAATACGAGTGCAATAGATTAGCAAGAAAGAGCGACACTAAGAGAAATGAAGAAGAAAATGCACTTTCAGGTTTTCTAAACATGGCTCGGGAGTTAACCAGCGTGTGCTTCTACCCATTAATGCGGTAACCGGACAAATGTATGTAAAGCAAATGTAAATATGGCAAATGTGCGTATGCACAAAAGTGCGTATGCGCAAATGTACGTAAGCGCAAATGTACGCAAGCGCAAATTTACGTATGCGCAAATGTACGCATGCGCAAATGTACGTAAACGCAAATGTAGCAAGCGCAAGTGTAGGTAAACGCAAATGTGCGTAAGGCCAAATATATATATATGCGCAAATGCACGTATGGTAATTGCACGTATGTAAACGCAAAAGTAAGTCAGCGCAAATGTACGTAAGTGAAAATGCACGTATGGCAAATGTACGTATGCACAAAAGTACGTATGCGCAAATGTACGTAAGCGCAAATGTACGCAAGCGCAAATTTACGCATGCGCAAATGTACGTATGCGCAAATGTACGTAAGCGCAAATGTACGTAAACGCAAATGTAGCAAACGCAAGTGTAGGTAAACGCAAATGTGCGTAAGGCCAAATATACATATGCGCAAATGCACGTATGGTAATTGCACGTATGCGCAAATGTGCGTATGCGCAAATGCACATAAGAGCAAATGTACGCCTGGCATATCCACCTAACCAAATGTGCTTAACCGCAAATGCACGTTCGCCGAAATGTTCGTACATTGGCTCATACGTACATTTGCTCTTGCATTCTTTTACGTTTAGGTAGCGTTGCGCTTACGTACATTTGCGCTTACGTACTTTTGTCATTACGTAGATTTGCGCTTACGTACTTCTGCGCTTACGTACATTTTTGCTTACGTACTTTTGCGCATACGTACATTTGCGCTTATGTACATCTTCGCATACGTACATGTGCGCATACGTACATTTACGCTGACGTACTTTTGCGCATACGTACATTTACGCATACGTACATTTCCAATACGTGCATTTGCGCTTACGTACGTTACCCATACGTACATCTGCGCTTACGTACAATTGCCATACGTACATCTGCGCTTACGTACATTTGCTTACCTACATCTGCCATATGCACATTTGTCCTTATGTACATGTGTGCTATAATCCATTAATGCACTTCCCATTTAGAGAAGCACCACACGATGAGTGTATAACTGCACGGAGAGGGGACTAGCGTTATAATAATCATATCTTAGCACGGATTTTGTCAAGATGTGCGTGAATGGAGTAGTTGAAATTTCGCCGCACAAAATGCAGACTGGATAAGCGAGGTAAATGACGCCGCCGCATAGCGAGAGGTAGGACTGCCCGAACAATTAGCATGTGAAGAGGGAATAACGAGCTCAGTGCGGCAGAATATCCCACACCTCGTGTTGAAGGTGGGGTGTGAATGGGGGAGTGAATTTAATGCTTGCTAACTGTTGTCTTACGCTAGATGAGATAAGCAAATCATATGGAAGCTGAATTATTATATCGCCATGACATGGTATATGCTGCATGTGAACGATATTGCATAGCACTCTATACTACTATGTGCCATGCTCGGTGGTCTTTGCCGTCTTTTGAGAGAGAAAAAAATGATGCGAGCATTAAACACGCACCATGTTGCGTAACTGCCAAGCGACTTCAGTATACAAACTGAAGCCTTCTCCTAGACCCTTAAAGCTAATTACGTGTGAAAGTGAAGGATGAGCTAATTTATCCCCGCGTATATGCAAAAGAGGCTTAAGCAGCGACCTGACAGGAGGCCAACCGATCGTTACGCTACTTTAAACATTAATAAAGTGCCGTCATTCCAGCTATGCACCATTTGAATTACGACGTTTATACAACGAATGCACCACGTTCCTCCGCCTGCACTCAGAACAAACTCGACCTGCTCTTTAATTTGTATCATTGTTTTACCGGCTTTCAGCACATCGGTTCTTCTGAAATACTCACAATGTGTGTTGGCTCTGGAAGTGTTTGCGGCGGCATATCCGGCGCCAGTGCGACCTGGCATGGATTTCGCACCGCAGTCGGTCGCCGGCCGTCGGGTTGGAGCGATCGGCAACGTGTTGTGACTATAATCCGAAGGCGCCGGGTTCGAGACCAAGGAGGGGCAACACGACCGTCAGCGACTTTAGTGGAACCGCTGAATGGTGAATGTGTCGCACCCGAGGGGGTCCATCTTCCTTATGCATGTTTCAGTGTGTTTGGCTCTAGAACACAAAAGGCCGTTTTTCCGCGATGGATACTCACCGAGCCTCACTCGATGACGAGATGCTCTCGACACATGTCCTCACTCGCCAATTGCTCCTCGTAGCAACGGCGCCTTCTACTGCTGGTGCGTGGGAAGTCGCACACAAATGCCAGTGCTTGCTCCCGGGTACATCTTCCATCCAATTCAACGCATTTCCGCAAACTAAACACGCCTGTCGTCTGAAGTAACAGACAGACCAACGTGCGCAAACACTCCGCTGGGGTACTTCATAAATGGTGAAGGCAATGGAAAGACAACTCCAAAACAAACAGACGTCAGTTTCAATGGAAACATTACCATGCTGCTGCGAACATGCACGCCTAATATGAGCGCTTGGAACACTAGCGCCGGCGAGAAGTGACCAGAACAGTGAGTAGAACAGTTTCACACCCTGGAGCCGGCCCCGTTACGGTGACCTTGAACCGTGGTGGCTGTGTGCTCGTACTCGTATTTATGTCTGCTCGATGGCGTGTGGAGATACTTGTCTCACAGTGCGGGGCCCAGGCGTCGACCTCCGCCAGCCCGCCGGAAACCACCGCACTGAAGACGTCTCGTATATAATAAAGGAGAGGCTCGACAGGGTGGAGCAGCTGCCCAGTGTCATCGAGGAGAGGCCCTATGGGGTAGAGCTTCCCAGTGTCATTGAGGAGGGGCTCTACTGGGTGGAGCCCCCCAGTGTCATTGAGGAGGGACTCTACGGGCGGGACCGCCCAGTGTTATCGAGGGGAGACTCTACGGGGCGGAGCCGCCCAGTGTCATCGAGGAGAGACTCTACGGGGCGGAGCCGCCCAGTGTCATCGAGGAGAGACTCTACGGGGCGGAGCCGCCCAGTGTCATCGAGGAGAGACTCTACGGGGCGGAGCCGCCCAGTCGAAACGCGACGCGGCGCTGGTGACTGCGCTGCCCGGCCGCCAGCACCTCCTCGAAGTCCCCGCGCCGAAGGGTGCCAGGGCATTAATTGTGATGGACGGCATCATAGTATCGCCAGGCATTTCCGAAAACAATTTCTCACCAGGCTAGTGTAAGAACTCAACACAAAGGTCGCCCCAGCCCCGGATGGAAAAACACCCTGGGTCTTCGTTTTTGTTACCGAGGTTATCCTTCCCATAAAATTACCCAGACTACCAATGGCTCTCTTTTTTTTCTCGCTGAAAGACTGATAATGGTGCTGCTTGACCATAGAACTGGGCAAGCTGTGTATTCTCAGAATCGCCATATTCTCCTACCTCTTCGTAGGTAGGCAGAGGTGCCCTTCCATACCCTCATGGTCTCATGTTAAATTACGGGGCGTAGATAGAGATTATGGCTCCAAGTCATGGGAGGTCACACCATTCGCCACCCAATTCTTTTTCGCAGGATAGATATTGTGGGAAAAACATATAAAAGTCTGTATATATGAAACCATTTCTAGTACAAAGTTTGATTGAAGCTCTCTCAAACCAACTGTCTGGCTGGTGACATTTTTGATGGGTCCAGCTCTGACCATGACCGTGTTCAGATATTAATTGGTTGACTTGGAGAGGAATGAGTGTGCAATGCCTACTCAAACAAGCAAAAATAAAAATAAGTGATGAACGAAACATCAAAATTATGAAGAAGAGCATACATGAGAGGAAGCAAGGTGGAAGAAGGCAAAAGAAAGCCATTAGGCGTATCCTGGTTCAGGAAAATGTCATAAACACAGTCCACTGCATGTCACTGAGTCTGCTCATATTTCCTACTAGGGTATTCCCTATGCGTTTCCTAAATGCAATTTTTTGTGGCAATCATCAATTATATGGTTATCTGGGCAGATCTTCGCAGTGCAGTCTAGGATAATTATTAAAACACTGATTGCAAAAACTGTTCTAAAACGCCGAGATAATCTGGTGTTGGCTATCAATTCCATTGGAAAATGTTACCAATTGGCAAGGACAGTTATGTGCGTATATGTTTGAACACAATGTATATGCATTGCTCGTTTAAGATGCCAAGGAAATTTGGCAGATTAAATTAAGTTCCGGGGCAGGGAGACCGGTGCCTAGCGTCCTCGTCTCTCGGATGCAGACAAAATTTGCTACAATTGGTTATCCGGAGCGATAAACACGCATGTCACAATATTACATTTGTCACTATTACACTAGAATGAATATCATCAGGGAAATTTGGTGACCTGGAGTGCAAAGGTATTTTTGAGTGACGATTTCGCTATCAAGAGACAGTTTCATATGAAAACAAACCATGTGGATGCATTGATAATGGTCATGTGTTGATATGCCTGGCATTATTTTCTTTATTTGACCGATGTACTTTAGAAGCAATCTTGTGACCTACCGGGAGGTCAACATATTTCATATTTTCCCTGGTTAAGAATATTGATTTTGCGGTGGTTATGCATAGCGTCACCGATATTTTAGGCAAGGTCAAAATAATGTTAGTACTTGTTTATATACACATGGCGTTTTAAAAACAGTAAAGCTACTAATTTTTGTTGATTTTTAGGCTTTTTGGTGTGGCGCTTCATTTTCTCGATCTGGTTGCACAATGCTGCATACTTTAATCATTAGACACATTTGCTAAGGCAACCCAGTATATTTTGAAGCGTGCGAAGATATTTTGAGATATTTATATGTATATGCATAGGTATATATATATATATATATATATATATATATATGTGCACCCTAGTATCATTTGAATCGCTAATAAAATTGAACGAAATATTTACAAGTCATGGAAAAGTATTTTCCATAGCGTGAATTAATTATTTTCCCTTTTGCATATGGAAGACAATTTTTAAACTACTTTTCCACAAACTTAAACAGGTGATCAACACTGTTCTGGGCGGACAGCAGTGGAACCCGCAATGTGTGCGTTTGTGCATATCATCGGCACGCCAAGTTTATGTTATCAGCTCCCGGTATAACCAACCTGACGTACCCCCTGGACCACGCTATGTGTGCTACTGGCAATATGGATTGCATGATGCGATTATGTGCGCTGATGTCCAAGGGAAGGCGTAGTTTTCCACTACGTGAGCCTGGCCCTGGGCGATCCGGATGACGATGGTGATTTTGCCAGCGAGACGCGGTAAAAACAGGGGGCTAGCACAGATCGATGCGAGCTGGTTGACTCGGTTGAGTCACGTTGGGAGTTTCTGGTTAGTCTGTGCACACACATGTCGTAACTCTCAAAACGCTACCATTTAGCTGATGGGAAAAGCAGCCACTTGAAATTTCCAAAGGCCTCAGTTCCACATGGTGACACAGTGGTAGTCGGAGATTTCTCCGAAAATTTGAGTTACTGTTTTGCTTCTTGTGATGAAACTAGACAAAATGTCAGCATGGTGGACTAATTCTTTCTTTGGCGCCCTCGCTCCCAAAATACAGACATCGATACCAAACTTGAGCAAAAATGACGATTTTTCCGATGGCTGCGCCGAACAATACCAGGATAAGTACAATTTCACTCACATCGCACATAATTCCGCGGACTTTGGAACCACATGCGAATGGCACTGCTTCGCCACATCACACGGCAAAAGTCCATGTGTTGTCATTGATGGTACGGTAAAAAGAGCAGCGGCGACAGAAAATATCGGGCGACCGCGTACCGACCAAGTTTTGTCAGCACAGGCGATGTTTGCCTCTCTGATAGAGACGTTCGAAACCATCATCAACTTTAGCTTGGTGGAAAAGGGGGAGGTGAGGAAAATTGCAGCGGCGCTTGCTTCACGTTTTGTTTTCACTGCCAAAACAATTAAGGGCACCCAGCAGTTCCTCCGTTTCGTTCCGGTTGATCAAATGCACCTGACAGTTTACGAATCTTCATAGGGACCTGGTAAAGCTGTCCGAAACAGGTGAAGTACGCGAAGAGTGGAACTGGAGAGAGCGAAACACGATCCATGTGACCTATCGGTGTGATGTTATATATAGCTACTCGTGTTCCTTGAGGCATTTCGTGTTTTGGACCCGTGGATACATGATTGTATGGCTGTGTGATCCAGTTTCGTACTGCTATGTACGTGTATGTGTGCATCATGATGCGTTCGAAGTGCGGAAAGTGTGTCGTGAGTAGATGCAGGCTATTATCGTCCACTGAACGTCTCAATATATTCAGAGATGCCATTGTAAAAGTGTTCATTTGTCAAAATATGAAGTACTAAGCAACCAGATACCAAGGGGACTAACAACAAATACAAGTGGATGGATGAGACGACGATGTTGAATACCCCAAATGCGCATTATATTCACGGAATAAATCCTTTCCAGTGGCAAATGCCATGAGAAATTCCCGGTGACCGCGTATAGTGGTGATGGGCTTGCAAGGCGTCCAAGCCAGCGCGTGAACTCTAGACCCACACAGCGCTTATGGCAAATCGTAGGCGACTGGCAGCCACACTTCACGGGCAGCATTACCCGTGAAATGTGGCCGCCAATTGGCTATCCGGACAGTGCCTTTGCACTAGGACACGCCTTCAGAGCAAGCAAATCTGATTTGAACGGGGCCGTTTTCGTCCGTAAAACAGAACCACGTTCGGACGTTTTAGAGAAGAAAAAGAATCTACTGATGGCGTTGACTGGGAAACTCGCAGATATAATCGAGCACCATGGATAATATTACTTCCACTGAGATATAGCATCTAGGAAGGACTACAGTGCAGTCGTCTGAACATTGGTGGGTTTATTCTCATATATTATGTCTGTATGAAATGGGCAAATTTCCCAAAAATGGAAGGATGAGAGGTACCTCGACCCAAACACAACCCGAAATTGGATTATGATCATAATGTACTTCGAAGCAAGCATCACCAGGCTGAAGAAGCTGGCTGCTAGTAAAAAAAACGCACTTCAACGGCCATAAATACCAAACAGAAAAGTCCCCTGAATACGGAAGTTCTTCTTCAGCTTAAAAGCTTAAAAGCGTACAAGATTCAAGCTTCTAAACATTAAACGAACTAATTTCATTTAAACCGGAAGTGTATGCTATTGAACAGACGGTGCCTTTCTTCGGCGTTCCTGATTCCGTGTGCTGCTCTAGACATATGATTCAGTTGTCAGTGGGGGCGGGGGGTGGCTAGCCAACCAACAGTGCTCTAAAATTACAGATAGCAAACGTTGTTGCATTTATTACACTCCCTTTGAAGATAGATGCACGCGTCAAATGCAATGCTCTGGTCTGTCTACAAAGCAAGTTTGATTTCATATGAAGCGACGGGCAGCTGCCGCCGCAATGAAATGTGCTGTTCGTTTTTTCATCAACAGCGCAGCATGAACCTTCTGGTCCCCATAGCGAAGTTGTCCAAGTTCAATAGCTTCACCTCACAGTGCACCTTTTCGTGGCATTGCTGCTAACTTTTCATTTTGCCCTTAAAATAGGCTCTGCCATGAAAACAGAAGTGATGACTCGATTGGCATGTGACGAAAGTGTACGTCATTAGCATAGCCGATAGTAGACTAATTTGAGAGACAATGCGGCCATTAAAGTGCGGTTCCCGTTCATGGCACGTGGCTCAAATCCACGACCTAGCACACCGGGCCTGGCCGCCTCAGCGCTTTAGCCGATGGGGCAGATTTTCCCTCGGCATTGATCGGGCTGGGGCTGGCATCTGTAGAACGGCGAACAATAGCACGGCGGCGGGTTCGGTCCGGGGTTGGCACAAGAGGGGTACAGTGGTGTGCACCGGTGGCCGGGTGGGCACGGTGTGGAGCAGGTCGTCGGGAAGCAGCAGTTTCCCTGCGTGTCTTGCCTGCACTTGGAGCCGGGCGCGCAGTCGCTGTTGCTGAAGCACTGGTCGCGCACACAGTGATATGTGCGCTGGTTGAGGCGGTCCGGCTCAAAGATCGGACCTCTCAAGACTGGGACGCAGCGCCGGCCCTTCGAACACGGCGGCACGCACGGACTAGGCGGCGGCGGCGGTGGGCAGTCGTCGTCCTGAGGGGGGCACCGGTAGGGCACGCAGTGGTATCCGCGGTGGCGCGGTACCAATGCCTTGACCAGGTCATCCACTATCGGGACGCAGCGCTGGTTCTTCCGACACGGCGGCACGCAGGGACTGGGTGGCGGAGGTGGCGGCGGCGGTGGCGGCGGAGGTGGGGGCGGCGGCGTCGGCAGGCAGACGTACCGCGGCGGACAGGCGCACGGCCGCGACAGCACACCGGCCGTGCACGAGCTCGACTTCCTGACGCAGACCAGACCGTCGCCGCAGCCGCCGGGACACGAGTTGGGCCAGCAGCAGCGCACCTTCGGGTAGAAGCGACACATCTCGAACGGCTCGCAGTCGCGCCTGCTGCGGCACTCGCGCACGCCGGCCAGGTAGTCCTGCGCGGAGCAGAGGGTCTGCGTGGACAGCAGCAGCAGCAGCGGTATTGCCAGCAGTGCGGCGGCCGCCATCGTGTCCGGGTCGTCGGACGGACAGAGATACTGAGTCGGACGGAGCTGATGTACTGAGATACTGTGTCGGACGGAGCTGATGTACTGGTGGTGAGCTGCACCGCCCGCGGCGAGGCGCCGAGCTGGACTCAGCTGTGCTCAGCCCAGCGAGGCACGACCACGCAGCGGGGAGCCGTCCAACATCCTGACGCCTGACAGCGGATCGACCGTGACGCCAATCAACGCGCTGACGCCACATTTGAATGTCAAACGGCGACATCCCCTCAGCTCCGCCCCCGTTTCGATCACTCCGCCCCCGTCACAGGCTGTGAACAACAGCCATCACCCCGCCCCGTCACAGGCTGTGAACAACAGCCACCACCCCGCCCCGTCACAGGCTGTGAACAACAGCCATCAGCCCGCCAAGGCACAGACTGTGAACAACAGCCATCACCCCACCCCGTCACAGGCTGTGAACAACAGCCATCACCCCGCCCCGTCACAGGCTGTGAACAACAGCCATCACCCCCCCCCGTCACAGGCTGTGAACAACAGCATCAGCCGGCACAGGCTGTGAACAACAGCCATCCCCCCGTCACACTCGCTGTGAACAACAGCCATCAGCCCGCCGGCGCTGTGAACAAACAATCACCCCACCCCGTCGGCTGTGAACAACAGCCACACCCGCCCCGCCGGCTGTGACAACAGCCATCAGCCCGCCAAGGCACAGACTGTGAACAACAGCGATCACCCCACCCCGTCACAGGCTGTGAACAACAGCCATCACCCCGCCCCGTCACAGGCTGTGAACAATAGCCATCACCCCGCCCCGTCACAGGCTGTGAACAACAGCCGTCACCCCACCCCCGTCACATGCTGTGAACAACAGCCACCACCCCGCCCCGTCACAGGCTGTGAACAACAGCCGTCACCCGCCCCCGTCACATGCTGTGAACAACAGCCACTACCCCGCCCCCGTCATAGGCTGTGAACAACAGCCATCACCCCGCCCCGTCACAGGCTGTGAACAACAGCCATCACCCCACCCCCGTCACATGCTGTGAACAACAGCCATCACCCCACCCCGTCACAGGCTGTGAACAACAGCCACCACCCCACCCCGGAACAGACTGTGAGCAACAGCCATCACCCCACTCCCGTCACATGCTGTGAACAACAGCCATCACCCCGCCCCGTCACAGGCTGTGAACAACAGCCATCACCCCGCCCCGGCACAGGCTGTGAACAACAGAGAATGCACTTTCCAATTCTTTGTTCGCCCACATGCGAGCTATGAGGGCCAATGAGGTCCATGCTCCGCGATCCATACTCCGAATATGGGGGTCCATACTCCGCGGCCAGGCCCGAATTGTTGGATTCGGTTTTGGACGCTGGAATATAAAATTATATAAAAGCTACACCATTGGATGCAATTCGCAGGCTTACTTACCGTCAATTCATGTCCATCCGCACAATCCGTGAACATGGCTCCTTTAGGTCACATTGTTTGTAATTACAAACGCTGAAGTACTCGGTGGCATTCGACCGCGGCGGTGAATGGCTGCCCCGGGTCAGCAATTCTCCGCAGCACGGCGGTTCTTTGGTTAGGGATTGTGAAGTTTGGAGCGCAACCACACTCCCCACCTTACAAAGCGGCGCATTTATTTGCCGGTCTTCTACTGCACCTCAAGACCAGACATCAGTCAGCATGCACCTCGGGTAGCTCCCCGAAGCGCGCCGTGAAGCGGCGGGAGTCAGCTGAATCCGCCTCCGCGCTTTTCCTCGAGACATTGATCACAGCAAGGACGGCACACTACCACACCGGCTTCAACTAAAACAGAATTGTCAGCGATGGAACGGCGCCTACTGTGGCCACAAATGCAGAGCTTCATTGTGTTTGTGATGGTCCGTTCAAAATGTCAGTCTTCGGATTCAGGACTGACGATTGAATCAATCGAGGAGCACATTTGGTGTGGCTGGCGGGTCTGCCACGATATGCTCACCAGCCACAAAGTGAGTAATAGCGATGTCAGCAATATGTTCGCGAATTAAAACCATTCTTGTCGAAGGCGGGTCGAGGCGGATCGAAAGCTGCCGAATGATTCGATTTTAAATGTTTAGGCCCATTGAAATCGATTGATCCTATGGCCTATTCTCTGAATATTCTGCTTTACTAGCCCGCTAATTTCATTGGATGCTCAGAGACACCCCGGCATTGCACGCAATGACAGCGTTCCTCCATTTCCAATTCCATTGGTTGGTTATTGGTTTTACGACACATTGACCGTTGAGTCATGTAGCGTCGCCAATATCTCATGCCGATTGGTCGCGGGCGAAGAGTAGCGACAGGCGAGACTCGAACCCACAACCTTTCGATTGTGAGACGAGCCATTTCCAATTCCAAAACAAGACCTGTCAACGCCATGTTCGCATGACATGTGCAAAACACAGAACTGCCATTTAACACTACAGCACTTCCTCACCAAACTTGCATTGCTGTCTCTTCGCGCCGCCTTAGAATGCAGGCATTCCTGAACAAAAATCAGCAGACGCGCAGCGCTTTAGGTTAAGAAATGGTGACAACAGAAAGCTGAGAATGTCAAGTAGTTGGCTAGTTGTTTTTTTGGTTGAATTTTACACTCAATTTAATTTCCATGTTTACATTTTTTTTAAAGAAATATAATCCGAGTTGTTGCTGGGGTGGCTTTAGGAACCAGGGTTCTATTGCTAAGCAGAGTTTGTTGCGTGAACCCTGGCACCACCACCCGATCCATAAATTCCAGTTGAACGATATAATTTTGATCGAAAGTTTAACGTGCCGTCAATCCACCGACACGGCCGCCCGGTAGCTCGTCCCCTGCCTTATCGGGCCGGCTGCCAACTGACACTCCCGGCCGGGGGTTAAATGCGAGCGCGCGAAGCGACTCGAACCCTGTGTTGCCAGTACAGGGAAGACCAGTGCAGGCCGGCGCTCCAACCAACTGAGCTACCGGGGCGAAAAACGCGGATGTGAAGTTCAAATATACTTCACACGTCTTGAGAGAAATTAATTCAAGAAATTAATTCAAATATACTTCGCCGGTCCGCATCTGCGACATTGTTTTTGCGTCCGAACGCGCCATTCATCTGGATCGTGCTGCCAGACTCCGATAAACATTGTAAAGAGGCCTATTATGTTTCGGTCGGCGCAGTGCAAGCGTCCGTGATGCCTCCGTACAGAGTATGCAATACGCCAGAGCCCTGGATAAATTGTACTCCACTTTCTGCAAAAGAATGTTCGGTAGAGTTGAAGTAAAACATCACAGTAGAGACTGCTAGCTTCGCCCTCTCCCGCCGGTCTACGGAAGCCTTCCCACTGTATCGAGCGCAGAGGGGACGAACAGCCTAGGGGTAAATTGCTCGTCTCACAATCGAAAGGTTGTGGGTTCGAGTCTCACCTGTCGCTACTCTTCGCCCGCGACCAATCGGCGTGAGAGATTGGCGGCGCTATATGACTCAACGGTCGATGTGTCGTAAAACCAATAACCAACCAACCAACGAGCACAGCGGCAGACATTAAGGTGATTACCAGCCTTTGGTGGCAATAGTAACCTAATTACCTTAACATGGTTAAGGCAATTAGGCACACATTAGGGCACACATTAAGACACATACATACTCACTGACGTAGTATGTATGTGTACATCCTATACGAAGTGCTTTCAGTGTTTGCACACCATGCATGCCGTACAAATGGCGCGCGTCCTGGAACGCAGCTGAGCTCATTGCCACCAAAGGCCCCCAAGCCTCTGACAGTACGCCACATTGCCACCAAAGCCCCCCAGCCTCTGACAGTACGTCACATTACCACCAAAGGCCCTCCAGCCTCTGACAGTACGTCACTTTGCCACCAAAGGCCCTCCAGCCTCTGACAGTACGTCACATTACCACCAAAGGCCCTCCAGCCTCTGACAGTACGTCACTTTCCCACCAAAGACCAGCATCTGACAGTACGTCACATTACCACCAAAGGCCCTCCAGCCTCTGACAGTACGTTACATCACCACCAAAGGCCTTCCAGCCCCTCGGAATACATCACATTCATGCATGCGAGCCGAATCTGGTTAAGTATATCTACATGTTATCCTAGGTAATGTCTGGCATCCGCTTTGAATCGTCTCCTTCGCTCAAGAAACACCGTCAGCCTCAACAAAGCTGTCTCGGTCCACCTGCCTTCAGAAGTACAGTCACAGGCGACTGGCGCTGACCAAACGCAAGCAGCGGAACAATATCGGCACTTGACGGTGGTGGACCTTCACCTCGGAGCGACGAGAATCGCCAGCCTCTGGTGCCTGCTGGTGGCGCACTGGCGCAGGCCCTGCAGCAGCCTCGAGACGCTGTAGAGCTCTGCACGTGCTCATTCCCGGCAGGTCTCTCCCACCGCTGACCCGACCGCTGAGTCAGCCACTGAGTCACCAACTGAGTTGGCCACTGAGCTAAAACCTGATCGAACCACTGAGCCAACCACTGAGCCAACCCCTGAGCCAACCATTGAGCCAATTGCGGAATCAACCACTGAGCCAACCATTGAGCCAACCACTGAGCCAACCACTGAGCCAACTGCTGAGTCAGCCACTGAGCAAACGAGAGGAGCCACTGAGCAACCGACAACCGACTCGGCCGCGCATACTCCGTCTCCAACTGGGTCATGTCATGTCAGGTCAGGTCATGTGAACGGCAGCAGATAATGACGGCGAAGACTGATCGGTGGTCACGTCATGCAATCCAGCGTTAAGTCACGTGACACACAATTCAGCGGCGTACGTAGGTTATTTTTACACGGGATGGAGAAACTTTTCCAAAGACCTGACGCGAAGCGACATTTCGCGAAACCGATTAATAAAATCATTAAATGTTCACGTCGAGAAGCATGCAGTAAAATTGTAGCAGCAGACCCTTCGAAGAACGAGTTTATAAAATGAGCGAAATATCACATAGAAATATCGATGCCATCCTCTGTTCAGGTGCACTTCTGAATAAATCACATATTATACTCCCTAACGCACTCATTTGTCTTCGCTGTCATTTCGCCAAGGAAGCAGCCACAGATGGCAGCGCCTTCACAAGCCACGGGTTGTATGTAGACGAGTTTGCGTTTCATGTTCCGTTTTTTTCCAACGCCGCTGAAGGGCAACAACTTCGAAGCCGTCTTCTGCGCCGTAGTCGTGTCGGTGGGCGAGAGGGCACACCATTGCTCTTCACAGCAAGCTGAATGTCAGCCACACCTTGCACGAGTTTCGGCTTCCTCGCCTGTTACCAGGTACCCCCGAACCGCAGACATGCCTGGGCGTTCGTCGGCGATTAGTTACGGCGTGAAAGTCCACAGTCAGGCGGTGGCCGTGAAGACGCTGCGCAGTATGGGGCCTGCCGGGGCGCGTTACCAAGGACAGACAATGACTGTGCGCAGCACGGCGACACCCGTTCTATGCGAACCGGCTCGCGGGTGGCGTACAGTCGGTCCCCCCTCCCGCCGAGCAGCTCACGATGTCGTGCACTTCGCGGCCCCGCAACACTCGCTACGTACGGGCCGGCGGGCGGATGACGCAATCGGTCGGTGAGCCCGGGGGAAGCTCATAAGATCTACTTTCAGAAGATCTACGTTCAGAAGATCTACTTTCAGAAGATCTATTTTCACAAGATCTACCTTCAGAAGATCTATTTTTACCAGAGCTACTCGCGGGTCTGAATGTTCAGAAGAATCTTCTGAAAATAGATCCTATGAGCCTCACCCGTTCGCCCGTCCAGCAGAGCCGCCCGGGGTCATGACATTTCGCGCTCGGGCCTCGAGCACGAGACGCGCCGCGTCTGGCCGCAAATGCCGCAGCCCGTGCATGCCGTCCGCCCAGCGACTGGGGGTGTTCGCCTGGCGTCGGGCGCCGGATCTTCGGATCTTCCGGTCACGATTATCGTGCAGTGGTACCATCCCCGACGCGGTTCTTGATGGATTCAGACTAATGCAGGTGGTTTTTACCGCTGATATGACAGCCTGCTGGAAGGGATGAACAGCGTTTTTGTTGCTTAAAGATTGTTTCCGATGTACAAAGTGCAGTGATTGTCATCGAGCCATGATAATTATTATGATGAAAATACTCCTGTTTGGCTAAAGCCATCCTCAACGTGCCTCCAAACCTAGTCGCCCAATATGAAAAGTAGTGCAATGCATCAAAGGGACAATTTTGGGAAATGTTTGGCATGATGAGCGGACATAATACCGGTGGCGCCGCCCT
The DNA here is from genome assembly GCA_034440575.1 of Imbricaverruca yamaguchii. NCBI lineage: Eukaryota > Metazoa > Arthropoda > Thecostraca > Neoverrucidae > Imbricaverruca > Imbricaverruca yamaguchii. The sequence continues at coordinate 940,432 of JAOTOL010001537.1, forward strand.
GGTGGTGAGTTTGTGAAGGAATACCACCAGAGTTGGCTTGCTACGTTTAATACAATGTTCTAGTTTCTAGAGGACGTACACGTAATTTCAAATAGTCATATTTGAACAACATTGAAACAAGCTCTGTTATGTTGTGTATTTGGTTTCATTATCACAGTTTTTTCGCCATGTCGCTTTGGCTTCAAAGTCAAATGGGAGCAATTGGCCACTGAATTTATTGTAAAACGAGTCATACATCCTTCGCATGATGCACTGACAACTTCCAATGTTCATAACTGAACTAAAATTGAACGTGCTATATTTTGATGTCGTCTTGAATAACCTCCATGCAATTTTAACCACCTCGTTGTTTCCACTCAATTCCAGTATTCGTGAATCAAAGTATCACATTATATACTTTTAATTGAATGTGAGATGATCTACACAAACAAAATAATTTCCAATAGTTTCAAATAAACCGGCATGGACTCAGCTTCGTTTTCATGTCATATTCGACTAGTTTTATACATACCTAACCCTGTCATTTTCCATCTTTTTACATGACGCCTTCACGCATTATTCAGGTTCTGGCATTGCTCGATGCACGTGAAGTGCCGACATTGACTGCCCAGAGGATCCGTAGGGCCTCTGTGGCAGCATGGCAAAATAAAGTTCCAGCCTTGATTAATACCAAGCAACATAGGCCCTGCTCCGCCAACATTCTGTATAAGACATTCACGGTTGTAGATGCATTATTTCAATTCAGTACTCATACGCCTAATGTTCTCGAGCAATATCGAGGGAACCTGTCTGCCTCAACTCCAATAGCGGCAGAAATAATTCCAGGCACATTGACTATCGTTTAAAATGTAAGAATCGCCCTGTAACTTCTGCGTTGGGGCCCATTACCGTCCGGGGAATGTTTCCGGGCCCGCCACCATCGATGGCCGTCTGCCTGCGGCGAGCCCCCGGCGGTCAGCCTGCCTATGGTGCATGCTTGCCAGAATGTAATTCCAGAAGAATATTCGCAAAGCAACAATATATGCAATATATCGGTGTAAGTGGAAAGGTAAGCCAACTTTAATCAATGCACTTCGCATCATATTTTATGGAGACAGTCTCATTAATCGCAACTACGTTCTTCGAGCACACGATAGTGAGCATCCGACCTCGCTTGTCGCGGGCGCATATTTCAGAGTTCTTGATTGGCATCAGAAACTTACATGTTCTATTTCTGAACTGTAGATCCCCTCCGCGATGTCCGCGGTAACATTGCGAGTGACGCCTAACGGTACGTGATGAAAGGCGAAGCTCTAAAGAGTCATATGGGCGCGTCGCGCGTCAATTGCAGATCCGAACGTCATCCACGCAGTTCTATTAGTAGCTGGCTATCGTGCACTTCTGTTATTGTGCACATACGAAAAAACTCATATGATGGATCCAACTCGAACGTTCACCTTTGGAACGCCAATACCTTTTTCATCTGTTTCTAATTCTGTCTTTGTTGCTCGGATCTGGACTTCTTATTCCAAGTTCGACTTTCATAAGCTTGCATCGCAACGCGTCGCCTGCAGTACTCTTAGCCTGTAATGAAAGACAGGGACGAGTGGGGAACTTGTCAGTTCGCCGCCTCAGGTCGCTCGGTCATCCGTCGCATCCGTTCGCCGTCTCACGTCACTCGGCCACCTGTCACAGCAGTTCGCCGTCTCACATCGCTCGGCTATCTGTCACATCAGTTCGCCGTCTCACGTCGCTCGGCTATCTGTCACAGCAGTTCGCCGTCTCACGTCTGTCACACGGTTCGCGTCTCACGTCGCTCGGCCACCTGTACAGCAGTTCGCGCTTCATTTTTAATCGGTTCGCCGTCTCACGTCACTCGGCCACCTGTCACAGCAGTTCGCCGTCTCACGTCGCTCGGCCACCTGTCACAGCAGTTCGCCGCTTCACGTCGCTCGTCTATCTGTCACATCGGTTCGCCGTCTCACATCGCTCGGCCATCTGTCACATGAGTTCGCCGTTCTGATCTGTCACAGCAGTTCGCCGCTTCACGTCTGTCACATCAGTTCGCCGTCTCACGTCGCTCGGCTATCTGTCACATCAGTTCGCCGTCTCACGTCGCTCGGCTATCTGTCACATCGGTTCGCCGTCTCACGTCGCTCGGCCACCTGTCACAGCAGTTCGCCGTCTCACGTCGCTCGGCTATCCGTCACATCGGTTCGCCGTCTCACGTCACTCGGCCGCCTGTCACAGCAGTTCGCCTCTTCACGTCGCTCGGCTATCTGTCACATCAGTTCGCCGCTTCACGTCGCTCGTCTATCTGTCACATGAGTTCGCCGTCTCACGTCGCTCGGGTATCTGTCACATCGGTTCGCCGTCTCACGTCGCTCGGCCACCTGTCACAGCAGTTCGCCGTCTCACGTCGCTCGGCTATCTGTCACATCGGTTCGCCGTCTCACGTCGCTCGGCCACCTGTCACAGCAGTTCGCCGTCTCACGTCGCTCGGCTATCCGTCACATCGGTTCGCCGTTTCACGTCCTCGGCCGCCTGTCACAGCAGTTCGCCGTCTCACGTCGCTCGGCTATCTGTCACATCAGTTCGCCGCTTCACGTCGCTCGGCCACCTGTCACAGCAGTTCGCCGTCTCACGTCGCTCGGCTATCTGTCACAGCAGTTCGCCGCTTCACGTCGCTCGTCTATCTGTCACAGCAGTTCGCCGTCTCACGTCGCTCGGGTATCTGTCACAGCAGTTCGACGTCTCACGTCGTTCGGCCATTTGTCACGTCGCGATGTCGATGTCGTTGGTTATATTGTAAACTGACTGAACGTAAGCTTCTACGTCACGGCACATACATGCACAAAAAGTCGCGTGTCTTCGCCTGGAATGTGATGATTTGACTTCTCATTCCTCCGTTGCCTGCTCACCCGGTGTAACTTTGTTAATAGGCTCTCAAACAAATTTGCACATATACAAACATACAAACACACACACACATCCGTTTCTAGTGAACGTTACTTGTGCGGTAAAATCGAGACGTTTCCACGATTTTCGAAACTAAGAGTCTTAGTTGGAAAATATGGGTGCCATATGCGCATTCATAATGGCTACACCACAAACAAAGATCAGATAAAAATAAACTCCGACACAGAGATAAAGCTGTGTGTCAATCATTCGTGACTTAAGGTTCAAATCTGATGACACAACTCTCATCAGGCATCGGGTTCATAAGAAGATGAGACATTAGAACGCAATCAAAAACTTAATGCGGACGTCATTTGTGTATGCGAACCCGTGTTGCAACACCAGGGCTGCTGGGGCTTCCCGTGCCGATCTTCGGTCGCCACCTGCGGAGGCACCTGTCCGACGCGCCGCCTGAGGCGGACTGATTTGCTCCTCGTGCTGCTGTATTTATCACGTGCATGATCACCGGCGTAACTGTTCGGTGATTTTTACCTTTTCTGCTCGGCGGTTGCATCATATTAACGCGAGGTTGCAATAGCGGCAAGCTCATTGTGGATTACCTCAAACAAGTCTGTATCCGTATCCGTAAGCATTTCAGTCATTGACACGAAGTTTCCGAGACGATTACCCTCTCGCACGAACGGTATTCCACACAAGGCATTCTAATTGGCTTGTTAACACAGTCTTAACAATTAATTCGAACACCACCTATGTATGCGAGCCCATGTTGTAAAACCATTGGTCTGTCAAAATTGCTGCACTGACACATGCATCCTATGAAGGTCTTTTGCCTATCCTGACCGACTCGTTTATATGGGATTCTCGTGATGCAGTCGCAGGATAGTTGATGCTTTTTAGTGATGTCATGCTGTTGCGCTACAGACCTGATGCCTATGTATATATAATTTGATTAATTCGGACTGAACTTGCTTGAAAACATGCAAATCCGATATCACACAAGCTTATCGAAACTGCACATTCACCGAAATTAGAGACTGTTTAACTCGAGTGGCTAGTCCACCTCTATTTGTACTGCCTATTTGTGTCACGATTGGGGCCATGCACTCTCCAAGTGTTAGGAATGCAATATGCGTAGGTGACTTAACTGACGTTTTACAACGACCCATCACCTGTCGAAACCGCCCCGGTAGCTCAGTTTGTTGGAGCGCTGGCCTGCACTGGTCTCCCCTGTCCTGACAACGCAGGGTTCGAGTCGCTTCACGCGCTCGCATTTAGCCCCCGGCCGCGAGTGTCAGTTGGCAGCTGGCCCGAAAAGGCCGGGGACCAGCTACCGGGCGGCCGTGTCGGTGCATTGGCGGCACGTTAAACTTTCGGTCTAAATTCTGCCGTTGAACTGGAGTTCATGGATCGGGTGGTGGGGCCAGGGTTCACGCAACAAGCTCTGCTTAGCAATAGAACCCTGGTTCCTCATGCCACCCCAGCAACAATTCGGATTAAATTTATATATATATAAAACTGTAGCAACTCGAAGACCGCAATAATGTAATAACGATAACGTTTTATTATGTGACATGCATGAAGTCACTGCAACAGAAAAGACTCCACACAACGTAGCATATATGTTCCCAGTTACGTTGTGCGCATGTCGAATGTCGAATGTGCACATTTGTAGCGATGGCGGGACCGTAGCAGAGCTGCAAAATGGTGCTCTGATTGTAGTCTCTAGAGAGCCATCTCCTGTGGATTTTTTTCCGACACGTTCCGGTGAGATTCGCACAGGCAGGGCTGAGTACTGACGCCGTCAGTGCTTAACCCTGCTGGTCCGAAAAGGACGTTGCCCATAACGGGCTTCGCTTGAACATTGGAGAGCGGTACATGGTAGCATGGGCCGCTGTTCGGTACGGCTGATGATCCATCACTTACAAATATCTTGGTGAAATACTTGATCAGGCCATGTGAGGTCATTGAATCATGGAGCAATTCCTCGAGGCACTTCTGTGCCCGGTATGCCGAAATATTAGGTTCACATTTTGTTGTAATTGCTATGTCCAAGTTGGTGTCATGTCGCGTGTTCAGGTGCTGTCAGGCCACGCAGTCCCACCGGTTGCACTTTCAATTGGGGAGAATCTGGTTTTTAATTCACGTCGGATGAAGTTTTCAATAAACGATTAGACAGGCGATATTAGTTTCGGTTTTGCTTCGAATACAGCGACTATTTTATCCTTATGGACTTCAATGTATTATTTCGCATGCTATTTCATACTTCATTGCCTACATCATTGTGAGCTGCCAGACCTGACAGTTCTTTGTGTGCCAACGATGTAAGTGTTGAGATTACATCAGATACTCAGATAGTTGTGCCAGCCTAGCCACACTCGAGGGCTCAGTTCTCATCCGAATTTCAAATACACTTCATGCATAATCCAGGTGGCGGTATCCCGTCATTCGAAATCGCCTCCACGAAGAATGCGCTTAGACTGGAGCTATGAATTCCCCGCCGTACCTATCACATTCAAGGACCACGGAGCTTTTGACACCGTAATTTACTGCCCTAGTCCGGCAATTAAATGCCTAACGGGAACGACACGAAGTTCTGGTAAGCGAGACGCAACTCGCCGTACGTCGGTCAGGCCCCGCCTCCCGCCGCCAGTAGCCAATCAGAGTGTCGAGTGCGTTGTATATAAGCTCGCCGGGTCCGCGCACGTATAATTGCAACAGTGGCCGGCTGACTACGCGGTTTCCCGGCTGAAGCGCGCGCCTAACTCTCCACCTGCCAGCAGACATGGAGTGGACAAGATGTGCGCTGCTGGTCACCTGCTCCGTGCTGGTGCTCATCGCAGGCTCGGCCGACGGCTTCGTCCTTCCGGTGAGTTTATCTGTCCCGAACTCTGCGGTGGATGGACTGGGTGGCATGGAATCGGATTGCGAAGAATAAATGAGCAAGCAAATAAACAAATGAATAATGAAAAATGTACAGATGCCTATTAAGGTATATAAGTGTATGCATATATATACTTTAATATGTGTCTACGTTTTTCATAATTCATTCGTTTATTTGCTAGCTCATTTATTTATCTGGCCACATGTTTACGAGAATGTGAAAAACGTGCAAGATGTGGAGCATCATGAGAACACTTCTCTTTTCCAGCCGTATGACAATGCATGAACTGAAGCAACTTCAGAATATGTTCTGTGTTCTCCACTCCCCCACCCACCCCAGGCAAAAACAAACTTTTTCCTACGTTCTTGAAAGCTACACTTTCAGACATGCAACAGATCAAATTAAAGACACAAACATTAATATGATATCAAATTAAGTTTTTCGTGAGCTACTTTACGGCTTGAAGCCACACATCAAGACCCTTGGAGGAATTCCGAGCAGCTGTGTGTGCGTGGTTGTGTACGTTTACGTGGTGTTGCTGGGGCGAGGATGGGAGACAGAGCGCACGCGAGCCTTCTGTGCTGTATGCGCACGTGAGCACACCACCAGCGACCCCCCCCCCCCCCTCGCGCCAGACGTGAATGCTCTAAGCGGCCAGCCCGCCATGCGCCTAAACATCAGCCGTTTGTTGGTGCTTCAGGTTCTAGTTTCTTCCCGGAAGGATAAGCCTGCTCCTCGAGCGATTTCTGCGCGGCTATTCTAGTCCGATTTTCTCGTGTGGCTGCAGCCGGTGATTTCGGAAACCTACCGTCCAGTTCGCACACAGCATAACGGAAGCCAATTGTCGTGACAAAGCTTGCCAATCTTCACTTTCCAAGCGTGAACAGAACACGGTCACACACAGAAGCCGAAAAGGAAATTTCAGGTCTTCATTTTCCTTCACCTAGAATTGCATTGTATCTGTTTATATTTTTATGCATGAGTATGAAAAAAAATCCTGAGTTCGATGTAATCATTGCACAAGACAAATGTATTTTTCGATGCAGAAGCGTAGAAAGAAACGCAAAATAAAGGTATTGTTAATTTTTGCCTACTAATATGGTTGGATAACTAACAGTTGCGTTTCTGTTTTGGCAGCTAATCATTATCAAGCTTCTACTTCGTCGATATTGGAATTAATAATTATCTTAAAGGTATCCAAGGAGGAGGCCACATCTGAGATGGTCCCGGAATATTTCATTCGCATTATAATCTAAGCTTGATGTCATGCATTGTGCCTGCAATTTGGTCGTGATGTTCATTGCATTCCCCATGAGCTTCTCAAAAGCAGCATAAGAAGAGATACATCGAAGATAAAATGGACTGTTGCACATATCTCACCAGCACCAAAAGGTCTTCAAAACCCATCGGCAGAGTGTCTGCTATATATATGGACATGTCTGTAAATGCACAATATTTATTGCAATGACCTGTTCAGACAAGATAGCTTGAAAGAAATATTCGGCAACCAAAACGAATGTTCATAACTTTCTGGGTTCGCTGCATTTTCATATATTCCCGTGTGATCGGTTATCCATCAAACGCGACGGAAGTATTTAAAAGCACCGAAGCACGTTCCACCAATGTCGATTCACACTCTGAGTCAGTCGAAGTCTCACCATCATGGCAGAAGGCCGGCGAACATTCGCGACACTGCAAGGTGAACTACTGTACTGGTAGGCTGTACCGCGCGTCGCCCCGAATCCGGCACAGCATACCCCACCGTAAACTGTCACTTCCTGCGGGGAGCCGTCGAACTGCATACGGAGAACGGGTGCACACCGATCTCGAGAACAGACACCATAGATTGATGCGGCTGATCGGGCTTGTAATTGTATCTGATGAATAATGTTGAGAAACAGTGGACTGTCCGCACCTTCATGAAGTGTTGCCACTCGGGAGTGAGCAGTTCTGTTGTTTATGCATTCCGGAAGAGCTTGATTCGGGTGTCCCTCTTCCAGTCAGTTGGATTTGATAAATGTTATGAATGAAGTACAACACCTGAGCCATTACTCACCTCTTGAATGCTATAACTTTGCCCACACTGTATGCATCAATAATCCGACTTCATGTCTCGCTCTGGCCCATTCTGATCCGACAGTCTAATCGCGTAAAATTAGCGCATCCGAATTACAGACTCAGTACTCCAAACAAATTGATATTGCAATACAAAGTCCTCCAGGGCAAAGCGCGAGCAAATTGTGCAGTTAAAGACGTCCGCCGGAAATGCGACTTGTAAGCGCCAGCATTTTGGTTCCCACCATATGACACTGAATGTAATGGGCTGGAGTGGTTAATCCAAGCACCATTGTCTTTTCAATCAAACTGTCGCATTAGTTTGATCGCAATAGAGATGGTTGTTGTATTTTTTGCGAACCGACACGAACCACTTTCGTGATATGTCGTCCATGATTGCAAAAGTAATTCCTCACATTGCAGCGGTCCGTTATATCGCCTAGTGCACGCAAGGGTGGTGGGACATTGTTGACCGAGGGTGGGTGCGGTGGGGGTGGGAGGCACTGCTCATCTTCCATGCAATATTCATCATGGAAGGCTTTAAGCTCAGCATTCATGCCACAATCTGTTTCTTTTTTTTTTTGGGGGGGGGGGAAGGAAGTAACTGCCTCCTGCGCCCATCCTAATCCGTCTCCCCTGATTGAACGATTTGATACCACCTACACGTGCAGCTTTATTTTTAAAAGAACAAGCAAGCCTCGAGACAGCAGCATTTGTCGGAATTGCTGTGTTCTTCTGCTATGCACAGGTCCAAATTGTCATTATGCCGGGTGCATAAGTGCGACCGAATGTTATCCCGACGTTCAACATGTTAGAGTCAGGGGCACAACCACAACCTTGCGACGAGAATAAGTATATGTGTCGGTCACCACGCTTAGGGGACCCCTCCAGCTCCAAGAGGCACCCCCTGCTTCCAATAACCTTCCTGCTCCCAGGCGGGCCTAAACGATTTCCGAGACTTCTCCATCGAGCTCAAACAAGACAATTTTCGGCGGGCCGCGCAAGTGGAAAATGAATCCTGACCGGAACTGATGGTGGAGAGGGGGCGGCTATAAAACCATTAGCCGATCACAGTTGCGCTATGGGCCAGACACTATGGGATTACATTGTTTAGGTTCAATGAAGTAGGATAGCTGTGATCTGCTCAGAATCTCGGATAGCTCGGATAGTTATTGGCACGTTGCAGGGTCTGGCCACTGAGATTCCAAATAAAAACTCAGCCCGTTGTTGGGCGGCGACTGCTTATTTGATCATATTTACGAACTAGTATGCTTGATCCAAAAAAGCTAGTGATAAATCAGCAGCCGGTTCATTTGACCGAACGTAATACAAACTTCACAGGCTTCACGGCTCACTCTTCACAAACTACACGTCCCCGGCTTCAGACATACATTCAGCACTCAATCCCAGGTCACCGGAGCCTGCACCTTGACGCTTTATATGTTATGACTCATATTGACTTCACACAACTGTGTCTGTTCTCTGGAGAAACGGATAAGAACACACATTTGTCCATTGGGAGTGCTTTCTGGCATTATTGCTAGACCTCGCGCACCTGTCAGACCTTGCTTCCCCCCCCCCCTTATTGCGTGCTCGTGCCCAGCCAATAAATGTCGGTACGTCCGTCCGTCCGACATTGCAGAAAAACACTGCGACGCTTTTCCTGAGACGGAGTCTGACAGACACGACAGATGTCTGATACCTGCCGGCTGTCGAGGCACAAAAACAACTCGCTAGCTCTGCTCCCGGACAGAACGAGCGACATCGTCGCTGGCATGCAGTTTTATTGGGGTTTTAATTGCATGCAGTTTTACTGGGCTTCCCTGTTGATTAATGCAGGCCCTAAAAACGTGCCGGGGTGTTTTCCCGTCGGATTCTATGCTGAGCTTCCGAGGCGCTTGGCAGGCTATAGTAGTGCACAAGTACCCGAACGAGAATATACTATTTGTTTCGCCCCTGAAGATTGCGTTTGCATCTTGGCATTTCACTGACAGAGGAAGCCACCGTGAGCTCGGCACTGATAATGCGAAAATAGTGCAGTTTTGAATGTCTAACCCATCTGGAGCCGAAGCACTATCCCCGTTCACCCGAGCGACGTGGATGGGCTGGCGGTGCCCGGCTCGTGTGCCGTCTGACCGTGCGCCACACCTATCGCAGTGCCGGACACGTGCGCCGTCTGACCGTGCGCCACATCTGTCGCAGCGCCTCACACGTGCGGCGTCTGACCGTGCGCCACATCTGTCGCAGCGCCGGACACGTGCGCCGTCTGACCGTGCGCCACACCTGTCGACGCGGGCGACATTGCGCCCGGTGCGAGTGACGCGTGAGGCAGCCACATTGTCGCAGCGTCGGACGCGTGCGCCGTCTGACCGTGCGCCACATCTGTCGCAGCGCCGGACACGTGACGCCGGCGGCTCGAGGCACACCTGCGACGCGGGCGACATCTGCGCCTTCCAGGTGTACGACAGCGACACGCTGGAGATGCTGAGCTACATACCCAGGTGAGTAGCCTGGAGATGCTGAGCTACATACCCAGGTGAGTGGCCTGGAGATCCTGAGCTGCATACCCAGGTGAGTGGCCCGCCTGCCAGCGGCTCTCAAGCGTCCCGGAACCTCGCGGCCAGCATCCGTTGTGTGCTGACCTCCCCCTCCCCCGGGGCACTAATGAGGGCGCATAATTTCAGCCTTTTGCGCTTTAAAAGTGGACATGTTTATAGTGTATCGGTGAAATGGCTCTTCTGAAAGTGGTCCTGGTCGTTCCCAAAGGTTTTCGGAGCTCATGGTACCGTTTCAGATGGAAAAGGAATCAGACGCGCATGCCTTCTCATACAAAACAAAGATGATTTCTGATATTCTTCATGGTCCAATCCACATAAACCATTCCCACAGCCTCATCCAATCTTACATCTTTGCTCTGTGTTAATGCTGCATTAATGGGATAGGAGGGAACTTCTAAACGCTGTTATTGATGATTTACCAGCAGCGACATGGCTGACTTCGAGGCACCGTTTAATCTGCACAAGTTGCTTATAACCGCAGCACAGGAGCGAAGTACAACAGTCCCTTCATCACACCGCTGTGGTCTAACGTTTGGTGACTCTTCTGGTGACTTTCCGGTGCATTCTAGTGATTAGTTGCGTCCGGGCCCCTGCTATGGTGCAGCTTACGTGATCTTAATCCATGGGTAGGATAACAATCGGCTACACAAATGCACTTGCGGTCAAATTTCAGTCCTCGAGCTCACCGAACTTAATTTTGAAGATCGCTTCCTAGAAGCTGCCACCGCATCCGAATAATTATCGCACCACATCGCGTGTGTTTCAATTCCGCAATAAACCCGACGAAAAACCTGGACTCCGTGTTGATTCACCGTCTGGTGTGCGAATAAAACCTGTGGTTATCGCAAAACAACCCAATGTATCCCTTCTCAAGCATAGCGGCCGTAAATTTAACACTGGGAGAATACTCCTCATCTGTGCAGATTTAAGCACCATTTCGCGTCGGCAAGCACTCTCGAGAGCTACCGGCAACTTCTCGAGAGCGCCTTTAATTTCAAAGTCGAGACTGATGACGTGCAAATGGCATAAGCATAGCACATACAACAGGGATGTGGAGCAGGGTAAAGCATGGGGTTGGTGTTCGCGCTGATGCCAGTTGCGCCAGGGCCGGCTAATTCAGGACGAAGGAATGAAGGAGAAGGATAAAAACGCAGTCAGGGTGGGGTGTGGGTCGGGCCGGAATGGGTGGCTGCGTCGTGGGAACGAGGATGGTGCATTGTGACTAGGGGTCTGTTCCTGACCCTGCTCCAAAAAAAAAAGAGTAGAGCAACTTGGAGCAACTTGGTGTAGTTCGGCGCAGGCTCAGTAAAGACGAGCGCTGGAACGTCTGGAGTAACTTGGAGTAAAAATCAGCTGTTTGTGCTTGTACTATGGTTACATATATGACGCAGATGTTCAAAACTTGTTGACGCAGATGCCCCAAAGCGCTTTGAAAATATATCGTCAGCACCACATTTGTGCTACACCAAGCTGCTCAAAGTTGCCCCTGCTCTCGGCCGGAGTAAGTTGGAGTAAGTTGGAGTAGATTGGAGCTGCTCCGTTCTGCTCTGAAAACGCACGGGAACACGGAGCAGCTACTCCAAGTTCCTCGGAGCAGCTTGGAGCAGGGTCAGGAACAGATCCTAGCCATTTTCGAGCGCATGCACCGACCGACATTCGGCCCGTGTCTGAAGAAAGCGTGCTCGGTTGCAGATGCCATTGTCGGAGCGATGCTCTCTGCGTGCCCACCTACAACAACCTGGCAACAGGCATCTACAACTTCCGCTGCACAACCTGACGAGACAGCGCCACCGCATCAGCTGACCGGCGACGGTCGTCGGGCAGCGACATCTATCCACCGAACAATCAACTACAGCTTTGAAGTCTACCTCTAGCTCCCGCGGCGAGAACCGAGACCGGTTCGGGCGCGCCGGGTGTTCTGCTCCCTATCCACTTCGCGGCTCGTGGTGTTGTGTAGCTCGCCGGCGCGTTGCACACTGTCCAGGTGTTATGTCTGTCCAACAGAAGCATCCCGTGTACTGTGTCGAATGGGTGTATTGCGAGGCGCTATTTATTTTGTTGATGTCATGTTGTCCGTTGTTTAGTCGATAGTCATACCTCCGCTCTGCGCCCAGCAGTGTGCTGAAGTTCACTGAACCCTGCTGATGCATGGTATAATCGTCCAGGTGCCGAACTCGTATTTATTGAAACCCCTTTTTGTTCATTCTGTTTTCATTGGCATTGCTCTCCAGCGACTTCGGCGCCCGGACATGCGATGACGGTTTATTTTTATAATAAAATGAGCAGTGCCAACTCGAAATGTGTACATTGTAGTCAATTTGAACGATTCGACATGCACGAGCGCCAAGACAACCGCTTCTCATCATGGCAAACAAAGCTGAATCAACGGCAACACACTAAGCATGTACCCGGCACCAAACAACCTCCATTATTAGTAGCAAGTGACGACTAAGCACGAGCGAGTATCTTCTCGTAAAATGAACAAATCGGCTCCTGTAAGCCATTCAGCTCGACTGTCACGGCATTTAGCAATGGTATGTTGTAAAGCGCTTGAACTCCTACCTTTGTCACATCAAATTCCACCTTTTCCTTGAAGAAAACATACGACCATATGCAAAAAAAAGTTCAATGCAACTCTAAGCCAGGAGATCTGTGAAAATTACAGTCACTTGTTGCAAAAGCCGCCCAGTCTTGAAAATAAACAACTCTTACAGTTACCCTGCTTGCCAAGAAATTTCAAAGCCCAAGACAGTGGTGAATATTCATTTGAAATGCTCATCTGCATAATAACCGTTTATTGATGCCAAGTTCGCGCATTTTACAGGTTAAGAAGTGTGTACAAGGTAGGGTCATTTGTGTTTGGTTTTTGTCACTGCTCGATTCGTATCAGCTCCTAAATACATGTGAAGCTGTTGTGTCGGAAAATACCGCCTAGCTATCAAAACACGGATTCCCCACAGCGATGAAGAAAATGTCGAGTGCCACGGAGAAACGACGAATGGAATATGACGACAGAATATGTCGACAAAGTGATATTTATGCAATGCAATTGCACATTGCTGACTGACGTTTCATTACGCTCCAATCTGCACAGTACCTGGCCACTCTGCATCGCTGATATCTCATCCAGATTCCCATATTATTCTGCCTAAATTCCCAATGGGAAAATACCAGTGTAAATCCACATAAGGGTGAAATTCAGTGGAAAACGCAAGGCGAATACCAATATAATTTAGAAATATACCATCGGTGAATGAACATGCGATTTGGCTGCATGTATTTTTTTAATGACTGTTGTGATTAGGAACTACCACACAACATATGCAGCACAAGAACAAGGGAAGGAAAAACCATTCAAATTATATATTTTATAAGCTACAAAATCAATATACCTGGGTGGGACACCCAACCCAATCTCGGATATTTTCAGAAACTGTCTTCCATTATTTGCAGTCGGGTTGGAAGGTATGTTTCTATTAGCCAGCCCAATGCTAGAGCTGCTCTGCGGAAGAACACCTGTGATGAACTTGAAAAAGTACATCTATAACCTAACCCATGATGATGGACATGGAGGCTCGTGTACTTTTGCTTTTGCTAGCACAGCACTAACCAAAAGAATCAACGCTATGCAACGGCAATATTTTGATTGACCTCCTAGTGGTCACACAATACTGGTACCCACCGTCACAATGCGTTTGCGCTATCAAACTCCTTTTAAGGGAACAAGTAAATGCGACCGAATACTTCAGATCATTGCATTTTAATTCAGATAGGACATTTCAAGAATAAGTTGTAGGAACCCACTTCTTAAAATAGCTACGATACGGTGACCAAATCGCAAAAAAATGGTCGGCCGATTTTCGTTTTTCTTGCTTTAAACAACGCACGGGTTATTTTTGGGCAAGTACGCAAACAATGGCGTATATCTTCCGGAAAAATCTGGAGTTATGTACGAAAAAACGGAGTGGTGGGCGGATTTCGCCCCCCCCTTCTCTCCAGGGCGCGTGTTAAGGACATAAACAGGGATGCTTACAGTGAACGGACAATGGGATGGGAGGAGAACGGATGGACAGCTGGGGTCTGCGTGCTCGCCAAGCACGTGACCAGCCGATGTTGCGCGGCCCTGCGATGCCCTTGCCCGTCCACACAAAAACAGGAGCTGACCTTTCGTCTGCTTTGGCCGTGAACCCTGGGTGTACGAGTGATGACATCGAACTGCTTGCGTCAAGCGGGATGACGGTGTCGCTAAGGGCATCATTTTGGAGGAGTATCGCGTGGTAAAAAGACGCAGGAGAGCAGCAGCTCGGCTTTCAACCCACAGTGGTTCCATATATAGCAAATAGTCATGCTTGACTTGACACGTCACGCGGCGCCATCTAAGTTGTTATTGTTTATTGGTTGGTTCACGACACACTTTATGCACATTCACGGCTGATGGCGCCGCCCACACTGTTTCGCCGGCGGGCCGCGGGATCGCCGTCTAAGTGAGTACAATATGTTAGGTTTGCACTGAAATGTCTCTCCCGGCGAATTTGGCTTAGCGATGGTCATCGATGGAAATGTTAAGGATTGCTTACTACTTAGTGTCCACCTAATTGGCTTACGTTCCTTGCATATGTTGAAAAACTACCTTCTTCAGGGATCGAAGATTCAGAACGTAAGCCCGTGAGACATTGTTGATCTCTTGGTTGGACATAGTCTTTCAATAATGCAAGAGGAAAAGGTTTGACGTCTCACTTAAGATGTCGTAAAGACGTAAAGACTCTTTCTTCCTCCGGGGTGGTAATTCGGCGGTCTGTTCCAAGAGACGACTCATCCTAGTACAGCCATCTGGTGCGCGTTCGAGTCAGCGCGGCACTGGCAGTCGAGGTGCCGCACACCATTTACCCACTGTCTTGTATGGTCAAGTAGATGCTTATTTGTCGTGCTCATCTACAAAATACACGCATTCTTCCTCGATACTACCCTCTATGTTATGGGCACCTGCACTAATAGTCTGCTACAACGTAGTCTCCTACAGTGAGATGAACAGAACCTATTAACACGCGCCTTGGAGGGCCTCGGAAAATTACGCGCACTGGAGGGGGCGGATTCCGTCCCCCCCTAAGATCTCGGCTCATACTGAGGCTAGAGCAACGAAATTCGCAGGGTGGATGGGCACAATAGTGAAATCTATAGAATGCAAATTTCATGAACTTGGGTCTATATCTTCAAGGTCAAATAAGGTCAACATAAGAATATTTTCTGTTTTTTTCGTGGATTGGCTTGTCGATGTTATGGATCGCTGTTATTGTGTTTAATTGCTCCAAAATTGGCATTAATGATGTTTTGGATATTACTAATGATGCAATACAGATGCCAGATCCGCCATTTGGCCTCAGGTCACCTATATAGGAGCACTTTAGCAGGTCATTACCTGCTCCAGTTACCGGAACCGGGCTACCCACCCGACTGCTCCGTTGGGCGATTCGGCACAATCGGCTTCACAAAGAAAGGAGTGAAATACATGAATAAAGTATGGAAACGCTTAGGCACACAATGACAAACAGCAGATTTTTGGATGTGTAGGAAGTAACACATAAAGTGCGATCAATCGCATGACAGTCATTTGTATTTTTTGACAACATTCAGTTTACCAAGTTTGGTTCTATTAGCCTGTCATGAACTTGACCAGACTTGACCTCGGCGACCTAACATGACTTTTAAATTATAAAGCATGACAAAATGCATCAAACAAGTCTAGTGTTTTCAAGAACAGTTCCCTTTTGCCAATATACGGGAAGCTCATCAGCGCCGATTTTGTGGTCTGGCGCTGCGAATTGTTCTTACTTTAACGGCCCCTCACTTGAAAAGTTCTCGGCCGATTTTCATTTTTCTTACTTTAAGCAATGCATCGATCATTTTCAAGTAGGTATGCAAAACATGGCGTATATCGGCCGGTATAATATGGAGTTATCTACGAAACATCGGAGGGGTGGGAGGATTTCGCCATCCCCCTCCAGGGCGTGTGTTAACCTGTGATAAACCTGACCTGACTTGACCTCGGTGACGTGACATGACTTTGAAACAACATAGCATAACAATGTACACTAAACAAGTAACTAGTTTTGCCAAAAACACTTCCTTTTTGCCAATATATGGGAAGCACATCAGCACCGATATTTGTGGTCTGGCGCTGATAAAATTTTCTGACTTTAGCGATCCCTAACTCGAAAAATGTTCGGTCGATTTTGATTCTTCCTACTTTAAACAACGCGCCTGTCATTTATAAGCAGGTACACAAACAACGGCGTATGTCGGCCGGCATAATTTGGAGTTAACTACGAAAAACCAGAGGGGTGGGCGGATTTCGCTCCCTCCCCTCCCCCTCCAGGGCGCGTGTTAAGGTATACTAAGTGTGAATTTTGATCTCAATATTTTGATTAACTAATGCATTGAAGTTCATGGAGTATGCAACTAGAGAAGTAGACAAGCAAAGCAGGACGTATGTTGTGTATTTAGACTTTAGCATAGCTTTCGATAAAGTTACACACACCCGTCTAATTCATGAACTAGAACAGGATGGGATTGATGGAAAAGTTATCAGCTGGATTGAAGCATGGTTAAGTGTACGGAACCCAAGGGTTATGTTAAATGGATGCAAATCTGAATGGAGGGATGCTTTGAGTGAAGTGCCACAAGGCTCTGTTCTAGGACCACTTCCCTTCATCATATTTGTAAATAACATTGATATAGGGATGATGAATAGTGCTTAAATTTGCTGATGACATCAAGCTGGTAGGAGTGGCTAATAGTAGTAATCAATCTAGTAATATTCAACTAGACTTGGAGGACCTAAAAAGTGGGAAGTCCGTGACCAAATTTGGGCGAAATCGAAGGGGTCGTCGATGTCTGCTGAATATGAATGTCGAACTCCTGCCAACTTCACGGACGTAAAAATGGGCTGATCAATGGCAGATGTTTTTTTAACTATGATAAGTGTAAGGTTATGCGTCTGTGGTCTGGAGGTGAGACATTCAGATATGCAATGGGAGGCAGGGAACTGGATGTTATTGAAGAAGAAAGAGGCTCAGGTGTGTTAGTTTTCAATGGCCTTAAAGCAGGAAGACAATGTATATCAGCTAGGAAGAGGCAATCAGAAATGTTGGGAATAAGTGGAGTGTGAGGTATAAGAGGAAGGAAGTCGTGAAAAACTACTTAACCTATGTGTACCTCACTTGGAATATTCTGTACAGGCATAGAGCGCTTGCTTAGGAAAAGCTTATTATATATATATATATATATATATATATATATATATATATATGAATAACACGGAGTGCAGCGCAAGGGCACTATGCTCATCAGTGGAATAGGGAACTTGGAATATGGAGAAAGGCTTATTGCATTTGACATGTACTCACCCAAGTGCAAGAGATTGAGGGATGATATGATTTAAATGTACAAAATTGTTGAAGGGTTAGATCAGGCGAATTCAAATCGAGCACTTCTATTTTGAGCATTAATGGAGGTCATCAATCCAGATTGGACAAACCAAGGTGCAGGACAGCTAAGCGAAAGCAGGTCTTCAGTGAAAGAGCTAGATCAATAGAATAGTCTGTATGTTTATTTAGTGAGCAATCCCTCGGTGAATGAATATAAAAATAAGGTGGACGCATTTTCTTAGGCTGGAGAATGTTGATTTTTTCGTTTTCATTCGTGGTGGATGGGGCGAGATTTATGCTACGTTGGTGTGCTCTGTGTAGGCCCCCTTGGGTGAGCATGGCGGGAGTTTGCAGACTAGTAGTGGGCCACTCGGTCATCGCATGTTGCGTTGAACAAAAGATCGACCAAAATTTCCAATTTTAAACCCATTCACTTTGTATTTCGACCAAAATTGGTGTGGTGGGTAGTCTTATGCTCTGAGCACGCCTGGCAAAGTTTTAGCCCGATCCTACCAACGGTGTCGGAGTTATGGCCTGCGGGTATTTTTAGCGATATGTATCTCATCGATAATGAAGGGAAAGTGTGACATGTCATGCATCTTTGAGAAGAAAAATGGTTAAGGGAAGCATATTAATGATAAAATATCAAGATTTGCCACCTCGTGATTCTGATTAATTTTAAATACCTCAGAATTTCATAAGTGTGTGACTTTACAAGCGCACTTTCCATGCAGTTCAAGATATGTTTGAATTCACAAACATTTGTTCAGATGGCCTTCACTTAGAAATCCATACAATTGAAATTTCCGGCGTGTTTGGGAGCTTCTGTCACCATGAAAACAACTTTAATGCTAGACCTATTTCCTGAGGTGGACATGATGAACATTCAAGTGTACCTATTTCCTGAGGTGGACATGAGCTCCACATTCAAGTGTATAGAAACTGCTCGGGTGTTTCGGAGAAGGGAAGAACATTTTAGAGTAGTTTATTCCCGCGAAACGCCCCAACGCGAACAAATCTCCCAAAATTACCAGGTGTTTCATTCTTCCCTTTCGTTCCTTGGCCGTTTCACACGTTGGATCCGCATGAAAACGACGCGAAGGGCGCTGCCTGCGTCACTTTGCACGCACCCTTGTAGGCTCTCATAACAACGACCTGAATAACGCTGTCTGCGTCACGTTACACGCGTCCCTGCAGGCCCTCATAAACTGACCTGACGAGCGCTGCCTGCGTCGTTGTACGCTTTTTTGTAGGTACTTACATAAATGACGTGAAGAGCGTTGCTAGCGTCACGTTGCAGACAGCTGTTTGACCCCTCGTGCGAACTGACGCAATCTGACGACTTCCGAGGGCCGCGCATCCTTTTGAAAGAAAAGAAAAGGCAATCGATAATGCGCCTTTGGAAAATGAGAACAGCGCATTTAGGTGTCCATGCACGCACACGTACATAGTCGTCCGCGCACACCATGTCTACGTGTTTGCATCTGCCCACTCCACACAGTGGCTTCTTAGCACGTCATTTTCATATTTCCTTATGGCATCTCCACATTGACCTTCACATATACACATCGGGGCGGGCTGTGACATGGCACATGTTTCGATCTGTCTTTTTCCGTGATAGAACATGAGCAGTAAGTTAGTGACGGAAGCTAAACCTCCGGTATTTGCCGCGCTTAAGACGCCCGTACGTATTTGAACCGACGGCCGACAAATCACATCGGAACCGACGAGATCCTCACGTGGACGGGTCGCGCCCTGTTAACCTACAGTGGCGCCAAAGCTCTTCCTTGCGTCGTGCGTGCAGGTGGTGTTAGTAAGTAGTTTGTTATTAGGGCTTTAGGGCGCATCGACTACATCGTGAAGGTGGTGTCGCTGCCGTCTATTTATTCACAGGAGGGGGGGGGCGGCCCGGCCGGCCCGACAGCCGCGGCTGCGGGGGAGCGCGGCCGGGCCGGCCCGACGTCGTGACGCACGTGCACCGGCCGGCGGCGTGACGGCCGCGCGCGGCTGCAGGGTGGCGCACGTCACGCGCCGTCGCCGGGCCGGCCGCCGGCTGAAGAATGGCCAGCTCCTGGCGCTCGTCGGCGCACTGACGCAACGGACGGACAGCCTGACGCAACTGCGGGACGGCTGGTGCCGGAGGTGGTCTGCCAGCGTCTGCCAGCGTCTGCCAGCGTCTGCCAGCCGCCGGCATAGTGGTCGGTCGGGAGGACACACACAATCACGGGGCCGGGAGCGGCGGCGCTCTCGATCGAGCGCTCTCGATCGCTCTTTCCGCCTGGTGCTTTCCACCTGGTGAAGCGACCGAAGGATGAAACCCCACCAGTGGAGCTGACAGTTTTCCAAACTCATTGACATGGCAAATTGAATATTCTTAAAATTGCAAAAAACAAAATTGCGGATGGGACGCTTTTCACGTGGTGCTTTCTGCAATAGCATAATCGCTGCAAGTGTAATTCTCTATTGCTAACCGCTATATGTTGATATGATCAAACTTAGATGGACCTTTTCTTTTTTATAAATGTAATCCGAGTTCTTGCTGGGGTGGCTTTATGAGCCAGGGTCCTATTGCTAAGCAGATATTGTTGCATGAACTCTCGTCCCACCACCCGATTCATGAATTCCAGTTCAACGTCAACACTTTGACCGAAAGTTTAACGCACCGTCAATGCATCTTAGGTAAGAATACCTGCTAGCCTAAACATACATACATATACATACATACCAATAGGCAATATGAAAATACTGCAATTTCTTTGTATCAATAAGCAATTAAAGCATCTCTATTTTGTCTGGCTTATTTAATTTATAAAGAGAAGCGCAGTACTTCGTGTTAGTTACCAAACGACTGATTGATTTTGTTGCATTGATTGACACACTCATGCACGCACACACACACGCACACACACACGCACACATCGCCACTAGGGTCGTAGTTTGGCATGCTTTCTGGATGGCACTTACCCCTTTCCTTCTATGGTAGCTTTGCCATAACAATAATTTCAGCTTTTAACCAGGAATTAAATGTGATACCCCACGTCCTTCCCAATGATTTTGGTCCTGCCTGTTGCTTCCATACATTGTGCCTTCCAAATAAGTTTCAGAAACGTACACCTATGATTGCAACACAGGAAACATTACAACACCTCGAACATCCATTCACATGCAGTGCACATCAGTAGTGCAAGGGCCCCTGGACCGACGATGGCCCCGGGCTGACGGAAATGGTCCCCGGCTGATGAAGAGGACCCCATGTCGACGGAGGTTGCCCTCAGGGAGATGTCGAGGGCCCTTGAGTGGGCTAACGTTAAGGGCTTCTAAATCGACGGAGGAGACCCGGATCGTCGGAAGGGTCCACGGGCTGGCGGAGAGGGTCAGCATGAAGGCCGTCAGGGCCAATACGAAGGCCGTCAGGGCTGATGACAGGGTCCAAGCCGAAGAACGGACCCCTGTCCTGATGGAGAGTGACCAATCATTTGAAAAGGGGCCCGCGGCTTGCCAGAAGGGACCCTGGGTCGCCAAAGAAGTCCCTGAAACAACGGAGGGGCCCTAGTTGTCGGAGATGACCTGACCGAATTGCTAGACCTTGATCGCAGATATCGCATTAGACACACCAGTGTGGAGTGTATTATTTTCCCAGGTATTTACCATATCTGGCTATGTATATATACCTATATATATACATATGTATATATGTATAGATATATATATATATATATATATATATATATATATATATATATATATATATATATATATATATATATATATATATATCACAATATTAGGGCCATTAGAAACTAAAGTGACCGAAATGCGAGTAGTTTTGGAAAATGAGGAGCCAAAATAGGTAACGTACCGTCTTTAGACGACCATCCTGGACCAAATCATCGCTACGCCACTGATTATTCATAAGTCAAATAATACCTTTATTATGCTCATCCTTCCCCGTCGAAAATGAATTGCATCATAGAGATGCGGTGCACTTAAGATACAGCTGACCATTAATTGCCTTCAGCTCCAGGTTTGCGCCGTGTTATCGAACACCGCACGTGGCAAGGCTTGTATTATGTAATTGCATACAGACTGCATGCGCGGAAGTTGGCGCCCCTCATGAGTCTTCGATAACAGACATTGAAGGTGTTTATTTGTCTCACGCCCAACCGGAAACAAACCCGGACGCACGGCGTTGTCCCACCAAACCATCCGTCATTGGCAGAGGCACTGGACACAGGCTGTCGTCCCACCAGATCACCCGTCAGCGGCAGAAGACAAAGAGCCAAAAAAAAAAGTGTTTATTGACAATAAAATTATTGGCAGAGGCACTGGACACAGGCTGTCGTCCCACCAGATCACCCGTCAGCGGCAGAGGCACAGGATACAGGGTGTCGTCCCACCAGATCACCCGTCATTGGCAGAGGCACAGGACACAGGCTGTCGTCCCACCAGATCACCCGTCATTGGCAGAGGCACAGGACACAGGTTGTCGTCCCACCAGATCACCCGTCAGCGGTAGAGACACAGGACACAGGCTGTCGTCCCACCAGATCACCCGTCAGCGGCAGACACAGGACACAGGCTGTCGTCCCACCAGATCACCCGTCGGTAGCAGAGGCACAGAACACAGGCTGTCGTCCCACCAGATCACCTGTCAGTGGCAGAGACAGAACACAGGCTGTCGTCCCACCAGATCACCCATCAGCGGCAGAGACAGGACACAGGCTGTCGTCCCACCAGATCACCCGTCAGCGGCAGAGGCACAGGACACAGGCTGTCGTCCCACCAGATCACCCGTCATTGGCAGAGGCACAGGACACAGGCTGTCGTCCCACCAGATCACCCGTCAGCGGCAGAGGCACTGGGCATAGGCTGTCGTCCCACCAGATCACCCGTCAGCGGCAGAGGCACTGGGCATAGGCTGTCGTCCCTCCAGATCACCCGTCAGCGGCAGAGACACTGGACACAGGCTGTCGTCCCTCCAGGTCACCCGTCATTGGCAGAGACACAGGACACAGGCTGTCGTCCCACCAGATCACCCGTCAGCGGCAGAGACAGAACACAGGCTGTCGTCCCACCAGATCACCCATCAGCGGCAGAGACAGGACACAGGCTGTGTCCCACCAGATCACCCGTCAGCGGCAGAGGCACAGGATACAGGCTGTCGTCCCACCAGATCACCCGTCAGTGGCAGAGGCACAGGATACAGGCTGTTGTCCCACCAGATCACCCGTCAGTGGCAGAGGCACAGAACACAGGCTGTCGTCCCACCAGATCACCCGTCAGCGGCAGAGACACAGGACACAGGCTGTCGTCCCACCAGATCACCCGTCAGCGGCAGAGGCACTGGGCATAGGCTGTCGTCCCTCCAGATCACCCGTCAGCGGCAGAGACACTGGACACAGGCTGTCGTCCCACCAGATCACCCGTCATTGGCAGAGGCACAGGACACAGGTTGTCGTCCCACCAGATCACCCGTCAGCGGTAGAGACACAGGACACAGGCTGTCGTCCCACCAGATCACCCGTCAGCGGCAGAGACACAGGACACAGGCTGTCGTCCCACCAGATCACCCGTCAGTGGCAGAGGCACTGGACACAGGCTGTCGTCCCACCAGATCACCCGTCAGTGGCAGAGGCACAGAACACAGGCTGTCGTCCCACCAGATCACCCGTCAGCGGCAGAGACAGAACACAGGCTGTCGTCCCACAGATCACCCATCAGCGGCAGAGACAGGACACAGGCTGTCGTCCCACCAGATCACCCGTCAGCGGCAGAGGCACAGGACACAGGCTGTCGTCCCACCAGATCACCCGTCAGTGGCAGAGGCACAGGACACAGGCTGTCGTCCCACCAGATCACCCGTCAGCGGCAGAGACACAGGACACAGGCTGTCGTCCCACCAGATCACCCGTCAGCGGCAGAGGCACTGGGCATAGGCTGTCGTCCTCCAGATCACCGTCAGCGGCAGAGACACAGGACACAGGCTGTCGTCCCTCCAGGTCACCCGTCATTGGCAGAGACACAGGACACAGGCTGTCGTCCCACAAGATCACCCGTCAGCGACAGAGACACAGGACACAGGCTTTCATCCCACCAGATCACCCGTCGGTGTCAGACACAGGACACGGGCTGTCATCCCACCAGAACACCCATCAGCGGCAGAGGTACTGGACATAGGCTGTCGTCCCACCAGATCACCCGTCAGCGGCAGAGACAGGACACAGGCTGTCGTCCCACCAGATCACCCATCAGCGGCAGAGGTACTGGAGATAGGCTGTCGTCCCACCAGATCACCCGTCAGTGGTAGAGGCACAGGACACAGGCTGTCGTCCCACCAGATCACCCGTCATTGGCAGAGGCACTGGACACAGGCTGTCGTCCCACCAGATCACCCGTCAGCGGCAGAGGCACTGGACACAGGCTGTCGTCCCTCCAGATCACCCGTCAGTGTCAGACACAGGACACAGGCTGTCGTCCCACCAGATCACCCGTCAGCGGCAGAGGCACTGGACACAGGCTGTCGTCCCACCAGATCACCCGTCAGTGGCAGAGGCACAGGACACAGGCTGTCGTCCCACCAGATCACCCGTCAGCGGCAGAGGCACAGGACACAGGCTGTCGTCCCACCAGATCACCCGTCAGCGGCAGAGACACTGGACACAGGCTGTCGTCCCTCCAGGTCACCCGTCATTGGCAGAGACACAGGACACAGGCTGTCGTCCCACCAGATCACCCGTCAGCGGCAGAGACACAGGACACAGGCTGTCGTCCCACCAGATCACCCGTCAGTGTCAGACACAGGACACATGCTGTCGTCCCACCAGATCATCCGTCGGCGGCAGTGGCGACAAGCTCATCGAATGTAGGCCACTGTAGTTTTTCATCCTTGAAAAATATTCAATGAAAATATACCGTCACGGTTGCATGGCCCTACGACTTCATATATTCGCAAGGTCGCATGACGCCGCATATTTGCAGAATGTTCGATGGCGCGCTCAGTAGATTAGGGCCAACAGGCCAGGAGAACGCAGCACAAATCAATGTGCAGACATATGTGTTTAATTGATTTCGATTGGGTTAACCACCAATTTTTCTTTTTCATCTGGAACAATTTTCGGTTGCTAAGGACCAGAGGACCAGACCAGACCCCAGCTTCCCCATTGTGTGTGCCTCTGATGACAGTTAAGGACATCAAGATCTCAATAACATGCAAAAAATCAACACCCAATATTTATCTAAGCGTACTTCATATATGAAAAGCATAAAATAAGCGAGTAAGCATAATTAATGGCGTTTTTAATATAAAAACCCCAGAACGTGCAACAACTCTGAGCTATATTTGCACCAGTACGCCCCGCAGTAAAACAAACAAATACGCCGACTCTGTCCCATCGCCATTCTAGCCGTTCATGGGTGTTGAAAGAGCTGGTGATTTGCTAGTGTGATAAGTATCACAGTGTTTAGTATATCGCACAAATGTCTTCAGAACTAGCACACCAAAAATATACCAGGACACGGTCGCTACTGACTGCACGCTCCTGCTATCTGTTGACGGAAAGTGCAAGCACAATTGCATCTGCCTGACCGTGATGCAACGTATCTATTAAATAATTTTGACTGCGAGGTCGGGTTCAATAACGTGGCTGCAGTATCCAGGGGTGTCACTTTGTATGTGCTAAGGTAGGCAACTGCCCCCCCCCCCTCCAATCATTAATTTGGCCCCAAATCATCCATTTGACGCCCAAATCAAACCGAAGCTTAACCATTGAATATATGTAGGCGCTCGTGCACCTCCCCCTCTCCCGCTCAACGAGTTTTTTTAGCCCCTTTAGATAAAAAAATGCCACAAAATACAGCAATTGTCCCCCAAATCAATTTCACAAAATGACGCCCTTGCTAGGACCACCATCCAAGCCAACCAGATGCATTGCTCAGGAGATGGAGTAAAGGTCGCGAACTGCGTGGACAGCGGTGAGAGGCAGCACGGCCTCCTTCAGCTAGCACGTTAGACGAGGTTCTAAGAAAGGCTGAAGAATATTTCGCTAAGCCAGGGTTAATGTCCTCATCTTGGGGCGGGGATGGCCGAGTGGTTAAGGTGTCGGGCTATGGGTACCAAAGGTCCCGGGTTCGACTCTAGCGCCACTCAGGACATTTCCCAATCCTGCGGCCGACGGGCGAAACATTGTGGGCGGCGGCATTAGCCGTGAGTGTGCATAAAGTGTGTCGTGAACCAACCAATAAACAAACAAATGTCCTGGTCTTCGGGGCACATTGTAAATTTTAACAGGCAAAATGACAAATTAACATCAGCAGGGTACCAAGGCAGGCGGGTCGGGACTCACGACCCACCCGGGATCTCCAGCCATGGTTCTAGCGCTCCGGAAAATATCGTGGGACAGGTAGGAGATATTCTTCCAAGGTACGTGACAGGTTCACGACTTTTCCTATAGTGGTCTCGTATTCGCCAATGGAGCGGTTACTAGCCAAATTTCCTCTGGCGAGTTCTTGTTGAGGAGGCCGGGATACTTATAGAAGCCAAACTGGCCATCGGCTTTTAGCCTCTATTCATGGGTGCTGGGGCGGGGATGGCCGAGTGGTTAAGGTGTCGGGCTAGTACCAAAGGTCCCGGGTTCGACTCCAGCGCCACTCAGGACATTTCCCAATCCCGCGGCCCACCGGCGAAACAGTGTGGGCGGCGCCATTAGCCGTGAATGTGCATAAAGTGTGTCGTGAACCAACCAATAAACAACAAAATTCATGGGTGCTTACAAACTACCAGCAAGCATAGGCAAGCGTCCCTACTTCCTCTGCATAACAAAGACAGGTGCCTACCTAGCCTTCCCAGAACTATTGATCTGAACCTGTTGATCTTCTGGCGAACGATTGTACCGAACGTAATTATGATAAGCAGCGTGCAAAGTGGGGTGAAGCGGGGAAAAAACTTTGGAAATGAACTCAGAACCGTTACTTATGGATGCCTCGACAATGAGCAAATATCTGTCAAACGCTCCCGGCGTTGCAGTCTCCATGGCGATTTGCCGCGTTAGTCGACGGCGATTTGTGCCTAACACTAGGAGACGAGCTGGTAAGCGAGCAGACTCTTTGCTCCTTCGTGATGAGACCTGTTTGCATAGGTTTAGAGTCACTTAGGTCACTTACCTAGCGAAGCGTTTTCCTTGTTTTGTTGAACAATCGTGTTTGCTTATTGGGTGGTTCAAGACGCACTTTACGGACACTCACGGCTAATGGCGCCGCCCACACTGTTTCGCCGGTGGGCCGCGGGATTGGAAAACGTCCAGAGCAGCGCCAGTGTCGAACCCAGGACCTTCGGTGCCCAGAGCCCAGCACCTTAACCGCTCGGCCACCCCGCCCCGCTGAACAGTCGTGCTTTTGTGTAATTGACGATCAGTATGTCACCGGCAGCTATCATCTGCGCCTCGTGTAAACATGTTTTTCTTCGCATCCCGATTGGTCGTGACGGATCGTCTTGTGCTCAGACCTGGCGCGGCACGATAACGAGCCCCAACCGCCGAGCTGAACTGAACCACGAAACAGGCTTTTCGACGGACGGATGAACAAACAGCTTGTCTGGTGTGGGATGAGAACCTAAATGTAACAGAAACTGGACGAAGTCTTATTTTCAGTATCATCTTAGATGCCGATGAAACGTTTTTTTATCATCTGAAAAAATCAGCGAGATTTTTAGCGCTCATTTTAACCAGTTAATTGTATACGTATTTTTAGTTTTTCTAGCTATTTCAAATGTCCGTCCACGTTACGAGTCCCAAGAACTACCGAAAGTCTATGATAATATTGGGCCAGGGGGACTCTGCGATCGCCTTCACCTAACAGTTGCAGGTACACCGTATTACTCTGATGCGAAATTGATAAATTCCACGGTGCACTTCAGGCTGAGCAGGCTTCAGCTTCCTCATATTTAAAGGTCACCCCCAAATCATCCGAACATTCCGGGATGCACTGAAGGTGCATATCACCACCACACAGGGACGGATGGAGCATGCCACACTGGTGGCATGTGTTGAATGTTGCGCTCCTCGGGACTGGAAAATGAATGTCCCCTTCAAGAAGATTCGAATTCATCCCCCCCTCGCTCAATGTATTTTCAGCAGAAAATCCATTGACCCCAATCAGAATGCGCCAATCAAAAATGGCCCCAATCAGCGTGCACAATGCTGACCACGTGCGCCGGACGCTCTCGGCACGTGCGGTTGTGCGCGAGAGTGTCCTCTGTGAGCTCGACCGCCCGCGGGGTGTCACCGGTGACCTGGTCTCCCCGCGGGATGTGTTCGCTTCCGAACGTCACAGACTCCATCACAGCTCGCAGCGGTGCAAAACAGACACCGCCCTACCCTCCCTGGAGTCTTGCTGCAGTCGGTAACAGCACCGGAGTGCCAGGGGATGAGTAGTCCAGGGGTACGCTGGCAGTCTCACAGTCGAAAGACTGTGGGTTTGAGTCTCACCTGTCGCTACTGTTCGCTCGCGATCATTTGGTGTGAGAGATTGGCGACGCTACATTACTCAACGGCGGACGTGTGGCAAAACCAAACCAATAACCACCACCACCACTAGTACTAGAGAACAATTTTTTTCGAGGTCGTTAGCAACCCCAATGCACGAGAGTGGATATTTCACACAAATACAGACGATTACCAAAACTGCATGTAGCAATTTGAATAATTTTAGGTATTTGTATTGTTCCTCCACCTCCGGCCACACCAACATGATTTCAATACCACTCATGTATTGGCATCTTCACTTAGTCTTCTATGATAACGTGAGAAGAGTTCAGCTTAGTGTGCGACCCCGGCCAACGCCCGACTGTCACTGCTGGCCCGACTGTCACTGCTCGCCCGACTGTCACTGCTCGCCCGACTGTCACTGCTCGCCCGACTGTCACTGCTCGCCCGACACTGGGCGCGGTCGGCGCAACCACAGTGCAGTGACGCACCCCTTTAGCTCAGCTGATTGGCAAATTACACGTCAGCTCTCGCGTTTCCGCCACCAACAGGTGACAGTATAGTGCCGGGTGCCCAACTGTGCCAACAGGTGGCAGCGCACACGCACGGGGTTCGTAGCACACGATACTACAGTATTATAGGCTATATCACTTCGCGTTCTGGTAGCAAGGGGCGGGTAAACGACATGACATAGTACATAATTTTACCGTAGACTAGTCCTTCATAATATCTGATTGGTGGTGCACCTAGGGAACGTAAGCTGGTTGTTGCGATAGTCTATATCAGGTACACCATTCAAGAATGTGTTGATCTGTTCGCCCTGTTTAGTTGTTTGACACCTTCTAAGCGGTTAAGACACGTACAAAGATGTCACGGTTAGAAAATAAATGTTGTTTCCGATTTTCCTGCGTAGGTATTGGAAAGTCAAACCAAATTGTGCTGCATTTTAATGAAGTATGTATATTACAATTCCATGTGCATAGCCGCATTGCGGCACCCTTGCCCAGAAACGCACCATTTCGAATGTGGTTAAGCGGCTATGAGTGCTTGCTATATTATGATCAGAGCATGAAAACAAGTCGATGCATCTCGTTAATATTCTTGTCAACAATAAATACAAGACTATGAGGAAAATGAGTGCTTGTACAATCGGTGGCAGTGTGGTAGCGTTCGTATTCAGGAATTGTCGTGGGTCACTCGTCTGGGGAGCACAATTTCCTTCGAGGGCCGCCACGTGTGTGGCACATTCACTGTGAAAGTCCTTGGAGGGCCGCCTTCGGCTGAAAATCCATTGAGCGAGGGGGTGGGGTGAATTTGAATCTTCTTGAGGGGAACATTCATTTCCCAGGCCAGAGAGGCGCACCATTTTAATTGAGGAGGGGACACATGCTACCAGTGTCCCTGTACCCGTCCCTGTGTGGTGGTTATATGCACCTTCAGTGTATCCGTCACTGTGTGGTGGTGATATGCACCTTCAGTGTATCCGTCCCTGTGTGGTGGTGATATGCACCTTCAGTGTATCCGTCACTGTGTGGTGGTTATATGCACCTTCAGTGTATCCGTCCTGTGTGGTGGTGATATGCACCTTCAGTGTATCCGTCACTGTGTGGTGGTGATATGCACCTTCAGTGTATCCGTCACTGTGTGGTGGTTATATGCACCTTCAGTGTATCCGTCACTGTGTGGTGGTGATATGCACCTTCGTGTATGCCGTCCCTGTGTGGTGGTATATGCACCTTCAGTGTATCCTGTCACTGTTGTGGTGGTGATATGCACCTTCAGTGTATCCGTCACTGTGTGGTGGTTATATGCACCTTCAGTGTATCCGTCACTGTGTGGTGGTGATATGCACCTTCAGTGTATCCGTCCCTGTGTGGTGGTGATATGCACCTTCAGTGTATCCGTCCCTGTGTGGTGGTGATATGCACCTTCAGTGTATCCGTCACTGTGTGGTGGTTATATGCACCTTCAGTGTATCCGTCCCTGTGTGGTGGTTATATGCACCTTCAGTGTATCCGTCCCTGTGTGGTGGTTATATGCACCTTCAGTGTATCCGTCCCTGTGTGGTGGTGAAATGCACCCGCAGTGGCGATACTGCATCCCGGAATGTACGCTGGAGGAGATAACAGCAGTAGGCAGCAGTGGGCATATGGCAGGTATCCAAACTGACCTTCGGCCTCTAGAAGGGCACCCGGTTGGCACTTCCTTGCACCTCCGACGGCTCGGGTTAACTTGAAGCGCCCCAAGAGCGCTACGACACATGTCAGGTCCCGGTCTTCCGCACACCGGACACCTACACCGGCTCGGTGGTCCACTCCGCACTCCCGACAGCGCCGGGTGCTGGGCTCGCCTGTGATCGGGTCGACGCCGCGTGCGGCACGCGTCCGGGCTACAGCGGTCCTCACCCACTCCGGCTGCACACGGCTGACGACTGTCCACTGACCGCCAGGTCATGTGACCTGTCCCTGCCCCAGGCATCGCCGGCGGGTCGGCAGGCGGAACACACCGACCAAAGGCGGCCGATATCTCCACACGGGCAGCACGGGGAGCGAGTGGGCCGCATTGTCCGGGGTTGGAGTGGCCCGAGCGAGCACAGGCGTGTAGTGATGGAGAGGGGGACCCGCGATATCTCCGAACTGCCGACAGACGGGCTATCGATGCTGGCGATGTGCCGACAGACAGGCTATCGATGCCGGTGATATGCCGACAGACAGGCTATCGATGCCGGTGATATGCCGACAGACGGGCTATCGATGCCGGCGATGTGCCGACAGACGGGTTATCGATGTCGACAAAGTACCGACAGACGGGTTATCGATGTTGGCTGGCCGTCAATAGCAGCACAGCTTGTGTTTGCATTTGGCACGCACAACAAATATGAACAGCCCTCTGCAGGTGGAGGCTCTTCCCGTGCAGCATGCGCTTTGAAGCCTCTCTGCCCCGTGTGCCTACCACGATACGGTCACGATAATGATCATCCACACGTGACCGACAAAGATCACGGAATCCTGCGATCTCGCTTGTGGCGCGCAGGAACACATCAAAACACTCGCCAGGCTCCTGAAGTCGGGGAAGAATCCCGGCGATCCACGATTACGCTGCATTGGCCACGCATGGCCTCCATGGTGTCCAGAATTGTGGAAAGATCTGACGCGCCATCGAATTTAACACCGAAGCGCGGAGCACTCGCCCACTCGTGGTCCAGCTGCAACAGAAGAGCAGCGCGTCGTTCTGCGACGAGCAGAAAGACGAAATGAGTCAGGAGGCTAAAGCTTGAAAACTGCCGCCGCTACGTGCCGAACTCCATCAGGGAGACTGATGACGTCGAATGTGGCGGCATGATGGTGCTGGAATGCCGACTCGATTGGAGGGACGATCCCTCACAGAGCTGGCGAATTTCCCACCTCGTTGGCGGGGTTGACATACTTATCAGCGCGTGATCTCTCCTGTGGAGCCGAGGACGCTCGATCCAGCACAGATGCTCCTCACGATAAGTTGTCTGTGCCTGCACCGAGATTGCCATCTCGGACTGCTGGGACGGCATCTGGGACTGCTGTTCCATCAGCATGGTGAGGCGATCAGGTTGGCCGTCGTCCTTGAAAGTGGCACAGAAACCATTTTGGGGGCTCCCAGTGCGATTTTCGGGCCTCGGCACCAGTTTTCAGGGCTCTGTTGTATTTACTCGGGGCCCTCGGCCGAATGTTTTGCCCCCGGGGAAACTTGTCATGACCCAGCACGATTTTTGGAAGCCCGGGCGCGATTTCGGGTCCAGACAAGATTCCTCTGCGCCTTGCTGTTCTTTGCTGGTGAAACGACGTGAATTTTTGGGCCTCAGCGGATTTTTTTTGTCTTCGGCGCAAGTCTTTGAGGACCCACTATATTTATTTTTGGTCCACGACCAAAATTGTTCATCCCACCATCAATCAACATCACCCAACATCAATCTTGGGTGCCCAGCTTTATTGTTCAGTGCATTGACTCAAATTTTCTGAACACCGGCGCGATTTTTTGGGGTCACCGCCTCTCAGAGGCCCCCAGTTGTCACTGATCATCAAAAAGAAAAGAAATTTGTGAGCACTTCCTTCGCAATGAACTATTCCCCATTATATCCTGTGCATTATTCAGAATTAACGTCAAATTTGCTTCGACCACTGGGTCTAGATCGCTCACATCAACCACTCGTTGCTTAAGCAGTGCGGCGCAGTTAGATTTCGTAAAGTTCTTCCACTTTGAACAATTTCTGACCAAAAAGTGGAAGCCTGTCCTCAGCACTGAGTGGGTTCTCGCAAGGGCCTGTATATGTTCGTAAGGGCCCGTAGATACTGATAAGGACCAGTAAACGTTCGTATCAGTTTGTAGACGTTCTTAGGGGCCCAACATCAGCCATAAAAGTGTTGTTTGTTTTTTCATCTTCACCATGGCAATCCTGTTGGGCATAGAGGATCACGTGCTGGCCCCTAGTCTGGCCCGAAGGGTCGCGCTAGGGGCCCGTCGGAGCCAAGGAAGGGTGAACCGTCCCCACCTACTTGCATACATCAATGTGTCATGACACCAAGCGTTGCTGACCTGAAGGCCATTGATGACGTCACAGATCCGGTCAAGCACAGTATGCTTGAGTCTCCGTCACTGTCTCAGTCGCAGTCACAGTGTATCCCCGAAGTTACCGGATACAATGGTGATGTATTACTGAATGATATTCAATGCCACAGAAGGTCAACTTTCAACATTTTTAACACAATGCCACGCTGGGTCACGTGAGGAAATGTGAGGTGAAATAAGGTCATGTCATGTGCGTGGATTTGTGATGTACGATTATGATCTTGAATCAAATATATAGTACGACACACACACACAAACACACACAGAAATATATATATATATATATATATATATATATATATATATATATATATATATATATATATATATATATATATATATATATATCTATTATATATATATATATATATATATATATATATATATATATGTATATATATATCGCTACGAAATTGCATTATTTCCATTCGCATGCGATTCATAGATTTAGAGTTTCCCAATATGGCCCTGGTTTGTTGATATGACCTATAATAGCTAAGGTACTTTGGACAGTACATATGTAGCTGCAGCCCAAAGTAAACCAAACAGCATCACTGACCATCCACGGATGACTAGTCGTTAATATTATAGGAAAGCCGTGATCGTCCAGGCACGTGCTTCTGTGACGTTATTTCACCTAATCTAGGCTCGCCGGGTATCCAAATCTTAACACAGCATATCTGAGTAACCAGATTTACGCCAGAGAATGCCACGTTTCGCATGCATCCCTAGCCTCAGCGGTTCCACTAAAATCGTGGAAAAAGCAAAAGGGGAAAATAACCCCTGCCATTCAAGGGTTAACACGTGCACTGGATGGGGGGGGGACGCTACTCTCTCCGGTTTTTGTAAATATCTCCAAAACCAAAGAACTTACGATGCGATTCTTCGTCTTCCTTCAGATATGGAGCCAGCTCAAATTATATTTCTTTAAATGGTTGGATATTTTCAAAGTTTGTAACGTACGAACTGGTCACAAACTTTGAAGTGCCGGACCAAATGTTGTGTGAAAAACGATATGCATGAATGACAGGCAAAAATGGCAGGCATGTCAACCATATCCAAGGAACGCGTCTAAAACTAACGCCTATAAACCATATAAAATATGCTGGTATCTACCTGTGCTGCATTCCCCTTTCAAACGTGCACAATGGTAATACCAATGACAACAAAACGCACGAAAAATGGCAAAGTTCATTGTAGTCGGACACATTTGAACCAGAACGAACTGACGTATGACCACGAAATTCGGACGCCGAAATGTTTCCTATACCCATGAGTCGTCATGAAGAATTAGTGTTCCTAGCTTTCACAACTAAGACATATTTCAGCGTCTTTCGTTTTATATCGGATACCTATCCCTCTTCAAAATCCTGCAAACATTTCGTGGACTGATTCTGGATTTAGCCTGTAGCTTTGCTCGGAAGTCCTCTGTGGCTCTGGATGTGCGTGGTATTCACGCCTACGTTTGCCAGGTAAATCCTTATTACTTCCTGCCTTATTACTCTTTCACAAAGATATTG
This sequence comes from Imbricaverruca yamaguchii, assembly GCA_034440575.1. Lineage (NCBI taxonomy): Eukaryota > Metazoa > Arthropoda > Thecostraca > Neoverrucidae > Imbricaverruca > Imbricaverruca yamaguchii. Next base: position 974,845 of record JAOTOL010001537.1, read on the forward strand.
TTCACCTATGAATCTGAGCAGAACATTCCAACCCACACAAAATGATCAACAGTGTGTTTGTATTACAAATTCCAAAGTCTTATTTGAGCGTGACACGTATCCACGAGCTTTATTTGATGCCGGGTGACCCATGGTGAATGCACTCCCACTGATGAAATATAAAAAGCATGCCGTTGCTTGCGCTCTCGTATAGTCATATAACTTCATTGGGCGGACCATACGATCCACATTTGTATCTTGGCATTCGGAGAAAAAATGAGGAATCCGAACCGTGTTGATTTGCATTGCTAGTCCTTAATACCCAGAACTTCTGGATGGTCAGAATCCGTAATTTGTAGCATGCGGGTATATTTGTCTTTCGCCTTTCTCCATATTATGTTTTCCTTTGTCTCACTTATTCACTCATTTGCTTGATCACTCAACCAGTTTGCATTCTACTCGTGTGTAGAAGACAACATTAGAAAACAGAAATTGTGATTATTAAAACGTTATGCTTCAGATAATCGCTTGGAGATCAGTTAGCATTCTGCTCTTGTGCAGAAGGCAACATTTGTAGAGCGCAATAGTACTGGAGTAAAACGTCTTCATTCGGAAAGCGCATGACCAGCACTCCAACATCGGAGTTGAGAGCCGATCGTATACTCTGAACTCTGAGAAAGATTCCAAGCTGTTTCAACCAACCTGACCCACACGTAATGCAAGCACATAGCGGACCCCGTTCCCAGACGAATGCAAGAGGTGTTCGACATAGGTGGCGGGAGGTCATCACATTAGGCCGCAGGAGCAGACGTTCATTGTTCCAGTGTTAGAAACATTGCTCCGTGTGCTGTGCTTCTGTCTCCGTCTTTGTCAACGAAACAGGTCTACATAAGCATGATGTGCACTCATGCATTATCCATCCTCGGCATGTGACATACAAAACTGTACAAACCAATAAGCCAGGCAGATTTCCTTCCAGCTCAGGGGCCCAGCTTTAGAGCCGGATCCCCCGGATTGCCCATCGAATTCACAACTCCCGACCTGGACCCACGTCTTTCCAGATTTTCACGATTTCTCGGTTTTTGTAAGTTGCGTTGCTGTTTTCTCCCTCAGAAGCAGAGACCAGGAGTTTACATCCAGCAGTGGTTTCCAACCTGCCCACGAGTGGCGCTTCCACCCGTCCAACGAACTATAAAGAGGAAACAACTGCACATTGGTGAATGCAGAAAACAGCCGGGAAGAACAAGATAAGGGTGTGGGAAGACCATCCTATGGCCACAGAAACACACATGAGGTAATATTTGACTATTTACACAGTTCCGTATTTAGGCTAGTGGCATAAGTCGTCTTATATACAGTGGATTCAGGAGCTGGGTGATGTACAGCGAGAGAAGCTGCTAAAATAATCCGCATATATGCTTGGATTATTTTATGCTTATTTGCTATCCCTTCCGCGTTAACTGTGCAGAATATGCTTGGAAAATCTATCCCCCGCTTTTATCCGCACAGTTTTGGACTTATCACGCGCAGGTATGCCTAGGATCAGGGAGACGTGACACACTCCCTCGCAGCAATATGATGGGAGAGCCAACGAACATAAATATGCTGATGAGCTCAGGCCCATATGGTATGTACAGCGAGAGAAAACAAGATACATCATCGTACAAATTGCTCGGGTTTGCCACGTATTTGTCTGCCCCTTCCTCCCGGTAATCCACCGCCAGTATTTTTGAGATTGTTGCACCCATGCTCCAAGGTATCGGATTTTGTATGCTCACTACGAGTTTCCTCATGCACCCGAAAGCTTAGTTCTTGCGAATGCGCTGCATTTCATTGGCCTTGCCTAGTTTGACGTTTAGCGGATCCCGTGAACCCATACGCGGAAGGCAGAGATGTAGTCTCAATTAATAATCTATGAGGCAGATCATGCCCTCAGGCGATCGGTTTGGTCGGGTTTGGTCTGCATATTGCCACCCAACTCCCGCAAGTCATAAATGAATCCATGTCAGACTGTTGCACTTTTACCGGAAGCCGGAACGATGATAGGTATCAATTGAAGCTCAGCCGCCCGCCCATGGTTGAAGCAGCCCCTTCCTAGGGCACAAATATGTTGACACCTCTACCATGGCGGCCATTGGTTTTACGACACGTCGACCGTTGAGTCACATAGTATCACCAATCTCTCACGCTGATTAACCGTGGTCGAAGAGTACCAACAGGTGAGAATCGAACCCACAATCTTTCGATTGTGAGACAGGCAACTTGCTCCCAGACTGCTCGTCCCCGACACCTCTCCCATGAACCAGCAAACTAACATTCGTGGGATACCTACCACAGTCTGGATTGGGGACGTGACGGCTAAGGCAGCTGGCGGCATCAAGGCATTACCCGGCTGCAGTACCCAGCCAGTCTGCCCGGGCCAGTTATCGCGCACAGATCACATCGCAAAGCAGCATCTGCACATGATACCACACCATATGACCAGCCCCACAGATGGGCGGAGCCGAGCGGAGCATCGAGAGCGGAGCGGGAAGATCCATACTCAGACAAACAGGACCCGAGCGTTTTGGCGAAGAAAAACATGAATTACAAAGTACAAGAATTATACAAAAACTGCGAGAGCGTAAAGCGTAAATCCATTACATAATCACGCCAATGTGCCATGCGCTTCATCGTGAAAAAAATGTGTTTTTTAAATCTTATTTAGTCTTCGACCAAGACGCCGGGATACGAGACGGCATGATGTCGCTCAGTATATGGTATGGTATCCTTAGACATATGAGGAAAGATTGAAGAAATTGAATATGTTTTCCTTTAAATATAGGAGGCTGAGAGGAGATCTTATGTGAGGTTTTTACATTTGTTCATGGTCAGGAAACTGGAAATGGAAATGTTTTAGAAATGCTTGACAGAGGTGATGCATTTAGAGGTCATTAATTCAAAATGAAAGTAAACCACAGAAAGAAAAGGTCTTTCTTCACCAACAGGGTAATAGAGCACTGGAATCAGACCCCAGAAACCATTGTCAGTAGCAGCACATTGAACATCTTTAAAAACAGCATAGCCAATCATTGTAAGAATTGAGGGCTTACTTTTCAGTACTCCAGGGAGAGTTGATCGATGGATTTTATGGGCAACTGGTCGAGTGTCCAGAGTGCAGTCAAGAAGGGCCCTTGTGGCTCATAGTTGCACTGATCCTTTATGTCAATATGCCTTTATGTACCATTTCTTTTTCCAAATACTGCACATGGAAGAAATAAAAATCATCCCAAGTCCTGAAAAGAACACATATAAGGTCAAAGGATGCATCATGTCACCTATTAACCCGCACCGTCTTGGGGGTCCTGAAGTGCCCCCCTCAAGTTTTTGGTTGATAGTTAACGAACGGCGCGCAGCAGCGCGCCGAAATTGGCATGCCTATTCCCACATCAATTTGACATGTTTTGTCCATTTTTTTAAGTCAGATCATCTAGGGCCAACTAGTTAGTCTAGGTCAGGTGAGGTCACCTCCAAAAAAGTTCGGCCAGTCATCACGCTTTAACGGATGCATATATTTGCATGCAACTTTCAGTGTTTGCTCAGCTTTTGGGATGCAACAAAACGTACCAGAATAATTTTCACATTTTTCCTTTTTTGACTAAATATTAATTTTGCATATTTGCCTATTAGAGATCAAATCGAAGATTCTGGCTAAAGTATTTTTCAGGGGAAGTTTACTTCGAACAACGTTTTTCGGTCTTCTCTATCCATTAGAAAAGGAAAATCAAAGAAAACTTGGAAACCCAGAATTTTGAAATTTCCAAAAAGAAAATTGATTTTTGGGTAGCCTTGCGATAATGCAAAGTTGTTGCCTCGCAAAGCGCCACTTTCCACCCAAGTCAGAACACACGTCGGTCAAGGTTCATGCTATTCAAGAATTTCCCGGAAGCAAACATTTCTAACGTTTGCTGAATTACCATACGGAGAATATGTGACGACAGAGCATATGAAGCTTGTTGATTGGCTAGATCGGCTTCTAGTATTTTACGTCATTCTCTTGCATATATATTTTCACTTCATAAATCATTAAGTATAAATTTGTGGCGATCATACTAAGGTAGCTGGGTTTGGGGGACAGGAAAGAGATCGGAGGGGACAAATCGCCACTTTTCAGAAATTGGGGATGGGGGACATGCCCCCCCAATGATTACATCAATGAACTTGACCCTATTGGCGTATTCAGCGGAGCGCATGTTGAATTTTATCTTGGCACCAAAATTGCTTCCGCCATCTAAAGATGCAACATTTTTAGGTTATATTCACACATCCTTAACAATTTTTCATGTTTGGCATGTTTTATCATCGTTGTCTCCCAGTTTCATAAAACATGCTCTGGGACCAAAAGGGGTAGATAAATGTATGTTCCCCGCGATGGCGTGTACCAAGGAACGATGGACACGATCACTTTAAGTTAATTCTATTTGTACCTAATTCCGGGTAAAGCGTGCAGTGCACTCCGATAATAATTTCTTCTGAGTCATTTCTTCTTCTGAGTCATAATTTCTTCTGAGCACTGCATAAATGGTCAGAATGATACGAACATGTGCTTTGACCATAACTGGATTACCTGTAAGGATGCAACACTTGACTGTGATGGTCTGTTTTTTGTAAGCAGCATATGGTATCTAAGGTCAGTAAGCCATGGCCTGCTCTAGCATGTTAACTAAGTTTGATGCGTCCCACATAGTGCAAAAAAAAAATATTATCCCATTCACAAACAACAGTGACCAATCAGCGCACGTCCTCTTCTACGTCATAAGCTGCAGGGAATCGTTTCGTCAAAGGACCCAATATACCGTTTCATCATCATTGGAATATTTAGTTACGTTCATGCCTGCTGTAGGTTAACGTAATTCTGTCATTTTATGGCCCTCCGCAGGTGACGTACCGCAGGTACTGTAAATGACAGGCTTCAAGGGTTTCATTTTCTTTTCGAGCACCGCTTTCAAGTTTTAGCGGCATATTGATATTGGTGCTCAGAGTTGCTAAGGGTGCTTTAGCCCTGTTCCAGTGTGACTGGGGGTATTATGCCCTGTTGCTTTTCGCGTGTCTTCCTAACCTTGACCTCGACTTGGAAAAATTAAAGGAGAAAAGAGGTCCCTATAGGAGATAGCTTATACAGACATATCTTCGAGGTCATCCCATTATTGAAATGGATAGGATATAACTACATTTCGTGTTCACTCTCAAGGAGGCAGATGGTACATTTGTAATCTAAGGTACCTAATTCTTGATTTCTTGGAATTTTTGATACAATGTTTGTGAATGTGCTGCTCAACATGATGTAACTACTCATCTCCTCTGCAAATGCATACTTTTCAATTGGGATACAAAATAACCCAATAGGTAAATGGCTTGTATTTTGGCAAGATAGTGTAAATTTCAATATTTAAAGTAAACAAAAAGAAGTGTAACATAACCTCACATAACCTCCCTAGCCTAACCTCCCATGCAAGAAAACAATTTGTTTAAATGAAAAATTTCCAGACAACTTAACTTCTAAAAAATTTCAAAATAAAAATAGCCTAAGCTAGCCTGAACTGTTTTGACAAAAAGGACAACTCAATTATCTTCAGAAAAATTCCCATGAAGTACATTTTTGCAAATTTGCCTTACAACAAAATCCTAACCAAGCCTAACCAAGCCTAATCAATTATATGCTTCATGGATATAAAATGCATGTAAAACTTTTCCGGTGGTTATCTTAAACTGCAATAGTGCCAAGTAAAGCATATGTTGCCCTTAATGTGTATAGCAATATTAAAGATAGGTGCATATTTAATTGGTGCATGACATGAAAATTTGGACATAATTCAGTGCTATTGTGTTAAAGGGTGTTTTTATTTTATTTCAGAGTACAATATTTATGCATGTGATTTAGAAGATACAACCACTTGTTTAGGGGCTCATGCTTACCTCTGTTGATCATGCATATAATTTATATAATGCTCTGTTCATGGAGCAGTGTTGTTTTTGTGCCATAATCTATCCATCCCTAGCCTGCCACTTCTCTGCCATTATAAAAGGGAGATTCAACACTCCATGAGGTTGATAGTTGATACAGTTGACAGTTGAACACTTCTTCCCTTGGAAAATGCTTAGTTTCTACCTCTGTCACACAGATTACACACCAATATTATTCTACAAGAATGCCAATGGAAACAGGTGGGACTGACCAGCAAGTGATTTACAGATGCTGTCAGGATAATAATATTTGTATTAGTTTAGTTTCAAGTAGATTTCAGTACACTAGACTAGGTTAGTATAGGTTTTCCTATTTAATTATTCTGTTGTGCCCATGACATTCAACTTCGAAAGCAAGCACCAGCACCAAAAAGAAGTGATTGCATCTTATGAATCATGTTCATAAGCCTAGTATTCTGAAGATATTGATCTAACAGCATACTCATACATGCATCCTTTGCTTTGGAATGCTAATTTATGGGTAACTACTTTAGTGATGGTGATCCAAAATAACTACCATTATCAATTGATACTGTGCAACAGAACAAACTATAGGTAGTCAACTTACCTGAAAGAGATGTTCATGCATCACATTCCACAATGGTAAGTGTCAGCATAATACTGATCAACAATATACCATTATATATTAGATATGAGGACTCCATAATTATTATTTATAATGATGCATGCTGTTTATACTCCATTGGTGGGGATGCCAATTCAGTGTTCAGAGAGTGGCATGTTTCAGCCTAGTTGACGAGTGGTCCACCACTGTGGTGCAGTGATAAATTATTTGTGAAATATGGTGGTATATACCACTTTCTGAACACTCCATCGACATCCTTCTCCAAGAAGTATCAACATCATGCTCCTTGGAACCTACACCATCAGTTCGAAGTGCCTATACCATCAACTGGTATTTGAGTCTGAGGCATCAAAAGCATTATAAATGACACTAATTCCATGACAAATTTTGACATCCTAGTGTGGTCGTTTTGGCATCTCAGACCTAACGAAAAACCATTATTTTAACCCTGCTGTGATGGGTGCACCCTCGCCTCGTGACGCCCGTGCTGTCGCAGCAGCCATGGACTGTCTGCCGGAGCTGCACCCGCCGACGGTGCCGCTGCTGCCCCGCACGCGCCACTTCCACCCGCACCACGGCTCCAACATCATCCTGTGCGACGGCAACACGGCCGCCTACCGCAAGGCCAGCTTCGCCAACGCCATCACGTTCAGCCAGCGTGCGCTGATGCCCGGCGAGATCTTCTGTGTCGAAATAGAAAAGGTGAGGCGGTTTCTCCGCAAGAAGTGTGGTACTGTAAGCTGGCAGTGTCGTCCAGCCTGCAGTATTTGTAGCTTTGGTGTTATATGTCGTGGTGTGGTTTATCTAAACAGTGTTTCTCAAGATGTGGCCAATAATAATGTTGCAATGTAAACATGATACAATATACTTGAATTGCTGGCTCATCCACTCTGCATTTTAATAGCAGGGTATCTGGGAAAATTACAGAGTTTTCTTGATTATGGTTGTGGTGTACTCTTCTCATTAGGTGGTTTTTACTTTCGGTGAGAGTAATATTTTAGTTTTCATAAAGTTTGCATGCAATCTTGAAGGATTAAATTGCTCTATTATCAGTATTATTGTGTTCTTGCTGAATCAGCATTTGTGACTAACAGAAAGGTACTTAGATTAAGGAGTTTATGTTGTAAGTTGCAGGTGATGTAGCTGAGTGGGAAGCGTGTGTCATCAATTGTTCGGAATTATCTTAGTTTCGAAAGAAATAATAACAGCGAAAATGAACCGTATGCTTTCTTCAGTTGTTACCGCGACGGAATATCGGTGCGCAAGATACAATCAATGAACAGTAATTTCGATGTATGTGAAATTACATACAGTAACTATTATAATAATGAACAAAACAGTGCAATTAAATTGCATCAAATATCTATTGCAATGAACAAAACATCACAATTATGTTGCATTTCTTGATATGTATGCGGAAGAAATGCTGTCCTTTTTGGTTCTTGTGTATTAACCTTCTGTTATGAAATCACAATGATTCCCATAGGCTAAGTAGTGTAGTTTAAAAAAAGAATACATCTTATTTGAATGCAAAATCTGGATGAACTCTGATTACTTCACTGGATATTCCTTGTTGACGAGGGCGTTGAAATGTCCCTATGAGTATGATTCATGTCGCAAGAATCTCAGCATTCATAACTGAAAACGTCAGTCGTTTTGATTGGCTGCTTTTCGTTTGTCGCATCATTCCACTTGAGTTTACCACCGAAATGTTCGCGACCGTTCGTGTGCGCACCACACAGTGTGCATGGCGTGACCAGCGTGTGGCCGTGCGGCCCGGTCTGCCCGCGGCACCGCTGACCGCGCGGCTCTCCGCGCGCCAGGTGGAGCCGGGCTGGAGCGGCCACCTGCGGCTGGGCCTGACCCAGCTGGACCCCGAGCGGCGCTTCCCGCTGCCGTCGTACGGCCTGCCCGACCTGGTCAGCCTGCACGGCTCCTGGCTGGTGGCCGTCAACAAGCCGGCAGAGGCGGCCGCCACGGCCGCGGCGGCGGCGGCGCGCTCGCGCGCGCCGGCCGCCGCCGACGCCGACTACCTGCGCACGGCGTTCCGCGCGGTGCCGCGCGCCGCGCTGCGCTCGGCCGGCGCCGGCGGCGTGCTGCCCACCGACGTGGGCTCGCGGCTGGGCGTCATGTACGTGCCGCGCGCCGGCGGCGAGCGCGCCGCCGACCTGGCCGACCTGCACCTCATCGTCAACGGCGACGACCAGGGCGTCGTGCAGAAGGACATCCCGCTGCGGCGCGGCCCGCTGCACGCCGTCGTCGACGTGTACGGCTCCACCAAGCAGATCCGCATCGTCCAGCTGTACGGAGGTGGGTGGAGCGGATCCGCATCGTCCAGCTGTACGGAGGTGGGTATCCGCATCGTCCAGCTGTACGGAGGTGGGTGGAGCGGATCCGCCCCGTCCGGCTGTACGGAGGTGGGTGGAGCGGATCCGCCCCGTCCGGCTGTACGGAGGTGGGTGGAGCGGATCCGCCCCGTCCGGCTGTACGGAGGTGGGTGAGCAGATCCGCATCGTCCGGCTGTACGGAGGTGGGTGGAGCGGATTTCCCGTCCGGCTGTACGGAGGTGGGTGGAGCGGATCCGCCCCGTCCGGCTGTACGGAGGTGGGTGGAGCAGATCCGCCCCGTCCATCTGTACGGAGGTGGGTATCCGCGTCGTCCGGCTGTACGGGGGTGGGTGGAGCGGATCCGCCCCGTCCGGCTGTACGGAGGTGGGTGGAGACGGATCCGCCCCGTCCGGCTGTACGGAGGTGGGTGGAGCAGATCCGCCCCGTCCATCTGTACGGAGGTAGGTATCCGCGTCGTCCGCTTCGGAGTGGCGGATCCGCCCCGTCCGGCTGTACGGAGGTGGGTGGAGCGGATCCGCCCCGTCCGGCTGTACGGAGGTGGGCGGTCTGGAGCCGACAACCGCCGGTTCCACACCCTGTCTCCAGGACTCGAGTCTGGGGGCTGTGTGGTCGTGGTTACCGTGGAATGCGGCTGCTGCAGTTTTGAAAGCTTGATGACTGCTGTTAAGCGTTTTTGTCAAAGTATATGTGTTCAGACAAGCATGCGTGGATATGGGCAAGCATGTGTACGAGTGCAAAAGCGTCCGATGTCTCGCCGTGGGACGAATTTCGCTGATTCTATGTAACATTTTACTGTAACGTTGAATCCAAAATAAGTCGAGATATTCTTGTGCGTAACTGATGAAGTATTGTGTTGTCGTGAACCCTTTTATCCTTGTTCCAAGTTAATTGTTTTCCAAGCATGATCCTGGTCTTACGTTCATGTGACATTGGCGTCGCAAAAGTGTATTCGAAACGTGATGACTATGTAACATCATCCCTCATGCCTAATATAGTTCGTAAGACTTTCCATGTTGTAGGTATCGATGGGCACTACCAAAACAGGTTTTTAAAGTTGTTTTTGGCCCTGGGCACAAGGTGCAATTGTCACCATCAGCTATGTTGTAAATGCTTAACGGTTGATTTGTCGGTATACTTTTTGTATGCATCTATAGGAAAGCCCTTTAAAGTTGGCAACATCTGGGCGCTTTTTATAACATAACTAGTCGAAGCGTCCTTGGGCCCAACTAGCTTACTAATTAAGTTGGCATCATCAATAATGGAAAGCACCCAATTACATACAGGATTCCGCTTCAGTAGTGCGATTATGCAAATGCTTGATGCTATTTATGATGATAATTGTCTTGTCTTATGGTGATACCCGTGGCAATCAGCCTCAAATCTGACCGCCGAGCTCGCTTATAAAATTTTGACAATGAGATGCGACATTGTTCTCTTGCAGTGTTTTGATGGGGCACATTTTTCCTCCATGGTACTGGAATCAATTGAATAACTGAGCGCTGCCTGAATAACTGACCCACTCAGTTATTGAGTGAGTCGACCATTTTGCGCCACTTCTTGAGCTATCAGCATTCTCTCTTCAGCTGAATGATGCCCGCTGATGAGCCTGAGTATGGGAAAAGTGAAAGCTGGTCTACCGTCGTTTACGTACCAAAAATGGCGCGAATGATCAACTCTGGTTGAAGCACCCTAAAGCCCAGATGAATAATAATTTGCGTGCCAAAAACGTTCATAGGTTCACCTTGCCCGATCCTCACTGTTGACGCTTGCTAACTTCTGCTTCAACGTTTAAAGCAATACCTTCTTCGCCTTCATTTAGAGCTCGGAAATCATTGAGCGCTCTGGCGAGGAACATATTTGATCCGTATCCTGTGATGACCTTTCCTCAATGATTCGAAGAAACCAAACAATCGAAAATTACTTGTTCTTGGTATATATTCGGGTGCAACCCTTCGTAAAACCATTAAAAAAACACACATTTTGTGTTTTTTTGTATCGTTTGTGATAATTCAATGGTTCTGGCGGAAATTCAATGCCTGTAGTATTCCACTACCTACAACCATCGGTGCCAGCCTAACTCTATTGTGAGGCATTGCGCACCATATCATTAACGCTTTGTCTGGCGGTGTGAAGCTGAGTCTGCTTCGTGGACCATTGGGTTCTCAGCAGGATCTGTGTGCTCTCGTGGGAGCCCTGTCCGTGCCGCGGCTCTGCGCCGAGCCGCGGTCACTGGAGCTGCCCCGGACTGGCTCCGTGCCCGCCTCACGTGCCGCCGCTGTGTTGGCAGTGCAATCCCTGATGAGCTCGTGCCGGGAGGTGATCCTGCAGCACGTGAGGAGCGGCGGCGTCGCCGAGCTGCCGCTGCCGCCGGCACTCAAGAACTTCATCGCCTTCAAGAGCTGAGGCGGCCGCCAGCGGTGTCGTCTCGGACCGGCGGGCGGCGGGGCAGACAGCTCCGTGGCCCGGTCAGGTCAGGAGGGCGGACACGCGTGAGTAGGCATCTCGCGCGCTGCGCCGCGTGGCTGGAGGGTTCGGCAGATTCCGCGTGCGTTCGGTGATGGCCGGCCAGTCCGTCGGATGTCGCCGGTCGTGGTGAGCGGCCGTAGCGTCGGGCCTGTCGGCCGATCTGACCTGACCTGGACTTCCTCGGCTCGGCTCGGCTCGGCTCGGCTCGGCTCGGCTCGGCTCGGCTCGGCTCGGCTCGGCTCGGCTCGGCTCGGCTCGGCTCGGCTCGGCTCGGCTCGGCTCGGCTCGGCTCGGCTCGGCTCGGCTCGGCTCGGCTCGGCTCGGCACGGAGCAACTGCGGAGCCGCGGTGGCCGCGAGTGAGAGATCGGCTGGTCCATCTGCTGGCGTCAAGTCCAGCCACATCTACCCAGCTGTCAGCCGATCGTCGACGGAGCAGCAGAGCACAGCACGCCGGGTGGGACACAGACAGCAGGACACTCGGCGGTGCGGTGTGGTGTGCTCCCGGTCTAATACCACACCCGCACGACCGCCATCGGCTGATATCCCCTGCGTAGAAGGAACCGAGGATTCCCCCTGCGTACAAGGAGCCGAGGTTGAGGTTCCGTGTTCAGTCTGGCAGCGCGCGTCGATTCCCTTCTGTCTGGTTGCATTACCTGTCTAGAGTGGAGTCTACTCGTTATGGGCGCCGAGCAACCAATGGAGTTGATGCGTCCAGAATCCCTTACAACCAACAGAGTGGGGTCTAGTGACGGTTGGCCGAGTCACCGACGCGGACGAGGCCGCGACCTGACTGGGAGGCGTTCCCGGTCATCGCGGCTGGCCGCGCGTGGCGGCACCGCACTGGCGGCGCGTGACAGCGCGACTGTGTGTGGTCGTGTACGGGGCCGGCAGCGCGACTGTGTGTGGTCGTGTACGGGGCTGACAGCGCGACTGTGTGTGGTCGTGGACGGGGCTGACAGCGCGACTGTGTGTGGTCGTGGACGGGGCTGACAGCGCGACTGTGTGTGGTCGTGTACGGGGCTGACAGCGCGACTGTGTGTGGTCGTGGACGGGGCTGACAGCGCGACTGTGTGTGGTCGTGTACGGGGCCGGCAGCGCGACTGTGTGTGGTCGTGGACGGGGCCGGCAGCGCGACTGTGTGTGGTCGTGTACGGGGCTGACAGCGCGACTGTGTGTGGTCGTGTACGGGGCCGGCAGCGCGACTGTGTGTGGTCGTGTACGGGGCTGACAGCGCGACTGTGTGTGGCCGTGGAGGGGGCCGGCGGTGTGTGGCGATCACCCTCTGCGTTCGGCAGATCGTCGACAGTCGGCGATCGCGGTCGGTCCCCAGCCCGGCGTCCGGGCACGTACGCCAGAGTCGCGCGGTACTCAGTGGTGCCAAGCGACGACCGCAGACTTCGGGCTGAGGCTGAGAGTGCTCTTGCTCGCGAGGGTGCTGAGGGTGCTCTTACTCGCGGGCACCGGTGGTGACGCCGGGTGTCGCATCAGCAGCTGCGGCTGCTGCCGCCGGGCTTCCCGTCCACGTCTGGTGGAGGTGCCACCGAGCATGCCATCGCCAGGTGCCGAGGTGGCATCGCGCTCACAGCTATCGATGTTGACCCAGGTACCATGTTCACAACCGGTGGTACTGCGACAAGGTGTCACGTCCACATCTGTCGGTGTTGATACTTGGCGCTTCAGGTGTCGACCTGGGACGTCCTGATTGCTGTTGGTGGGTGCTCTTGTCGCCGGACCGGTCCCGTCAGAGCAGGTCAGGTCAGGTGTCGTGGGGCGTGCACTGCAACTGGGGTGATATATCGTGACTGTGAGGGACGATTGATCCGGTTGTTTAGCGTGCCGAGTATGAGGAAGAGCCGGTGGCCGTCCCGCTGTTCATCCAGCGGAATGTGCTTCAGACGGCGGTGATGCTCTAGAGCGGCTGTTGCGCAAACTTTGTGCACTTGTATTGAGCGCCAGCTTTAAGCTTGTCGCCTGCGTTTCTGGCAGGCGGAAAATGAGGATGCGAGTCTATTTGTTTTGCGAGCGGTTAATTCTCGTTTGAACTCCTGGTGGTCTCATGCGGCGTAGTGCTAGCTGAAGATATAGGTGGTGATCACTAACATAGTGACCTGACAATGACATGACAATGGCCTGGGGGTCAGGCCAGGATGGCGTGCAGTGGCAGCGGGCCGTGTGCTGTGATATTAAAGTACCTGACCGTGGCCCTTCAGGGTGCCGATCCACTTGGCCGGGTCTCGGCGTCGATCTGCACAGAGCGGACTAGTACAGCGACCGCTCGTGCGATCGTATCAGTTTGTACGCGACCGACCCCGGACCGGTGTGTGTTTTCGGATTTCTATCTCGGCGTGAGATAGCGAGGAGTGCGCAGCTGGGTGGAGCGCGCTGGTGGTTGATCGCTGCCGCCGCCATTGTCCTTGGGGATGAGCGGTCTGGGGGTAAGTTGCTCGTCTCACGATCGAAAGGTTGATGGTTCGAGTCTCGCCTGTCGCTACTCTTCGCCCGCGACCAATCGGCGTGAGAGATTGGCGACGCTGCATGACTCAACGGTCGACGTGTCGTAGAACCAAGAACCAACCAGCCGCCCTTGTCCTTCCGTTGCGTCCCGCTCTGTGAAACCGGCTGTCGCGCTGGCTCGGTATTCTGGTTGGTTGCATACGTGATTTGTGAAGTTGTGCTGGTCGACAGGTGTTGCCGTGCACCATTTTACCCTTGTTTCCAATTCCAACTTAACTGTTTTCCCAGCACGATCCTGGTCACACACCAGCGAAATCTCGTGCTTATCTACAGCACCAGCGAAAGTTCATGTTCTCACATGGCTTCTGACGTACCGGCTGAGCGCCCTCGGCGTGCTGCTGCCTTTGTTCGGTAGCGGTCTGTATGCCCAACTGTCTGTGGTGCGTTGGTTTTTTCGATTGGTTGCTCGCCGTTCTATCTGGAGTTAGCATGGGTAGTTATGAGTATATGACATGATGTGATTCTATAGTATTTATGTGTAAATAAATCACATTTTGGGTGAAGGTGATTAGTTCCCTTCAAGCAATTCCTGATCGTGTTATCGGTGGCCGCGGTAGCTCAGTTAGTAGAGCGTCGAACTCTTGATCGCAAGATTGTGGGTTCGAATATCAAAACCGACAGCATTTACCGAGTGCACCCGCGACCAATCGGCGTGAGAGGTTGGCGACGCTATATGACCTAGCGGTTGAATGCGCCGTAAAAGAACCCAGGTTCTTCTTTCTGATCGTGTTATCATTTCCGACGGGGGACTTGTATGCCCGTTATGGTCTTGTTTCTGCTCGTGCACCGACTTATAAATATTGACATATTTAATGGAACCTTTAGCACTTCCGATGCATCCGCATTGTTCCAATTCGGTTACATTTCGATGAGGCTGTCTTGCCGGTGTGTGATAAGTGTGATTTGCGACAGGAACGCGGTTTTCTGTAGCGTGAACGCTTCAATAGCGCCGTTTTGAGGAAATCGTAACAGCATGCGAATCCGTGTCATAAATTCGTTCGCCAAAATGCGTTTGACCTGAGTGGAGCAAGGTTATTTCGGGGATGGAGAGATGAGGAGGAACGAGCTAAGTGCATAGTATTCAAATAAATAAAATATTCTTGGTCTACGTTTCGCCATACCTCTTCCCGATCTGGACGTGGGTTAACGCTCTTGGGTTCTTCAGAGTGTCAATAAGAGTGCTTGGCTGTAATCGCCTTACACCAATACAGCGCGTGGCTGTGGATGTGTGTAAAACGTATTGCTTGAGGGTATTCCATCGCGTCAGACGATGGTCAGCTATGCTCGAGTTATCAGTCCAATGTGCAGCTCTTCTTCAATATTACGCGTGGTAGCAATGGCCATGCGGTGAGCAGGACTGGCAGTCAGCTGATTAAAACTCCTTGACCAGTTTTGCATTAATATTTGTATTGTTTTCAACATTGACATATTCTAATTTGTCCAATCACTGATGCAGTCAGCGAATAGAGCAGCTATTTAGCAATAAATACAGTTCATGTCACTATACTTACAGTCGGCTGCTAATAAACACACAGTTGTGCATAACGTTACAAGTATGTGCTTAGCGAGTTGGTGAACCCTTTGACGTTACATTTATAACAGTAGGTGGTGGTCGTGAAAAACCAACGGCCCTATAAACGTAGAGGCATGAGTTAGTGTCCTAAAACCATAGGGAGGGTTGCATAGGGAGGGGACGCGAGTGAGCAGGCTACGCTGAACAACGCTCACTCTGGCAAAAGGGACGTCCTGCAGGACAATAGTGCCTGTCTGGCGCTTCGGCACAGGTGGGCTCAACGCTAGCAGCAGATCAGGGGTGTCTATTACCGCATGGAGAATGTTGTGCAGGAACATCAGGTCGCACTGTGACCTGATGCCGAGACGCTATAGAGCTCACGCCAAAACAAGAAGGGAGTGATGTAAGATGCTCCCGACATGCAGCCCGGGCAAAGTATCTGACAGCGCCGGGGGAGGGAGGCACGTGCGTTGTGCTTCATGTAGAACAACTGACGAGGTCAATACACCGAACATCACTAGCATGGCGTACAGCGTCAGCCCACCATTGACCCTCACAGTGCTTCCATGCGACTTCGCTCTTTGATATTTTCCGGGGTACCTGCTGAGCCCTATATCATAGGATTTTGAGATTATCGTGTACCATCTACGAACCGACGTGTGCACATTACGCCAAAAAGATGAGTCCTAGCACCTCACGGTATCGGGGACAGAGCTCATCAGTCAGGTGCTCTGGTGAAGTCACCTCTTGACACAGCCATTGATGTGTATGCGCACTCGAGTACATGTTCGTACGTTTTCCACAGACAAACCATACAACATGAAGTAAAAAGTAAGACATGGGTGTATATATAAATGATCGACGAAAAGGGCAAAGATACAAAATGTGATCATAGGTCAAGTTCCCAGGTCAATGATAACAGCTTGGTAGAATTAGTCGATGATAAGCGTACGTTTGGTGTATTGGCGAGTGTGAAGTCGTGTGAAATCGAATGAAAGTCGTCATCCTCTGTTCATTAAATGTTCCGGGGGCAGGCTTCATGCAAATATAAGACATTTCAAACCTAAAACACATAAAGCTGAGGATCTTAAATAAGCAGTTTCATGAAATTCAAAATTTAGCACCCCGCTTAACAAACAAAAATGCACTAGACTAAAGAAGAAATTTTGAAATTCTCGCCACGCAAAACCAAAAATTGTCAGCTCGCGAGGGGCACCAGCAGCAGTCTGTGATGCACCGCACTTTTTGGTTGGGATACCCTAAAGAAAATCTCGGTTGCGCCCCTGCCTCCGACGGTAATTCTAGTGATCCCAAAGGGAACTTTTGAGGGTCCAGTGTGGTTTGTGGGTGGAACCGGCTGGATTCTTAGGCGCCCGCCATTTCTCAGGGAGAGGGTATTCGCCCTCTCCCCCTTCGTTCCTCACTGGTCGAAAGCAAGCATACGCATACCCCTAATGTCTGTCACAATAGCACACTATTCCAAACCTGAGAAATATGGACATGAATGAACGGTCATCCACTCATAATGGCCCCAGGACCCTGTGTTTGACCGTCAGCAAGTTTTTATCCCACACCTTTCGGCCGTAGCTGCCTGAAGGGAAATACCGTGGACGCATTGCTTGGTGTGAAAACCACAACTTAAGTAGGTCAGGGTACATCAGCTCAGCGTATCCTGGGCGAAAAACGGTTTCGCCAGTTCTTCCTCGTTCCACATTTTCTCGGTTCTCACAGGTACATATATTAACATGCCTTTGCGAGCCTACATTTGCAACATTGACATCGTATAACAGGAAACGTATCGTACATCACTCGGATGTCATTGTGAACATTGTGAACCACTCACTCTTTAAAGATGAGGCACAAGCGGTGTTTTATCATTGAAACGCAGTGCGAACATATACTATGCCTCACGCAGAAAACATCGTTATCGACATGCCGACATAGCTGGGTGATCCGAGTGACCGGACATCCGGCCGAGTAACTGGGTGACCGGATATCCGGCTGAATATCCGGATGGCCGGATATCCGGCTGAATATCCTGGTGACCGAACATCCAGTTGAGCATCCAAGTGACCGGATCTCCGGCCGAGTATCTGGGTGACGCTAGGCAGGATACGCTGTACTACTGAAGTGAACGGGTGCTCCAACATCATCAGATTTGCCTCTGTCGCCGGAATCTGACCCGACTTCCCACTAAGACTCGTGTGGCACCCTGCTCACTGCTACCGAGGAAATGGGGATGTGCAAGTGTGATAGCGCCTACGTGTTGGATGTGGAACTATTCTGAGGGAACTAGAACATGCACTTCGTCCTTCACATGACGCTTCCGGTTCACGACTTGCAGACCACTTTGGTACTCTTAGCACTCTAGTGGTACTCTAGTTAGGGTTTGCTGTGACAATTATCATGACGCGTACGGGACTGAATTGACGACATATCGCCTGACGGCTTCGAGGCGATCGTCCGCCGCACACTTCCACCACCACTCCGGAATGGCTCGGCCTTGCGCTACTCCTGTGCCTCCTCATACATGCACATTTCCACCTGGTGGTTGAGGAGCGCCTGGTGGCGCTGGTACTGATACAGCTGATGCTCCAGCGCGGCCAACAGCTGCAGGTAGGGCTCCATCGGGGTGTCGCCGGCGCCGTCGCCCTTGTAGTAGGCGCTGGCGTGCTTGCGGGAGAGCTTGCCGGTCGGTCGGCTGTTGTCGGTCGGGTCCAGCTCTTCCTCATCCGAGTCGTGCAGGTCCCTAATGATGGTGGCGTGTCGCGAGCGTTTGCGCTCCTGCGTGCTGATCTCGAGCGTCAGCTGGAAGTTGTCGAGCAGCACGGCCACGAACAGGTTGAGGAAGACGAAGTACTCGACGACGATGTAGAAGAAGAGGTAGAAAAAGAGCGCCGTGTCGGAGCCGTTGTCGGTGTAGATGAAGAACCAGTCGTCGAGCGTGAGCAGTTGGAAGAGCGTCAGGAACGTCTTCCATAAACTGCCGAAGCGGGTGAGGTCGGTAGATTCGAAGAGCGACTTGCCCATCACGGAGAACATGTACATGACGACAACCATTAGCATTACGATTGAGCCGATCGACTGGATTGACTCGAACATAGTGGTGAGGATGACGTTCAGTGAGCTGAAGAAGTGAATCGTCCGCAGCACACGCAAGGCGCGCAGAGCCCGGATCGCCTTGAAGATGCGGAAGAGCCGGAGGATTCCCATGCCGCCAATTTGGCCGGTTTCTAGCAGCAGTGGCAGTACAAATTCTACCAGGTTGTTAGACACAATAAAGAAATCGAGGCAGTTCCAGAAGGTGTAAAAGTAGAATTTTTTGTACGCGATGAGCTTCATGGTGGCCTCCGTGAGGTAGATGCCGAGGAAGATATTCTCGATGATAACCATGGTGATGCCCGAATTGATGCTAATGTATTTAAAGCATTTGAGGATGAGCGTTACAGTATTCAGGAGGATCACCACCAGGATAAATGTGGAGAAGAAATGAGATTCTACGAATTCGAAGGCCGAGCGTCGAAACTGGCTCGCTCCGACAAGGATGCGATCCTCCAAGCGTCTGACGCCACGCCGTGGGGCGTCATGGGGAAGAAAACCCGGTCCTTCCTCGTCGTCCAAATCAATCTTCTTTTGGAGCGCGGCGTGGCTCGTGGCAAGCGTTTCGAGTACTGCAGACATCCGCCGGTAGTCGGCCACCTGTCCCATCTTTGATTTCGACGAAGTGTAGGGCACCGTAGGATCCAAGTTGGCGGATCGATGTGAGAGTTCGTCTGACCCAGTCGCTGACGGAGGTTTGCCGGGATCGGTGCTTGTGGAAGCCATCGGAAGCAGTTAAATATTCGTTTGCAATGCACTGCTGTTTCTTAAGTATGTAGTAGCGACGATCAAATTATGTCGAATCTAGTCTGAGGTAGGTTCGTCCAACGTAACCCACTCGTGCAGCACTCATTCACCATTGTGCAACTGGATGTTAAGGGTCCTTGGGTGACAAATTGTGGAATGCAAGTTCTAAATGCGGTAGCGGGTTAGATCAAATAGTTAACAAATACTTGACCAGTCGTGAAATATCCCGCAATAATAGCTCAACGCTTACTCCTATATATGCTACAGAGGTGACACCATCAGGACGACAGGAAACTTTCACGGCTATGGTAACCCGGCATCGTAAGAAAGCTTGGAAAGTGCATACACCCTTGCTTTGAACTGTGGAGGCCATATATCAGTATCTAATTGTCCACAACTGTTTGGTTTCCTTAGATTGTATGCGGTTTTGAGCAAGGGAAAAATATTATTCGTCCAAGCAGGCGCATATTCACCAGAACCACTTCTCCGAGCAAAGTTGCGTATCATGACACCGCTGATAACCTATTAAGGAATATTGCTTCCTCTTCGTTGCCCAGTATCACTATTTTTTGTTGGTGCACACCCCGAAACACGGTTAATTCTAGCATCGTTTCCGCCATAATCGACATTACACAGATTGTCTGCGACATGATTCAGTAATTCAAGACCTGGGCACATTTATCAGCCTATCGATATCTGACACAATGTGAAATAACACAAATAATATTGACCCCCCACCAGTGAATGTCACCGACTCCATTGTGAAGTCCCTTGCACCGTTTGTTCTCCAAACATCCGTGTGCAGTGCACCATAGCATTGCAAATATTTAGCCTCCACATGCCGCTGTTGAATGACTTCAGAGAATGATTTCAGAGAACGGTCAAATACGACCGAGATAACGTCCACTTGAAACTCGCCTTGAACTAACGCGAATGGCGACTCAGGGCATATGATATGTGGTTGTTGGAAGTCCCTCTGAGTTCATGATGCACGAATTTCTTTATTGATAAAATGTCTTATTGTTAGAATAGCCTCAGTTAATACAGCCAAGAACTATTTCTATCGCCCTTAATCGTAATAATTAAAATTGTATCCCAGCAGAGCAGCGCTCCTTCACCATTGTGGAACTGCAACTGAAACGTCGTATCGTGACAAGCTGTGTGATGGAGTTTAATCGCAACATCTGATTAAATGAAATGTATAATACGTTTTTCACCAGCAGTAAGAAGGCCCAGAGCAAAGGCACATTGTGTTTTCATATATGTATATATATATGCATATATATATATATATATATATATATATATATATATATTTTATATATATATATATATATATATATATATATATATATATATATATATATATATATATATATATATTACGGAGATGGTACCGTCATGGTAGGAACCATTCATGGCGTTGGTGCGGATACACTATGAAAGCTCCGAACCTGCATGTGGCCCTGCTCGGAGCTATCCAGAACCGATTGACCTTTTTCAATAGAAGTCGACATATCAGTTGATTAAAATATGGTTTCGGCCGAGAGTGATGTCCATGGAACCTAACAATGAGTGTAATGTATACGAGGTTTCGTTTCACTTCAACGCAAATATTTATTCGTCAACATTTTTTTAAGGCATGCTGACTCCCAGATCCCAGATCACACCCAACTTGTGAATACATATATACATGTGTTAGTAACTAAAAAAATAAACACATATGCTGAACGATAGTGACTGAGAAACGATGTTGTTAGACCGGGGGCACCTCCACAAAGAAATTAAGTTGCTCACAAATTATTTGAAGTTTCCAAATGGGTCCATTTGAAAATGTCGTGGGCTTCTTAAAAAATGTGAGTTGGTAGGCATTCTCGAAATCCGTTCGTCTCCCCTCCCTGATGTGAATCCTAGTTACGCCACTGATTCCAGTCATGATGAGCCACGGATGACGAACCTTCAGCACATGATTGTACTCTCGATAAAGAAGGGGATGTAAAGGAGCCAATTCGATGCAAAGGTAGGCATTACATTTTCCGCCCAAACAAGCAGAACGTACTTCACACTTTCAGCATGCTGCACGTTGGTTCAAGCACCCATTCAGTGATTGTCCACTGGGCTCCAGAAATATGCACGAAGATTAAGTATATTGCTAGAGTAGCTGACCTTGTCCATGGAAATGCAGATATTTTCGCATCGCAGTGGTGGTGAGGGTGCATTCCCCCCCTCCTACCTAGCGTGCTATTCGAGACCGTGTGTTGACTGGATAACCATTGATGGGCTTGATAAGGAGAGGATTGGACAGGGAAGCGCATTGGACAAGAAGAAGAGGCAAATATTATTAAAACATGGGAAAATATCCACCTCGTTTTTATGTTCCAAACATATATAACTCTCTTTGTTTGTTTATTGGGTGGTTACGACGAACTTCACGCACATTCACGGCTGATGGCGCCGCCCACACTGTTTCGCCGGTGGGGCGCGGGTTTGGGAAATGTCTTGGGCGGCGCTAGTGTCGAACCCGGGACCTTTAGTGCCCATAGCCCGACACCTTAACCACTCGGCCATCCTCGCCCCTATAACTCTCACATTTAAGCCAATATAAATGTCCGGACCCTTCGTCGCCCATGTTTTGCGGTGATTTTCGCCGTTAATTTCGTAGCTCGTAGTATTGTGGTCAAGGCCTAGTGACACGACTCTCGCCAGTTATTTGACAGGTCAATGTCACATCACTTGCAGGGCGGTAGAAATCCAGACGATTGATCCCATGTTTCACTTCAACAAACATGTGAACCGACATGTCAGATACATGAATACAGCACGCCGTATGGCGCATTATTTGCCGCAATTTCAGATCACTGAATCCGGCTGTCAATCTGTCAGTATGCCACTGTATTTGCAGCATAGGCGCCTCCAGATGCCAAACACGTGTGCCAACTGGGAGATCAGTATGTGCCATGTTGCGTTCATGTGCAGTGCATAGATTCGTGCTAGCTTGTTAACTAGCACTGCCACGCCCATCTGCGCCTCACCGTATGATGAGGTTGACAAACGATTCGTGATCCGCCTCATGGTCGAAGTACAAGAATGTATTCGCGTTTGCGCTAATTTGGTTCGTGTTCCGAACGTATTGCTCGGCCTTGATTTGAATGCTGCTTGGCGGAAGCTTGGTGACTTGCGGTTTCTTCGTGCCTCGCGACATTGTCACACCTGTTGCTCCTTCAGCCGTTTGGCGTGTCGCCGTGTCACTTCCGCCCATTCGCTGCCGTCCTTATTGCTCACTGTTCTCTCTGCCCTTGCTGCATCCTCTGGGTGGAGTCCATCGTCTCACAATCGAAAGGTTGTGGGTTCCAGTCTCACCTGTCGCTAATTTTCGCCCGCGACCAATCGGCGCGAGAGATTGGCGGCGCTGCACGACTCAACGGTCGATGTGTCGCAAAACCAATAACCAACCAACCTAATGGGTGGAGTCCACGCCGCCTCTGATGCTTCCCCGTGCCTCGAGACAGCGGCACGGTGAGCGCCCGCCGCCGCCGCCGCCGCCTGGACGCGCCTCTGCCACTCGCCAGCGTCGACGCCGACGGCGTACACCGCGGTCGGCGACGCGTGCACGTCGGTCGCGACGAGCGGGCGGAGTCGGCGAGGCGCTGCCGGGATCCTGCTCGTGACGGGCCGAGTGGTTCCCGGAAGCGGCAGGCGCTATGGGCCAGCGGGACGTCGACGAAAGTAAGGCCTGTTGTGGGTATTTGTGTCCGTGTGATCTCCCTGTCTGTGTCTGCGTGATTTCCCTGTCCGTGTGCATCTGTGTATCGATGTTTTTCGCGTGACCTTGGGGAACACGTGAGAACCATATGGCGTTTGGCGTGGGCTACACGCTGCCGACGTGCGTTCGCTTCCAGAATCTGCCGCAGGACCGGTTTCAATGACGCCTTTCACTTCTCATACTGCGGAACGGTGCTTTCTGGGGTATTAAATGGATAAACATTTTCAAATACTGTCCATCCCGTATCCGTGTGAATGAATGCAATCGGTATCGATAACCGTACCGGATGGATTATACAATACCTTAGCAAATTTGCTCAGAATTCCACACTTTGGTTAACCTAACAAGGCAAATAAAAACTAGTCGATCATTTGGTGTGAAATATGTACCGCGATTTTCATTAGCAGCACCACAATTTAGCAATTAGCAAAACAATCTCACTTCAGATCATATGTGCAGACGGATAGTCCTCTAATCTATCTACAAGAATCTAGCATGCAAGAAACAGGAAAACTATCAAGGAATCAAATATATCGAAGGAAACATCAACTTCAATGTAACTTGTTTTACTCACCCTGTTGACATGCAAATGCTTGTCACCATATATTGAACTGTGTGGTTATTCACCAACATTCACCCAAAAATATACATATATAGGTACCTACCAGGCCCTATGCACTACCGCACAGCTTTGTCGTATCGCTTGAATTAGTACGATAGAGAATCGTGAATTGAAATATATTTATTGTTTATGAAATGCTGGCCGACTTAACTGTAAGTGGCCATGCAGCCATTGTGACGAAGCCGGCAGTTGGTTGTGAGATGGGCATGAGGAAGTGGCCACGGGGGAAGTTTTCCCATGCGCCTGGGAATTTTACCTCCCCACGAACCCAAAATAGTTCTGCTGGGTCAATTGGCGATTGCGGAGCGCAATCCAATTGAACCAGCCTCTCCTGCCAGTACGAAATCAATTTGGGAACAAGTTTTGGGGAGCACGAGGCCCAAAAACAGGCTTTACCACAATTTGGTCAGTGTCAAGTCCATAGAAAACATATTCGCAGTATCGGAGAGACAACAACAACAAGACAACACGAAAGACACAACACGAATGACATCCATTTTCTCCAAATTGAAGCCATAGCGACGAAACGCGATGACATGGAAGAACTCAATCAAACCTTTGACCTTGACATGTCCCGGTTTGATATGTTACTCGAGTGTTCACCACAGGTTATTGCTTGATACCTAATTTTTGATAGATTTGAGAAAAAGCGAAAAAAACTCGCTTTTTCTCGACCGATGTACCAGTTTGGCCTTTGTCCTTGACAAATAATTCGATTGCTTAGTTTTGTGACTCTGCATAGCAAGCCACTTCGAATGACGCCCATTTGATGGAAATTGAAGCGATAGCAACCGAACCTCGCGTTCAGTCGATATCGCTTCAAAATCGCCATCTAATATAAAGATAATATATGTCAAGCTAACATTCGACCTAGAAGACTGACCTTGACAAGCACCGATTTGAAATGTTGCAGGATGGTTCACCACAGGCTATTGCTTGGTACCAGATCTGGGCAGGTTTAGATGAAAACGAAAAAATGTGGGAGGCGACCGAAGAGACCGGTTTGCGTCGAACCTTGACCGTTAAAGTGGTAATGCGAGACCTATGTAGTTCCCTCCAGCGCGTTCAGTACGAACATTTGTGGTGATTGATTCGAACGATCATAAGCCCGTGGCTGAATGCCGATACCAATACAAATACGTCTCTGGCGAATTCGTCGCTGAATACAAATACGACGTTAACTTGGCGTACGTGCTTAAGGCTGCCCACGACTTCTCTCAATTATCTTGAAGATACCCAAGGACACCTAGAGTTGCATTTATTCAAGATATATCAATACATGAGCAGGGGAATGCAACCTAAGACGTATAAAGCCTTGCGATTATGCAAATTTGTTACCTAACAGAGAACAATTTGCCACCCAAGCGAAAACAGAAGATGGTTAAGGTTCATGTTATTCAAGAATGGCCTGGAAGCAAAAGTTTCTAACGTTTGCTGATTTGCCATTCGGGTGTTTAGGTAACGACAGATAGCCTGTGACACTTTGATGGGCTACATCGGCTTTTTAGTATTTTTAGCGATTCTCTTGCATACCAATTTTCACTATAAATTATTAAGTATAATTTTGGACCGATGATACTCAGGTAGCTGAGGCTTGGGAGGACACGAACAAAAATTCAAGGGGACAAATCGACACTTCAGAAATTGGGGGGCGGGCGGGATGATCCAGACCCCAGCCCCATCCCCACCCCCACCTCCTAGTGGTTACACCCATGGACAGTATGACTATGTTTGTTCAATTTTCATTTCCACGGCAAAAAGTTGGAAGGTCAATCCGTTATCCGATCCATATCCGTTCATCTTCACCAAACTTTCTGATCCACCCCGTTATCCATATAAAGCGGATCTCTGTTTGGACATCCAATCCGTGTTTTGCCCTAGTACTTCCCCTTCTTCTGAAGATGGGGATGCTGCATTCCAGAAAATCTTAAATACGATGGCATATATAATTTTACAATGTGAAGAAGCGTTCAAAATAACTCATTCTGAGACTGCTTGGTGCAAGTGTTGAAACACTACTAATGTGGCTTTGCAAGAATGCATGCAGGAGCTAAGTTTCATCGGAAAACCCTGCGATTAACACCAGTGCCTGGTGTCAGGCACTGTTAGCCGTCTGGTGTCAGGCCTTGGTGGCCGTCTGGTGTCAGGCACTGGTGGCCGTCTGGTGTCAGGCCCTGACCGTCTGGTGTCAGGCCCTGGTGGCCGTCTGGTGTCAGGCCCTGACCGTCTGGGGTCAGGACCTGACTGTCTGGTGTCAGGCCCAGGTGGCCGTCTGGTGCCAGGCCCAGGTGGCCGTCTGGTGCCAGGCCCAGGTGGCCGTCTGGTGTCAGGCCTTGACCGTCTGGTGTCAGGCCCTGACTGTCTGGTGTCAGGCCCTGACCGTCTGGTGTCAGGCCCAGGTGGCCGTCTGATGTCAGGCCTCGGCCGTCTGGTGTCAGGCACTGATGGCCGTCTGGTGTCAGGCACTGATGGCCGTCTGATGTCAGGCCTTGACCGTCTGGTGTCAGGTCCAGGTGGCCGTCTGGTGTCGGGCACTGATGGCCGTCTGGTATCAGGCACTGATGGCCGTCTGGTGTCAGGCCTTGACCGTCTGGTGTCAGGCCCTGATGGCCGTCTGGTGTCTGGCCCTGACCGTCTGGTGTCAGGCCCTGACTGTCTGGTGTCAGGCCCTGACCGTCTGGTGTCAGGCCTTGACCGTCTGGTGTCAGGCCCTGACCGTCTGGTGTCAGGCCCAGGTGGCAGTCTGGTGTCAGGCCCAGGTGGCCGTCTGATGTCAGGCCTCGGCCGTCTGTTGTCAGGCACTGATGGCCGTCTGGTGTCAGGCCTTGACCGTCTGGTGTCAGGCCCTGACCGTCTGGTGTCAGGCCCAGGTGGCCGTCTGGTGTCAGGCCCAGGTGGCCGTCTGGTGTCAGGCCTCGGCCGTCTGGTGTCAGGCACTGATGGCCGTCTGGTGTCAGGCCTGGCCCTGGTGTTGTTGCCGGTGGTGTCCAGTTGAGTGTCGGTGTTGTTGACGGTATTCTTCAGTTGAGTGCCGGTGGTGTCCAGTTGAGTGTCTGTGTTGTTGACGGTATTCTTCAGTTGAGTGCCGGCGGTGTCCAGTTGAGTATCGGTGTTGTTGACGGTATTATTCAGTTGAGTGCCGGCGGTGTCCAGTTGAGTGCTGCCGTTGTGACCAGTGATGTCCACTTGAGTGCTGGTGTTGTTGCCGGTGGTGTACAGTTGAGTGCTGGCGTTGTGACCGGCGGTGTCCAGTTGAGTGCTGGTGTTGTTGCCGGTGGTGTACAGTTGAGTGCTGGCGTTGTGACCGGTGATGTCCAGTTGAGTGCTGGTGCTGTTGCCGGTGATGTCCAGTTGAGTGTCGGTGTTGTTGCCGGTGGTGTACAGTGTGTACAGAGGCCAGTCATCACGAACTGACCGTGTCGTGCCCGGCTGTTGTCGCCGTCACACTCCACGGTATCATCGACAGCGACCGAGCACGATAACTTCAGCTGGGCTGCAGAAGACCGAGGGTGTGATTGATGTGCGATGCAGTTGTGGCGTTGCACCAGGGTGCCGCGTGGACCGGTCCCTCGCGCTGTGTCCGCCACCACGTGCCATCCGGAGCAGGCCCTCCCCCCACCCCCACCCCACCACCCCCACCCACCACTCCGGCCTTGACCGACTTCCCTGCATGGGTTTGCACTTGAACGATTAAGTCACCATTTTGAAGAGCTGTCCGCTCAGGCAGAGTGCAGGATTTGTGTCACTGGGACAAGGAAGGCTGCCCTTGGCACATGACTCGCTCGACATGGAGGTAAGATCTCACCGCGGGTCAGAGCTAACTGGGCTGAACTGTGCAACAGCTATCCACCCGTGCTGAATCCATCATTGGGCGCTGCATAACTAGTAGCAGTCGGTGCGCCTCGGGCCCAAATAACCAATCAATCAAGCTTAATCCACCCCCGCCAACCGATAAAAAAAACGGGGAAAGGAAATTAATTCGCGGCGAATGTGCGCCGCAAGCGATTCCCAGAAGTGTACCTGGCGACCCGCTCCGTAAAGCTTGCCGGCCCTGAACGTGCTATCTGACTGGGGATCTCCAGTACGGCGGTGTAATCTCAGCCGGGAGCTTAGCCTGTCGCTTGTGTTGGGACGCAGCCACTTCGTTACCGCCATGTTGTCCACGCGCCAAAAAAGCAAAACATACACACATAACCGCACAACCACCATGACAACCGCCACCGCCGCCGCCGCGACTCCGACGTCATCAGGTCTACTGTCACCTGACCTTCGCAGCTGGACCACTTGACCTCATGCCGTGCATACCGCCCCTACCCCACCTTCTGACCCGTCCGGAGGCTGTGCAGCTCGTCTTTCCAGACAGGAAAGCAGCTGTAGCACCCAGAATGGTATCTGCGAACTGTACCAAGCATACTAGCACGTCCACGTCTACAAATTGGGCCATCTCGTTGGCTGATATTATGTGGAATGGTCATAACTGGAGTAAAGGTGGTTTCATTTCCGAAGGATTCTTCGCGAATCCAGTGCATATGCGTCGGTCGCATTTAAATTGGATTATTCTTTCTTAAAATGATGATTGCGTATGTTTGCAAAAAGTAGATGAAATATTTAATGAAATATTAATTAAATATTATGGAAGTCGCAGCTTTCGGCGTAGCTTTTCATCGAGTTGGTGGAACAAGCATACAACGGATTCTCAAATTGATTTCATCCATGCAACGCCGAATGGTATTAAATAATGCTGAACGAAAAGGTGGATAGCGACAGAGCTAATAGAAAATGCCCTTACGAAGTCACGAGTTCCACCGTTCATAAACATGTGTTCGAAGGTGCCTTCGCCGCAAAATAAGCTCGGCACACAGATGCATGAACACCTGTGCGGTCGCCACCGCACCACCGCCGCCTTCATTCACACCTGCACCAGCTAAACCCTGCACCAGCTGACTCCTGCACCAGCTAAACCCTGCACCAGCTGACTCCTGCACCAGCTAAACCCTGCACCAGCTGACTTCTGCACCAGCTGACACCTGCACTAGCTGACTCCTGAACTAGCTGACACCTGCACCAGTTGACTCCTGAACCAGCTGACTCCTACACCAGCTGGCTCCCGCACCAGCTGACTCCAGCACCAGCTGACTCCTGCACCAGCTGCGCCTATGGCATTGTTTGGAAAGAATAGTCCAAGAGCCCTTTCGTCCCAGTGTAAAAAATCGTGGCAAACCGATGGGCGGACCGATACGTTAAATCTGTGTCCACTGGAGGGTCTGATCGAACGTTGGAGGGGTCCGACCGAGCATTGGAGGGTCCGACCGAGCATTGCATGGTCCGACCGAGCATTGGAGGGTCAGATCGAGCATTGGAGGGTCCGACTGAGGATTAGAGGAGTCCGACCGAGCATTGGAGGGTCCGACCGAGCATTGGAGGGTCCGACTGAGGATTAGAGGGGTCCGACAGAGCATTGGAGGGTCTATCGAACGTTAGAGGGGCCCGACCGAGCATTGGAGGGGTCCGACCGAGCGTTGGAGGGTCTCCGCCCAGTGGTGAAGCTTGTATAACCTGCAGGCGGAGCGCTGGGAAGTTTTCAGTAGAAGACTAAAATTACGTCATGCTAGATGATTCTGTTCCCCTACGTCGCAACCCCGCACCTGCCTTCTCCGAACCAGTGTAGAGATCAGAAATTCCAACACCATGTAAGTGGGGCTTTTCCATTTTCCCGACGACCAACATGAACCGCCCAGATTCGTCTTCCGGCCGCTCGAGCCATCAGCGCCACTGCGCTAAAGTGTAGTTTGATTGTTCTCCCGGTAGATGCCAGCACCGCTGAATTCTGTTGCGCTTCAGTGACGAAGGCCACGCCGGCTGCATGTCTCGCCTGGTTTGTGCCTCCGCGTGGTGTGGGCGTGGTGTCGGCGTCTTTCGAGTGGTGTCGCACGTGCGCAGTGAGGAATGTGCGTGCAACCCACCTGGGCTCGTCACAACCCTTACAGCCGGGGCTTGCGCGTCACATCGATTCCTCCCGATCGCACAGACTCGGCTGTGCAGCGAAAGTGGTCCTTGCGGCGCCAGCTGTTGGTCAGCGTGACGTCACATCGGAAGTTCCTGCAAACGGCCGCAGGCTATTGTGCTCCGGCTGGGTTGGAGCGCTGGCGGTGATGGGCGCCTCTTTGGGAGGCTGTGCCGTAGAGAAGAGGAGGACACCCGGAGCAGGTCACCGAAGCAGCGAATTGCCTGCACGGATGACACGACATGCCTTCTGCAACATGCTGCATTATGCTGTAACCGCGTGATCCTCCGCACCTCCGGAACTGTCTTTGGCACGCAGAATCAATCGGCTGCTGTACGGTGGCTGTCTCTATGCCTCTCCACCCGATCTGCACCGCAATGGGGCACTAGGTGAACACCCTGCACTCGAGTCGACGGCAATAGGCTCGGGTTCGTTCGTCTGGCGATCGATGCCGCTGGCCTACGTCTGACGCGCCCCAGTCGCCAGGGGTCAAAGGTCATGTCTCGGTACCGGCTTCTGACCGCCTCCGGCGATACCATGTCTGACAGCGAGGAGGATTTGCTGGAAGGTGGGTGCTATTTGTCATGACCAGGGTGGGAATTGAGGCACTTCTTAAGATATTTCATCTATTCAAATATGTTTTTGCACTCCGGATTCATACTAGATAGAATGGGCTTGACATGTACTCCGACACAAACATGCAGAAGAAACAAAAATTCCACTAAAAAACTAATACAAAGATTGAATATAACATCCGCCAAACATGTTCTACTTACGATTACCAAATAAACTAGCCACTTTTCGTACCATCAAGCACACAAACAGCACCCGAACACACACCACAACACACAGAACAGAAACAGAAAGCTACTGGTGTCGGATCCCCCAAAAAAGATTATTGATAAAAAGCATACAAGCCGCTTACTTACAAGCATACTTGCACCCATTTACTGGACCCTAAGTCACTTCAATCACGCCCACTTAATTCACTCGCACTTACTAGGTTTTTCTCCGGAAAGCTCTCAAAACTTTGTGTCAACCCGAGTACACCCAACCAATCGAGACAAAGATCTTCGCACAAAGGGAAGGGGACAAAGCAGCGAGGCGATACGCGCGGTCAAAGCGTGGTCGCTGTGTAAACATGACTGCTATATTTACACAATTTCAAGACCGCTGCTTGACCTCAATTCCTGTCGCCTTTAATAGGATTTCATACGTCAATACGGTGTTACCTTTTTTCTTCAGTTATATGGGAATCAATACACTGAAGATATATGTCCCTAATCATGAAATTACGTTATCTTTATCCTAGATCAAAACATGAATCGCGCGAGACCGTCCCAATAATTTGTTAATTCTCCTACTCTAGTACGGATATTGTCCTTTCCTAACGGCGACGTATCCAAGGGTGGTCAAATGATGAAATGACAGATTTTCGTAACTATTTTAAATGACGTCTAATTGTGACCATAAATAGCCCGGAGAACGTTTAAACTCCGTACATGCACAGTTACTGCAGTTGCTGAAGTGATAAAACTACTATTCAGATGCTTTTCTCTTGATGGGTTACTGTAGTTTTGCGAATTGTGGTGGAATTCATACCAAAGTAACCCAAGGGTCTTTTGCATTCTTTTAGCATTTACATGGCTCCCAAAAATAGGTCTTCTGCCATCAATGAAGTTCACTAGGTGGTGCTATTTTACGCATTTCAATTCGAAATTGAATGCTCTATTTCATGAAATTAACAGAATTACTGAAAACGGTCTGAGATGTCCAAAATTACGTTCTCCGGTAGTCTCCGATTGGAATGCGGCTGGAGAACGGACCTCGGGTCCGATATGCGAGCATTTGACGTCATTGTGTATATTTCGAGTTCCAACTATGGTGGCAAGATATGGCAGCAATACGATGGTTTAGTAATGAAGATTTTTTGGTGTAACGCCAGTATTTCCCGGAATTATGAAGAAGAATCGTGGTATATTCCAATCGTTCCTTCTAAAGCGTCATTTCGACAGAATTCTGAAGACATACGAAAGCCTAATCCCTCATATCTTTGTTATTCAGAATGAGACGAGATTGGCGCAAGCCGAATGACGATTCATCTGTGATTACAGAGTGATTGTCCTAGGTTGCCGTCCTGCCAGTGTGAAAATATCCTGGAGAGTAATAGGCTGAGGTAATACCTAGTTCCGAAATTTACATTATTTTGTTCTCTATTGCTTTTATGCTATGTCGATGCTTTTGTTTCGTTCGGATTTGGGGGCATCGTGCACACCAACGATTGACTTGAGTACCCCCCCCCCCCCACGAGTTCGGCCTTCATTGGGGCCTAAACTGAGCCAGGACACAGTTTGTAACTGTGCGATCCGTACCTATCTGATATAACCAAGGGCTCCACCACAAATGTGTGGGATTTTGCAGCAACATTTCCTTCATGTCATTTCCTTGCACCTTCAATATCAGTTCTTCCAGGCAAAATAAATGTATAGGTATAGCCAGAGTTGAATGCATTTATTGAAATCATATTTGCGGTTTCATACACACATGCATAACATGCAATATGTTTGACACATGCACAATGCAATCCAAACAACCACCACAAACTTGTAGGTATTCTGATATAACATGATATGCTTCCTGGGCAATTGACTGCAACCTGCATTTCATGCCTTATGACCTGCTATGCCATGTTCTTCTGTTCTGTTGTCTCAGGCTTCTAATTTGTATGATGGACTGGAAACTGCAACTGCATTGTTGGAGCTGGACTGAGATCCTGGAAACAAAATGTCATCCATTATTGGCACGTTTCATTCGGAGAACAAAAAAGTTCAACATTTGCAGTCACAATCCTGGAGAATAAAATGTCCTTAGGTCTCCATACTCCAGGAGAAGCCCAAAATTCCCACCCTGAGTAGTGGCCCCAGTACTGACCCCTGGGGGACTCCACTAAGAACATTTTGCCATGATGACTTTGTACCATTTAGCATCACTCTATCTCAGTGCCGTCGGAGCAGTTCTTGTTGACTGGACTGGAGAAATCCGGACGGCCCCGTGAATAAACTGTATAGAATCTGGATCTGTACAGCAAGCGCTTGAATAAAATAGTCTCATAAGGGCGCCGAAAACAGGACGTGGATATGTCGTGTGCCTGTACTGTGTGCAATAAAAATTCCTCAAGTAGACTGCCCTTAAATGTTTAACCTCAATTATTGCCATCAGGCTAAAAGTATAATGAATGACCTGATGTATATGTTTATGGTCGTCTGTACAATTTCGTTAGTTTTATAATAACTTCACTTCAGAAAATAATGCCCAGAAAGTGAAGAAATATTGTGTTCTGCTTCCATGTAAATGTTCAGTACTGTAGTATAGCAATTGTATGCGGTTACTTCCTTTACCATTTTTACTCAGTAGATGTTTCATGCGCCGCACCTGCACAATTGGGGCACATCATATCACACGTGTTTAGTGATAAGCTTATAAACAACGGAGATTTTAGAGCTGATCGAAAGTTAGGCAACAACTGCACAGTGTGCGGAGCGCTTACTTCAACACACTATTATGCAACACGCAATGATCAGATGGAAGACAGGGGAGGATGCATGGAGGCACTGGGTGCATGCGCTCTCTCCCGTGGAGTCCTTCGTCCGGGAAAGGCTAACCCTTAGGAAAGCTCGAGCACACCTGTCCACCTCCCTTCCAACGGATTTTTCAGGTAAAGAAGTCCTTTTAAAGAAACATGTGCCCCTTTGGGACTAAAATGCACCGATGGGGCATGCTGAAGTGAACCCCCCCCCCCAGCTTAAATGTTTTGCTTGCCGAAGGCACACCCCTGAAGAAATGTGCTGTTCCACGTGTTCATTCCTGGATCCACCCCTGGTGGAAGGTGCATCGGAGGCCGTGCGTTCGATAATAACGAAATCCGCCGGACCGACGTTGACTCACGTGCTCTCGATGTCGCGTACGGTACTCGAGATTACGGCCCAGCGCAACCACTTCACGTTTAGTTGCTTTAAATAGGAGAACCAATGGCCGATATTTCAGCTCTCATGTGGACTGCACCTGGCCGTGTTCTGCGACCTGGCACACTTGACATCGGGCACCACTTTATGCAGGATGCTTAATTATCGTGCAATGAACTCAGGCCATAACATACACTTTTGTATCCAGTACGTTGTCAAGATATTCACATGCTTTACATTTTTTAGGAATGACCTTAGTCCGTGACCTTATTACGGACTTAGAACATAATTTAAATTTATGAGATCACACGTCGCATCGGTTGGCATTTGCACTTGTCTTAATAGGCCCAGCGGCTCTTGAGATAAGCAGGGGTAATATTTGCACTGCACTCGGTCAATGGTGTGTGACTGAGGAGCTTGGTCAATGGGGGAACCCAGGCGAACAATTTTGGCTGTGTGAGGTCTCTTGTAAAGTTCGATGCCACTTGCAGGCATTTGAGGGCTTCTAGAAGAATGAATGCTGCTGTAGATCAAGGAGCTCTGGGAGCTGCAGAGCTCAGAACCTTTTGGGATTTGCGGAATTTGGGGTCTTCTGGTACTGAGAAGAGGCCCTATCCGTGGCCTACATGGGCCTTCTCTCAATGTGCCAGTGAGTTCTTCTAGACCCACAATAATGTGTAGCCGCGTCAGGTGCGTACCTGGTCCCGGCCGTGGCGGTTTGGTCCGTTACCCACGTCAGGTGCGTACCTGGTCCCGGCCGTGGCGGTTTGGTCCGTTACCCACGTCAGGTGCGTACCTGGTCCCGGCCGTGGCGGTTTGGTCCGTTACCCACGTCAGGTGCGTACCTGGTCCCGGCCGTGGCGGTTTGGTCCGTTACCCACGTCAGGTGCGTACCTGGTCCCGGCCGTGGCGGTTTGGTCCGTTACCCACGTCAGGTGCGTACCTGGTCCCGGCCGTGGCGGTTTGGTCCGTTACCCACGTCAGGTGCGTACTGGTCCCGGCCGTGGCGGTTTGGTCCGTTACCCACGTCAGGTGCGTACCTGGTCCCGGCCGTGGCGGTTTGGTCCGTTACCCACGTCAGGTGCGTACCTGGTCCCGGCTGTGGCTGACCCGCCCACGACAGCTGCTGCATTTTATCTGCGGCTTGTCCTTGGGTGATACGTGAATTCGCTTTGATACTTGTCGGCTCGAGTTAATTGCTAATCGGGATGTATATATATTTATACATATAAATATACACATATATATATGATATATATATATATATATCATATATATATATATATATATATATATATATATATATATATATATATATATATATATATATATATATATATATATATATATATATATATATATATATATATATATATATATATATATATACATGTTTATAGGTCATATTATTAATATTATGTCCGCCTATTTTTCAGGTTCCTTGCTTCTCAAGAACAAACAGGATGCGGATCAGGATGCACCCGAAGCGGTAGGTGACACAACGTGTTTGCCAACACCTTTCCAGTGTTCCCTCTTTCGCTAGCCTAAAGGCTGTAGCGGGAGACTGTTCTGCATACGCCCGTCCACTCGCGCCAAACCTGTTTTTGCTCGGCCCCGTGTCGCTGTGAGAAGGTGCCCGCGGGCGATGCGCCGGCCCCCGCCCCGACTGCGCAACGGGCCCGCGCCAGCTTTCTCCGTTCTTGTGCGCGTCCCGCAGTGTGAATATGATGACGTGTGTTTGGCATGTGCACTGGAAGTGGCGAACAAGGCTACGAATGGCCGGACGGTACGCGCTGATGCTGCGCGTTGTTCAGCGGCGATGGTGACCACTGATTGTTTGTGGGGAAGCCGTTACGCTCCACGAGGACTGGTAATGTCTTCTGTGGGAGTGTGGGAGTGATCTACTTACGTCTTACCGGGATGCGACATCTCGACGGAGATGTCGCAGATCGGTATGGGATCATTTGGACGGAGTGACAGGCTTCAATTTTGAGGTCTCGGGCGGTCAACACGAGGATCTTTTAACACGCGCGCGGTTGAGAGTTCAGGAAAAACTGTAAATCATCCCGAACATGTTTTAAATGGTGTGCTAGTGTCAAGTAGCGCACCGCCATCAGTGGTACAGAAGTCAGCGTGGAATAGGATGCTACTTTCTTGATTAAAAAAAAGATCTGGCTCTGCAGCAAAATGGTTGCTTTTGGCATGTCACACCATAAATTTGGCTGCTTCCGCCTTGCACAGTATTCCTCTCGAAAGCATGATTGTCATACCATATTACGAAAGGACGAACTCGAATCATGTCAGATGACGAAGACATGAATTCGTATGATGTCAGGTGATGGAGCGATGACTTCGGTATCGCATCAGGTGACGGAGCGTCGATATCGGTATCATGTCGGTCAGGTGACGAAGCGACGACTTCGGTATCATGTCTGATGACGAAGTGATGACCTCGTATCATGTCAGATGGTGAAGAGATGACCTCGTATCAGTTCGAGGGACTGAGCGATCGACTTTGATATTGCACAAGGACAATGATATACAGCCGACAGGCCGACATTCTGGTATGTGTCCCCGAAACCGGTGCACAAAACCGTTAGTTCTGGCCTGGCATTCTGACCGGGCTTTTGGCCCTTACATCTCCAGCGATGTAAAATGGGGAAACCTCGCTGTGATTAGCATGCCACCTTGCGGCACTTCCTGAAGCAGGGTTTCAAGTGTTCAGGATAGATGTCTGTAGTGTGGGATTTGCAACCTTCCGTAGGAACGAGTGATATCGAATTTGATATCACTCGTTCCTAACAGATCGATACCGAATTGATAAGTTTTGTGCAATTCCAGCTTAAGAAATGGTTCCAATTGGATACAATTTGAACAATCAAACTGAAACAATGGGTGCAATCAAACTGAAACAATGAATGCAATCAAACTGAAACAATAAAAACAATAAAACTGGAACTAATTTGATCAAAATTAGTTCCAAATATATCTTGTTATGGTTTGGTTTTGGTTGGTTCATAGTAGTAATATCGTTATTGCCGACTAGAGTAGCCGATCTGTCATTAATCTCCGTTATTCATAGACATTCATTTATGCGGACAGTTCAATATATATATATATATATATATATATATATATATATATATATATATATATATATATATATTCATTGTATGCATATATATGAAATACATACAATGAATATCTATAACTGAAAAAGCGTAATATATACATACATATATATATCCTACGCTTTTTCATTGGAGGGAGTGGTTTCCTCACCATAAAAGGTATCAGTATTCAGCAGTTCGCACTGCAACCATTATATGCACTGTCGGATACCGATGGTAAGCTATGTTGTCGAACTTGGCCGAACAATGCCCCTGAGTGTCCAAACTGACCACATTGATCACCTGAAATCATTTACAAAAGCAAGCATTTGGTCCATGATGCTCGGAAAGTACGAGGCTGATTGTTAAGTGGCCAAACTGACTGAGTTTTGTGAACGTGCTTGACCTGACCTGTACTCATACTGCTTCTTCTTGCACTCTTATTTTTGCCACTGAACTGGGGAAGTAATAGCCATTGTCCACTTCATACTATATACCGCTGGGTTTACCTTGTTGAGGGTGATTGAACGTGCATATATTTGTTTGTGGATCGGCCACCTCGCCATCTCCCCACCCCCACCCCCTTCCCCTAAAAATAGGAACAATTAGTACATATTACACATGTCTACGTCTTCATTTCCCTTTGGCTTTATTCCCTTGGAAGACCCAAACAGTCCTACTGATAGCATCATATGTGCCCGAAGGGGGCGGATTTTCCCGCTGAGAACGCCGTGTACAGCATTAATCGCATTAGCCAGCGCAAGTTCGCCCTACGCATTTAATGCTGACATCCTTGCAAGTTTGAACATATACTGCGTGGGGATGTCGCGGCGCGATATGTGCAAGAACAGAATATGCGTCTTGCAAAACCGGGCTGGCACACAGCTTACTGGTAGCATTGCTCTCGTCGTTTGCAGTTGCTTGATCAGTGCCCGATTAAACCCCAGATGCGCATTTGAACATGATTGATAAATGGGTCACATGTTCGTTGCATTCCAGTTTTTTTCCGTGCGCAGGTACTTCTACAACGGGTACCATTGGTGGTTCCCTAGGACTCCCTAACAGCGTCTTAGCGGTTCTCAAGAGGCCCATAGCGATCTAGGGTATCTGGTGTGTCATATGTGGCCCTTTATGACTTCGTAGGGGTCAGAATTTGCAACCGCGAGTGAACATTGAATATCGCTTGATGTTAACCCGTCCCGTCTCGGGGTGTCTTCAACCGCCCCCCCCCCCCTCAGGTTTTTATCGCGGATAGTGAACGAACGGCGTGCGGCAGCGCGCCCAAATTTGGCATGCCCTTTCCCACATCAATTTGGCACGCTTTTTCAAAATTTAGACGTCAGGTCGTCTAGTGTTAACAAATTAGTCAAGGTCAAGTGAGGTCACCTCCAAAAAAGTTCAACCAGCCGTCACGCCTTAAAGGATACGGATATTTTAATGAAACTTTCAGCGTTTGCTTATCTTTAGGGATGCAACAAGACGTACGGGTCGAATTTTTCCTTTTTTTCCTTTTTGACTACATACAAATTTTGCGTATTTGCCAAATTGCACTTCAAATGGAGGATTCTGGCAAAAGTAAGCATTTTTTATTAGGGCAAGTTGACTTCCAACAACGTTTCTCGGTCTGCTCTACCCATTGGAATAGGAAAATTAAATAAAATATGAAAACTCAAAATTTTGAACTTAAAAAAAAATCTTTATTTTGGGGGGGGCAAAAAATATTTCCCTGGTCGATTTCGCTGTCCTTTTCTCATTCCAAATAAATTTTGTTTTTCATATATCTCAAAATGAACTCCCCAGAGCCAAAAACATAATATAAGTCGTGAAAGGTCGTACAAATATAGGCCCACTGGTGACGTCACTTTTGGGGAAAAATTGTTTCGGGGCTTGATCCGGACCCTACTCGTCGAGCGCTTTCCGATGACACCTCTTTCGTTTGCGTGCGACGCTTAGTTGGGATTTTGGAGGGGGTTACTATCCGCCGCCCCCCCCCCCCGAGACGGGGTGTGAAGATCCGACCGGAAAGACGGCGCGGATTAATAAAACCCATGGAAAGCCGCTTTACATCGAATAGGTTCCAGCCATTGGAGGACTGGCCCCCAGGATAGTAGTAGTAAGGATATAGTGCTGGTCGTATGCGATTCTCGCGTGCGGCATTCAGATAAGGTATTCTGTAAAGGCAGGAGGTGTGTCACCAGGCCTGGTGCCAGGGTCAAAGACTTGGTGCCTGTGGTGGCGCAGGCCACCAGTGACCACCAGTTTAGTACAGTTGTAGTCCGGGTAGGGGTGAACAACGTAGGTCCTGCTAGGAGCGAGGAGCTGCTCCAAGACTACAGGGCCATTCTGACCACCCTGGAGCATAACTATAACAGTCATTGCGACTGCTATTTTGCCTAGGGCTGGAGTCTCCCCCGAGTGGAGCTCTAGGGCACTGGCAGCCAATGCCAGGGTAGGTAAGCTCTACCATGAGTTAAGCTTGACCTTTGTTGACGAGTGGTGCGGGTTTTATGGCTCACGGGACCTCTATCAGAGGGATGGCCTGCACTTCTCCGAGAAGGGGGTGCATGTGTTAAGCAAAGTATATGACATAAAAGACATAAAAGATTAGTGCAACTATGAGCCACAAGGGCCCTTCTTGGTTGCACTCTGTACAGTTGCCCACCAAATCTGTCAATCAGCCCTCCCTGTAATACTGAAAAGCAAGCCCTCTATTCTTATAATGATTGTCTATGCTGTTTTTAAAGATGTTCAATGTGCTGCTACTGACCATGTTTTCTGGCAGCTGGTTCCAGTGTTCCACTACCCTGTTGGTGAAGAAAGTTTGCCTTAACCTTGTTCTGCTGTGGTTAACTTTAATTTTGAATTTATGACCTCTAATTGCATCATTTTTGTTCAATTCAAACATTTCCCAAGGTATCCCCTCTCCAGACCATTGACAAATTTAAAGACCTCGATGAGATCTCCTCTCAGCCTTCTATATCTAAGTGAAAACATATTCAATTTCTTCAATCTTTCCTCATATGCCAGGTTGCTTATGCCATTAACCATTTTTGTAGCCCTCTTTTGTACTCTCTCCAAAAGCCAACAATCTTTTCATAGCTAGGAGACCAAGCTTGGATGCAGTATTCCAAATGTGGCCTGACGTATGCACAGTAAAGCTTCCTGATCACTTCCTCACTTCTGTATGATACATTCCTATTTATTGCCCCGAGCATTCTCAGTGCCTTTTTCCTGGCTTCCTTGGTCTGTTCTGATGCCCCCAGTTTTGTGTTTAGAATAACACCTAAATCCTTCTCCTGTTGAGTCACTGATAGCACTTGGCCACCCATCAAGTATGGAGCCTTCATATGCTGCTAACCTACATGCATGATTTTGCACTTATCAAAGTTAAATTTCATTTGCCATTCTTCGGACCACTTCACAAGTTCGTCTAAGTCTTTTGCAGAGAGATATGCTCATCCTGACCTGTTATTGCCCTAAAGACCTTCAAATCATCCGCAAATTTCAAAACTTTACTGCTTAGGCCACTTTCAATGTTCTTTGCAAATAAAATGAACAGTAATGGCCCTAGTACTGACCCCTGTTGGACTCCACTAAGAACATTTTGTCATGATGACTTTGTACCATTTAGCATCACTCTTTGCTGTCTATCTGAAAGCCACAACTCTTTTCATTTTAAGATGCTACCTGCAATACCATGGGACTGAAGCTATATCATTAACCGTTTATGGGGTACCTTGTCAAAGGCCTTACTAAAGTCAAGATATGCTACATCAACCTGATTTCCTGATCAAATTGTTCTGTGGCGAAGTTCAAAAAGTCCAAGAGGTTTGTGAGACACGATCGTCCTTTTCTAAACCCATGTTGAGTATTTTGGATCAATCTGCTACCTTCCAGATAACTAAC
The DNA here is from genome assembly GCA_034440575.1 of Imbricaverruca yamaguchii. Classification (NCBI taxonomy): domain Eukaryota; kingdom Metazoa; phylum Arthropoda; class Thecostraca; family Neoverrucidae; genus Imbricaverruca; species Imbricaverruca yamaguchii. The sequence goes on from JAOTOL010001537.1 coordinate 1,015,468, forward strand.
TATCCTATCCTTGATAATTGATTCGAGTACCTTGCAGACTAGGGATGTGAGACTTATTGGACTATAGTTTTCAACTTTCCCTCTTTCTCCTTTCTTGAAAAAAAGAACTAAATTTCCCTTTTTCTCAATTGTTTTTTTTTTTTTTTTTTAAAAAAACTAAAAAAAATTATAATAAAAAAAAAAATCCTATTTTTTTTTTTTTTTCCAAAAACCCACAAAAAAAATTTTAAAAACTCCTCCTTTTTTTTTTTTTTTTTTTTTTTTATTTTTTTATAAAAAAAAAAAAAATAAAAAAAAAAAAAATAATTTAATATAATATATCTCAAATAAATAAATTATGTTGTATGGTTTAATTCTGAACTATGAGCATGTCCTTCAAGGAAACTAGGCAATGGGGTGGGGAGGGATGAAATGGGATTGCCATCTCAGGGATATGCCAATAGTGGCAGCCGATGTAATAGAATCCCAAATCCCAATAGAATAGAACCTCAAAGTCAGCAAGTAGGGATAGCAGTAGTTCACGGGGACAGAGTTGTAGCTTATCCAGTAATGTAAGAGCTAGTCAACATGAAAAGGCCAAAGCTAGTTATGGAACATATGTTTAGTGTATGATCTTTAATGCTCAAAGTATTCGATCCAAATTTGATCAGTTCAAGTGTTATGTTCCTGAGTAGGAACCAGATTTTGTTTGCATTACTGAGGCATGGGTCGTTGAGGGGTATTTTGGGGATGACTTGCAGGACTATGAGATCCAAGGATACAATATGTTTTCGTGCAAAAGGGGTCCAGCAGTGAAAGGGGGTGGTGTAATGCTCCATGTGAATAGCTTATTCAGTTCTCAAAAAGTAGCAGATGGGGTAAGAAATGTGTCTGTTGAATCCATTTGGGTTGATGTCGCTGTGGGAAAAGGCAACAACAATAAACTGAGGTTAGGAGCTTTGTACCGATCAGGAACCCTGCCACATTCTCAGCAACTGGAGCTCGACAAGGTGATTTGCGTCGAAATCAGTAGACATTTTCGGAGGAAATGCCTTATTCTTGGTGACTTTAATATATAAGGATATGAAAATGTTCGTGTTGGCTCCCACCATGCAAAATGTTTTTTGTAATACCTTGAAGAGGACCTGTTCTTACACCAGTTTGTAACGAAACCTACTACACACGGCTCATTCTTGGACCTTGTATTCTCGGATTTAAGTGACTTAGTTCAAGACATGATTGTAGGAGAAACTCTGGAAAAAAATGGCCATAACATAGTTAGATTCCAGGCACATGTAGCGAGGGCCATCAAGGATAATTTGGTATAGGTTCCTAATTTCAACAGAGCAGACTTTGACTGCATGAGAGCGGCTTTAAGTGCCATCAGATGGGAAGAATAATTCTCCAATTTAATTGTCTGTGAAATGTGGGAAAAGTTCAAATCTCACTTGAAGGAAATACGGATTGGACATGTCCCCCAAGAGCAAAGGTCCAAAAGAAGGATCGGGAAGCCAGCATGGCTTACGCCATATTTGATAAAAGCAATTAAGGCTAAGCAAGCTGTATTTAGAGTGTTTAAGGAAGCTTCAAATGTCGTAAATCAAAGGTCGTATCAAAGAGCTAGAGGCTCTGTGAAGCAGAAAGCCAGAGCAGCAAAGCGAGAAAAAGAAATGGATTTGGCTAGGAACTGTAATTTGGACAGCAAAAATGTTCTTAAGTTTCTACATGATAGTAAAGTATCTAGCACAATTGGTCCACTGGATGTAAACGGGACTACATTGGATGAGGATGGTGAGACGGTTGAGGAGCTGAACAAGCAGTTTAAATCAGTATTTACATTGGAAGATATGACTAATCTGCCAACCGTACACCACAGTTCATTGACATGTGATCCGATAAATGATGTTGATTTCATTGATAGTGATGTTGTTTTCAATCATATCAGGAAAATAAAGCCAAACAAGGCAGCAGGACCTGATGAAATTTGTGCTAGGATATTGCGGGAAGCTGAAAACGAACTAGCATTTCCTCCTAACATAACAATTTGTAGATCACTTTCAGAAAATGAAATTCCAACAGATTGGAAAAGGGCAAATGTAGTTCCTATTTTCAAGGAAGGAGAAAGAGGGAAAGTTGACAACTATAGGCCAGTAAGCCTCACATCCCTAGTCTGCAAGGTACTCGAATCAATTATCAAGGATAAAATAATTAGTAATCTGGAAGGGAACATATTGATTCAAGATACTCAACATTGATTTAGAAAAGAGCGATCGTGTCCCACGAGCTGCATGACCGACGCAGTCGATGCGCCCTTAATCTCAAATAACTCTTTCGTGTCTCACGAATTTCTTGGACTTTTTTATTTCGCTACAGAACAACTTGATCATGGAAATCACATTAATGTAGCATATCTTGACTTTAGTAAGGCCTTTGACAAGGTACCCCATAAGCGGTTAATGATGCACCTTCAGGTCCATGGTATTGCAGGTAGCATGCGAAAATGGATAGAGTTGTGGCTTTCAGATAGACAGCACGGAGTGATGTTAAATGGTGCAAAGTTATCATGGCAAAATGTTTTTAGTGGAGTCCCCCGGGGGTCAGTACTCGGGCCACTACTGTTCATCATATTTGTAAATAACATTGAAAGTGGCCTAAGGAGTAAGGTTTTGAAATTTATGCATGATTTCAAGGTCTTTATGGCAATAACAGGACACAATGAGCATATCTCGCTGCAAAAAAAGGCTTAGACGAACATGTGAAGTGGTCCGAAAAATGACAAATAAAATATAATTTTGATAAGTGCAAAATCACGCATGTAGGTAGGCATCATATGAAGGCTCCATACTTGATGAGTGGCCAAGTACTATCGGTGACTCAGCAGGAGTAGGACATAGGTGTTATTCTGAACACAAAATAGGTGGCACCCGAACAGACCAAAGAAGCCAGGAAGAAGGCACTGAGAATGCTTGGGGCAATAAATAGGAATGTGTCATACAGGAGTGAGGAAGTCATCAGGAAGCTTGGCTGTGCATATGTCAATTGTAAGACCACATTTGCAATACTGTGTCCAAGATTGGTCTCCTAGTTATGGAAAAGATTGGTGGCTTTTAGAGAGAGAGAGAGAGAGTGCAAAAGATGGCTACACAAATGGTTAATGGTATAAACAACCTGGCATATGAGGAAAGATTGAATAAATTGAATATGTTTCGACTTAGATATAGAAGGTCGAGAGGAAATCTTATCGAGGTCTTTGAATTTGTCCATGGTCAGGGGAAGGGATATATCAGGGAAATGTTTGAATTTTGAAAAAAAATGATGCAATTAGAGGTCATCAATTAATAATTAAAGTTAGCTACAGCAGGACAAGGTTAAGGCAGCTTTTTTCACCAACAGGGTAGTAGAACACTGGATCCAGCTGCCAGAAACCAAGTCGATTGGAAATGCATGCCTAATCCATGCGTATGCCCATTAGTTGCAGTACGGTCAGGTTGAAACTCAATTACTTTTAACTCAGGAATGTAGTTTGATTCGTGTTGATATTTTTATTGGCTGAATTTGGTCAATGTCATTAAAAAGAGCAAAGCGAAACCTATTAACCCAAGGGGCAATTAACAAATGTGTATCCTTAAAAAATGAGCGCGCTTTGGCAACAGTCTTCCGTCTGTTCGAGAGGACTTTTAAACTACCCGCGCCGTCTCGGGGGTCTTCAATCGCCCCCTCAGGTTTTTTTTTCTCGGCGATAGTGAAAGAACGGCGCGCGGCAGCGCGTATAAATTTTGCATCCCTTTTCCCATATCAATTTGGCATGTTGTGTCAAACTTTTGTAGTCAGGTCGTCTAGGGTCAACGAGTTAGTCGAGGTCAAGTGAGATCACCTCCAAAAAAGTTCAACCAGTCGTCACGCTTTAACGGATACAGACATTTTAATGAAACTTTCATCGTTTGCTTATCTTTAGGGATGCAACAAAACGTATGAGATAAATATATTTCGTTTTCTCCGGTTTTGATTACTTATTAGTTTTGCATATTTGCCTATTAGAGTTCAAATCAAAGATGCTGGCTAAAGTAAGCATTTTTTATTGGAGTAAGTTGACTTCGAGCAACGTTTTTCGGTCCGCTCTACCCATTAGTTTAGAAAATGAAGGAAAACTTGAAAACTCACAATTTTGAAATTTCAAAAAGAAATACAATTTTGTTTTTTGGGTGGCCAACAAAAATGTATGGCTCTGGTCAATTTCGCTGTCCTTTTATGATTGTAAATCATTTTTACTTTCTAAATATCCACAAAATGAACTCCCCAGAGCCAAAAACATGATGCATGACGTGAAATTCTAGGCCCCCTACTGACGTCGTTTTGGGGAAAAAATTGTGGGGTAGTATCGGACCCTACTCGTCTAGCGCTTTTCGATGACATCTCTTTCATTTTCGTGCGACGCTTAGTTTGTAGATTAGACTGGGGTCCTTAACGACCCCCCATCCCGAGACGGGGTAGTGAGGATCTGACAGGAGAGACGTGCCGGGTTAAAGGCGTCCAGATCACACACTTACCGGAGGCATACCCAAACGCTGAGTGGAAACTACTTCATACCGATATCGGAGCGCCACGCATACATCCACAGCTCCTGTGGAGGGACTGAGCGGGGAGCAGTGGCACGTGGCCCGTCTAGGTGCGACCGCCGCCGACCAGTCCAGGGCCGGGCGAGTAGAGTGTGTGGGGGGGGGGCTATCAGTGGCCGTCACATGCGAAGGGCCGATGAGCGGGATCCATCTGGGTCGGCGTTGAGCCTGCGGCGGCGGCGGCGGCGGCCCGGTGAAGGCGCCGGCCACGCCGGCCGGCGCGAGCCAGTCGACTCCTGTCGACGGCACCGTGCGGTCACCTCCAGGTCACCGCCGGGGTGTCGCCAGGACACAGCTGGGCTGCCGCGGGGATACCGCAGAGGATACCGCAGAGGATACTGTAGAGGATACCGCAGAGGATACCGCAGAGGACAGCTGGGCTGCCGCGGGGATACCGCAGAGGATACCGCAGAGGATACTGCAGAGGATACCGCAGAGGATACCGCAGAGGATACCGCAGAGGATACCGCAGAGGATACCGCAGAGGATACCGCAGAGGATACCGCCGGGGTGTCGCCAGGACACAGCTGGGCTGCCGCGGGGATACCGCAGAGGATACTGCAGAGGATACCGCAGAGGATACTGCAGAGGATACCGCAGAGGATACCGCCGGGGTGTGGCCAGGACACAGCTGGGCTGCCGCGGGGATACCGCAGAGGATACTGCAGAGGATACCGCAGAGGATACCGCAGAGGAGACCGCAGAGGATACCGCCGGGGTGTCGCGGGGATACCGCAGAGGATACTGCAGAGGATACCGCAGAGGATACCGCCGGGGTGTCGCGGGGATACCGCAGAGGATACTGTAGAGGATACCGCAGAGGATACCGCTGGGACACAGCGGGGTAACGCGGCGATACCGCAGAGGATACCGCAGAGGATACCGCCGGGCTGCAGCTTATACGCGCGTCGTCACCGGTGACCCGCCATCATGACCATCGGGCACGACATCGAGCAGATGGAGGTGGTGGAGAAGAAGGCCGGGGAGGTAACGTACCGCGCGTGTGGCTCGGCGCTGGTTGGGCGTCCTACGCCAGTACCCCACCGACTGCCTCTGCTAAGTGATGTCAGCTGCGCCAGTGTCCCATTACCAACTGCCTGTTATGTAGTGTCAGCTGCGTCAGAATCCCACCGGCCTCCTCTGTCATGTAATGTCATCTGCACCAGTACCCCACCGACCTCCTCTGTCATGTAGTGTCAGCTGCGGCAATATCCCACCGACTTCCTCTGTCGTGTAATGTCAGCTGCACCAGTATCCCACCTATGTCATGTAGTGTCAGCTGCGTCAGAATCCCACCGACCTCCTCTGTCATGTAATGTCAGCTGCGCCAGTACCACACCGATTGCCTCTGCGCAGAATCCTATCGACTTCCTCTGCGTGTAATGTCAGCTGCCCCAGTGTCCCACCGACTTCCTCTGCTCATTGTAATGTCAGCTGCACCAGTACCCCACCGACCTCCTCTGCTGAGTAGTCAGCTCCGCCACTATCCTACCGAATTCCTCTGCTTAGTAGTGTCAGCTGCACCAGTACCCCACCTACCTCCTCTGTCATGCAATGTAAGCTACACCAGTATCCCACCGACCTCCTCTCATGTCGTGTAATGTCAGCTCTTGTCCGGAAAACCACTGCAGTTGTGTTTCTTTCGAATGGCGTCCCGTTCGAAGAAAAGCTGGCTGCAGCCACACCACTTGCAAGAGTTGGAAGCGGGTCGTTTGGTTTTGTGCATCATTACCCTTCTACATTGTTCGATGGCGGCGAGAGCCTTCGTAGGCGGCCAGGTGCTGGTTCTACTGACAGCACTCACTCGTGTGCGAACCGTTCTGTTATCTCCCGACATGAGTGACGGATACTACTGTCTTGTGAACAGGAATAGAATACAACTTCAGGTTATCAAATGCAGCATCTCCATGCCACACAATATGAATGCTTATGCATGATGATATTCATGTGTATGCTTATTTAGTACCTTTTTCTTCATCATGTCCATGTCTTGAACAACACGCTATCTTGAATTAACCCGCGCCGTGCCGGGGGTCTTCAACCGTCCCCCCTCAGGTTTGTGGCGGACAGTGAACAAACGGCGCGCGGTAGCGCGCCGAAATTTGGCATACCTTTTCTCACATGAATTTGGCATGTTATGTCGAACTTTCGAAGTCAGGTCATGTAGGGTCAACGAGTTAATCTTGGTCAAGCGAGGTCACCTCCAAAAAGGTTCAATCAGCCGTCACGCTTTAACGGATACAGATATTTGAATGAAACTTTCAGCGTTTGCTTATCTTAAGGGACGCAACAAAACGTATGAGATGAATTTTCTCTTTTTTCCGTTTTTGACTACTTATAAATTTTGCATATTTGCCTATTAGAGTTCAAATCGAAGATCCTTGCTAAAGTAAGTATTTCTTATTAGTGCAAGTTGACTTCCAACAACGTTTCTCGGTTTGCTCTACCTAGTAGAAAAGGAAAATTAAAGAAAACTAGAAAACTCAAAAGTTGGAGATTAAAAAAAAAATGGGGGGAATGTTATGGATCTGGTCGATTTCGCTGTCCTTTCCTGATTCCTTTTTCTTCAAATATCCTTCAAAATTAACTCCAAACTCCAGACCCAAATGGGCCAATCCAAATGAACTGCAGAGCCAAACACATAAAGTAATTCGTGAAAAGTCGTGAAAATCTAGCCCCCCCCCCCCCTAGTGACGTCACTTTTGGGGAAAAACTATTTTGTGGGGTAGACCCGGGCCCTACTCGTCGAGCGCTTTACGATGACATCTCTTAACATCATGCTATGCGTGGAGATGCCTATGGAATGAGGATCAACCTACTCATAGATATCAGTCATGACATCATATGATGAGTGGAGATACATGCGGAGTGAGGGTCACCCTACTCATAGTTTTGATGTCAATCATGACATCATACGATGTGCGGAGATGCCTATGACATGAGGGTCACCTTACCCAAATGGACGTCTATGCCTCATCGTAGGTAGGCTGGCCCGGCATGGTGTGACGAAACAGGAGTTAATCTAATGGTTTTCGTTAGGTTTGAGTTGTGGAAACGGGCATAGAAGGATGTCGAAATGTGCCATGGAATTAGCCTCAATTATAATGTTTTTTTTTGTGTCTTTCAGACTCAAATTTGAGCCAATGATATACGCACTTACGACTGTGCATTTGTCACTTGCCTTGAGATTTATAATTTAGGAAGAGTTGTATATTCGGGTCAGGGAGAAAATTGCCTATGCTATAAACTGGTACCGTACTATATCACACCATAGTTAATCCCTTTACTCGAAATTGCGTTGCGAAATGTTAGTGTATCACTATTCCTCATTAGGAGCACTAACAAGATACTTATAAGCGAGATACTACTAGAAAAGAGACACGAAGACTTCATAAGCACGCATCATGAATCAGGATGTCAACGCTTCTTGGGGAAGGATGTCGATTGAGTGTTCAGAAAGTGGCATTTTCCACCTTATTTCACGAATATTTTTTTCACTGTGACGAAGCCGTCGTTTGTGGTGCACGGGAACTTTTCGATGTGTAAGATGCCTGAAATGGAAGGTTCCCGTACTCATTCGGGTATATTTACCCCATGACTGGGTCAGTTGTAATCTGCGTGTGAGGTGTTTGTCGTCACGTGTGTGAACGTCGTCGGGTCACGTTTGTCGTCACGTGTGTCTCGCGTTGTCGTCACCCCGAGGTAGGCCGCCCAGAGCGGTGTAGTACAGTGTGTCTCGTGTTGTCACCCCGAGGTAGGCCGCCCAGAGTGGTGTAGTACAGTGTGTCTCGTGTTGTCACCCCGAGGTAGGCCGCCCAGAGTGGTGTAGGTGTGTCTCGTGTTGTCACCCCGAGGTAGGCCGCCCAGAGTGGTGTAGTACAGTGTGTCTCGTTGTTGTCACCCCGAGGTAGGCCGCCCAGAGTGGTGTAGTACAGTGTGTCTCGTGTTGTCACCCCGAGGTAGGCCGCCCAGAGTGGTGTAGTACAGTGTGTCTCGTGTTGACACCCCGAGGTAGGCCGCCCAGAGTGGTGTAGTACAGTGTGTCTCGTGTTGTCACCCCGAGGTAGGCCGCCCAGAGTGGTGTAGTACAGTGTGTCTCGTGTTGTCACCCCGAGGTAGGCCGCCCAGAGCGGTGTAGTACAGTGTGTCTCGTGTTGTCACCCCGAGGTAGGCCGCCCAGAGTGGTGTAGTACAGTGTGTCTCGTGTTGTCACCCCGAGGTAGGCCGCCCAGGGCGGTGTAGTACAGTGTGTCTCGTGTTGTCGTCACCCCGAGGTAGGCCGCCCAGAGCGGTGTAGTACAGTGTGTCTCGTGTTGTCACCCCGAGGTAGGCCGCCCAGAGTGGTGTAGTACAGTGTGTCTCGTGTTGTCACCCCGAGGTAGGCCGCCCAGAGTGGTGTAGTACAGTGTGTCTCGTGTTTGTCACCCCGAGGTAGGCCGCCCAGAGCGGTGTAGTACAGTGTGTCTCGTGTTGTCACCCCGAGGTAGGCCGCCCAGAGTGGTGTAGTACAGTGTGTCTCGTGTTGGTCACCCGAGGTAGGCCGCCCAGAGCGGTGTAGTACAGTGTGTCTCGTGTTGTCACCCCGAGGTAGGCCGCCCAGAGCGGTGTAGTACAGTGTGTCTCGTGTTGTCACCCCGAGGTAGGCCGCCCAGAGTGGTGTAGTACAGTGTGTCTCGTGTTGTCACCCCGAGGTAGGCCGCCCAGAGCGGTGTAGTACAGTGTGTCTCGTGTTGTCACCCCGAGGTAGGCCGCCCAGAGTGGTGTAGTACAGTGTGTCTCGTGTTGTCACCCCGAGGTAGGCCGCCCAGAGTGGTGTAGTACAGTGTGTCTCGTGTTGTCACCCCGAGGTAGGCCGCCCAGAGCGGTGTAGTACAGTGTGTCTCGTGTTGTCACCCCGAGGTAGGCCGCCCAGAGTGGTGTAGTACAGTGTGTCTCGTGTTCGTCACCCCGAGGTAGGCCGCCCAGAGCGGTGTAGTACAGTGTGTCTCGTGTTGTCACCCCGAGGTAGGCCGCCCAGAGTGGTGTAGTACAGTGTGTCTCGTGTTGTCACCCCGAGGTAGGCCGCCCAGAGTGGTGTAGTACAGTGTGTCTCGTGTTGTCACCCCGAGGTAGGCCGCCCAGAGTGGTGTAGTACAGTGTGTCTCGTGTTGTCACCCCGAGGTAGGCCGCCCAGAGCGGTGTAGTACAGTGTGTCTCGTGTTGTCACCCCGAGGTAGGCCGCCCAGAGTGGTGTAGTACAGTGTGTCTCGTGTTGACACCCCGAGATAGGCCGCCCAGAGTGGTGTGGTACAGTGTGTCTCGTGTTGTCACCCCGAGGTAGGCCGCCCAGAGTGGTGTAGTACAGTGTGTCTCGTGTTGTCGTCACCCCGAGGTAGGCCGCCCAGGGCGGTGTAGTACAGTGTGTCTCGTGTTGTCACCCCGAGGTAGGCCGCCCAGAGCGGTGTAGTACAGTGTGTCTCGTGTTGTCACCCCGAGGTAGGCCGCCCAGAGTGGTGTAGTACAGTGTGTCTCGGTTGTTGTCACCCCGAGGTAGGCCGCCCAGAGCGGTGTAGTACAGTGTGTCTCGTGTTGTCACCCCGAGGTAGGCCGCCCAGAGTGGTGTAGTACAGTGTGTCTCGTGTTGTCACCCCGAGGTAGGCCGCCCAGAGCGGTGTAGTACAGTGTGTCTCGTGTTGTCACCCCGAGGTAGGCCGCCCAGAGTGGTGTGGTACAGTGTGTCTCGTGTTGTCACCCCGAGGTAGGCCGCCCAGAGTGGTGTAGTACAGTGTGTCTCGTGTTGTCACCCCGAGGTAGGCCGCCCAGAGTGGTGTAGTACAGTGTGTCTCGTGTTGTCACCCCGAGGTAGGCCGCCTCAGAGTGGTGTAGTACAGTGTGTCTCGTGTTGTCACCCCGAGGTGGGCCGCCCAGAGCGGTGTAGTACGTGTGTCTCGTGTTGTCACCCCGAGGTAGGCCGCCCAGAGTGGTGTAGTACAGTGTGTCTCGTGTTCGTCACCCCGAGGTAGGCCGCCCAGAGTGGTGTAGTACAGTGTGTCTCGTGTTGTCACCCCGAGGTAGGCCGCCCAGAGTGGTGTAGTACAGTGTGTGTGTCACCCCGATAGGCCCAGAACAGTGTGTCTCGTGTTCGTCACCCCGAGGTAGGCCGCCCAGAGTGGTGTAGTACAGTGTGTCTCGTGTTGTCGTCACCCCGAGGTAGGCCGCTCAGAGTGGTGTAGTACAGTGTGTCTCGTGTTGTCACCCCGAGGTAGGCCGCCCAGAGTGGTGTAGTACAGTGTGTCTCGTGTTGTCGTCACCCCGAGGTAGGCCGCCCAGAGTGGTGTAGTACAGTGTGTCTCGTGTCTCGTGTTGTCACCCCGAGGTAGGCCGCCCAGAGTGGTGTAGTACAGTGTGTCTCGTGTTGTCGTCACCCCGAGGTAGGCCGCCCAGAGTGGTGTAGTACAGTGTGTCTCGTGTTGTCACCCCGAGGTAGGCCGCCCAGAGTGGTGTAGTACAGTGTGTCTCGTGTTGTCGTCACCCCGAGGTAGGCCGCCCAGAGTGGTGTAGTACAGTGTGTCTCGTGTTGTCACCCCGAGGTAGGCCGCCCAGAGTGGTGTAGTACAGTGTGTCTCGTGTTGTCACCCCGAGGTAGGCCGCCCAGAGTGGTGTAGTACAGTGTGTCTCGTGTTGTCACCCCGAGGTAGGCCGCCCAGAGTGGTGTAGTACAGTGTGTCTCGTGTTTCGTCACCCCGAGGTAGGCCGCCCAGAGTGGTGTAGTACAGTGTGTCTCGTGTTGTCACCCCGAGGTAGGCCGCCCAGAGTGGTGTAGTACAGTGTGTCTCGTGTTGTCGTCACCCCGAGGTAGGCCGCCCAGAGTGGTGTAGTACAGTGTGTCTCCGTGTTGACACCCCGAGGTAGGCCGCCCAGAGTGGTGTAGTACAGTGTGTCTCGTTGTTGTCACCCCGAGGTAGGCCGCCCAGAGTGGTGTAGTACAGTGTGTCTCGTGTTGTCGTCACCCCGAGGTAGGCCGCCCAGGGTGGTGTAGTACAGTGTGTCTCGTGTTGTCACCCCGAGGTAGGCCGCCCAGAGTGGTGTAGTACAGTGTGTCTCGTGTTGTCACCCCGAGGTAGGCCGCCCAGAGTGGTGTAGTACAGTGTGTCTCGTGTTGACACCCCGAGGTAGGCCGCCCAGAGTGGTGTAGTACAGTGTGTCTCGTGTTGTCGTCACCCCGAGGTAGGCCGCCCAGAGTGGTGTAGTACAGTGTGTCTCGTGTTGTCACCCCGAGGTAGGCCGCCCAGAGTGGTGTAGTGTTCGTTCCGAGGTAGGCCGCCCAGAGCGGTGTAGTACAGTGTGTCTCGTGTTGTCACCCCGAGGTAGGCCGCCCAGAGCGGTGTAGTACAGTGTGTCTCGTGTTGTCGTCACCCCGAGGTAGGCCGCCCAGAGTGGTGTAGTACAGTGTGTCCCGTGTTGTCACCCCGAGGTAGGCCGCCCAGAGTGGTGTAGTACAGTGTGTCTCGTGTTGTCGTCACCCCGAGGTAGGCCGCTCAGAGTGGTGTAGTACAGTGTGTCTCGTGTTGACACCCCGAGGTAGGCCGCCCAGAGCGGTGTAGTACAGTGTGTCTCGTGTTGTCACCCCGAGGTAGGCCGCCCAGAGTGGTGTAGTACAGTGTGTCTCGTGTTGTGTACTTACCCCGAGGTAGGCCGCCCAGAGTGGTGTAGTACAGTGTGTCTCGTGTTCGTCACCCCGAGGTAGGCCGCCCAGAGTGGTGTAGTACAGTGTGTCTCGTGTTGTCACCCCGAGGTAGGCCGCCCAGAGTGGTGTAGTACAGTGTGTCTCGTGTTTGTCACCCCGAGGTAGGCCGCCCAGAGTGGTGTAGTACAGTGTGTCTCGTGTTGTCGTCACCCCGAGGTAGGCCGCCCAGAGTGGTGTAGTACAGTGTGTCTCGTGTTTCGTCACCCCGAGGTAGGCCGCCCAGAGTGGTGTAGTACAGTGTGTCTCGTGTTGTCACCCCGAGGTAGGCCGCTCAGAGTGGTGTAGTACAGTGTGTCTCGTGTTGTCGTCACCCCGAGGTAGGCCGCCCAGAGCGGTGTAGTACAGTGTGTCTCGTGTTGTCGTCACCCCGAGGTAGGCCGCCCAGAGTGGTGTAGTACAGTGTGTCTCGTGTTGTGTCACCCCGAGGTAGGCCGCCCAGAGTGGTGTAGTACAGTGTGTCTCGTGTTGTCACCCCGAGGTAGGCCGCCCAGAGTGGTGTAGTACAGTGTGTCTCGGGTGTTGTCACCCCGAGGTAGGCCGCCCAGAGCGGTGTAGTACAGTGTGTCTCGTGTTGTCACCCCGAGGTAGGCCGCCCAGAGTGGTGTAGTACAGTGTGTCTCGTGTTGGTCACCCCGAGGTAGGCCGCCCAGAGTGGTGTAGTACAGTGTGTCTCGTGTTGTCACCCCGAGGTAGGCCGCCCAGAGTGGTGTAGTACAGTGTGTCTCGTGTTGTCGTCACCCCGAGGTAGGCCGCCCAGAGTGGTGTAGTACAGTGTGTCTCGTGTTGTCGTCACCCCGAGGTAGGCCGCCCAGAGCGGTGTAGTACAGTGTGTCTCGTGTTGTCACCCCGAGGTAGGCCGCCCAGAGTGGTGTAGTACAGTGTGTCTCGTGTTGTCACCCCGAGGTAGGCCGCCCAGAGTGGTGTAGTACAGTGTGTCTCGTGTGTGTCTCGTGTTGTGTCACCCCGAGGTAGGCCGCCCAGAGTGGTGTAGTACAGTGTGTCTCGTGTTGTCACCCCGAGGTAGGCCGCCCAGAGTGGTGTAGTACAGTGTGTCTCGTGTTGTCACCCCGAGGTAGGCCGCCCAGAGTGGTGTAGTACAGTGTGTCTCGTGTTGTCACCCCCGAGGTAGGCCGCCCAGAGTGGTGTAGTACAGTGTGTCTCGTGTTGTGTCACCCCGAGGTAGGCCGCCCAGAGTGGTGTAGTACAGTGTGTCTCGTGTTGTCACCCCGAGGTAGGCCGCCCAGAGTGGTGTAGTACAGTGTGTCTCGTGTTGTCGTCACCCCGAGGTAGGCCGCCCAGAGTGGTGTAGTACAGTGTGTCTCGTGTTGTCACCCCGAGGTAGGCCGCCCAGAGCGGTGTAGTACAGTGTGTCTCGTGTTGTCACCCCGAGGTAGGCCGCCCAGAGTGGTGTAGTACAGTGTGTCTCGTGTTGTCGTCACCCCGAGGTAGGCCGCCCAGGGCGGTGTAGTACAGTGTGTCTCGTGTTGTCACCCCGAGGTAGGCCGCCCAGAGTGGTGTAGTACAGTGTGTCTCGTGTTTCGTCACCCCGAGGTAGGCCGCCCAGAGTGGTGTAGTACAGTGTGTCTCGTGTTGTCGTCACCCCGAGGTAGGCCGCCCAGAGCGGTGTAGTACAGTGTGTCTCGTGTTGTCCCCCGAGGTAGGCCGCCCAGAGTGGTGTAGTACAGTGTGTCTCGTGTTGTCACCCCGAGGTAGGCCGCCCAGGGCGGTGTAGTACAGTGTGTCTCGTGTTGTCACCCCGAGGTAGGCCGCCCAGAGTGGTGTAGTACAGTGTGTCTCGTGTTGTCACCCCGAGGTAGGCCGCCCAGGGGGTTAGTAGTGTGTCCCGTGTTGTCACCCCGAGGTAGGCCGCCCAGGGCGGTGTAGTACAGTGTGTCTCGTGTTGTCACCCCGAGGTAGGCCGCCCAGGGCGGTGTAGTACAGTGTGTCTCGTGTTGTCACCCCGAGGTAGGCCGCCCAGAGCGGTGTAGTACAGTGTGTCTCGTGTTGTCGTCACCCCGAGGTAGGCCGCCCAGAGTGGTGTAGTACAGTGTGTCTCGTGTTGTCGTCACCCCGAGGTAGGCCGCCCAGAGTGGTGTAGTACAGTGTGTCCCGTGTTGTCGTCACCCCGAGGTAGGCCGCTCAGAGTGGTGTAGTACAGTGTGTCTCGTGTTGTCACCCCGAGGTAGGCCGCCCAGAGCGGTGTAGTACAGTGTGTCTCGTGTTGTCACCCCGAGGTAGGCCGCTCAGAGTGGTGTAGTACAGTGTGTCTCGTGTTGTCGTCACCCCGAGGTAGGCCGCTCAGAGCGGTGTAGTACAGTGTGTCTCGTGTTGTCACCCCGAGGTAGGCCGCCCAGAGTGGTGTAGTACAGTGTGTCTCGTGTTGACACCCCGAGGTAGGCCGCCCAGAGTGGTGTAGTACAGTGTGTCTCGTGTTGTCACCCCGAGGTAGGCCGCCCAGAGTGGTGTAGTACAGTGTGTCTCGTGTTGTTGTCACCCCGAGGTAGGCCGCCCAGAGTGGTGTAGTACAGTGTGTCTCGTGTTTCGTCACCCCGAGGTAGGCCGCCCAGAGTGGTGTAGTACAGTGTGTCTCGTGTTGTTGTCACCCCGAGGTAGGCCGCCCAGAGTGGTGTAGTACAGTGTGTCTCGTGTTGTCACCCCGAGGTAGGCCGCCCAGAGTGGTGTAGTACAGTGTGTCTCGTGTTGTCACCCCGAGGTAGGCCGCCCAGAGTGGTGTAGTACAGTGTGTCTCGTGTTGTCACCCCGAGGTAGGCCGCCCAGAGCGGTGTAGTACAGTGTGTCTCGTGTTGTCACCCCGAGGTAGGCCGCCCAGAGTGGTGTAGTACAGTGTGTCTCGTGTTGTCACCCCGAGGTAGGCCGCCCAGAGTGGTGTAGTACAGTGTGTCTCGTGTTGTCGTCACCCCGAGGTAGGCCGCCCAGAGTGGTGTAGTACAGTGTGTCTCGTGTTGTCACCCCGAGGTAGGCCGCCCAGAGTGGTGTAGTACAGTGTGTCTCGTGTTGTCACCCCGAGGTAGGCCGCCCAGAGTGGTGTAGTACAGTGTGTCTCGTGTTGTCACCCCGAGGTAGGCCGCCCAGAGTGGTGTAGTACAGTGTGTCTCGTGTTGTCACCCCGAGGTAGGCCGCCCAGAGCGGTGTAGTACAGTGTGTCTCGTGTTGTCACCCCGAGGTAGGCCGCCCAGAGTGGTGTAGTACAGTGTGTCTCGTGTTGTCACCCCGAGGTAGGCCGCCCAGAGTGGTGTAGTACAGTGTGTCTCGTGTTGTCACCCCGAGGTAGGCCGCCCAGGGCGGTGTAGTACAGTGTGTCTCGTGTTGACACCCCGAGGTAGGCCGCCCAGGGCGGTGTAGTACAGTGTGTCTCGTGTTGACACCCCGAGGTAGGCCGCCCAGGGCGGTGTAGTACAGTGTGTCTCGTGTTGTCACCCCGAGGTAGGCCGCCCAGAGCGGTGTAGTACAGTGTGTCTCGTGTTGTCACCCCGAGGTAGGCCGCCCAGAGTGGTGTAGTACAGTGTGTCTCGGTGTTGTCACCCCGAGGTAGGCCGCCCAGAGTCGGTGTAGTACAGTGTGTCTCGTGTTGTCACCCCGAGGTAGGCCGCCCAGAGTGGTGTAGTACAGTGTGTCTCGTGTTGTCACCCCGAGGTAGGCCGCCCAGAGCGGTGTAGTACAGTGTGTCTCGTGTTGTCACCCCGAGGTAGGCCGCCCAGAGTGGTGTAGTACAGTGTGTCTCGTGTTGCCCTCCGAGGTAGGCCGCCCAGAGCGGTGTAGTACAGTGTGTCTCGTGTTGACACCCCGAGGTAGGCCGCCCAGAGTGGTGTAGTACAGTGCGTGTTGTCACCCCGAGGTAGGCCGCCCAGGGCGGTGTAGTACAGTGTGTCTCGTGTTGACACCCCGAGGTAGGCCGCCCAGGGTGGTGTAGTACAGTGTGTCTCGTGTTGACACCCCGAGGTAGGCCGCCCAGAGTGGTGTAGTACGGTGTGTCCCGTGTTGACACCCCGAGGTAGGCCGCCCAGAGTGGTGTAGTACAGTGTGTCTCGTGTTCGTCACCCCGAGGTAGGCCGCCCAGAGTGGTGTAGTACAGTGTGTCTCGTGTTGTCACCCCGAGGTAGGCCGCCCAGAGTGGTGTAGTACAGTGTGTCTCGTGTTGTCGTCACCCCGAGGTAGGCCGCCCAGAGTGGTGTAGTACAGTGTGTCTCGTGTTGTCACCCCGAGGTAGGCCGCCCAGAGCGGTGTAGTACAGTGTGTCTCGTGTTGACACCCCGAGGTAGGCCGCCCAGAGTGGTGTAGTACAGTGTGTCTCGTGTTGTCACCCCGAGGTAGGCCGCCCAGAGTGGTGTAGTACAGTGTGTCTCGTGTTGTCACCCCCGGATGGTAGGCCGCCCAGAGCGGTGTAGTACAGTGTGTCTCGTGTTGTCACCCCGAGGTAGGCCGCCCAGAGTGGTGTAGTACAGTGTGTCTCGTGTTTGTCACCCCGAGGTAGGCCGCCCAGAGTGGTGTAGTACAGTGTGTCTCGTGTTGTCACCCCGAGGTAGGCCGCCCAGAGTGGTGTAGTACAGTGTGTCTCGTGTTGACACCCCGAGGTAGGCCGCCCAGAGCGGTGTAGTACAGTGTGTCCCTCGGTTTAGTGTGTCTGTCACCCCGAGGTAGGCCGCCCAGAGTGGTGTAGTACAGTGTGTCTCGTGTTGTCACCCCGAGGTAGGCCGCCCAGAGCGGTGTAGTACAGTGGTTCGTTTGCCCGAGGTAGGCCGCCCAGAGTGGTGTAGTACAGTGTGTCTCGTGTTGTCGCAGTACACCCCGAGGTAGGCCGCCCAGAGTGGTGTAGTACAGTGTGTCTCGTGTTGTTGTCACCCCGAGGTAGGCCGCCCAGGGCGGTGTAGTACAGTGTGTCTCGTGTTGTCACCCCGAGGTAGGCCGCCCAGGGCGGTGTAGTACAGTGTGTCTCGTGTTGTGGTGCCAGAGTGGTGTAGTACAGTGTGTCTCGTGTTGACACCCCGAGGTAGGCCGCTCAGAGTGGTGTAGTACAGTGTGTCTCGTGTTGTCACCCCGAGGTAGGCCGCCCAGAGTGGTGTAGTACAGTGTGTCTCGTGTTGACATTGGCTCAGAGCGCTCTGCATGGGGTACTGCACCTGCTCGATAATTCGCGTGGATCCTTTTCGTAGCTCTTTGGTTTGGGGAGCTTTGCCTCGTTATCTTTATCGTAGATCTCGATCTGGCTTTAATCAGAATGTGGAGATATTGCAAGGCATACAAGGAGCATTGCAGTATTTTTTATCTTGCTCAGGCAAAATCCTTTCAAAGTTCAAGTTCAAATGGTATTGGCCCGATCTGCTCGACCGATCCAACAATCTCAAATTCCTCACCTGAATAGTCCCTCCATGATGCCAATTTCACGAGTTGTCACCCACTTCCAGTAGCTAGCCCGATATCTAACTCTTAATTTTTGTTTAAACCCTCCAATGATTTCATTTATTACCTGTGTACACGGTGGGAGAACTTAAAACCCTCTGCCATCAGCGCAAACATTGGCATTCACCAATTGAAGCATCGAAGTAGCCTACTGGTTCTATGGGATTGGTAACGAAAATTCTTCCCTCCCCTGGCCCCAATTTGCAATTTTCTGATCTAAAAAATACAATTACGCCTATTAAACTAAATGCGTACGTATCCACACGGGATATTTATGCATAGTCAATGTATCGAGGACACCAAATTTGTTGTTCATCCTTGGATCGTTACAAGTATTTACTATTACACTTGCTGAAACTACGAATGGTTTTCAATTATATTTCTAGAAACAAATCTACTCCAACGTTGATAGCTAACTGGTACCTAACTAGATAGAAAACGAAATCCTGATGTTGAGGTACTTAGTGAGGAGCGGAATGGCTAAAATGAAGGTGGAAAAGAATCAGGAAGCAAGTGGACTGTTCTCGAAAGCAGCTAGTGTATGTCAGGAGGTTCACCTGGCATGCAGTGCCAACTACAGCTTCATGAAAGCATGACGCTACATGTGTGTACAATGACGCATGGATCACGAGTGTATGACGTCACACGTGTGTACAGTGATCCGTCACCAATCACATGGTTCTCCTCGAGATGTTGCTGCCGACTGCCTTGAGACAACTCTTCACCACCAACCTTTGTTGACCTTCTCCTCAAAGTCCGGTCTGCGACCAGGTGCGGTCTGTGAAGACGTTTGTTCAGCAATGAATTTGAGTGCAATGAGCCCGGCTCCCGGAACTTGGTGTTTGGTGTTCGCTGACTGCCTGGCGTTTTTTTTCAACGTTGTCACGGCGGTTGAAGGTTCTTTCAATGACTAGGGTGTGGATTGTCGCTTTGTCGGAACTATGCTGACCAGTGGAATGAATGCGCAGATTTTGTTTGCTAACGCTCGAAGCGCCACCTGACGAATCGTGTTCTTTTCAGAAACACAAGTACCCTAAGCCGGTGTTTTTCATCATCGGCAATGAATTCTGCGAGAGATTCTCATTCTATGGCATGAAAGGTAAGCACCTTCGAGTGATATTCCGGCAAAGTCTGGTCGGGGCATTGGGAACTCACTAAGGATGAGGAGAGATCATGCCTGGAACATGAGTGATTAAAGCAAAATATTAACCATTTTGAGGTGGAACAAAACCAAGCAAGATATCCGCCATCTCAGGAATAAGAGTAACGATATTAAACAGCGGCCAGGTCGAGACTAAGAATGCTGGATCGATAGGTTAGTTTGGAGTGTCAGTTTGCTCTCGTGTCTTCAAGACCATGTGCTACTAAACGTTGGCTAAATACACTGGAAATGAGTGTCGTGGTATAGACAGGAGCGGGTAAACTGAAAGCTATTTACTGATGTTCGGATATTCAATTATTCTGCTTTCAGCATAATCGCTGATTGGAGGCCCAGCCAGGAGGGGGCCTTCTTTTTCCTCCTCCTCCATTAACTCACAAAATACACTAAATCGAATAGGAAATTTTGAGATTTTCTACACGCAAAACTGAACATTTTCGACGCGCTTCGTGCTCCAGATGCCTTTTCTATTGCATTGCTTTGGGGGTGCCCCCCCACCCCAGGAAAGCTCTGGCTGCATCACTGTCGCTTACACAGCTACCTCGCTGTTGAAATAACTTTTACGAATGCAACTCTTTGTCTTTGTTATCTGATCTAATATATATATATATATATTGGTATTAAATGTCCGCCCTGTCTATGTTGCCCACCATGGCGAGTTGTATCCCGTTTACCTCGCCTCAGGCAGTGCTTGTCCTTTCATCAAGCCACTCCTATGAACCAGGCCAGTGAATTAATGTGCGCCATGACGCAACGGCTGGCCGTGATACAGCAGAGCCAGTGGTGTTGGTTTGTGGTGAAATGAATTAAGATTAGGCGTGCCTAAGTCTCCAGACGATAATGGCCCGCCGGTGATAGGCACCGAACGGCCCTGCAGAGTCGACACGTTAGGCCCCAAAATGCCGCCAGATAGATCGCCTAGATAGATCGCCTAGGATAGATCCTTACGGCCGTGCCCTGATGTGGCTCAGCAGCTAGTTGACAGGCGGCCTTGCCTGTCCTCTCCCGTGGCGTTACAGGTCGAGGTCGTGCCAGCCTTTGTCTCGCCCCAGACGTCTTCTCCGGTTTCTGTGGTCGCCCGTCCGCCGCGCTACGACTGGGGCCCCTTGTCTGCCGTCCGGGGCCCTTGGGTGGCCGTCCGGGGCTCTTTATATGTCGTTCGTGGCCCTTTGTCTGCCGTCCGGGGCCCTTTGTCCCCCGTCCGGGCCCCTTGGCTGCCGTCCGGGCCCCTTTGTCTGGTGTCCAGGACCCCTTTGTCTGGTGTCCAGTACCCTTTTGTCTGACGTCCAGGTCCCTTTATCTGCCGTGAGGGGCCCTTTGTCTGCCATCCGGGGCCCTTTATCTGCCGTCCGGGGCCCTTTGGCTGCCGTCCGGGGCCCTTTGTCTGCTGTCCGGGGCCCCTTTGGCTGTAGGACGGGGGCCCCTTGGCTGCCGTCCGGGGCCCCTCTGGGGGATGAGTAGTCTAGGGGCAAGTTGTTCGTTTCACAATCGAAAGGTTGTGGGTTCGAGTCTCACCTGTCGCTACTCTTCGCCCGCGACCAATCGACGTGAGAGATTGGCGACGCTTTGTGACTCAACGGTCGATGTGTCGTAAAACCAATAACCGAAGCCCCCTTGGCTTCGTTACCGGCCGTCTGGCTTGTTACCGCATCTTGCATTGAACGGAAAATGCCGACGTGCTTCAGAATCACCATTGTGGTCATGTTTAAAATCATTGTCGGTTGACACGGCCGACAAAATTAGCGGCAATGTGTGTCAATGTGTCAAGGTCGCAGTCAAGCGCTTCGCACCGCCTGTGGTAAGGCAGCGCTATTGTCTGTGCTATTGATACAGAAACAATGCATTTTTAATTAGTTAATTTATTTCAGCTTTAGCTGATGTGATGACCACTTCAGTTCGACGGCTCATTTAAAACCAATTACCTATAGCACGTGATCTGTGGTCTGGTTAGCATCTCTCGCCATGGCCTGTGCAGTTTACACGCATTATTTATTTTATTTTTCAGTTGCATGTTTGGTACGTTATATATTGACAGCGTGCGTACACCATCGGGTGAGCTATGATTCCCCATTGATGTGCGTCGGCTGTGTGCTAGGATACACCATCTCGGCGGTGCCACGTGTCACCCTGACGTCACCAAGGCCATGGCACACCACCCCAGCACCGCCCCAGCAGCCTTGACACGGTGGTGATTCGACGCTTAGCTCGCCCGCTAAACTGGTTTACGATTTGGGTCATCATATCTGTCGGAGATTTGTCCTGCAGATGTAGTTATCTCAAGAAAGCGGTGAACTCAGGACCTGGTTACACCGGTCGGAAACTGAGTTTTCGTCCCTGAACTTCGCCATGAATTCCGCAGTGAATGTGATGGAGACTTGCCGATTATGTCACTACGCGCAAAGTAGGACATGGGGTGGTATTGATAGCATTGGGAAGGCTGTCAACGATTATTTCGCAGGCGTTGCCGGAATAAAATCGATTCCTTTTTATGTTTCGTCAGGCGCCAAATGATATTTCGTCAGGCGCCAAAGGATATCGTCATAATGCAGCTTCATTTTGAAAGGGGATGGGATTGGATTGTGGGGTGGGCAAATAGGTTGCTTTTTTGCGTTTCATATGCTGAAGTATCACTATCCAGCAGCTAATACGCAAAGTTGCGGCCCAGCCAATTTGCCGATGGTGACACACCCTATACACTAACTTGTGCCCGTTCTTGAATCCGCTGACGTAAAACTATTCCTGACAAGTTGTGAGGCTACGAGCCGAAATGCGGCTAGCTCGTCGTTGACCTGGCTCCTCAGCAGGGCATCTCATTAGCGTGGGATGAGGATGTGGATGAGGGGAAATATTGCCCACTGCTTGTTTCAAGAGCGACTAAGCCGATGAAAAATTCAAACGGCAATCGGACGGGCAGTGACGTACAGACTCAGAGAACGTAGGAGATTGTTTCTGAAGTGCATACTGAGGTCGGCGTCGGCGTCGGTGTCGGCGTGCAGTTAAAATTTGGTACATGCATTTTTCACAAATGTTTCTTTGACATTGTCTTTCTGTTTCCTCCGAATATTGAATTTAATGATAAAATTGTGAGAATGCTGTGCATTAATGAATGCTACGTGCCATGCCAGTTGCACATGCCGATGTTTAAAAGTGAAGAATTAAAAAATAAAATAGCAACATAGCATGTCCAATTTGTACTAATTGTCTCCCACTTGCCGTTCACGGATGGGAAATATCTCCATCGGTTCGGGTTATATGTCACCGTGTGTGCAATGATGGGATTTGTATTGAATCCGAAAAATGGCAGCCCACTGACGTCACCCAGGCCTGATTTATTACTACATGATAATTTATCTTCGGCAGAAGATGTCACACTAACCAAATGACAGCTTTGCAGAACTGCGTGAATATTTCTCAACGCGTATTCAAGTTACCGCGAATATCTGATAGGGGGATGATTTGACCCCTCCCAATCTTTCCCAGTTTAATGGCCGTAAAGCACGTGCCACATGTTGACAGAACAGCAGCCATCGCATGGGCGTGGCCATCCCCGGCAGCCCCCGGTATCAGCTAGGTCGAAGCCGAGGCTCCGAGCGGCACACCCAGTCGCCAGTGTGGGCTCTGAAGCAGCCCATACTGGCGACTGCCGAGGACGACGGCGACTCCCGCCACCCGTTTCCGGACGGTGGGGTCGACTCGGGCACGCCGCCGCCCCGTCGCCGGCGGTCACGTTTACAATCATAACTACTACAGGCGGCCGGCCACTTTTACTTTCTGCGGCCCGGCGCCGGCTGGTGTGTACATGTGGGTCATGACAAGGCCGTCGGCCGGGGAGAGTTGACCGCCGCCGCTCTACCTCCCCCCCCGCTGTGGGCACGCGTGGCGACACGGAGACCCGTGGCTAGGTACGGCCACCCGTCGGTGATGGTCCCACCCAAGGCTATAGAACACCAGGTAGAATGCTCCGCTTCCCAAAAACGGAGACGCTTGAGAGCACCATAAATTCTATAAACTTGAGCCAATCAGCGTTTGACGACCTCCGCCGATCTTGGCAGTGGTAAAGGCAGTAGGACAAATCTTGTCAAAGGTATTATCCATATAATATTCAATTGTTCGTGCTAATTTTCTACAGCTGCATTCTTGCTACTTTAATTTTGATCTTTAATACTACTTTATCGCAATGTCACCGCTGATAGAGGAAAAAATTGGTATTTGTGTGGATATCACCGTTTTTGCCGCACTAAAGACAAAATGTGTTTGTTTAGACTGACGGAGGTCGTCAGACGCTGATTGGTCGGCTCAAGCGTCTCCTTTTTTATTGGACTACAATGCTGGAGCGTACCCCCCTGATCCCACCCACAAGTGGCCACGTGTCGCGTGAACAGAACGTCGGCGCACTGTTTGGGAACCACGCCGGTGCAGAGTTGTATTCCAGAGTTGTGTTTCAGATGTGTGTGTGTGTGTGTGTGTCTGCCAGCCGGTGACCAGTTCGAACGTGGCTGTCCTGAAGCTAATGTCGGCACCCAGAAGTAAATTAATCTATGGGTATACTCAGTGCACGACAAGAGCAGCTGCGCCGGTGGAATAGGAGCGCGATCAGCTGACGTGCATATACTCAATATGTGCACCGCGAGAATGTACCAGCATTTTTTTCACTCGTCGCCAGTCATCGCAAGACGATTGCGATCCACAATGAGGTCCATGGAGCAACCAACTTCTTTGAAGATTTTTTCCCGTTGTTTTCTGCATGCGTTTCCTTATATTTGTGTGTGTGCCTGGAAGGTCCTTTCGGTGGGTACCTGGAAGGTCTTTTTATGACTCAGTTTTCGACGTACGTTCTCTCAATTTCTTCAACACGATTAAAGGTGAAGTTCACAGTATCGTTGTGTTCAACAAACTAGTAGGTGTCCATATTGTGTGCATACATAAATCGAGGAGATATCAATATTTGTTTATGGTGAGTTCTTACAGAACATACCGATGTGTGTTCTAACATTTACCCGGAGGCACAGGCCTGCTCCCTTAGTAACTAGAATTGTACTTGATGAAAGAATGGATATTGAGGTATTTGCTACGCAAAACCTCAATTCACTTTCAACGAGATGAGAGTGCGCCCAACGTGATATTTTTCATGATATTTTGTTTTTCGTCGGACCCCTCTTAAGAAAATCCTGGTTACGGCTCTGCTGGAAAGCGCCTTAGCACTTCCACCAGCAAAGGCAAAGCAAGTGCAAAAGCCGGAACAAAAGCAAGGCGAGAAGAAAAGAAAGATAAACATAAGTAACGTTCACAACTCGATGATGTCTACATTACAGTGAGGACAAAGTCTGAGCGTGTCTGCTTCCATTTGGCTCAGAAAAGTTACATAAGTGACCCACTGTCGGACCTGGCCTGGTCAAACTCCACAATCATGGTTCCTAAATGTTCATATCGCTTTGGCTCGACGCTTTAGGTCATGATTTCATCCTCAGAGTTAGACGAACTCGTTTAATTTTGGCTTTCTATCTATTGATCACTTTAGCACTTCCTCTGAAATACTCGCGATATGCATGTAAAGAATAGACTGCGCTTCTGCACTTCCCGCCTCGGCAGAACCGGCCGTATGTAGTCGGTCCGCCGCCGGCCACCTGTCGGCGTCAGGCCGCGTGACCTGCCTGTGTCGGGGTCGGGCCGCGTGACCTGCCTGTGTCCGGGTCGGGCCGCGTGACCTGCCTGTGTCGGGGTCGGGCCATGGTCCGACACAATGACGCCGTGGTGCGCGAGGCTGCACTGACCGGCTGTGTTGCCCACAAATTGGACGGAAAGCTATAAGACAGAAAAGATCGTGACGCGCTGTGTCACCTTTGATTTTAGTGATTTTTGTCACATACTATTTCAGTTCAAGTTACGTTCACCGTATTCGGTCAACGAGCTAAATTTATGAAAGGGTACGGTAAATTTCGCCTAATGCTGGTGGCCTGCCAAGCGCTTGGGCGAACACTTTTCGGAAGTCGGCCTCCTCCATCAAAAGTGGTGTATATGTCCTGAATTTATGTGCACTACGCCGAACTATTGACATAGGTTGTACTTACTTATTAGCTACCCGTATTTCCGCACGAACCTGGACGCAACACGGTGTGTGTCTCTGCGAGCTGATAACAAGTTTTCTTTCGAAACCACATGCTACTCGACCCTGTGCATGCAGCAATGGAAAAACATTGCCCACTTCTTGCTCTCACCTGCCCTGCCTGTAATCGCTTACTCTATTTGGTATTATTTGGCCAATGGCTGCTCCTCATCTCGAAACTCCGTATCGGTACCGAGCACCCGTCGATGGCCGTACAGCCCCCGGCGTGTCGGTACCGAGCACCCATAGACGGCCGTACAGCCCCCGGGGTGTCGGTACCGAGCACCCGTCGACGGCCGTACTGCCCCCGGCGTGTCGGTACCGAGCACCCATAAACGGCCGTACAGCCCCCGTCGTGTCGGTACCGAGCAGCTGTCGACGGCCGTACAGCCCCCGGCGTGTCGGTACCGAGAACCTATAGATGGCCGTACAGCCCGGCGTGTCGGTACCGAGAACCTATAGACGGCCGTACAGCCCCCGGCGTGTCGGTACCGAGACCCATAGACGCCGTACAGCCCCGGGGTGTCGGTCCGAGCCTGTGACGGCCGTACGCCCCGGGTGTGGTACCGAGCACCCGTGACGGCCGTACAGCCCCGGGGTGTCGGTACCGAGCACCCATAGACGGCCGTACAGCCCCGGCGTGTCGGTACCGAGCACCCATAGACGGCCGTACAGCCCCGGGGTGTAGGTACCGAGCACCCATAGACGGCCGTACAGCCCCCGGGGTGTCGGTACCGAGCACCCATAGACGGCCGTACAGCCCCCGGCGTGTCGGTACCGAGCACCCATAGACGGCCGTACAGCCCCCGGGGTGTCGGTACCGAGCACCCATAGACGGCCGTACAGCCCCCGGCGTGTCGGTACCGAGCACCCGTCGACGGCCGTACAGCCCCGGGGTGTAGGTACCGAGAACCTATAGACGGCCGTACAGCCCCGGGTGTCGGTACCGAGCACCCATAGACGGCCGTACAGCCCCCGGGGTGTCGGTACCGAGCACCCATAGACGGCCGTACAGCCCCCGGGGTGTCGGTACCGGCACCATAGA
Source organism: Imbricaverruca yamaguchii (assembly GCA_034440575.1). Taxonomy (NCBI): domain Eukaryota; kingdom Metazoa; phylum Arthropoda; class Thecostraca; family Neoverrucidae; genus Imbricaverruca; species Imbricaverruca yamaguchii. The sequence continues at coordinate 1,041,514 of JAOTOL010001537.1, forward strand.
CGGCCGTACAGCCCCGGGGTGTCGGTACCGAGAACCTATAGACGGCCGTACAGCCCCCGGCGTGTCGGTACCGAGACCTATAGACGGCCGTACAGCCCCGGCGTGTCGGTACCGAGCACCTGTCGACGGCCGTACGCCCCGGCGTGTCGGTACCGAGCACCCATAGACGGCCGTACAGCCCCCGGGTGTCGGTACCGAGACCCTGACGGCCGTACAGCCCCCGGGTGTGGTACCGAGCACCCATAGACGGCCGTACAGCCCCCGGCGTGTCGGTACCGAGCACCCATAGACGGCCGTACAGCCCCCGGCGTGTCGGTACCGAGCACCCGTCGACGGCCGTACAGCCCCCGGCGTGTCGGTACCGAGCACCCATAGACGGCCGTACAGCCCCCGGCGTGTCGGTACCGAGCACCCATAGACGGCCGTACAGCCCCCGGGGTGTCGGTACCGAGCACCCATAGACGGCCGTACAGCCCCCGGCGTGTCGGTACCGAGCACCCGTCGACGGCCGTACAGCCCCGGGGTGTCGGTACCGAGAACCTATAGACGGCCGTACAGCCCCGGGGTGTCGGTACCGAGCACCCATAGACGGCCGTACAGCCCCCGGGGTGTCGGTACCGAGCACCCATAGACGGCCGTACAGCCCCGGCGTGTCGGTACCGAGCACCCATCGACGGCCGTACAGCCCCCGGGGTGTCGGTACCGAGCACCCATAGACGGCCGTACAGCCCCCGGCGTGTCGGTACCGAGCACCCATAGACGGCCGTACAGCCCCCGGCGTGTCGGTACCGAGCACCCATAGACGGCCGTACAGCCCCCGGGGTGTCGGTACCGAGCACCCATAGACGGCCGTACAGCCCCCGGGGTGTCGGTACCGAGCACCCATAGACGGCCGTACAGCCCCCGGGGTGTCGGTACCGAGCACCTATAGACGGCCGTACAGCCCCCGGCGTGTCGGTACCGAGCACCCATAGACGGCCGTACAGCCCCCGGGGTGTCGGTACCGAGCACCCATCGACGGCCGTACTGCTCCGGACATGCAGCCGTACCGGCTGGCCGCCGACAGCCTGCCGGGCGGGTGAGCGTGTCCTGTGTGGCGATCAGGTCCTGCGCGTGGCGACCGCCCCCCCCCCCTCCCCACCTCAGGCCGGCCGCGTGATCACCAGTCGGCTCAGGGCACCTGGTGAGAGTCAGCGGCGCGTGTCGTCCGCACCGTTCGGTCGCCGCCGGCTCCGTCCGGACCGGCCCGGTTCCGGTCTCTGGCGGGCCGCACCGGTGCCTGCGTGCGGTTCAGCCCGGTGTAGTTGCACGCACTGCATAAATGCTGGCTTGAAGAGGGAACGAGCCGTGCGTTCTTCTACGACGCCGCATTCCACTGCGGGGCCACGCGGCGTCGCCGACCTCTCGCGCCCATTAGTAGAACGTTGACTCGGTGATACGCAGTTGTGGGATTCGAACCCACGATCCCACGATGATACGATCAAATGCCACTTATGTGATAGCTCTGCTCACCTCATCTGCGCAGGTGTTTCCAATTGGGTCAACAGTTCGGTTTGTTTTGGTTATCATATTGACACGGCGCGAATAATAAGACGGCGCTGTTCGCTGTGTGCAGCTGTCAGCTGGCTGTGAACGACTCGCAGTGTGCGGTGGAGCCCTCAGGCTATCAGTAGCGGCTTGAAGCACACAGGGACTGTGGGCAGGAAAGGTCGCCGCCTCAGGCTATCAGTAGCGGCTTGAGGCACACAGGGACTGTGGGCAGGAAAGGTCGCCGCCTGAGAAGTGATCAGTGAAAACAAACACAGTTTGCTCGACACAGGACGTTTTCCGAAGTGAAATAGTTCTGGAGAAATCGGGAGATAAATAGAGAGAGAGGAAGAGAGAGAGAGAAAGAGGGAGAGAGTAACGGAAACAGAGAGAGAGAGAGAGAAAGAGAGAGAGAGAGAGAGCAACGGAGACAGAGAGAGAAAAAGAGACAAAGATAAAGAGAGCGAGAGAGAGGGAGAAAGTAACGTAGACACAGAGAGAGAAAGATGGGAGAGAGTAAGCGACATGGAGACAGAGACCTAGAGAGCGAGATAGCGAGAAAGAGTAAGAGAGCAATAAGAACGAAAGAGCAAGAGAGCGTGAGCAAATTCACCTTTTTAAGAGCTAGAATCGCTCACATTGGAATTAGGCCTAGAAATTGTGCTCTTTTAATCACTCGGGATGCGAGACCGCCACCATGCGTGATGGGCTCGGCTCCAGCTGCGACAATATACATCTGCCGAGCTGATCAACTCGACGAGGTGATGTGACGTCAGCTCACAAGTAGACAGTGACGATGCACGACCTGCTGCAGCAGAACTGAGCAGATGCCGCGCTTCAGTCGCGAGGCCGTTGGCAATTAGCTCCCGTGCTAGTTTGTGCCACGTCTTACGCTCCTGTATGTGAAATAAAACTAATTATGGCAGTAATGCTGATCTTTTTTTCGATAAAATGACGATCCACGGTGCGAATAGCATTGCAATTATCTGTCTTTTTACTGTTGCCAGTAAACAATGTTTATTGGTTTATTAAACTTGCAGTGCGCATTTCCATGTTGGTTGAAGCAAAGTCCGTCATTAAGCCCAAAGATAAGTGCAATGTTCGTTACTGAAGTATAAGGATTATTTCCGGCATACAAGTTTTGATATTCATCGTGTTTATTTCCAGCCATCTTGACGATCTACCTTCGAAATGAGCTCAGCTACTCGGACGATGCTGCCACGGTGGTGTACCACACGTTCAACATGTTCTGCTACTTCACACCCATCCTCGGCGCTATCTTGGCGGACACGCTGCTCGGCAAGTTCAAGTAAGTCGCCGCCATCTTTCCGGAGTCTAGGATTATGACCGATCGGTGCGAACTCCTGTCCTGTTTCACTTCAGAACCTGAAAAGCCACCAGTGATGCAGCGGGCATGTGCACCTGAAATTATGTCCTTGCATTGGTGTGTCTTCTGTTGTCATGGTGATAGAGGAGGCTGATTTTTTGCAGCGTGTCGATGAACGGGTCTACTGCCAATGATGTAGCGAAAGTGTGAGCTTGAATTGCAGAAGTGTGAGCTTGAATTGAGCTGAACCCTGTCCTGTTTTGAGTCCACACTCTATCGTCAACTTATCGTTAGCGTTAGCACGTTAGCTTCCTGCCCTGAGTGTGCCAACGTTTTCCTCTCATTTAGTGCACGTGCAGCGTTTGTCAGCGAAGTTCTGCCCCATCACGAATCGCCATCTCATGCCTCGTCAGCAGCATGATCCGGGTGAAGTCCACGCCGTGATACGATGAAGTCTCGTCCAGCCTTTTCCGCAGGGGCCTGTCCTGCACGTGACAAGGTCCTGATCTCGCTGTTCCTCCGTCAGGACGATATTCTACATCTCCATCATCTACTGTCTGGGCAACATTCTCCTGTCGCTCGCCGCCACTCCGCCTCTTCACTTCCCTCAAATGTGAGTGCCAACGCTGGGGCGGGGATGGCCGAGTGGTTAAGGTGTCGGGCCATGGGTACCAAAGGTCCCGGGTTCGACTCTAGCGCCACTCAGGACATTTCCCAATCCCGCGGCCCACCGGCGAAACAGTGTGGGCGGCGCCATTAGCCGTGAATGTGCATAAAGTGTGTCGTGAACCAACCAATAAACAAAACAAAGAGTGCCAACGGTGATATCCGCATTCGTTGGCGCGATGTGTGTGCATACACACATCGCAGTCTGCTGGCAACTGATGGTTGGTTGGTTGGTTATTGGCTTTACGACACATCAACCGTTGAGTCATGTAGCATCGCCAATCTCTCACGCCGATTGGTGGCGGGCGAAGAGTAGCGACAGGTGGTAACTGATAGTGAAGATACACAAATATGTCTATGTGTAAACGTGGAAAGGTTATTATGAAAGCTGCGATTGGTGCATTAAATACAAGCATGGTGAACCATAGAGGGAGAAATGCCACTAAGCTCAATTGCCATCAACGGGGGCATCAACCGTCCGTTAGGGGGACGAGTAGCCTAGGGGTAAGTTGCTCGTCTCACAATCGAAAGGTTGTGGGTTCGAGTCTCACCTGTCGCTACTCTTCGCCCGCGACCAATCGGCGTTAGAGATTGGCGACGTTACATGACTCAACGGTCGATGTGTCGTAAAACCGATAACTAACTAACTAACCGTCGGTTAGGATAAGTTTCCTACACAAATCGATCAGATGGGTTGGTTGAATCAGGGGATTCATGCTCATTTAGAATATGTGCATCTCCAGCACCTCGTCGATTCAGTAAGGTTCACGCTGTTCTTGTCCATTGCGTGATATTATCCGGATGCAAAGCCATTAACCGTGCAATGGTAGGGCTCGCCTGAATCTGTAGAAGAGGAGGATTTCGCTCCCTTAATATCTCGACATTTATTCGGCCGATTTCATGACCGGATGGCTCAACCGAGTTCTACTGAACTAGTCTCAAACTTTCCAATGTCAAAGTGGGAAATTCTATCAATGGCGAGGTCAGAAGACCAAAAAATCCATTTTGGAAATGAACAAACCCATTTGGGACTGTATTTGTATTTTACATCCTAGCATTTTGCATATATGGGCAAATGCCATTCCTAATGATATAAAGCATCATTTATTGTCCAAACTTGCACACAGAACATGGCCAATGACAGTCAGGAGCTTAGGGAGTGTTGTGCATCATTTGTTATTTCTCGCTGAACCTTCTTCGCAGCCAGTACTACGAATGCCTATTATTTTACGATTCTTACGTAATGCTTACCGTGAGGTTTTGGGGCAGAAACTTCGCCAGGAAATTATAATAGGGAGAATCACATGAGGGCTGAGTGAGAATGTTACCGCGATGATTGACCATTGTGAATAACTCATGGCTGCGCTACTGCTTGCGAATTATCATGATCGGTTGTCCTCAATTCACTCCTCCCCTTCTTGATCCGCCATTGGAAAAATTTCACCTGCACCGTGCCATTGCTTATAGTGGTTTAACTACGATATATCATGAATTTCCATCGTCACCTCCGATATCCGCCACTGGGGAAAGTTGTTTACCTCCGACACTGCTTGTGATGCGTCACTATCGTGTGGCCTGAATTCACACGAGCCAATTGTGGATGGCCTTAATACATGTCTGCCTGTCTGTCTATCACCCCACTCTCCAAACTTTCCATCGACAACGTAGATGAATTTGAGGAAGCTGGCCCTATGCCGCTTATTTATTCCTCCCTTCGATCCGCCCCTGACATGACTGGGTCCAAAATATGTGTGTCTGTAGAAAGGCGAGGTGGCATCAGCAGTTCAATTCTAAATTATAGTCACCTGGACAGCAAAACAACGCAAATATGCAGATGCATGTGCTGTCCCGACGCTTTCACGAGAATATGTCGCAGGTGCCTCCTAATATGCGTTCCTGAAGCCGCGTCTGATACAGTTACGTAACTAAAATTTCGGCACGAAGTAGCAAAAGAACGCCAGGAAGACACACCGAGCTTCATGCTCCTATCACAAAGCGTTATGTAGCGGCAGAGTGAGGAATCTGTCTCCTCTACCTTTATAGGGTAAGTGCAATTTGGCACCAGCACACTTGTCAGGCACTGGGGAGTTATCTTCTGGTTACCTCCCACATGCATATTTTTCGAAGCTTCCAGTGTCTAGTCAGTAGTGTTTTGTTTTACTTGAGTACCGTGCACGGACAGGCACGAAGCCACACGGTTGAACATTTCGCGATAGCCACATTTGACACGCACGGGGGCGCAAGTGACCAACGTCACCATTGTGCCTCAAGCAAAGCTGCCGCCAGCCCCTGTGGCACACCACTGGCCAATCGGAGACTAGTAATGACATTTCCGGTTGGTTGAGACACACGCGCACACACACTGTCGCTGGGCCGGCCTCAGCTCAGGCAATCACTGGCGCCGACCGACGGTGGTGCCGGCCGGAACAACGGTCTCGAGAGGGGGCGTCGCTCCGGCTTCACGTCAGTGGTCATCGGTTCTGGACACGACGAAGCAGTGAGCTGGGGTGAAACGGCGCGCGGTGCAGCAAGGTATGCGGTGTAAACCAGTTGTTGCATGGATGGAGGGAACTCCACAGGATAATTATGTACTCTCACGGGGTGATGAAGGTATGGGAAGATGAACACACCTAAGTGTGATTGGTATTGCGTCTTGCATTGTGTGGTGCGGGGCTGATGGATCTCGCTCCGAGTGTGGGCTCACCTTACTGTAGAATCGTTGGCATAGGCATACGCTGCTCTGCATTGAGGAAAAATCATCGATTTCCGCGCGCTTCATTCGGACAGTTATGAGCACTTTGGTAGATAGTGTAACAGCACGTACTCAATTCACGTTTGATGGACAATTCCAAGACGTTTTGAGGTTAAAAAAACTTCGATTTTTGGACGTTCTTGAATAGTTGTTCTCAGAGGTTTTGCGGTATGTTGCTCCACAAGCTGACAACGTCAGTGGCCCGAGAGAAGTAAGTGGGTCTCAGGGCGGCACTGACGACTTACTAACGTGGAAGCTAGATGGTTACCGATTCTGACTACGATGTGCCCACCGAATAATTTTAATGATCGTGACCGAAGTCGGATGCGCTAAATGGTTTTCTTGTGATAAAGTAAGTCCGTGGAAGACCGAGATCTGAGACGCGATGGAACTGCTATGCTATGCTATGGAATGCTCCCACTTCCGTATCATATTCCATAATGCTTTTGAGCTGGGAGTCGTGGATGTTTGGATTAAGCACATGTAGACCTCGATAGGCATAATGCTGAGGCAGTCATATTGGATTCATTCTTCCACAGTGACTACTTGCACGGTGTTTTTCACCGCTACTTTTCACCTTATAGTCCACTCTCACAAGAGACCGAGCTGTGGCCTGTGGTAGCATGCGAACCTGCCAGCTGATGGCCTGGCAACTCAACTTTCACCAAGGTGCATCATGGTCTGAAGTGTTGTATTCGATTGGGGAGCTCACGGATGGAAGGGTTCTTTGGCTCCAATTTCAGAGGCGAGTAAAGCAGCCTATGCCATGTTGCGCGCTTGTGCGAGTGCCCAAATTGGTTGACACGAATGTGCCAAGTAGGTGCAACATAAGTTAGGTTGTTTGGATGGATCGGCGTCCAGAAGAATAGCATGCTGCTGTGGTCAACTATGCCAACCCGTCCTTTTTGGGAGCAAGCTTAAGGACTTATATCCGCTCCATGTTCAGGATGGGTGATCGTATGAAGGAATTCCTTTGCCAGCCATCTGTGAAAATATCTAAACAGTTGTTTTTCGTGCAAATTTGCTGAAGTGACCCTTTTTTAAATCGTCTGATCCCGATGAAGGAAAGGTTCATGAAACATACTGGTACCTGACTGGCTAAGAATCTGTGAATGCAGCTATCTAGAACATGGCCATTCTCCATCCATTCTTTACTATTTAAGAAAACGCTGGATCTAAGCTTGCATCGCGTCAACTTAGGATGTGCCTTATGGCAAGAGCCTATATCAGAAATGCGACACAAACGTCTGGTGAGTCAACCATACAGCGCGCGCCACGTATCTGGGTGGACAACCGTCCACTGACCCGAATATTGGCGCCGGTGGTGAAGCTGTAACCGCTCTCTACCTGCAGACTCCACGAAGCATCAGAGCGCCCCGGTTGTACTTTCACTTCCGGGTGCTGCAGGTTCTGCACCGGTCAATGGCTCTTGACGGCTTATTGGCTACGGAGCCATAATTATAGTGCAGAGCCTATAGTGGGCTGTAGAATGCCCACACCGAGCGAAGCACTCGTCAGAAACACTGCGTGCTGATCTGCGGCGATAAGTGTTATGCCTGTCGGCAGTTCCTTTAGCTCCAGCCTGAGGATCGTCTTGATCTAACGTCAACGTTTCCACCGTGCGGTGATTTGCCGAACAATTTGTTGACCGATTGAGACTACTTTCGCAAATGATCTGGAGAGATTGCATCCACTCTTAATGTATCGGTTAATTATCGTCAGTAACGTTGTGACGCGCATTCCAGCACACTCTGCTACTAGTGATTCTGATCCAGTTCGGTCCTATATAAACGGCCTATTCTGGCATTCCAGTTGTCCAGATTCGTATCATAAGAATAGTCCTGATCGGGGCTATTGTTGAGGAGCACGCTCTACAATTTTATATACAAAATCGGCACTGCTAGAGGGGTAGCGGGTACGCGTTCTCACCCAAAACAATAACCGTCTTTTGTCGCGTTTTGTCAACAGTGTGGTGACGTCTCATAAGCGCGAAATGTGGACTGGTCTACTTTTTGGCCTAGGGAGGACATTGACGCTCAATGCAGGCCCGCCGGCCAGACAATAACTGCGGCACAGCCTACCCAACGCGGGCGCTACGGAGACTGCGATGACGGAAGCAGTGTAGCACCAGCCTAGAGCGGCAGCGTCCGTGTACAGCCTGCAGTGGCAGTGATCGATGACTTCGACAGTGTGGTTATCTTTCGATGCCGCAAGTTATCCCAGATGGACACTTTGCTGAAATGCCTTTCACGAAGATAATGCCAGCGGATATAGGAACTATCACGGGTGTTCATTTGTTAGGAGGGAATCGGGCGCGGTAGGTCAGTTGGTTTAGCGTTTGACTATTGATCGTAAGATTGTGGGTTCGGATCTCACAACAGACGGAGTTTACGCAGTCCACCCACAATCCGCGTGAGAGGTTGGCGACGCTATATAGCCTAGCGGTTGGATGCGTTGTAAAAAAAACCCAAGGTTCTTCTTCTTGGGTGTTCACTTGTGAAAACTATTGTGGGTACAATACCTGAGGGCAATGGGCGAAACTAAATAGATTAGGGGATTGAACAATCCTTAGGGTCCCACGATAACAGCTGAAATTATGCGGGGCAAAGCGAACATTGCGGGGACACTTGCCCATCAAAAGTATTTCAAACAACACTCCTGGGAATTATCACAAACGCACTCGTGCATGACTTATTATGCATCATTGCTATACGGTTCTGACGGAGCTGCCGGTGCTGGCAGTGCTAACGGTACTGATGCTGCTGACGGTGCTGACGGTACTGATGGTGCTGATGCTGCTGACGGTGCTGACAGTGCTGACAGTGCTGATGCTGCTAACGGTACTGATGCTGCTGCTCGGTACTGACGGTGCTGACGGTACTGACGGTGCTGACGGTACTGACGGTACTGACGGTACTGACGGTGCTGACGGTCTGACGGTGCTGACGGTACTGACGGTACTGACGGTACTGACGGTGTGGGTGCTGACGGTACCGACGGTGCTGACGGTACTGACGGTGCTGACGGTACTGGTGGTGCTGACGTTGACGTACTGATCGGTGCTGACGGTACTGACGGTGCTGACGGTACTGACGGTGCTGACGGTGCTGACGGTACTGACGGTACTGGACGATGTGCTGACGGTACTTATGTGCGGTGCTGCACGGTACTGACGGTGCTGACGGTACTGACGTGCTGACGGTACTGGTGACGGTGCTGACGGTGCTGACGGTACTGACGGTACTGACGGTACTGACGGTGCTGACGGTACTGACGGTACTGATGGTGCTGACGGTACTGACGGTGCTGGCGGTACTGACGGTACTGACGGTACTGATGGTGCTGACGGTACCGATGCTGCTGACGGTACTGACGGTGCTGACGGTACTGATGCTGCTGACGGTACTGATGGTGCTGACGGTACTGACGGTGCTGACGGTATTGACGGTGCTGGCGGTACTGACACTGCTGACGGTGCTGATGCTGCTGATGTTGCTGATGCTGCCAACGTTGTTGACGTTGCTGACGGTGTTGACGGTACTGACGGTACTGACGTTGTTGACGTTGCTGACGCTGCTGACGGCGGCCATTCCAGTGAGATCAGCATCCTGGGCCTGGCGCTGATAGCCCTCGGAACCGGCGGCATCAAGCCGTGCGTGGCGGCGTTCGGAGGGGACCAGTTCGTGCTGCCGCAGCAGGAGCTGCAGGTACGTGCCGCCACCCCCCCCCCCCCCCCCTCCCTCCCCATCGTCAGTTCGTGCTGCCGCAGCAGGAGCTGCAGGTACGTAACGCCCACCGTCAGTTCGTGCTGCCGCAGCAGGAGCTGCAGGTGCGTGCCGCCCACCGTCAGTTCGTGCTGCCGCAGCAGGAGCTGCAGGTGCGTCCCACTCCGTCTGGCGACGACGCCGCTGGGCGGGCGACTCGGTGGTGTAGTGGCTAGGGCGTCCGGAACATGTCTTAGGTGAATAAGAGTGGTTTTGGGTGTTGAAATAGCAGCTGTAGTCACACAAAATGACGCATTTATGTGCCATCTGACTAGCCGGCAGTCATCGGATGCATGCAACAGCACAGATAATAAACATAGCGACTCATTTATTGTATGTACTGTTGATCATACTAATGGCTGAATACATCCCCTTTCTGACGGTGAGTGATTGTCCTGCCCCCGACCTAACGACGACGAACCTAAGCGCACTGGGAACGTATCGGCCAGACACGTAGCCGACATTGTCTGCCACCGCTGTACCGGACGTATTGGTCAGACACGTGGCCGACATTGTCCACCACCGCTGTACCAGACGTATTGGCCAGAGGCCGTACAACGTGGCCGACATTGTCCACCACCGCTGTACCAGACGTATTGACCAGACACGTGGCCGACATTGTCCACCACCGCTGTACCAGACGTATTGGCCAGACATGTGGCCGACATTGTCCACCACCGCTGTACCGGACGTATTGGCCAGACACGTGGCCGACATTGTCTACCACCGCTGTACCAGACGTATTGACCAGACACGTGGCCGACATTGTCCACCACCGCTGTACCAGACGTATTGGCCAGACACGTGGCCGACATTGTCCACCACCGCTGTACCAGACGTATTGACCAGACACGTGGCCGACATTGTCTACCACCGCTGCAGCAGACTCATCCGTCTCTCCGTCTCACGTCTTCCCGCCGCCGACAGCTGCAACAGTTCTTCTCCATCTTCTACTTCGCCATCAACGCGGGCAGCTTGATCTCCACCGTGCTGACGCCGATCCTGCGCAACGACGTGCACTGCTTCGAGAGCGACAGCTGCTACCCGCTGGCGTTCGGCGTGCCGGCCGTCCTGATGATCGTCGCTCTGGGTGAGCGGGACGCGGTGCCGCCCAGCTGCTGGAGATGATGACGTGTGTGACGCCGGGCGAGGCGCTGCGGTGAGGCGGCTCACCAGCCCACCCGGGCGCGTCTGGCTCGCCGGCCTGGCGGGTGTATTCCCACTCACTGGTTAGACTGCGAGCACGCAGACGTTAGTCGGGTAAAGCACAGCAGAAGCAAAACAAAAAATGCTTGTTTTATTCGTAGTCTGCATTTTCGTCGGCTATTATGTAAAAGTGTATTTTCTAATTATCATTCGCTTGGTTCGGTTTCGTTTGGTTGCATCAATTGCGTTTGGTTGCCACGGAACAATGAGTCAGGTGAGCCCAGGTTCGCTGCTGGAGGACCAGTACAGTAAGCATGCTCTTACACCTCCATCGTGAACGGGCCACACCTAACCAAGGCATTGTTTCTCTTCCACAGCCTTGTTCCTCTTTGGCAAGCCCTGGTACAAGTGCAACCCTCCCCAAGGAAACGTCATCTTGGAAGTCGGTGGAGTACTGACGGTACGTGTGCATCTGGTGCATTTGACATCACCTCGGGATTTGCTCAGACACATCGAGTTAACCAGACGGCGCGGCACCGTACAGTGATCGACATCCATGGTGCACTTGGTGCAGCATATCACCCAGAGCCGTCCACCGTCAGGCCATGATAAAGATTACGTCTCGGTCATTTCACATCATCTCAGTCAGATCACGTCTCAGATCCACACCGAGCTGGACTCTTCACTTGTGGCGCCGCGACTAGAACCGCAACGCGTCGCAGTGGCTAGCTTGCGGCCTTTCGGCGCAGGTTGCCAACTGTTTGTTTGTTTATTGGGTGGTTCACTACACACTTTATGTACATTCACGGCTAATGGCGCTGCCCACACTGTTTCGCCGGTGGGCCGCGGGATTGGGAAATGTCCTGAGTGGCGCTAGTGTCGAACCCGGGACTTTGGTACCCATAGCCCGACACCTTAACCACTCGGCCATCCCCGCCCCAGGTTGCCAACTGCCCTCGAGTTGGCAACTCCCTCAAAGCTGTTTGTTTTAACACGTGTGCCGCACGAGTGAAGTTGAAACATATTTGATTGGTGCGTGCAGTCTTGTTACTGCAAAGCGTACTTAGCATGTGCAATGTCTGTGCATGGCTAGCTGAAAGCATACGGTGAAAATAATTCCGCTGAAAACGGCCCTACCCGACTTAATGTAGTATTCAAAGCACCATGCAATTCCCTGGTTCATCAGTTAACTGTTGAGGTAGATAGGCAAACATACGAGATGTTTCAATCATGATTTCAAGCAGAAAGAAAAGAATAATCGTTTTTCATGAGGGATCAATTGTTTTGCTGTCGCTGTATGCCTTGTGTGACTTAATATCTGTCGAGTCGATAATAGTATGAAATGTGTTTGCAAGCGTCGTGGCTTTCTTCCATGGAAAGTACTCGTGCGATGTTGCCACTTATATGTGCTGGCTTGCTCACCTTAGTTGCACCGTTGATTAGGCACCAGTTGCACCTGCGTTATTCGGGCACATCGTGACAACACCTTACGACAGAAGGTTATGAACAACCGCGCATTAATTGTTTAAACTCAGAATGCAATAGTGAGCGAGGAAGACGCTGCCAACCCAACTTCGAAATGCTTTGGGATCTAAAGATAAGGCATTTGCACCGTACTACTGAGCATCGCTATTCCATTTGCATCCACTTGCACTCTTTGGCCTGATGATCTCGAGCAAATATATTTTCTAGCTAGATTAATCAGCAACAAATTTTCATAGCCTGTGACCGCGGCTGCTTACTCTGATCTCGGAGCCTTGTGCATGAGCACTCACCAAACAGAACTACTGTTGTGCTGTTATTCTGATCTGGCGCCGCTTGAGTACCAACAATGCCTACGTTTCACTCCAACTGTGTAATTATGCTTTTTTGCAATCATTGTACCGGTGTGTATTCTGTCGTTTGGGCAGTTTCCTTCTCAGTGCCTACGTGTGTGTGTGTGTGTGTAGGTGAGTTTGACCAGCCTGCCACCGTGTGGTGGTATCGGCTGTTTAGGCGAGGTAGAGATGAGTTCAGCTGGCGGTCCGGACGGTGCCATAGGGGTTGTAGGGGGGTATGGTCGGGTCATCGCCGTTCAGTGAACATTGCAAGAAACATATATGGTATACAATAGTTTGGATGTTTTTGTTTTGTTTTTTTTTTGTTTTTCTTTCAGTGCCTACTCTCAGTGCCTACTGTACATTAAATCAGTCTGCCTGTTTGACCAGTGCGCAGAGGTAGTCGCTGCGCTATTGGACTTGATGACCCCCGGTCTCCACGCGAGTCTGACGGGCAATGCATGCCTGCCCACAGCATGCCGCCTCCCGCAAGATAGCCTCGTCAGAGAGTCGCGACCACTGGCTGGACCACGCCGACGACAAGTACAGCAAGCGGATCATCGCCGACGTCAAGGCCGTGCTCAGCGTGCTCTTCATCTACATCCCGATCCCGCTGTTCTGGGCGCTGTTCGACCAGCAGGTTGGTCGCGGTCGTGGGAACGGGCGTACGGTCGCGGTCGGTGGTCGGCCGGCGTCTAAAGTGGGGCTTGGCGCTTCAGTGTCGGAACCCAGCGCCGTTCGGTGGTGGAGTTTTCGATCGGCCCAGAGATGCGTTCCGATTGCCTACTGCTAAATAGGCTGTGGCCGAATATTTTTTTCGTGTCCTCAATTTTTTCCGCGCCCGGACGTTCTTTTTCGCTTCGTAATGTTTTACAGCTGGGCCACGTTTCCAAACAGATGATAATCGACCGACTCAACGATTATCATCCCAGTCGACCCATGCTAGCTGTGAATGTGTCGGCGGCCGCTCAGTGTGATCATGCCATGGTACCGCCCTCTCCTCCTACCCTTGCTGGCCGCGATAGGTGACGATGGCCGTCCCCTTCCTCCCTCCCTACCCCGGGCCGTACTGGCCGTGAAGGTGACGGCGACCGCCCCGTGTCGCCAGGGCTCGCGCTGGACGCTGCAGGCCACACAGATGGACGGCGAGGTGGGGGGCTGGCTTGTGCTGCCGGACCAGATCCAGGTGGTGAACCCGCTGCTCATCCTGGCGCTCATCCCGTGCTTCCAGACGATCATCTACCCCGGTAGATGGCGGGCGGGGGCTGGGGCCGGCCACATGGCCTGTGACCAGCTGGGGCCATGTGACATGTGGGGGGGGGGGGTGACCTCGTGCTGTCGGGTGGCGGATGGTGTCAGATGTAGACAGTGTGGTAGTTGGGCTGGGGTGGCCGTCGTGCTCTATCTATTACGCCGGCACAGCAGATTCTCATGAAGGCCTTATTATTGGCAACTTTGGATTAAAAAAGCCGCACAGTGGTTTTCAAATGGATCGGAGCTGCCTGTAAATGCACAAAACTCGTGTTGCCAGAGTTAACGACACTATTTCTGGCATTCTTGGTAATCGCATTTTGGTAATCGTGTCATAGCTGGTTCATTGGTATATGTTTAAGAGAGGGGAAATATCTGTAGAGTGTTAACTTCTAGTGTTCTGCACTAGCCATCAAAACATTTCATTGTACTGGGATATGAGAAAATTGAAGAGCTGTGATAAAGTCATGTGCCGATTTGGAAACTCTGAGTTCCGTTTGGAAGACGTTTCGCAAATATTTTGGCCACTGAGGGTGCTCAACACTACTTAATTTTCCTCGTGCAAAACGAATGCCATACGTGAAGTTCAGTATGCCTTGTCACGTTTTATTGTAAAAATGGTTTTGTCATCGTGTGATGGGTGTCTATGTTCGTCTATTCCAGGGCATTTTTTTTGCGAAATTTGTCGTCGATTTTTTATTTACAGGGAGGCGAAGGGATTAAGTAGTACTTTATGACAATTATCCGATCTGTCTGCTCGCGACAGAAAAAAACAGATTCCTCGTATTATTCCACGTTTTGTTTATAATTATGTATACGGTACAATGCCTAGCTACGGAAGAAAACTCGGGCTACGTCTCATATTCCTGGATTCGCTTAGTCTACTTGGTTTTGGTGGTTCCATTGTTTCTAAAATTGAATTAAAAGTTCATCTCCCGGGAGTCTGTGCGCATCAAAAGGAACTCCAATGTCAAAGAAAATAATTCAGCTCAGAATATGATAGCCCGAAGGTTATCCTTTCCGAGTTCTACACTCCAAAGCATATCCACCCCTGGAAATTAGTCAGTCAGCCACCGCCACGGATGATCTCGACTGTCCGTTACTATTGACAGCGAAGCTCGCGGGAGTCCAGTATCATTTGTATGCAAGAAGAAAAGAAATCGAGCGAGCTATCCGGATTGGCCATCACACCATTGAAGTATAAATGGCTTGCTTCTTAAACTTCCCCAGTCCTATCTTTCTTTGCTTAGGAGTCGGCCTACTCGATGAACTTGCACCGCTACAATTTCCACAGTCCTCTGAGGTACGCAATCTGTGCGCTAAATACACTGGCGGCCCATCTGGTACACACACCGTGTTATCTAGTGACCCGACATTCACATTACCTGCTGCTGAGACCAAGATGCCGAGAGACTTTCGTGGCAGTC
Organism: Imbricaverruca yamaguchii; assembly: GCA_034440575.1. Lineage (NCBI taxonomy): Eukaryota > Metazoa > Arthropoda > Thecostraca > Neoverrucidae > Imbricaverruca > Imbricaverruca yamaguchii. The sequence continues at coordinate 1,057,191 of JAOTOL010001537.1, forward strand.
CAACGCGCCAGTCGCAGAGCCTGTGCCAAGTTATGATCAGTCAGTAGGCTTCTGCCAAGCAGACCGACTGAGCAATAACACCGTCGGAAAACAATGACACGCCTTCGGTTGTGGGGCGGGAATGGCCGAGTGGTTAAGGTGTCGGGCTATGGGTACCAAAGGTCCCGGGTTCGACACTAGCGCCACTCAGGACATTTCCCAATCCCGCGGCCCACCGGCGAAACAGTGTGGGCGGCGCCATTAGCCGTGGATGTGCATAAAGTGTGTCGTGAACCACCCAATAAACCAACCAACGCCTTCGGTTGTGCAGTCACGGTGGGGCCACAGGTTGCCTGCAGCACGGATACACGACAGCACGCCGCTGGTCCCCTTAGTTCAGCGAATAAAACGCCTTCGGCACGAGAACACATTGGCCCGCCATGCTTTCTTATTCGTCCAAGGCCCCTAATGATGCCCAATAGTATGCCTGCAGCACGAGAGCACGATAGTCCGCCATTGGTCTTCATTTGTGCAGGGCGTCTAATGCCGTCTATGTTGGCGTATGTAAGCTCAGTTGTGTGAGTTGAGATTGTAGACGTAGTTCCGATGAAAGGTCTTCGTGCAGACTAATCGTGTTTTAATAGTATATCGGCGCGTTAATGGTATATGTGTGTGCATGTGGCATGTGTATTAGTGGTAAGGCATGCTCCGTGTGCCATAATATTCAGTGTTGAAACTGCAAGGTGATGAGCGTGGAAAGTTTCGTACCAAGTTTCTAAGTTTTCATAAAAGTATCCAACCACCAGCAATGGTGGGAATGGCTGAGTGGTTAAGGTGTTGAGCTCTGGGGTACCAGCGGTCCCGGGTTCAACACTCGCACCGCTCGGAACATTTCCCAATCCCGCGTCCCACCGGGGAAACAGCGTGGGTGGCGCCATTAGCCGTGATCGTGCATACGGTGCGCCGCAGAACATAAAAAAACAGCAGCCACCAGCATTCACGATTGTGCTGCCATCTTTCCAGGTCTGAAGAAGCTGAATTTGCTGAAGAGACCGCTGCAGCGCATGGGCGTCGGAGGCATGCTGGCTGTATTGGCCTTCATCGTTGCTGCCGTTGTCGAGATGCAGCTGGAGGTAAGGCAGCGCTTTCGGCAGAACGTTGCACGTTAGGCGCAATGCGAATGCGCACGTTGCAAATGAATGCAAAGTGCAACGCCAAAATCGTCCAAAACGGTAGTGAAATTTGCATCGGCAGACAGGCAACCAGCTCTCCGATCTGTCTCCAACATGGGTCTTTCCAAGTTGGACTGTTTATCGTCATTACTGTGGCAAAAAGGTCATCAGCCTGGGTGTAGAATGACGCAGAATATTGCAAGTAAACCCGATGTGGCGCACTAACACTTCGGAAAAGGAGAGTAAAATGCACATAAGCGGATATGTAACTAAATTACCACTTTCATTACCACGTGGGTTTCACGAGCAGGGCAATGTGTGGAATACTGGTCAGACATTTTCTATGCTAAATTTAAATACTAACGGTCTTCAGTTTCAGCGATTAATTCCCGCGCTAGAAATTTCGAAAATCACTGAATCCAACCTGTTGTAGGACGCAAAGGCATCTACCGTGTTGTTTGGATAGGGGGAACAAAATGGGGACAAAGTGAAATTTCGTAGTTAAGCGTAGATAGCGATGTCACCTGGTGTCACTCTTGTCTATTAATAGTTATTATATTTGTCGTCTTTTACTGATGTGCCAGGGTGACCAGGCGAGTGGAATGTGAGCATAGCGTGCAGTTGTTTTCAAGGTATTATGTTATTTCGACGTCAATGTTTTTGTTGCAATTGGAGGCTTAGAAGTCGCCTTTTGTCATGTTTATGATATCGCATCGGAAGCCTCTCCATTTGTCTTCCACATCACGGCATGTTTTTCTTTTCTGGTGTCATACTCAAGCATTACGATATGCACACCTCACAAAATTCGTCCCTTGGGGCATGTTGGGGTGTGAAGAGTGGGGAAAAAAACGGTACCTAGATTTTCCCGCACCCCACACAGTTGTAGTAACTGCTGCTTTTCGCCGCGCTCCATTCCTGGCACCTGCGCCATGCCAACGTTGCCAGCAGATACAGGGTGCAATCGACTGATTTGTCAATATCATCCTTCGCCCGCGCTTTTGCCAAGCATATTGCCAAGTTGTTTCGAAGTCATCATGGGCTTTGTCTGCCTGCTGCATTCTACACTACACAAAAAAAAACGAAAATCTAGGACATTGATCGAAATAGACTGTTAATACTCAGCTAACGAACAGTCTGGCATTGCTCGCTACAGCACATGAACTAGCTTCCCCATATTTCCCAGACCTCTGCCTCATATTTCCCCTGGGAAATGGAGCAAGATGGGAGGAAGGAAAGGTCTCCTTTGCAACAGCGCTGAGCTTAAGCAGAATTCTGAACATGACCAGATATGAAACACGATGTGACCAGCCGTTCAAAAGTTTAGTTTGTAAGCGAAACGGTTCTAACAGGTTCCATGTTTGTGTGTCAAAAGCCATAGAATGTTAAGGTCCCCGCTTCGTTAAGGTCCAGGTCGGGGCCTAAACCTACAGGTGTACCCGCACCAAGTCAAGCTCCGACTTAAGCGCCGGACTGCGCAGGACAGCGCCCTTTGATGGATGAGCAATGAGCCCATTGTCCATTCACCCTAAGACTATCCGCTGCATGTGATGATCTGAGATCCACTCACCGCCACAGCCACGCATCCATCACGCTTATTTATTTATGTAGTTATTTATTTCACAATGCATTCCCTCCACGTGCAGTAGCTATTATGAACAGTCTGGGTATAACTCACAGATATTTACAAAGAAAGGATAGATTTGTGGTCAATAGTGGGAGCAGATGCGTAACAAACATTTATACACCAACATGATACAATACCTGTATCACTACCTGCACTACACACACTGTGCTTTCCAACACGCGCTATAAATGAGTAGACTTTGCCAGCCCTCACTGATGCCCGCCATGACCGGTCCGCAGAAGATGCACCCGGTGCTGCCGCCTGCTGGGTCCTCGCACCTGCGCATCATCAACACGCTGCCGTGTGACGTCACGGTCACGCCGTCGTGGGGCGAGGAGCCGCTGGTGCTGCCATCTCTGGAGATGCAGCGGTACGAGCCGTCGGCCGAGCAGCAGTGGCAGCGCGTCAACTATACGGTTTCGGGCTGCCCCGGCACCGAGATGACCGTCACCCAGGGCAGTCAGCTGATGCAGATCGAGGACATGAAGGTGCGCGTTGTGAAGGTTGTTTCAGAGCGTCGCCTCCAGAGCCCAGATGACATACTTAGTATGCAATGGGTGCAGCACTATGCCAAGCGCAGTTGTTACTGCAACAAATAATACTTATGCAAGTACGCGAATGATCGCTCCGAGTAGCGTACGCATCTCAATATTCTCAGTAGAACGCATTGCATGGTACGCTTCTCAATAATTCCGTCTAGGGCATGGCGTACGTTTGCCTTGAGGTGCACTGTAGTTCCCAGAGTTGTTTCAGATCACCTGAAATGCTAGCAGTCGTCGACAGATATCAGCACATCTGTTCTCATTTCTGACGGCTGTGACATAATTAGCTCCCTTCATAGCAAGGATGGAGGTTAGGGCGATCTGCGCTTCTCGTTCTGTCATCCAGTCGTATGTTATCACCCTACCGCATCAAACTGTGTATCCTGTCGGTCGTTTTATTCGAGCTGTTCACTGCAGTCGTCTTTATTAAGAAGCCTCGCAGTGGCCAGAAGCTGCCGAAGAGATACAGTCCACCCGTTCTATCATTCAGCTTAGGAACACTTGTATTCCATTGTTGTATTTTTTTACCGAACTGATAGCATATACGTGATGGGTGGTGTGTATTGTACAGAATAAATCGGTCGTCTAGGGATGCACACGACATCATGACATTCAGGTATTCCGGAATGCATATGACGTGATGATACTCAGATTTACCGGGATGCACAGAACGTGATGATGCTCAGACAAGAATTGCGCAGGTGCATTTTCGCGGTTTTCGTGGCATATTGATTCTTATTTTTTCGTGGTAAATCCAGTAGAGGATTGCGATGAGTATTTTCGCATTGTGTATGTCTCTCCCACCTGGAACCGGCTCCAGATTATCTGCTTACATACCCGACAACCAGCATCTGTTAATGGTTTACTTTGCAAGTATTCTGCTTTACCGTAAGCCTATGAATGATTCTGATTATGATTATGATGATTATGAATACAATCACCTATGAATGATTCCGCTATCACGTGGATTTATCTGCTCGTTGTCTTGCTACAAATATCTGCACGCAGCTTATTATCATCAGCTGCTTACTCGAGACAGTACTTCCAGACACATCCTTATGAGAGCATGCGCTATGGATTGACAAATACACCGGCCTTGTTTCAGTCTTCGACTGCCCTGCTAGTCAACGACAATGGAGCCGTCAAACTAATCCAAACCGACCCGTACGACGACCTTCTGAAGGACCTAAGCAAGGGCTACCCCAAGCTCAGGTTAGTAGCAGCCGGCGTCTGACAGATGGCGCCAAGCTGATAACTGGTGTGATTGCGGTGCGTTGGTTTGCCACCCGCTGCGTTCCGATATGTATTGACAGCCAGCGATGTTTGCACGCAAATACTGTGTCGATATTTTCCTTACTCGTCAGATTGTGGCTTCAGTGTCAACTTTCATGGGGCTGCTTGATTGACTCCGGTGCCGAACCTGCTGATGTTGTTCGACAGGCTAGGACATGCCGCTGCGATAACATGCGGCTGGTAGATGCGCTGCGCTTCGTGTGCAATGCCTTCTTCAACGAAGGAAACTCGATCTCAAGCCGGAATTGCGAGTAAACTGAGCTCGTCCAATTTGTGGACCACTTAGTCCACATGCATTTTTTTGTGTTTTGTGGAAGCTGACATTTTTTTGTAAATATTATTACTGGTGGGAAATTATCTGTATAGTGGATACTCTACACTGGCTTCTCGAATCCACTTTTCTGGATGATATCTACAGAACACGTCAAAATACACAAGGAGAAGCAGACAGTCAACAATATAACCTGGTACAAAGCGACAGAATATTAAACACAGCGTGATGTGAACCCCATAAATCGAATATGCCGAAATTGGTAGACGAATGTGTAGCTGCAAATAATTATCTCCATTTTATTGAAGTCTACCATCTGTGCTAGGGTGGCCGAATTAAAGTTCTTGGTGTAGGAAATGCTAGGTTATTGATGCTCTATGACCAGCAAGCAGGAATTTTAGAAGTTAATATCAAAATGTCAGGCAATCAAATAGTAATTGACTTGAAGTTGAATATATGAGGAGCCTCATGGCAGAGAAGGATAAAGAGACGCGATGAATGGCAGAAGCAATCTGATTAGACAACCGACAAATGCCGGAGCAATTTTCGATAAATTAATGGATGCATTTATGTTCAGTATTACGCAAGTTTCCTGTCTACTACTCATACCTCTGAGGACCATACTCGCTCTGTTGTTAACGGTTGCATTCTACCTGTTTCTCAGAGTGCTGTACAGCATACCTGGAGTGCCAAGCAATAGCACTATTAGAATCACTTCGGGACCGGAGAACACGCTGGAATTCGTCACAACCTTCCCCGAGTACGGAGGCACCGAGTACCACACACTCTACCCTCTGGAGTGAGTATCGGCAGTGCCAGACACTAGAAAGGACGCCGTGTAGCCAGCTAGCTGATCAATGGGTAAGAAAACGCGCCATATCTCACTGATGTCTCCAAAATGTCGCCAAACTTGGGCCAATTTGGTCGCTTCTCCCCCGGAGAGCGGCAAAACAGTCCGTCAGTGGTGTAGTATATCAAGTGATTTAGCCGACGCAACGTGGACCCCAGACAGGTATTCCACAGAGGACTTTTTTGGTGCAATTTCTAATAGTGTAATGACGTGATCTCATGGATTGCATACTCCAATGTATGACGCGTTTTCTGCACTACGATCGCCATGTGAGTCGAGCATATTGACGTGACATTTCCAGCATGAAGATAGCATTGGTGTCTAGCCATGCGCACACGATGTTTGCTAGAAGCCAAGGGTCGTGATGCATGAGTGGAAATCCTCGGCAGCATCCTGCTCGTCTCATGATTGTGAAAGCATATAACTGGTGCGCAATAAAATAGTGACACAACCGATGAATGCAAGCGTCTATCGAACAACCATCGTATCATGCACGTGTAGAGGGTGCATATATACCAGATGCTACTTTCGGGAGATGATCTGCCCGCCACCTGCCGCCCATTGTGGTGAGGTGTGTCGTGTGTTGGCCCACTCCGATATGATCATTGGCTCTGGTGGGCACTATCAACGTCAGTGCGGGACACCGACCCTGCCGTGATCCCAGGTACGACGTGTTCCTGCCGAGACGCCTGAGCACCGTCAGCGACGACCCGGTGGTCACCGGCCTCTACCCCCGGCTGGGCGGCTCCTACTCCCTGCTGGTGGTGCGCGACACCAACGGTCACGAGGTGAGAAGGCCTACCCCGTGGTCGCCGGCCTCTACCCCGGCTGGGCGGCTCCTACTCCCTGCTGGTGGTGCGCGACACCAACGGTCACGAGGTGAGAAGGCCTACCCCGTGGTCGCCGGCCCCTGCCCCCGGCTGGGCGGCTCCTACTCCCTGCTGGTGGTGGTCACGAGGTGAGAAGGCCTACCCGTGGTCGCCGGCCCCTACCCCCGGCTGGGCGGCTCCTACTCCCTGCTGGTGGTGCGCGACACCAACGGTCACGAGGTGAGAAGGCCTAATTCGATATCTCAACGAGAGCGTGCCATATGTTGTGTGAGTTCTTCAATAGTATCGTAGGCTGGATTTTCAGCATCGCTCACACTCAGTTTGCGGAGATGACCTTTGGCGCCTGCGAAAGGCGCCAAAGGTCATCTCCGCGACATAATAATATCCTGCGACATAATAATATCCTGATAATTGTGAGCAACAATATGACGATACTCTTCCAGTTTTTTCCTTCTTGAGAAGATCACAACCTTCTATTCCCAGGTATCAGTAAAAGGTAGCGACACATTTGAACTTACATAGGTAGGGAGCCAAGAAGGTACCTTGTTATCCAGCTAATGTCTACCTTTATATCGAAGTTAACGGCGATTTGTTCTGTTCGGCAGATGCACAAGCTGTACACGCTCACCGAACCCAACTCGATGCACATGTTCTGGCTGATTCCGCAATACTTCATCATTACCGTGGGGGAGGTGATGTTCTCAATCACGGGTCTCGAGTTCTCCTTTACTCAGGTAAGCTCCGCCCACAGGGCTGCTGCAGCCAATGACTCAGCGGCCATTACAGTTGATGTTGGTGTTGGTGCGAAGCTGTTATACATGTTCGTTGTGCATGGATATATATATATATATATATATACGTGTGTGTGTATGCGTGTATATATATGTATGTATATATGTGTATATATATATATATATATATATATATATATATATATATATATATATATATATATATATATATATATATATATATATATATATATATATATATATATATATATATATATAGTCTGTACAGCACCATATACTACACCCTGTCGATGCCACCGGTCTGTACAGCACCACTACTGGACACCCTGTGATGCCACCGGTCTGTACAGCACCACCACTGGACACCCTGTGACGCCACGGTCTGTACAGCACCACCACTGCATGCCACCGGTCTGTACAGCACCACCACTGGACACCCTGTGACGCCACCGGTCTGTACAGCACCACCACTGGACACCCTGTGACGCCACCGGTCTGTACAGCACCACCACTGGACACCCTGTGACGCCACCGGTCTGTACAGCACCACCACTGGACACCCTGTGACGCCACCGGTCTGTACAGCACCACCACCGACGTGTAGACGGGTGACAGTGCCGGCCCGTTGCAGGCTCCGGACCGCATGAAGTCGGTGCTGCAGGCCGCGTGGCTCCTGACGGTCTCGTTCGGAAACCTGCTCGATGTTGTCATCGTGAAGTTGAAAGTCTCTGAGAAACAGGCAAGTCGTGCCGTGCTGGAAGGGCAACAAGCCAATGCTTGGTGATGGGCAAAATGACCCGCTTGCTTCAAGATTTTTCAGTCGATTGGTGTACAGGTTGTTTCAGTACATGTTTGTAGATGTTATACAGCTAAGACGTGCTAATATTTAATAATAGGTTATTGATCGTCCAGTTTTGTATTGTTCTTACTCTTCGTTTCGAGCAGCACACGGCACCCTTAGTCAGCCTGGCGTTGACGAATCGTTGGGATCGATAGATATGGTTCGAAAAATTAACGTGAACACGAGACTGATAGAGTCAACCATCAGGTCAAAAGTTCTGCAACGGAGTTCGCGAACTCACATCAATATTTTGCAACACTTATCTACGTTAGCAATTAACTGGGTCGTGGTGTACTGAAAAATAATGTACACTTGAGCTATGTGAATCTCAGGCGCCGTCATGTTGGTGTATCTGCATGTATGTTGGTTTATCTGGCGCCTTAACGATACAAATGGCCTCCTTAACATTCCCTTGTCTCCAAGGTTGGAACCGAAGTTCAGGTTTCTGAAACATATCGTGCCGCCAAGTCTTGAACCAGAATATTTATAACCGAGAAGGAGCATCACGCTTTCTTCACAATCTCCATGAATATTTCACAATAAACGTGACCCCTTTCAGAGCTTAGTCCGCTGACTGAGCCAGCAGGGTATTGCATGGAAGATGGATGTAAATCACAAAGGTAACACTGTCCCTGACGCTCCTCTTTCCTGGCGCAGTCGCACGAGTTTCTGCTGTTCGCCGCGATGATGTTCGTGGACATGCTGCTCTTCTGCTACATGGCCTACCAGTATAAGTACGTGGAGGACGAGCAGCCAGAGCTCATCGGTGATGACGACAAGCCAGAGCCTCTTGCCATCTCTAACGCGGGGTTCAACGATGACGAGACGACCAAGATGTAGATGGGGGTGTCAAGATGTGGGAGGCGATTCCAAGATGTGGGAGGCGATTCCAAGATGTAGGAGGCGGTGCTAAGATGTAGGAGGCCGTGCCAAGGTGTAGAAGGCGGTGCCAACATGCAGGAGGCCGTGCCAAGGTGTAGGAGGCGGTGCCAAGGAGTAAGGCGGTGCCGAGAGGTAGGAGGTGGTGCCAATATGTAGGAGGCGGTGCCAAAGCTGATGCCTGTGGCGTCGTCGCTGCGCCTTCCGTTCTGATGTGGGCATGCAGTGCCATCGCGAGTCTGTAAAGATGTCTGGCTGCGTTTGGTGTGGCTTCTCGGCTTGCAGGTGAAGCCTATGTGCGGCTGCCAGCTAGTGGTGTAGCCGAGGTCCGGCTGCCAGCTGGTGGTACAGCCGAGGCGCAGCTGCCAGCTGGTGGTACAGCCGAGGCGCAGCTGCCAGCTGATGGTGCAGCCGAGGCGCAGCTGCCAGCTGGTGGTGCAGCCGAGGCGCAGCTGCCAGCTGGTGGTGCGGTCGAGGTGCAGCTGACAGCTGGTGGTGCCGTTCCAATGCCAGGCACGTTTCGCTACATCGGAAAGCAGGGTCACGTGGCTGTCCGGCGGCTGGGGAAGAACGTGAATCGTCTTCCAGGGGAGCATGGAGCCAGTTCTCGGGTCAACAGCTCAGCAGTGAGCCACCACTTGGGCGCTTCAGCCGCCGGCGGTGGCCGCGACCCGCGACGTCGTCTGCTATTGAGCTTGGGACCGGATGGTGCCAACCATATCCCTCCATCGCAGCTAGATGGTTCAGGCGTGTGCATTTTCAACCGCGTCCAGGCACAATTTCTCGGCAGACGGTAGCCGCGAGGCCATGCGAGGTCTCGAGACCAGCTGACCACTGTGATACGCACAAGTCCTGGATGACGTGCTCGCTATTGATTCCCTTTGTACGCTGGACTTTGGCGAACCGTTGGTGATGACTTGCATGTGGTTGTTCGTCAGGCTCGTGTACGGAGCCAGGCTATCCAAAACACGTGTGCACGTACCTTCATTGGCGTGATGTGCCAGGATAACGTTAAAATCAGCAATCAACGTGCTTTTGACTGTTGCAATCGGAATTGTGCGCTTTGGTCGGATTTACAGGTGCTTGTGTGGGAGGGTATTGGTTGTTGGACCTAGCCTAGGTCCAAATCCTACTTCCGGGAAGTAGGATTGTAGCGCTGTATGGTCTGTGTATGCTGATCATGACAAGATGACATGGCGATTTTGTAAGTACGCTGTTTTGCCTTGTTTATAGAAGTGAAGTACAATAGACATGTGGATGAAACTGTGTTTCATGTGAAACACATGCCTATTGTATTATACATATTCAACATGAAACTCATGTGGATGAATCTGTGTTTCATGGAATGTTAGCAGTATGAGACGACTGACGGCTGGTGAAACTGACAGGGACTGAGCGGACCGCTTGCGGCGAATCTTGCTCATCCGCTTTTGTTCACCTCTGTGCGTGTCTGCTATGCTCATTTGCTCTGCGTATCCAGATGTAAAACGTCGTCGTCTGGCCGAATGCTGATGACATGCGGACGCATAATACCCGTTGGACGGCTTGCAGTCGGCGTTTATGATGATAATCATCTAAAGAGTAAAACGATATATATTGCCGACACGAAGCATATCACGAATACGGCCAGTGGACTCCGAGGAGCATAAATGCAAGGCGAGTGGGGCCATTGGATAGGTTAGTGGTGCCATTCACAGGCGAGCGCGCTAAACATGTTGGGTAGCTGACAAGCTAACCGTGCAAAGAGATCTGTAGTAGACGCCAGCCCTGGCTGAGTAAGCTAAAACACCAGGCCGCATTTAGCGTCGTGCTTTCCCTGGGCTGCTTAAGCCGTCATCGCTGTGGTCTCGCGCTGTGCGCAGTCTGCCGGTCCACTGACTACATCCGACACCGGTCACCGGCGGCCAACTTCCGGCCGCACCTGAGCACCTGAGCAGCCGACTTTGCCGTCGCCAGCCGCCGCGGCGGCGACCGCAGGCCCTCTACCTCGACCGCAGGCTACCCCTCGCGCCGCCGCACGACCACTCGCGCCGGAAGCCGCTGTATTGTCTGTCGGGGCGGCACGTCCCGCGGGTGCGACACGGCCGCTCCCCGCCCACCTGTCGACACGTCACGACGGGGGCGGGGTCGTCACGCCCGCCTCTGCACGCCGGCCACCCTCTTGAATAGGCATGAGCGCGCCGGCGCCGACTGCTGTCCGGCTGCACGCCGCGGGCTCCTTCAAGGCGCGGCGATTTGCTGAAGGGCCGAACGGCTCCAACCCGCCGCTCAGCCGCCCACCGCGCGATCGTCTGAGTGGAAGCAAATACATGAGACCTGTGTGGTGAACAAAAGCCGATCAGTTTACAGCCGAGGATTTCCTAATAGATTATGTCGATCCTCCCTGCCAAGCTGTAGCAGACGCTGTTGCGCTGTGCTGCCATTGCATCTAGTTATATAGGATGCTGAAGCGTCACTTAAGGTGTCCCATGAACCACATTAAAGAACATTTAAATGGCATCTAGCACTCAGTCGCATCCAGTGTACGCCCGAGCTGCTTAGATTCAGTTCATTGTCACTGAGAACTGCGCACTAGCGATGCAAGAAGAGCGACACGAAGTCACTGCCAGGGCTGGGCTCGGGATTTGCTGGGACGTTCCAGGAGTCAAGGTGCATCGCCAGACCGCAAAAGTGGCGATGCCTAGGGAAGGTAAAATTAAGCCAAATGGGTGCTCGTGCACAGAGCTTCCAGGCCATGCTTCGTTGGTTATTGGCTTTACGACACAGCGACCGTTGAGTCATGTAGCGTCGCCAATCTCTCGCGCCGATTGGTCGCGGGCGAAGAGTATCAACAGGTCAGACTCGAACCCACAATCTTTCGATTGTGAGACAGGCAACTTACCCCTAGACCACTCGTCCCCCCAGGCCATGCTTTAGATGCACCGAGGGTGCAGGGTGCATCCTATACCCTGTACCTCTGGCTTGGATCAAGCCCGGCAATCGGAGTGATTGATGCTCTATGTGAGCATGCCTAGATGCAAATAATTGAAGCCAAGTTTATGGCGGAATAAATCGTTCGTTGCTACCAGGTCATATCGCAACCCTCAGATGTGTTTCATCTTGAAGGTGCTCTAGCAGCATAGTTAATAGCTAAGATTGCACTGAGAACCGCATCTTATCGGATATTATCTGGCTGCATGTTGCGAACACTACATGTTGTTTTTACAAGCAAGGTGTGTGGTTAAACACATTTAGGGGGTGAACGCTTGCAATTTGGTTTGCGTGAGTAACAGTTAGGGAATAGCACAGATCCGTATAGATATTCATTTGGCACTGATAACGCAGCGCTTTAGATAGGAGTTGGCAAATATCAACGTACATGGATTGAATAGCGGGGATTCGCTTTCCAACTATTTTCTGTGGAAACGCAAATTGGACACAATAATCACATTTCTTTCTGTTTTCCAATCACTACCTTGCATCATACAATATTGACACCAGTTGATTTTTGAAGTTTGTCTTAATTGCCTGAAAGATATGATGTCACTAAACGGCAACTAAATTGCTATGCTAATTATCCCCCGCACACGTAATGCCAAACATATGCAAAAGCAGCTTCCACTGGATTCAACATAAAAACAAAATTATCTCGTCTTGCTGTTGGAGGGGCTTTACAGCATCAGTGTCGGTGCTTGGCGTAAGCTTGTTGCACTTGCACTGCGACCGCCTCCCGGCCGGGTAATTCCAGTTCTGTGGCACAAATTTGACCGACAGCTTAACACGCGCCCTGGAGGGCCTCTGAAAATAACGCGCACTGGAGGGGGGCGGATTTCGCCCCCCTAAGATCTCAGCTCCTATGAAGGCTAGAGCAACGAAATTCACAGGATGGATGGGCACCATAGTGAACTCTGTTGTGTACAAAGTTCATGACCTTCGGTCAATATCTTCAGGGTCAAATGAGGTCGAAATAGCAAACTTTTCCGGTTTTGCGTGGCTTGGCTTGTCATTGTTATGGATCACTGTGGTTGTGTTTAAATGCTCCAAAATTGGCATTAATGATGTTTTGGACATTACTAATGATGCAATACAGATGTCAGATGCGCCATTTGACCTCAGGTCACCTATATAGGAGCACTTTATTAGGTCATTAATTGCTCCAGTTACCGGAACCGGGCTCCCATCCCGACTGCTCCGTTGGGCGGCTCGGCACAATCGGATTCGCATAGAAAGGAGTGAAATGCATGAAAAAAGTATGGAAACGCTTAGGCACACAATGACAAACAGTAGATTTCGGGATGTATATGGAGTAACATGTAAAGTGACATCAATCGCATGACAGTCATTTGCATTTATGACACATTCCAGTTGACCAAGTTTGGTTCCGTTAGCCTATCATGGACTTGACCTGACTTTACCTCGGCGACCTAACATGACTTTTAAATTATATAGCATAACAATATGCATCAAACACGTCGCTAGTCTTGTCAAGAACACTTCCATATTGCCAATATACGGGAAGCGCATCAGCGCCGATTTTTGTGGTCTGGCGCTGCGAATTGTTTGTACTTTAACGGCCCTTTACTTGGAAACTTCTCGGCCGATTTTCATTTTTCTTGCTTTAAACAATGCGTCAGTCATTTCTAAGCAGGTACGCGAAACATTTGGCGTATATCTGCCGGTACAACATGGAGTTATGTACGAAAAATCGGAAGGATTAGCGGATTTCGCCATCCCTCTGGGGTGTGTTAAAGGGGGGTTTAAGTCAATCAAAAAAAATAAAAAAATGTTATAAAATAAAAAAATCCACTTGGATGTCCAACGGAACTGTAAGACGATTCCAATAAACGTGATGATGAAGATGATGATGATCACACAGACACACACTTAGAATTTCGAGATTCATATGCGCTTACAGTGCATATCTTCTCGGCTTTCGTCGCCCCATAACATGCATGGCTTCTACGTTTCAGTTGACTTAGGAAATTATGTAATAATTTGGTAGTACCTATTATAGGACTGTTGCGCGGTGCATCTCAGAGTTTGAAGCTTACATTCCTGCCCGAGGCGGATGCAGAGTAGGTGGGAGTAGGGGACTGGGTCGGAGTTGCGTGCTCATTTGCAATTTCATTGTATCCTAGCTTACGGAATTCGGATGTTAATGAGGGGAGGGGTGTTTTTTTTTCAACCATCCCCCGGCCCGGGGAAGATGGCTTTGCCAGCCTGGCTGATGAGGGATGGCTATGCGGGAGCACAAAACGTGTGCCGGCTATTGAAGTGGAACTCACGGTAAGGTTGGAACTCTTCAAAGGAGCCAGTGATGGAGCTTCAGCTAATGTGACACTTTTCCATGGATATGTGGACATTCCCCTCCCCTCCAACTTTGGCCAGAAACGTTCTGTCGCTTGTCATTAAAATTCCCAGTGTGTTGGCCTTATTTGACAACTGAATAAGAAATAAAACGAAATAATTTGGTTATCCTCAAGTTCAACCATCGGTGTTACTAATTTACATTATCTGATTTGGCTGAGAAGATGCCAACGTTGGCATTTGACTTCTTATATTCGGATGCAAGATTATCAAACAGTGTTGTGTTAAATGACGTCATGGAAGCTAAACGATTGTGCGATCCATTTCAATGTGATTAATACCTATTCTTTTGTTCGGCGCTGTTTTCTGCTCTGTTACTTCACACTTGCTGCGTGTTTGGCTACGCCAAAATAGCAGCATTCAACTAGTGGTTTTATAATTGATAGACGTAAATCATGGCCATTTTCGAATGGCGTGTTCAACGAAGCTGAATCGCGACTAATGTGTGAGAAAATTCTGCAATGTGTTAGCCACATCAATGCCTGGGCACGGTGACGACCTCGTTCGTCATGCACCATGCAGGTGTATTGTGGGCAACGATCGCACAAGGTAACGTACTGATACAGAGTGCAGTTTATACGACTTTTACATGCAGGATCGAGTGCCAAGGGAGATCAGCAGACTGGGGACCGCGGTAGCTCAGTCAGTAGAGTGCTGGACTCTTGGTCGCAATATTGTGGGTTCGAATCTCGCGGCCGACGGCATTACCGAGACCACCCGCGACCAATCGGCGTGAGAGGTTGGCGACGCTGTATGACCTGGCGGTTGAATGCGTCGTAAAAGAACCCAAGGAGATTAGCAGACTGTCGGTTGGAGATGTGATCGCGTCCGATGTGGACGCAGCGTGCTTCCGCTCCCCTGAAAATACAGTATATCTAACAAGATTTTTTGAATTTGCAAAACATCAAGCTAGAAACTTTTGGCGCGCATCGCACACCGATAGCGTTGCCCATTGGAGCATATTGTTTGGAGCCTCCCCTACCCCCCACCCCCCACCTTCAGAAAATCCTGACTACGCTTCTGCTCAGACCAGATGCAAGTGTCCGACACGTGATGAGTCATCTGAGCTATGTATCATGTAAGTACATGTACTGACATGTATATCAGGTAAACGGAGTGCATTGCTATTGCTATCACTGCAGCTTTATTTACAAGATGGCATGCCCCGATTGTGAGGTCGTGTTGGTGCTTGCTATTGCTATCACTGCAGCTTTATTTACAAGATGGCATGCCCCAGATCTGCTGAAGGTCGTTTAGCATATTCAGGTCGGCCCATTCGTATCCTTGTCATGCATTCTTGATGAGGTCAGCCTGATGCGACCTTAACCTTCCTGTCCTTCTCTTTACCTCACCAGGTTACATCTGCAAAGCTGGCCGCATATCAGATGCCTGCGGCACATGTGAATAACACAGATTAGATGGCCTTACTTTTCATGACAATCGAAAAGTGCCTACAACCAATGCAATAGTACATCCATTCCCTTTACTCCCCACCAGGTTCTCCCATTTGACCTTGACATCCCATGACTTGTGAACAAACAACAGCGTTTACTTACGTGTCTAATACTCGAAATTACGGCTAAGACTCCCACTTCACGCTTAGACGGATCAAATAGAAGCCATCGTTGATATTTCAGCTCTTATCTGGACTGTATTTGACCTTGACCTGCGACCTGTTGAGGCACACTCGACATTGGGTACCTACTTATGCAGCATGCGTAATCAGTGCACAGTGACTGTCCATCATGAAATATACTTTTGAATCCAATACTTTGCCGAGAGAGTTACATAGTTTAATGTTTCACATTTCATAGTTTTGACCTTGACCGGTGACGTTGATACGGTCCTAAAACGCAATTTCCCAAGTACTCACAGACAGCACGCCGCGACGCTATCAGCTGCCGTTTACATATTTTGGTCGGCCCAGCAGTTCTTGAGATAAACAGGTGGTCAATATTTGCTCCTCCCGGTCAATTGTGTACGGCTGAGGAGACTAGTCGATGCGGGATTAAGTCTTCATCCTTGAATGGAAAATCATGGGCAGCTTATTTTCAACTCGATATTTTGTATCTATTCTGGCTGTATCCATCCATTCAGGCATCCATCCATTTTGGCTGTAACTTGAATGAACGAAATTTTCTCACTGCCTACTTATACGATAATATACTCCAATGTGCCTATGCCAAGCCTTGTGTTCGACACAGGCATACTGGTATTTGACTATGTCGAGACCAACCGTTATCGATCATAGTGAATTGGCTCTAGATGCTTATTAAAGTGCACATTGATGCTAGTTACATGCAATCCATCTGAACAATGCATGTAGCTTCCGCAAGTCCCACACTTCTTAATCCTTGACAAGCTACTGATTGGTCGAATCATCGTACGATCAAGCGCGAATTGCCAAGTTTAATCAGCAGCCGTCCCATCGTATATCACTGTTCTATGCAGCATAATACTTGGTCATCAGCGCGAGACCTGACCCGAGAAGAAGCGATTCCGATGACGAGCACGCCTCTCTCTCCCGTCATTACACGCAGCCATAGCTGGCCGAGAAGCAGAGCATGTGACGGGAGCGCCTCCCTGACCATCCAACTGAGCCGCCCTGAGTACAATTGGCAGGGAATGCTTCAGACGGCATGCATGGCAGTCGTTGGCGGACCCAGGCGGGGGCGTTCAGGCCATGGCCCCTGAAGCGCTTCAAAGGGGGCATCATGTTTTGCCCCCAAACCAACACAGGTAAACGAAATTAAAATGCGATAACTTTGGCCGTGGCTAAAAAATAGCGCTCCCGGTGAACTAATCTACAATGATAAAGGTATTTTTATAATTGTTTGGAAGCCCAATATGGTAGCACAGTAGATTCTGACGCACATCGGGGTTCTATGCTGTTGAGGTTCTGCTTACAGCAAGAGTTGACGAAATCAGCAATTAAATTATTCCTTAGGCAGTTTGCTTCATGAATTTAGCTTAGTCAGTAACGGGCAAGCGAACCCAGTCAGCTAGATTTCCAAACCGCAAGTAAGAAGTTCACATAAACAATCTTCTCAATATTGAGCATCTTGGAGACAGCTGCTTAATGTGTTCAGGTAAACAGCAGGTCAGGGTTTTTGCACAGTGGAAAGAGTGAAAATACAAGAAATGTGCAACTGGTTTAATGGTTCTAGCTTACCGTGTAAAAGATGGACGCCATTTATATATTTTTTTCAATTATTTTCATTGAACAAAGGGAAGTCCATTGTTTATGCCAAAACAATTGGCATAAACCATGGTGAGTGGATGTTGCAGGGCATTTGCCAGTATTGCTATTAAACCAAAAATAATGTCAGGATGGGCATCCTCCAAATCCGTCTGACCCCTCATGCAAATACCAGGTACGCCATTGTAGGAGGTGGGGCAGGGGCAGGGGCTGACGCCGAAAGCCGAAAGTCCCCCCCCCCAAACCGGTAACCTAGATCCGCCAGTGATGCAGTGATAGTTGTGAAAATCATTTCGCTTGGGGGGGGGGGGGGCAGTCAAAACTGTTCGGAAATGGCCCGCAAAACGTCTCGCGCTGAGGACGGGCTGAAAACAAACACTCACCCAGCACAACAGCATGGACAGTGGCTACATCCCAGAGTGCGAGATAAGTGTGCGGAAAAGCGTGTTCTCAGTCGGATAGACTGGGGAATCCGCACAAAACGTGACGACAATCGTATATCAATGCACGCTTAGAATGTGGCGATTCAACTCTCGTGCATTGAAAAGCTACGCACCAATTGACATGTGGGGGGTGGAGGGCACTTTCCCCATACGCACCCCCATTCCTTCTCGTTCTTGCAATACTAGTCCAGCGCTTTGTGACTAAATTCGCCACGAGCGCTACATGACCGACGTAGTCGATGCGTCTCTAAACCACAATAACAACGACTAAATTCGCTACAAATAAATACTCGTTCCTGCTGGCAGACAAAGTGTGTCCACTTGTGAACGGGTGCAACAATATATGCAATACATGGGGGCGGGCAGGTAAGGAGTGGCCAGACTGCACCAGCCCTGGCCGCCGGCGGTGTGTCGTACCACGTGGACGGTTGCCCCTCCCCGTCCGACCTCCCTCTGCTGGGGTACGGAGAAAATGCTGGCGACTTGACGTTGCTGGCGCATCCCCGGGGCAGCCGGCAATTAGCCTCTGCTCGGCCCAGAATATCTGCAAAACATGGGCTGCGGCGGCGGTTACGACCGCGGGCCTCATGCGGCTGGTCGCTAACATTACGCAAGTTGCTATTTTTAGAAACCTGCGAAGGATACAGGGCAGTCAATGCGCCTAATAAATCTTCCTTGCCACAAATTCCCTTACATTTTCCTGTAGAGCAGAGGCTAATTCCTAATTCCTACGGACGATGGCATGCACCAATGGGACATAAAACGACACAGGCGTTATACCGAAATTATATATATATATATATATATATATATATATATATATATATATATATATATATATATATATATATATATGTATATATATATATATATATATATATATATATATATATATATATATATATATATATATATATATATATATAATTTTATATATATATAGCATACGTAACTCTTGCAGTGTTAGGTGTAGGGACAACTTGAGCACCTCCTCCGGTTTTACTAAGATAGCATATAATCCGTTCATGATATCGCTTTGTAATTTGTCATACCTACCCACCATTATCAGTCGCATATTGTGCCAGAGAATTTAAGTTGAACTCTGTTGAAACACCGGAGTTGGGGCAAGCCCAAGTCAGGTCACATGATTGTTTCAACGTGGTTTTACACACACACCGAAACTTTTGGCAAAAAATGATGCGCACGATGCAGCAAAAGTGAAGCATGAGTGCATATACAGTTGTCAAGAAAGAATACGCGACGAAAAGTAACCTCGGGTTAAGTCGTGAGACTAAGCGAAGGTTAGAAGTGGAAAAGATACAATGTCTTCCTTGCATGAATATATAACTATTAAATACACTTGAGAGATATGCTGACATAAACATGTGCACTTTTTATAGCATGGCACGCGTCGCACGCTGATAAGCATCCTCAAACTTTATTTTTCTTCTTGGAGTACAGGAAGCTTGGGCGTTATTAGCACACAGCCACTCGTAATCGAATGGTTGTGTGTTCGAGGCTCTCCGACCGCGAAGAATTCCAACTCCTCGCACCCGTGAGAAAGCGGCGACGTCACATAAAACTAACCAACCTTGTGTCGTAAACCAGCCCAAGGTCTTCCATACCCTATCTTAATCATCCAAGCCTCGCCGCACCGTCCAATTAATTTTGTCGAGCGTCTCCTGCGTATCATGGTCGCATCGTGGTCGTGGCGATAAGCGATGGCTGACACACCGTCTGTCGGTCATCCTGACCACCGTGGGGGTGTCGCTATTCCGGCCCGGACCGCCGCCGGCGCCCGTCGTCTCGCACGGCTCCCGCGCCGCGCTGCGACGCTTCCGGCGCGCCGAGACGCTTGCGGCGCGGCGCGGCGCCATGGCAGCGGCCATTAGCGTCGGCGTAACGGCGGCCGTATATCGACACTGGCGGCACACCCGTTCATTTTCGGCGCACTTTCGACGGGCGCACCGCCTAATCGCCGCGACCGCGCCGGCCCGGCAACAACACTATTTTTTTATGCTGAGAACGAATTAGCATACCGACCGAACTCGACGCGGATGCACCAATTTAGTGAATTGTTCGCCGCGCCGTTTGGTGGTCATTCCGGACGAGCGGGCCGCGCGGCGCCCGGGCGGGGCTATCGCGCCGGCGTTGTGTGCTCGGCGAGTTATTGAAATTTCACTGCGATGTAAACGTGCACGGGGTGAGCGGTGAAGGCGTGAATTCCCACGTATACCACATAACTGTCGGACCCGATGCGGGGAAGTCTCACAGCACGGCGACTGACTCACCGGAATGAACGCCAAGCGCGCGGGGAGTCCACCTCGTGGTGACTGGGGATTCAACAGAAGTGCCCAGCATGTGGGGGGGGCACGGCGAATCCGCCTCGCACTGACTGAGGTGTTGACAGGAGTGTCGCACACGTGATCAGTCTGCCTTCACACTGACTGTGGCGCTGACTGAGGTTATGTCACGTGAGGGGCCGCCCAGCGCTGCCACCATGAGACCGACAATTCAGCGACCGACCGACGATACCCGGACCAGATACTGAATGAATGCTCGTGGTCCACCCTTCTGGCGAGTGTCAGTCTGGGCCACCACTGCGAAAGTCCCCGGAATAACGCATTCGGCAGAGAGTTATCGCACAGGGGAGGTGCCCTTTCCCTCAAACATGCTGAAATGGTGCCCTTTCATCTCAGGGGAACCTTTTCCTCCGAGAGGGGAGACTGGCTGACAAATCCCTGGAACGAAAGGTAGGCGGGTGCACTCGTGCCTTCCTGGAGGGGAGCCACCTTTCAATGCGGAGTGGATACCTGCATCCACTGTTTCCCCACCCCTGTATCCGCCTCTGATTAGATGATATTTGGGCATATCGCTTCGTGTTGTGGCAGCAGCATTATGAGGAAACAATATATCGTATATAATTTTTTGCCGTAGGTCATTCTGAAACGTGATTGGTCAAATACCAGGGAAATGCAAGCTGATTGGTGGGATGGTTAACATAGGCTACCCAATTGAAGAATGCAATGGTCCGTTAGCCCTCCCGAATCGTGTGCGCCAAGACGAAGCATACCAGGCATCTAGCAAGACAACTTGTAGAAACATTTTCTTGAAGATGATTTTGCAAAATAAATATTTGGTTTTGATTTTTCAGCCGACGTGTCGGAAATTTCAACGAAATTTCGCTGTATTTGTATTAAGTGTTTCTTATGACTCATTACTTCATTTACGCACTAACAGGGCCGATGGTCATGTAGTGTACAGAACTTGATAAATTCATGTTCGATGATTTTGATGTGAAACGAGGAATTTTGACGTAAAAATGCAAACGTCAATATTTCTTTCATGATGTGGGCTATAAATACAAAACAAAAAGAAGTAACCTCGCTCACTACTTTCTCAAAATAAAATTGTTCAATACATTTATAAAGTATGCGCCAACACAATTGTGACACGCTGCGCCATTCGTGAATTCCTTCTTGTCACCTGCCAACGGATGTGGTGAAGGAACAGCTGCTAGAAGCTGGCATTCATCTTTGAGTTTGCGTCATATATCTAATTGTGAGTAGCAAGGGACTTCAGGGTTCGTAGGAGTCCTGATCATGATTAGAAAAACAGCTTGGTCGAGTATTTCCGGCATACAGAATACCATCTCCTCATGAAAATCACAGCTTCCTTATCCAGCGGTTGATAATCCATGCATGTGTTGCTTGGCAGGGTTCAAGCTTATTGCTATGTCATTGCAAATGTCAAAACCGACTGTAATATTCAAAGTTCAACTTCGAATATTGCAAAAACGATATAAATTATGATCTCCAAGTTGATGTCCGATTATGTAAAAACATTCTTCCCAATTCCATGATTCCAAGATCTGAATCAAACTATTCTTTTCTCAGAAAATTTAACTCATGTTAATCATGCAATTTTTGAAGCAAGCTTCCTTCATATGCTATTTCGGATCGTCCGTGTTGCATGGTTCATGTTCAAGACTCATTTTTCTTGGAAGGATGGAAATTTCCCACATTCCAAAAATATGATTCCTCTTTGAGCCTGAATTGCTTGCACAGAAAACTAAACAGAAGTGGCATGATTTCGAAGGGGCAGGCAGAAACACCTAAGAACGTGGCTGGGTAAATTTGTACTTGAAGGTAATTTTTGAATTCTTGAAGTTGCTTTTTCTAATGCAATGTTTATGAATGTGGTTAACATGAAGTGGCCACTTATTTATTCTGCAATTGCATGCTTTTCACGTGGCATGCAAAATAACACCAAAATGGGCTTGGTGTTAGGTAATTTGGCATACACAATACCTTTTTTAATGTGGCATGACCTAACCTAATCTTGCATATCATTCCATGTGAGAATATGTTAATGAAGGTGCATTTTCAAGCCATTTTTCCCTTTAAAAAATGCACCTTATAACCTGACCTAACCTAGCCTAATCTGTTTTTGAACACACAATTTAAATGTAAAATTGTTTTTAGTCTCAAATAATTCTGACATTTTGCTCAACTTAACATAACCCAACGAAGTCAAACGAACGCTGACGCCCTTGTTTGCTTCATGGGGTTAACATGTGCATAACAGTTGTGTCATGAATCATGTGATGTTTAATGTATATTATTAAATCCTGTATTGGGAAGAAAATTTGTGAGCAAGCCTACTCTGGGAGAATAGTATCCTTCCTATTTGTAGAATATGAAAAAAAAAACTTGAGTTTTAACACGCGCCCTGGAGGGGGGGGGGGGCGAAATCCGCCCACCCCTCGGGTTTTTCGTAGATAACTCCAGATGTTACCGGCCGATTTACGCCGTTGTTTGTGTACCTACTTATAAATGACCGGCGCGTTGTTTAAAGTAAGATAAATGAAAATGGACCGAAACATTTTGGAGTTAGGGGTCTCTAAAGTAAAAAAATGTTCTCGGCGCCAGACCACAAATATCGGCGCTGATGCGTTGCCCGTATATTCGCAAAAAGGAAGTGTTCTTGGCAAAACTAGCGACTTTTTTGTGTACATTGTTATGCTATATTGTTTCAGTCATGTCAGGTCACCGAGGTCAAGTCAGGTCAAATTTATGCCAGGTTAATACACGCCCTGGAAGGGGATTCCGCCCACCCCTCCGATTTTTCGTGCATAACTCCATATTGTATCGGCTGATATACACTATTTTAAAGATACTTACTTCGAAATGACCTGCGCGTTGTCTAAAGTACGAAAAATGGAAATCGGCTGAGAACTTCTCAAGTTAGGGGACATTAAAGTGAAAACAATTCGCAGCGCTAGGCCACAAAAATCGGCGCTGATGCGCTTCCCGTATATTGGCAAAAGGGAACTGTTCTTGACAACTCTAGCGACTTGTTTGCTGCATTTTGTTATGTTATGTATTTTAAAAGTCATGTCAGGTCGCCGAGGTCAAGTCAGGTCAAGTTCATGGCAGGCTAATAGAACCAAACTTGGTTAACTGGAATGTTGTTAAAAATGCAAATGACTGTCATGCGACTGATGTCACCTTACATGTTACTCCCGACACATACCAAAATCTGCCGTTTGTCATTGTGTGCCTAAGCGTTTCCATACTTTATTCATGTGTTTCACTCCTTTCTTTGCGAAGCCGATTTTCCCGAACCGCCCAACGGAGCAATCGGGTGGGCAACCCGGTTCCGGTAACTGGAGCAGGTAATGACCTGCTAAAGTGCTTCTATATAGGTGACCTGAGGTCAAATGGTGGATCTGGCATCTGTATTGCATCATTAGTAATGTCCAAAATATCATTAATGCCAATTTTGGAGCATTGAAACACAATCACTACAATCCATAACATTGAGAAGCCAATCCACGCAAAACCATAATATTTTGCAATTTTGACCTCATTTGACCTTGAATATAGTAACCTAAGGCCATGAAATTCGCACACAATAGAGATTACTATGGTGCCCATCCACCCTGCGAATTTCGTTGCTCTAGCCTCAGTAGGAGCCGAGATCTTAGAGGGGCGGAATCCGCCCCCCCACCTCCAGTGCGCGTAATTTTCCGAGGCCCTGCAGGGCGCGTGTTAAAGGAGTTGCGAACCTTATAAACAATGAATGAGCGTCTTCAAATGTAATTTATTGTTGCGAAAATTGGCTGAAGTATCATTACAAAAAATTATCCTCTCGCTCTCGCTCTCGCTCTCGCTCTCGCTCTCGCTCTCGCTCTCGCCTCGCTCTCGCTCTCGCTCTCGCCTCGCTCTCGCTCTCGCTCTCGCTCTCGCTCTCGCTCTCGCTCTCGCTCTCGCTCTCGCCTCGCTC
This sequence comes from Imbricaverruca yamaguchii, assembly GCA_034440575.1. Taxonomy (NCBI): domain Eukaryota; kingdom Metazoa; phylum Arthropoda; class Thecostraca; family Neoverrucidae; genus Imbricaverruca; species Imbricaverruca yamaguchii. Next base: position 1,081,500 of record JAOTOL010001537.1, read on the forward strand.
GCCTCGCCTGCCTCGCCTCGCTCGCTCTCGCCTCGCCTCGCCTCGCCTCGCCTCGCCTGCCTCGCCTCGCCTCGCTCGCTCTCGCCTCGCCTCGCTCTCGCTCTGCGTCTCGCTCTCGCTCTCGCTCTCGCTCTCGCTCTCGCTCGCTCTCGCTCTCGCTCTCGCTCTCGCTCTCGCTCTCGCTCTCGCTCTCGCTCTCGCTCTCGCTCTCGCTCTCGCTCTCGCTCTCTCTCTCTCTCTCTCTCTCTCTCTCTCTCTCTCTCTCTCTCTCTCTCTCTCTCTCTCTCTCTCTCTCTCTCTCTCTCTCTCTCTCGCGCACTGGACGCACACTCCCTATATAATACAGTACCTCCGTCTGACGATCGACATGATGCTGTGCACGGCGTCGCTGACGTCCCTGACGTAGGCCAAGCTCCGCCCCTCCGGACGCGCCAGTGCGCAACCTCCATTACCCAGAAGCTCAGGTAGCGCGGGGTAATAATGTGCCGGTGGCATTCATTCGGCCGGTTTCCTGAAGTAAATATCACAGCCATAAATAAGCCTGTTAGCTACTTATGTAGCTGCAACATGCAATAATGGTCTTCCAGCGGCCAGCAGCGGCAGTTATGTGCCATAGAAATAGTTGAACTTCCTCGGCATACTTAATGCTAATGATTGGCTTCCAGGCCGTGCCGGCTGTTTATGCCCGGCGCAGGCGGCTGTTGCGGCCAAATCTTTCAGCGCTGAAGACACGCTGCTGGGGTGCATCCAGCGTGCGACAATCTCAACATTTGATCGGCACAATTGAAGGCAATGGCGCCCATCGCATTTACGACTCGCGGCCTGAATTGATGCTGCAGTTGGCACGGTTTGATTGCTGATGCAATTCGTGCAGGTGCGGTCAGTTCGTGAAGCTTCGGTGACGGTGAAACCTTCGACGCCATTATTTTGGGGACGAGTAGTCTGGGGGTAAGCAGCCCGTCTCACAATTGAAAGATAGTGGGTTCGAGCCTCACCTGCCGCTACTCTTCGCCAGCGACCAATCGGCGTGAGAGATTGGCGACACTACATGACTGACCGGGCGACGTGTCGTAAAAACCAATAACCAACCAGACGTCATTATGTGCGTATTTCGGTTCGATAAGGGTAAGCCGTTTGGAAGTACTCGGCAGTAAATGGTCGACGACTTGCCTCACGGACTGACAGTGCGGCGTGAGGGTGGCATCTTGATCGCTGAAGTCTAAGGCAGACTGCAGACTACGTAGACTGCACCGACTGACTACACTGACTGCGTGCTGCCCCGTCCCCTTGAAGAACACCGTGGTATCAGGGTTGGTGCAAGAGGTCTCCGTAGCCGAATCGGTTACACATGTGTGTGGAAATCATTCCTATTGCCTTGCCTTGCCTTGCCTTGCCTTGCCTTGCCTTGCCTTGCGTTGACTTATCTTCTCACTCCCGACCGGCTCAGGATATTTGCATTTAACATAAATACATATGCAAGGTGTGGGGTGCACAAACGTCGTCTTACTTCTTTTCTGCTGAGCAGATGCTTCCCCCTTCCCGTCTAATGTGCATTATTGTCCTCCTCGTGGTCAAATTTGCCCTCCACCTGTCCACTACCTCTTACCATTTTCAATAAAGTACATCCATAGTGCTCTGGTATGGAGGTAGTGGAACTGTGGTGATTGCTAAACATTTCATCATTGTCAATGATGAAATGTTCCCACGTGACATCACAGCCGGTGTGGGGTCAAGTGGCATGCTCTGAGGTCAGCCACGGTACATCTCACCACTTCTCACAACCCATGCGGCGGTCATTATTCATTTAATATTTTTGTTCTCACCTTAAATGCGGTAGCATATGCGAACGCCAGCAACAGTGCACATATTGTGTAAATCAGCATAATAATGACACCATGGTTCACCATGGTGTTCTTGTGTAAGGCGAAAGTCATGTCTGGTTATGCCTGGTCATGGTCGTGGTCCGGGTCCTGGCAAGATGTGGAAGGAAGGTTCATTTATCATTATTTTTGGGTTTTCGGACCGCAAAACGGCGGTCGTCACGCCACAATAGAGATCATGATATTGCCTGGGATAATTGTAGGCGAACAGGGTCCCTGCACCACCGTTTTGAGACCGACATCACGTTTCGGGAAAAGATCCCGCTTTGAATGTCAAGTGAAGCGTTGCATAGTGCATGTGGGCCGAGGTAACTATCTAAAGCGAATTCGCCAGTTGCGCATTGTTAACATTTATATTTCATTGTTCATTTCATTTCAAATTACATTGACAAGGGCTGCACTGAAAATACCTATAGTTTTATGGAAACATATAAACTTACTGCACGAAGTCGGTAAGGAAAATATGTCAACATGCAATGAAATGATACATAACGTCGATATCAGGGCTACTTGAAGTAAGTAGATGGAGATGTTTTTTAACAAAGCTGGCCATAATTCAAAACTGGTGGTCTACGAACACGGCAAAATGTAACCTATCACATGCTTCCAGATATGTGATGTGAAAGTAGTAGGACTTTCTGTAGGATATAATAAAACTTCTGGTATAAGCGTCCAATGATGCCCAGGTACCGCTTTCTCAATGATCACCATAAGGTTAGTGCAATTTGTATGATGTCCTGGCGGTTGCGAAGTAAATTTAGGTGGCCTTCAATTGCCACCTGCTCGCACTAAAACGACACATATCTATCTAGATTTCGAGTTCGGCGTATACAGGATTTGCTTATGCATGGGTAGGGGAAATATGCTTAAGACATAATGTGGAGCAAAAATAAACTTCTAGATAGGATAGGATCATAATAAATGTTCCGTCTGCAAGCTTTGAAGATGTGTGCTTAGCATATTATTCTTGGCTTGCTCTCATCTAGTCGGTCTTGCTGGCTTCCTGTCACTGACAGCGGACCAAATTCAGTTTTTCTCACGGGACTAACCCTCTAATTGGATTTCATATTTTGTCGCATTTAGTTCATTGCCCTCTGGAAGACCTGTCAATAAATGTCGAAGCACTGACTTCGTTTTATCCAGAGTGAGCCAGATTGATTAAGCATTTTGATCAGTAAATCTTTCCCATTGGTGTGGCAGTCCAAAGACAGAGTTCGTTGAAAACTTTCAGGAAGAGCAATGCAGATCCGAAAAGTGTCTTCATTGATAGGTGTGATTCGCTGATAGGTGCGATCCGCTGATAAGTGTGACCAGGGCGTCTGGGCATTCACACGTCCTGTGATGTCTCCTCCGATCTCTGTCTCTGCCTGATGACGGAGGATCTGCACGACTGGTACTGACCGCTAACAAGTGCTCAAGGACAACAGGAATTGACCCCAACAATGGCAACACTCAGGGCCACATGAAATAATGACTGGCACAGGACAAAGCTCGCCAGGAGAGCGACAGGGAGACTGGGGAATGGTGGAATTTCCTGGGTGGTGGCGCTGAATCACGACGGACTTCCACACAGCATGCGTAATACTACCATGTCACATACGCAAGGAGTGGTGGGATGCAAGCTGCATGGGAGAAAGGGCACGAGATTAACTGAAAAAAAACAAATGGTGGATTAAGTCGAGGGTGTTTAGTGTGGGACGGTACTTGAATGCACTGTGCGATGATCAGAGAAATGTGCGTGGGTGATGCCACTCAGGATGCATAATTATCATAAACCTCGCATTTTATCGTTACATCTCAATTTCCTACCCTTTCCCACCAAAAACTTGTGAGTTTCTCTTCATCACATTACGTTTTCTAGGGCGTTGCAATGAGCATGCACTGTGTTCCATTGCTAACAATGTTTTCTCACAAATCGTGGATGAAGAAGCTGCGGGGGGTATGAGTCCAGCCCGCAGAAAACTTCCAACTGAATCGATTCGCCTCGTCGAACGTGAATCACCGTGCGAAGTTTTACGACCCTCGTATCGTGAAATCGTGTAGCTTCCGCAGACAATAGCGGAATGATATGTAGGGTGCACCGTCAAATTAGCCATATGATTCGTGCAATTGGTGTTGGTAAGGTGCAGTTTGCCTTCACCGTGGCAGAGCCGGTTGCATTGATTCGTCACGATCGGACCAGTCTGTATGGTCTGGCGGTGGTCGGAGCTGATGGAACCTAAAACAGAGCCTTCCTCTTGCAGTGGCTGTTGTTGAGCGATAGCCGCCTGCACAGCCAGGGTTGTACGAAGTGTAGAGGCGATACACTGCATTAATAAACAATGTTTACTTGTGAGTAATGCGGGCCTGGAAGTGTGTAATTGACATTGAACCATCGTTTGCCACGACTAACATGGGCTGCTTCCATGGTGAGTGTGGTACTTATGGGCTATATACATGCCCAGGCTTGAATCTCGTAAATACTAAGCTGTCAATGATCCGGGCAGGCATGGCTAAAAAAGGAGCAATTCGGGGAGTGATCGAGGTGTATCTTTCTCCTTTCACTTCGTCGCGACCGCCTCGCAGTCAATGTCGCAATATCATTAACAAATTAGAGTACTTAACTTGTCACTTTTGGAATACTCTGTGCTCGCAACTGTCAGGCGTTTATTGATTTTAAGAAATCTTAGGAAAATTGTATATTTCACAAACGTGGTAACATGACCCTAGCGGTGGGACTCTTGGTTGGTCCAGGGCTGTGGGGGATCATCATATGTTCCCACCGGATCTGCTCGTCGACCCAGAATCTATGGACTCAGAAACTACTGCAAAATCTATTCATGACTACTATGCCGTATAACGATTATGTGCTGACGCGATGGAGGTAGTAGCTCTGGTGGATATAGAGGAATTCAGTGGCGTCCCCCCCCAAACATAGAGGAGTGACTACAAAATAATAATGTTTTGCACCCATCAGCAAGGTTCTCTACACCAAGAAAAATGCTATGTGCGCGAAATAGCTTCCAGCATTGCACACACTGATTCCTGGTGACATATTCATAAATGGTATGCAACTTCGAGCTATATACTCAGATTGGGGAAAATTTTCCAAAGTGTACTATCAAAACGAACGGACAACGAATTGCTCAATTCGCCACTGCTGGGCGCTGTATGACCTTCGCAGTCGATGCGCCCTTAAACCACAATAACTGACTAATTCGCCACTGCAAGCGGACGACTGTGCAGCGGCAGTCTCATCGTGGAAAAAAACATGGACTGGCTAGCTTGAACTGAAGCATGCGTGAGGTTTGGCCCGACATTGGCCGGGAATGGTCAAATCTGCCCTCCGCCGAATATTCGCGACAACTTGAAAACGCGTCGTGATATTCGGACGACATTTTGCATCACTATTAAATGTTCAATTATACTCCTTTTGCCGAGGTAAAGACCACAAGGTCGTGATAGGTCAAGCGTGAGTGGCAGCAGAGTGATGCCATGTTTGCCGATTTCAGACAAAACGCATCGGCACTCACGAATTGACATGGAATCCGAACCAATGAAGATACCCGATGTCAGTAAACGGCAATTAAGAGACAATTAGCAGGTAAGTAGTATGTGCTGCTGCTATTTAGTTTTTATTCTTCACTTTTGTATGTCGCCATACCAACATAAAAATTACAATATTCATAGAAAATTACTCTAAAAATTCTACACTTGGATTGATAATTCCAAAGAAATGTGCAAAACTATCGAATACGCAATCACAATGAACATCTGTGCTAAATTGTAAACAAATACTATAAGAACGAATGGTCGCCAAATGATCACGCTTTGGTCGAATCGCCCTTGAACTCAAATGGCTCTATAAGACCGGGTGAGTCATGGCTTTCAGTGCACCCCAGTGCATTCCACGTCAGAGCGGCGCACCAGACCCCGGGCCGCCGGGCGCTGCGGCGGCTGGGGGCTGGTGGTGGGACGACGACTTCGCGGTGCGGCGCGGTGCGACGGTGGCGGCGGTGATGGTGGTATTAGTGGTATCGGTGGTGGTGGTGTTGGTGGTGTTCACATCCGATGCCACCATATGTAGAACTGAAAAGACACCTGATGCACAGCCGTGCCTAGCTCGAAAGCTGTGTTCTCGGGAACTATAAAAATGTGTTGAACAAAAATTACGAGCATTTCCGGAGATTTTGACCCAAAACGTAAGACTCGAAGAACGGAGTCGGTTAGCCAAGATCATCAGAGGTTTTCCCAGTTGTGGCAAACTGGATTGAGCCATTCGTCAAGCCACTCATCACAGAATGCTAGCGTTGCTCCTTGAATTATGACACTGATCAGATCAATGCACCGGTATATGGCATGACGCCGAATTGATTAATTAGCGCACACAAATTTACCAGGTGAACTGGTTCTGCCAGGGTCCCAGTGACCCATGGGCGCCCAGCCCGTGGGTTAACCTCAGACGAGAAACAGCAGACACAGTTCACTGGGACCCGTGGGTCACTGGAGAGAGCTACGGTCTCAGTGAGCCATGGGTGCCCAGCTTGCGTGCTAACCTCTAACGAGAGGGACAGTTGTAAAAGTCTAGAAGATGTTCAGCCTGCTACCTACCATTTTGTGTAGGGTAAAATGGCAACGTCTATGCATTACTTAGCACTGAACTCTCCTCTGCTTCGCCCTATATTTAACTAATTGGATTTTGACTTTTCCGTGCGTAAGGTCGGGTCAATCGAGGTGATCGTCTTCATTGGTGGGATGGAACCCGGGAAACGGTCGAGGAAGCCAATTTTCGAGTGCAGTTTTTGTTTCATGCAATACTAGTGCTCGACTTCCTTGAAGCGGCCGGCATGGCCCAAAGTGGCGTGTCATGTAAGACCCTCCTGCTCATAGGTATATGTGTGTGACATATGCACTGATCGTGCTCTGATGGGCTCTTATGGATGCTTTGGTAGTGCCGCTCTGGCCTACATATATAGCTCAGATCTGCAGCGATTGCACAAGACAGCGCACGTGTGCTCTTGGTGCCCGTGTCGATGCTCTGTCCTGCTTGTGCTTGACTTTTACCGGGGGCCTCTTGAGATGAAGTGTCCAATTTTGGTGCGAAAACGCTCCAGGCGATTCCCAAAAATTCCCCAGGACCGTCTCCAGTTTCATTCCCTAAATTAACAGCAACTTTGTCCACTGCTCAGCTTGAAAGGCTAAAGCTAGATAGAAAATAATTGCAAGCAAGACATTGGTTTCGGGGAGCCAAAGATGGAGTTTTATGTCTTCTGATCATCGACCATGTTATCTATTATATGGACGATTTCCACAACATATTATTGTGATACATCAAGCCTACTTTTTCGGAAACTGTCACTTCGGCCAACCAGCGCTTTAGTGCCTAAAATAACCTAAAGTATATCGTAAAGTTTGGAAATGACTCTATATGATGATTCCTTTGTACATCTTGCAGTTCACTAGGCTTAGCATTTAGCTAGACTGGACTTAATATCCCTTTTTGTTTAGAATGCATGTGATGCGTAGAAGAAAAACCTACCGTTTCACTGAAGCAGAGGATTCACTATTTCCTAATTCTTCCACCAGAGAGATGGAGCGAATGGGGAGGAGAAAGGCTGAGCCGAGATCACCAGGGAAAGGTCGGGCTACTAAATCATGGCTCATGTCTTTGGTACCGCTGAGCCCTTTCAGCAGCATCGCCATGCCTACTCAACTAAACATGAGGGCTTGCATACGTCTCACCTCTACAGGAGGTTACATCATTGATGTTCTGCATCTCAAAGCTGAAATTTCGACTCGTTTGCTACGCGGCAGAGTAGACGAGACGCCGAGTTTGCAGACGTCCGTACAGTGCGGGAGGCGCCCGCCATGTCGCCTTTAATATGCCGCCTTTAAAATCCACAGCAGAGATGGCTACAGACGTTCGCGCGGGACACGCGGTGGTGTGGGACAGACGTTGGTGTGAGACACGTGGTGTGGGACAGACGTTGGTGTGGGACACGTGGTGGTGTGGGACACGTGGTGGTGTGGGACACGTGGTGTGGGACACGTGGTGGTGTGGGATACACGTGGTGTGGGACACACGGTGGTGTGGGATACACGTGGTGTGGGATACACGTGGTGCGGGACACGCGGTGGTGTGGGACACGTGGTGTGGGACACGCGGTGGTGTGGGACACGTGGTGTGACACGTGGTGTGGGACAACGTTGGTGTAGGACACGTGGTGGTGTGGGACACGTGGTGGTGTGGGACACGTGGTGTGGGACACGTGGTGGTGTGGGATACACGTGGTGTGGGACACACGGTGGTGTGGGACACGTGGTGGTGTGGGACACGTGGTGGTGTGGGACACACGGTGGTGTGGGACACGTGGTGTGGGACACGCGGTGGTGTGGGACACGTGGTGGTGTGGGACACGTGGTGGTGTGGGACACGTGGTGGTGTGGGACACGGGTGGTTGGGACACGTGGTGGTGTGGGACACGTGGTGGTGTGGGACACGTGGTGTGGGACACGTGGTGGTGTGGGACACGTGGTGTGGGACACACGGTGGTGTGGGACACGTGGTGTGGGACACGCGGTGGTGTGGGACACGTGGTGTGGGACACGTGGTGGTGTGGGACACGTGGTGTGGGACACGTGGTGGTGTGGGACACGCGGTGGTGTGGGACACGTGGTGGTGTGGGACACGTGGTGGTGTGGGACACGTGGTGGTGTGGGACACGTGGTGTTGGACACGTGGTGGTGTGGGACACGTGATGTGACACGGGACACGTGGTGTGAGATACGTGGTGGTGTGGGACACGTAGTGTGGGACACACGGTGGTGTGGGACACAGGGTGGCCGTAAGTAGAACGGTGTCGATGCGTGTTCGATCAGCGGCGTCCGACCGTACGGTCACATGTCAAATCAACGTCCGACTATCCGGAGAAGCGGCCGCTGCCGGAGCGACCGGCTACACTGAGGCGACCGGCTACACTGAGGCGACCGGCTACACTGAGGCGACCGGCTACATTGAGGCGACCGGCTACACTGAGGCGACCGGCTACACTGAGGCGACCGGCTACACTGAGGCGACCGGCTACACTGAGGCGACCGGCTACACTGAGGCGACCGGCTACACTGAGGCGACCGCTACATTGAGGCGACCGGCTACACTGAGGCGACCGGCTGCATTGAGGCGACCGGCTACACTGAGGCGACCGGCTACACTGAGGCGACTGCTACATTGAGGCGACCGGCTACACTGAGGTGACCGGCTACACGGGACCGACCGGCTACACGGGACCGACCGGCTGCAGTTAGGTGACCGGCTACATCGAAGCGACCTGCTACATCGAAATGACCCGCTACACGGGACCGACCGGCTACACTTAGGTGACTGGCTTCACCGAAGGACCGGCTACACCGAGGCGACCTGCTGCACGAGACCGACCGGCTACACGAAGGCGGTCCCGATCGGAGCGGCGATTACCGTGCGTGGCAGCGCTATAGCCGACCAAGTCGGCCGGCAATGCTCTCGGGAAACAGCTGTAGATCGATCGGTTACGACTCTTGTAATGGGACAAATAGCGGCCAGGGGAGGAGCACGCCGCCCGGTTGTAGTGGCACTCCGGACCGATGGGGGCTTCCGTGCATTACCGCCGTCATGCTGATCCTCAGATGGCCCTCAGACAGGCGGAGTTCTGCACCGTGGGATCTCTATGGGCGCAAAATGACCCTAATGTCGACGTGTCACTAAACTCCAATCCACCACCACCACCCCGTAGGATCTAAAAAGAACCATGGCTTCCACAGAGAAAAAGTGAGAAAAAACAAGGCTGTTAAATTTCCCATTGCGATTTAAGAAACAAGCGCATCCGTAATTGTTTAACCTCTGGAAAAAAATTATTCCGATGACATAACCGGGTGTCTCAGCCCGTGGGGTTCATTTTTGTGATATCGAAACTTAGTCACTTTGGAACGAGGAAGAAAAGGCGCATTGAAGTGCTCTTAAATTCGAACTTCAGAACCGCACAAATTCTGATGTTTCAACATCTTTCAGCTTGAATGATTATACCCCCAGTATTTTCTGCAAAACGTAGTAATGTGACGGAGGAAAAAGTGCCCTAAGTATAGGTGCCATACCGAGTTCATGTGGAAGAACCAAAGGGACCGCGAACTTTCGTTCCACCTCTGGCTGGGCGACAGCTAACTGTATACCCTGTTGCTGGAGAGGAGCGCACCTTGCCTATCCTCTGGTGGGTGTCCGCCTGTAGCTCGTGGACACTTCAGGTGATCGTCTGGAAAATTGGTGCCAATTCCTAACGCTCAGTAGTACGCCGAATTTTCAGTTTTCGCTCTCTACATTGAATAGGGACGGTTCCAATAGTGAGTTTTGTGAGTCATGTCCGGAATATTGCACCCAGATTCGTCATATCGCAACAGGCTTGAATTATGCCGTCTGTGTGACAGATTTACCCGTTACTTATCAAACCTCGCAGCCAGTGTTGAAAGGCCACCGGCCACATATTTGAGAGTGTATAGTCCATACGTCTGCCAGAGGTGTGCTCAGTATCGGTATGAAAGTGGGTGGAAGATTCGCTGCGGAATTCTGTGGAATTGGAGACATCGAGGAGGCGCCGTGGTCCGTGAGCAACTAATCGTGACTTGGGGAGTTGGAAACCGTACTTTGCTCACGAGTTGCTACAAGCTACGATTTTGGCAGCCATGCTTGACGACTTGTTTTCACTTCTGTCTCGTGCTTTTCCTTAATTTGTTCCTCTTAATTTAGCTCCGGTGTTCTCGAGGAACTTGATACCGGTTATTGAAAGGATCTTGTGCGAATTATTTCAAAGTTTAGAATGTATATGCTTACCATGGGATAATCCCGAGTGAGTAAAATTGGAGGGTCTGGTTTTGACGGTGCACATAGTGATTAAAACTGATGTTATTTTGTTCTTACGTGAGTACAAAGAGGACATTTCGCAGATGCTCCGGAAGTTTCGGTATTTTGATCAGAGGCTATTCCAAGACTGTTGTTCGGGAGACTGTCCAAGTGTTCGGGAGACATACGCTTACCAAGCGGGTCCATCCACGTGCTCTGGATCAGCTACATCGACAATGTTTGCTATAAGGTGTTGTTATGCGAGTGTTTGCTTGTTTGAAATTAATTGGCAGATAGCGAATTGTAATCCACTCCACTTCTTCCGACTCTGTCAATCCCGGTTAATGTGTGCATGACTGCAACTGGTGACCTCACCTCTGCTGGACATGGCCTGAGATGAGGCGCGGTCAAGAGCGAGCCCACCTCTGCTGGACATGGCCTGAGAAGAAGCGCGGTCAAGAGCGAGCCCACCTCTGCTGGGCATGGCCGCCATACCGACGTGTACGGAGATGAGGCGCGGTCATCATTGGGAAGCCGCTCATGTCATAATAGATGTATTGCAAGGTGAATTTCATGGAGAAAGTACTAGTCAAACTGCAATTCAATCGGATATTAATGTCAGCGACTGCATTCATCTTACAACCATATAAAAATAATGGCCACCCAGGAGGCCTTATCCTGCAAACCACATCCTGACTACCTGCGTGCCGAGTCCACCCACCACCAATCGGCGTGAGAGGTTGGACACGCCATGTGTCCTAGCAGATGAGCGCGCGCAAAGCACTTAAGGTTCCAGTTTTTTTTCAGGCCGATTTTATCAAAAGAATCCAGTCGGATCTACCGGCAGCGGTATGACATATATGGACATATATATGACATATATGGACTACCGAATAGATGAGCGCACGTGGCGTCGGTTTATGCGGTGGATCGAATGATGTGTCCGATCGCATGTTTAAGGACACGCACACGGACGCAGATACAAACATAAAGACACGCAGACAGACACACAGACGTACACACGCATATTTATATCCCATCTCTCTCTCCCTCTCCCTCTCTCTCGCTCTCGCTCTCGCTCTCGCTCTCGCTCTCGCTCTCGCTCTCGCTCTCGCTCTCGCTCTCGCTCTCGCTCTCGCTCTCGCTCTCGCTCTCGCTCTCGCTCTCGCTCTCGCTCTCGCTCTCGCCCTCGCTCTCGCTCTCGCTCTCGCTCTCGCTCTCGCTCTCGCTCTCGCTCTCGCTCTCGCTCTCGCTCTCGCTCTCGCTCTCGCTCTCGCTCTCGCTCTCGCTCTCGCTCTCGCTCTCGCTCTCGCTCTCGCTCTCGCTCTCGCTCTCGCTCTCGCTCTCGCTCTCGCTCTCGCTCTCGCTCTCGCTCTCGCTCTCGCTCTCGCTCTCGCTCTCGCTCTCGCTCTCGCTCTCGCTCTCGCTCTCGCTCTCTCTCTCTCTCTCTCTCTCTCTCTCTCTCTCTCTCTCTCTCTCTTCTCTCTCTTCTTCTCTCTCTCTCTCTCTCTCTTTCTCTCTCTCTCTCTCTCTCTCTCTCTCTCTCTCTCTCTCTCTCTCTCTCTCTCTCTCTCTCTCTCTCTCGAGACGTGACCATGGAGACACCCAGGGTAGTGGGTCATGTCGTTGGGCCGTCCGACACACACAGGTGTTCTCGGCGCCATGCCTCCAGCCATCGTTACCGCTCACGCCCCATGTTGGTATCGGCAGATCACATTAGCTCCCACATTTTGCCGTGGCCTAATTATGGCGGCGGCTATCGGATCGCGCCAGCTATCCCGGTATAACAAGCGCGCACCAGTTGTAAACCGAACACTCACGTGGGAGTAATCAGTCGCGGGTGATGAATTATTCAACATCCGGCGAAGATTGATCGCTGCAGTGCGAACACTGCCTGGTGATCAACCGTATCGCAATTGGTGGTGAAACGTGAGGCTGAGATAACGCGGTTAATTCGAACGTTGGGTCTGGCGATCGCCAATCCAGAGCAGTTATTGATGTCTGCCGCCCCCCCTGTTGTGTGGTTGCCACCCCGCCCGCCGCTCCGCACCTACACGAGACGGAACCGCCGGACTGAATAAGCAAGTTGCGTGTTGCGAGGCGAATTCAATGGCACGTTTTTGAAATTGCCAAGCGGTCATCCAGATCAGAGTAACGATAAACATCTTGCCAAAGGTGGGTCGTCAGCAGTTTCGGCAGGGCATGAATGGAGGATGTATCAGATACAGCCGCGGTGGTGGCGTTTTGGCACTTTGCCGAGCCCACTACATGGTCATTTGGAGCCGATCCATAAAAGATAAAGTTGTGGTCTGAAGTCCACAGCGTAGGTCGGCTTCGTGGAAATGTATTGACCCGTTTGACCTCACAGCGTGCATTGTTAATGGGCCAGTCTGGTTCGTGTAGGTCACACCTCGCGAGCTATTTAGTGGCTAATAAACGCCTGCGAATGACTCACTTGACGGTACGCGGAACTTCCGTCCATGCATTGGATTGTGGGACCTGACACAACTTCATGACTGAAAAATGTGAATGAGCATTAGATGATGCATGCAAGTGCCTGTGCCCTATTGTATTCTCAGAGTCAACAAGCAAAGTTGAATGCTCATGACAGTGGTTTTGCAAACATGAAATGTTTCTAATGTCCCAAGGTCCCAAAGTACAACAATGGGGTATCGAGCACGTGATTTTGTCACGGCGGCCGGCACCTTTTGTCTTGCTGTTCTCGTAGCACACTCCCTTTGGAAGCGCTGGGAAGTCACATTACCTTCCCGTGCACTGGGGGCTGTGTCAACTGCTATGCACGGGCGAGGGCTAATTTACCGTTTGCGCTGCTGTTTTCTTCCAGGCCAGTTCCGCCGTTCTGCCTGAACACAACCTGACCAGATCCCCTAGCAATGACCAATAATCATGTTGCTTCTCAGATTTCCGCCCAGTTTCTGGGCGAAATCGTAAGCGTATTCGCTCAGTGGTGAATTAGCTTCGATAGGGCAGCACTGCCCTATGGAAGCTGAATCTTTAGCATTCGGAACCAACATACAACGCATATTATGGAGAAACAACAGACCGCAGGATTTCCCGGGTGATGCCCTAAAGTCATGAAGAACAGCAGTTGTACTGGCGTAATATGTGACTCGTGCGATGCAAGTGACATGCTTATGTGATTTGTTTCAAGATATTGTATATAGCATGCCCGTATAATATAGCCCATGCATATGTCGGTGCCAAGTCACTATAAATTGAGCGGTAGCTTCCAACTTCCTTGATGAAATATATTGCTGTGGAAAACGATATTGTTGCGTTTAGGTGTATTTTTGCTGCATGTAAAGCACTATCATGTTAGCATTAGGAACTCGATCCATGTTCAAGTAAGATATTGCACTGTAGCAAGATCATCAGCAAGGCATGCAATCTGATCTTGTTCCTTGATGATCAACTTGAGGATCAAGTTCCTTGAAAATCAAGTTTCGCGATGATCAAGTTCCGCGAGGATCCTTGAGTCTATTCTATTGTGAATTTTGCATATCTTGGTGCGTGATATTTCTAACCGGTTCGTGATAACTTGAGCAATGTCTGATTACGTCTGAAGAATATTAATAATACCTTACTAATTTTTACTAAAAATAGGACACGAGTCACCACAGCTCGCTGTTTGCTCATGTACCGGTGGTTGTATGAGCCAAACAACATGCACTCCCGACCGATGGTGTACCTGAAGACTTGACATGTTGCTACACTCGACCTGGGACAGCATATCCACAGGCCCGACACGACTCGATATACACGGTCTATTTGAATCCCCAGGGTGATAATCACCAGCTACTCATTCACAAATGACGAAACTCGCATCACGTATCGAGACAGGCCATCGAATAGCTTGCGCCATCTCTTTCGGGAAGGCAGCGGCGAGTAGTTCGCGCCGGTGCTCAGCGTGGATTCCTGTTTGCTCGGCCGCACCTGAGGACGACATGTTGTCTCCACTTTTATTGCTCGTGTGATGGATGGCTTACACGCCTGCCCGAATACGAACTAGGCTTACAAGCCTGCCTGAATACGAACTGTCAGATGTCGGCTGATGACATGAACACGTACTTCCGAGCGGCCACCGCAGCCGATATAGTGTCGACGCAGCCGGAGGCGGCTGAACTCTACATCTGATTTCGGTCGTGAGGCCCTGGACGAGTCGCGACGTGAAGTGCGAAACACTGGTGCTCCGCCGATCGCCGAGATCTCGCGTCGAAGGGGACGAGTAGTCTAGTGGTAAGTTGCTCGTCTCACAATCGAAAGATTGTGGGTTCGATTCTCGCCTGTCGCTACTCTTCGCCCGCGACCAATCGGCGTGAGAGATTGGCGACGCTTCATGACTCAACGGTCGACGTGTCGTAAAACCAATAAGCAAGCAAGATCTCGCGTCGACGGTCTGCCGCCAGAAAAGACATCCGTCACGGGCGAACTTGACGCTCCACTTGGCGAAACGCTGGCATTTTGGTCGCAGGTGGATGAGATTCTACCACAGGGGGAATGGGCCAATGGGCATATTGATGCAGTCGTCTGAACCAGATGAAAACGGCACACCACTATAAATAAATGTGGCCACGAAGACGTCGTGTGGACTCGCCGAGTAAATGTCCGCTCGATTTTGCAATGGTGCCGAGTGACTTCTGGAGGAGTTGTTGAAGCCCATCTAAAGTGAACGAGCACAGTCCACTTTTTATCCGGCTCTGTAGACGAAGTCGGTTCCCCCCAGTGCATCATTTGACATCACATTTCGGAATTGCAACGTTGACAGCCTGGCATTAGCAGCATGGTCTGATGTTTACGCGAAATGTTCACTATCATACTATTCATCCTTTCCTTCTTTTGCCACGTTTTCCACTGACGGCCCAGCGTGGATGATCAGGCTGATAGTCTTTCCATGCTTCCTACGCTATGCTGAACACTTACCCCGTTTACATGAGCATAAAATAACGGAACGGTTCCGTCATTTTCATTTTCACGCAATAGTTGGCTCATGTAGCCAGGCACTTCGTGCTGCCAAACTAACGGAAGTTTTATCGTAAAATCACTTTTAGGAAGTTGGAAGTTTCAAAGTAACGCAATCTTCGAGGTCATTTTCATTACTAACATGAGGTTGTTTACAACTAAAAGCTAATTAATGACTACAACGCCAGTAAATATATTAGGTACTTACACTTAGACATGTTTTAGGATATTATATAATAAATATAACTCAAAATATATCACATTATATCCAACTTCCATACTTCTGAGCTGCACTATCGGTTCTGGCGCCGCTATCAAGTCGGCTAATGCCAGTCAGTATCAGGAGGGGAATGCGTGTTAGGACAGTTTAATCCAGGTATTGGCTGCATTTGGCCTAAGTACGAGCCATGCCCAAACAGTGGGATGATACCGAAATTGCAGTTATGCTGGGAGTGCTGCTGGATCTGCAGATGTACGCTGCCATTGCCGGAAAAGGCAACGAAACGCTCGGGGACGTATTTACCTACATATTGACAAGGGAAGAGAGGGGGTTCTGAACACAGACATCATGCAACAAATAGCTCTACTGCTGCTTCTGTATGGCTGGACCAGTGATCGTAGAATGCTTACTGAACATGAAAATGAAAAGCCTCCAATCACTTGTAATGAGGAAACTTAAAACAATTATTTTTTAGTGGTGTGCTGTATTCAGAACACAAATGTGGTTATGCAGGATTACTTCACTGTAGGTGTTGTGGTACAAGTTATTAGTAGCCACCAGAAAATTATGATGTAATGACAAAACATATTGGAGGTAGCCTCCTGGTGGTTTTCTCAAGCAGGCTGCTCTTGGAACCCTAAAAATGGCAGAAATGGATAAAATGGTGCAAATGCAGAGCTCCATACACAAAGAATTGTCAGACTTTGCAATTGGATCCTCATATTTTGGCACAGAAAGGTCCATCATTTATGAATACCAGTCTTTTTGTTATGTATGTGGTGAAAGTGGCATTCGAAAGTTTTAATTAAGGAAATGAAATATGTTTGGATACTCCTGCTACCTACCTAGGTCCTACAGACCTACCTACCAAGGTAAATACTACCAACCTACCTGAAAACTTCCAATGCATGTGAATGTTAGGGAATCATGAAAAATTAGCATTTGGATACATGGCCTGTTTGGATATTGGACCAACCTAAAGTAGGTAGGGGAAGCAGGGTATCCAAACACATTCTGTTTACAGAACACCTACATTTGGACATCTTCATCACTTTCAGCATGTAACTAACAAAAAATGGCATTATTTGTAAACAATGGACTTTTCTCTACAAAAATGTGAAGGTCTGATCATAGTTCTACAGATAATTTGTGCATGGAGCTAGCAAAGTCTGCGGGCACCATTTTCGGCTTCTGAGAGCAGTCAGCTGTAGAAGACCACAAGCAGCTGTAGAAGTGTTTACATTAAAGCTCTGCTTCTTGTCTTCAATTTGATGAGTTGTCCATGGATGAGATACCATCTTTAGATTGCTCAGAATAATTTATGAAATATAAATGTGTCAAGAAATGTTGGTCAGAGCTCTGCAATTTTGGACACGTCTGTTGGTTGTAGATTATAATGTGTCTGATACTAGCATAGAGGCATTTTTGTGTTGTCCAATGTTTAAAAATGAAGTATTACTCAAACAGTGCAACAAGTTGGGTATGAAATAAGTAGCACAAATTAGGGTAAATTTACACATTAAAGTTGAATTCTTGGAATTTCCTTTTCTGATACAATGTCAATACATGTAGATAACATGATGGGTTCATGTCATGTTCATGATGTGTTCGTTCATGATGGCAATGGGTAACATAACCTAAGTTAACCTAGCCTAATCTTTGATGTATGAAGAAAATCATGGTTGAACATCAAATTGTCAAACAGTTTTGTAATCCTCCAAATCTCGCCTCGCCTCAAGAACGCCTCAAAATCTCAACATTTTTAAACAATGCTTCTCCCGCTGCTTTTACCTGTATATATGCAAATATTACAGCCAGCAGGGCAGACGACAGCACAAATTCACCCTGAGTGTGATCCATTAATGTGGAACGAATTGTGTTACCAACCAGAGTACCTGATAAAATCGCACCCTTAGCCTGATAAAAAGAAACCGTAGCTGATATACCATAGGACCGTTTTTACTCAAGATCTGACTGCTTGGTAAAAAAGGCTGAAATCGACGCAACACAAGCTAGGGCAGTATGGCCATCAGCTCTGGCGCATTAGACTAGAAGAATTTGCCGCGCTGCGCCATCAATGTAAATTCCGTTTAAACTTCCGTTAGTTTGGCAGCATGAGAATTCCGCAAAATTAACGGAAAACTCACGTTTGCTCATGTAAACGCTTCCCAGCTGTTGGGATTTTAGCTGGAACGGAATTCCGTTTACTGTCAAACCTAATCGTAAGACTCATGTAAACGGGGTAACTGTGAACACCTAAATATTGTGCCTAATCCCGAGAATCTGCCGTGAGTTTTTTTATACAGATCAGACAGACGATAGATGTACAGCACTGGGGTGCTTTAGACTTTCACTTCCATGCTATTTTCGATGCGACATCGACATGCGAGTGATTCATCTTCCGTCTATAGACATTGCCCTCATGTTTCGCCATGGGATGTGCAGAAATCATTGCATCACTTGCTTGTTTTACACTGAATAAATTCGTCTGTGGTTTGGTGTTATCTTGTTGACAATAACAAATGAATTAAGTAAGGTGGACTACGCATGCTTGTCATGAGCCCCCACATGGCATCAGAAACAGATTGGAGTATTTCCCCATTAACCTAATGCGGGCATGTTGCGTACTCCTGAGGGTCACATAGGATGCGCCTGGGAGTATACTACGGTGCTGGTATATATTCCTGTTTTGCCAGCACTCATTGACAGTCTGCAGTGACATTATGTATAGCTATTGGGCAGGCACTCAGAAACAGTATTCGGTGGCTGTATATGCCCTTGTTCGGTCATCACTACCATATATTAATTTGAACGACCAATGCGAAACACATAAACCGGTAAGAGCCGACAGCATCTGGCTGGTTTGTCATAAACTGCGACAAGGCACGCCGCGATCGCGCCAAATTAACAACAACAGCCGGGTGCACTTCATAGCGCCCAATATGGCAGCAATCGCTGTGCTCGTTGAGCCGGCGGTGTCCATTTTGAAGCGTTCCACTAAGTTATGATACAGCTGTACTGGTCCGCATACAGATGCGTAAATTGGTTCGGCAATTTATACCGGCGGCCAGCCGGCCAGTCGGGCCTAATTGGCCGATTACACCCGTGCGCCGACCTTCGGCGGCGAGGAGGGGGTGGTCGCATGCCGCGCCCTGGCTTACGTCACGTGACGACAGCCTGACGTCATCCGCCCACCGTCTCGCGCCGCAGCACCGAAACGAAGCGCCGAGGGCGGCTCGGGTTGCGAATTCATAGATTTGTCGATGTCCCGGTGCGCCTTCAAGTACTTTTGGGAAATTCTGACCACGAAGTGACCACAGGCATGCGGGTGTTTAACTGATCTCCCCTGATAGGTCTAAGCCTCTTTGGTGACTCCTTGCATCGAAGTGATCTAGATCCATCGAACCTGTATAACGCATTCAGCTTCCACTCTATTCAAAGACAAATACTAGGAATTACATGAACTTGCGATGCACATTTCAACTGTAGTGTCATTCTGCCAACATAATGACAATTTTTAAGCATACTAATACCCATGACATAGAGTGCTACCGTTTTTCTACTTCGTTTCTGAAGCAACTTCTGATAGGATATTTTCCAGCTATTCAGCTCTGCCCTTTTTGTTACCATTTGTTTTCGCCTGGCTGAGCTAGTTCTGAACCCGACTGGCTCAGCCAGTATCTGCACCTAGCGGTTCTTCGGTACTAGTTGCGCGGAAAACCACCACCACAAGACGTTATTATTGCATCTGATGGCATTTGTTCTAGCAATTATTCACCTTCATGTTGTTATCGTGCTGCTGGGCGCTACATGGCCAATGAAGAGTCGACGCGTCCTGAAGCCCAATAACTAAATTATCATGGCGTGGCTCACAGTGGCGAACGCCTGAAGCGTTTTGTTCAACAATTCATTTTCAATCTGCGGCAGCTCATCCTAGAGCAGCTTGGGCAGATTTTGAAGCGTTCAATTCCAGCCATCTACCCCTGGATCTGGACACAATGCTGAGCTAAATGACAGCTATGCGCCTCGTTGTCTGGCGACCGGGCTGCAACCAATCCGTGATGGTATCCACTCTTTGGATCACGAGGGCTAAAGCTTTTGCCATCAATGCGGTTCTTCCCATCGTTCAGTTTTGGAGGCTGACACATCCATCCGCTTGTAGAGCCCGAGTCCTCACTATTGCGTTACCTGCCGTACAAAAACGTACAAACGGACTGTCGGTAATCGCCTTTTGAGTTTACCCGGCCTCAGTTCTCCCGGTGCGGCACGGAACCGGGCGAATTCCACGCGCTGTTCTGCGGCAATTTCAGCTGCACGTGTGCGCCCGGCTCCCCGGCCGTACACAGCGCGCTGATCACTGACGTGGGAACCGCGTTCGACGGTCGGCTTTATGCGGGCCGGCCGGCTCTTTGGACGGAGACGGACCGGCCGGGCGCGTGGGTAAATCGGCCGCCGCCGTCGGCGCGCCGCTTTGTCGCAAACTGGTCCGCGCCGGGAACGGCGGGCCGGTGCCGCGGACCTGCGTCGGCAGCCCGGGTCAACTGCACCGACCGCACCTGACCTCTCGCCGCGCCACAAAGGGCGCGTGGGAACGTCAGCGCAGGGGACGGCCGCGCGAGACCGGCGGGAGGAGGGGGCGCCGGATTCGCTCCAAAGATACGCTTCACCGATGTACCCACGCCCGGCGCGGATAAAGAATGCGGCTCTTTGCGGATAATCGAAAAATATTTAAGCCCAGTGAATGCATCGGCGCGGTATGCGGCGTTGCCATTCAGCGATCTCCGCAGTGCAGGTGTCCGCGGTGTGGCGCGCTTAGTTTCACGCACGCCTTCGGCATCGGTGAAACCGAATGTCTCCATCCCCTTCGTGGCCGAAATGGATGCCTGCACAATGAGCTTCCCGTAGCTTACGGCAAGCATCCTGTGTGGGCTCGTTGGCGAATACTGGTTGAGCGGAAGGCTGTGCTCCAATCCGAACGAATAATGTCAGTCGTCACTACGATTCACGTTGAGTCTCGACATCAAAGTCCATAAGCGTCCTGTGCTCCATCCATTTTCTGGAACTAAGTCAAATTGAGTGACAGTTCAGGCAGTCGCCTAACAGGGACCGAGGTCGCGAAGACGCCACCGCATTGCTGGCATCCACAGGCAGCGGAAGCAGTTTTGCATTTTTCTGGCTGGAAAATCGCGGAAGCACTCTATCTGATGAAATGTAGCCATTTATATCAAGCGGCATCAATTTTCTAATCCCTTTAGTGAGGATCTCCAAGTCAAAGTTCTGAGTTGTCCACGACGGTGAAGTTGTGTTTGTCGGGCAAGTTGCAGCACCTGCGTGCAGGTGGGTGCGCCGCAAGACTAGCTGAAGATTCCTTCGACAGAGTAGCACTGCAGTGTGGTAGTCCCATCGGCGGTCTAGCATAACTCACTGCGGCTCTCCTCATAAAGATCTACTAGTCGCAAGAGATTAGGCTGCTTTGGCGCGTTAATCGGTGGCTGACAATGCCAAAGTGCCGAATACCCGACGTAGATACCGATGACGAATACCGTCCGGATGGTGTCGAGTCCCGCGGTGTATGTGTGTATGTCCTAAATTACCATTTGTGATGTTAATATATGTACTTTCTATGTACGCAAAAATGTACATTACTTACATATTGAAAAGTGTGCATCACAAGTCATCAATTTTCGCATGTCGGTTCACCTGTTCGCGACAACCTAGGACCTGATGCGCTGTTTCAGTGGTATTAAACAAAGAGGAGGCCTCGCTCCGCGAACCAGCCAAATAATCAGCATATGTGAAACAAGCCATCGATTTGAGCCATGATGGGACATCATAGCTGATGAGACAGTGAAGCGAATTATGATGTCGGAAGTAGAGGTTGATTTATCAGACTATGCGAGTGCAACGCCAATTTGCCAATTTTATTTCAGCATCTTCAACTCTTGGGTTCCTTTGACAAAGTTGTCAACTTTGAATCTTCGTTAATTTAGAGCCTTGGAACTTCATTTCTTGGTACGTCGCAAACCTGAAGGTTTGGAATCCGACGCGCTGCCGAGAGTCCTGGGGATCCGGTTCCCCTCGACTGCCTTAATGACGAAACGTTTGTTTTTATCCGCAATTTCTTGGATTCTTGATCAAAATGTGCTCAACCATGGCATATGCGCGGGCTGGCCCCATTGCAAAATTTATGGTTGCAGCTGCTTACAATCTTGAATATTTTTGAACTTTTAGACAGCTGCGAACATTCAATGTTGAATCTTCTCAATTTTCAGCAACCCTCAACGTTTAGAATCTGGATTATTTTGTATCTTTAGACAAAATTACTGACTTAGAACACTGATTGTTTTCAATCTGTCATCAACCCTAACATTTTGAGTTTCGAATCATTTAAATTTCTCGACAAAGTTGGGAACTTTTAGTTTTGAATGTTTGGAATTCCGGAATTCCATAGATTCTAGGAGTCCAGATATTGGTCAAAATTTGGATTCGGACACTCGGACAGATGTTTGGCAAAGACCTAAGTGATTGATATATTGAGCATTAGGGTTAACTTTTATCGTTGTATGCATTTTGTATCAAACCTCTAGACTATGGATGTCAAGTGTCGGCAATTTTAATCCCTCTCCCCGGACGATCTTGGCCAGAAACATCAGTCAGTCGGTGCCAGATTAACTTGTCGGAATAGGATTACACATGTCGCAACTCATAGCAAACATCGGACCGGCCGGGGCGGATGAAGTTATGTCGTGAGACATCGATATGGGACTTATGTCGAAACGTTGGACACTCGCTGTCCCAAGATCACGTGTCCCGAATATCAATAGGCACACAACCGGCACCAGCCAATGATAACAGCCACCCAACCAAAACAACCAATGACACGCTTTCCACAAAGGGTCGAGTATTCCAAACACTTTTTATCAGTAAACTTAGAAGTAAAGAACATCATATCCGTGAGAACGTGCTGTTAATAAATAAGCAAAGAAGTAATGATTCAATAATAAAATATATTAATAGAGAAGAACACATTGCCTCATCAATGCTGTGGTATCCCCATAATGTCGTAGTTGAGCCTCTGCTTATATATAGATATCTATAAATTCATGCTAGCTGTGAGATACATATTCGTCAGGCAGTCTTATTTCTGTTCCTTGTAGTTCCTGAACCACATAGAAATTATTATATATATGCATATATAAATGCATGTATGTATGTATATAGATATGCATGTATGCATATACAGTCGTTTTGTGCACTATTGAAACTTAGCTGGCCCCTCCCAATACCTATTTTTTCTGAGCATTTTATGTTTGCAAATTTAGCGTAGCGGCGTAACGTCATATGGAGCTGCCCCTCCAAAACTGAACATCTCATTTAAGGTCATCAGACCTTTCCCAACTGAACATCGTGGCGCACGGCGTGATCCCACCAGTGCAAGCAGCGCACACCATTTGGCATGTCTTGAACAGCGCGCATGACTACGTGGGGTCCCTGGGTGTGGTGGTCGTGCCATGCGATGGCATGCCATGTGAAAACAGGCACGACATCGCTAAGACAACATCTCAAAGGCAGCGTGCGCGCGTCCTTTCACACAATGCTGTGTCGGCAAACGAGCTGTGAATCCCTATGACGGGGACGAGTAGTCTAGGGGTAAACTACCCGTCTCACAATCGAAAGGTTGTGGGTTCGAGGCTCACCTGCCGCTACTCTTCGCCCGCGACCAATTGGCGTGAGAGACTGGCGACGCTACATGACTCTACGGTCGATGTGTCGCAAAACCAATAACCAACCAACCCTGCCTGGTCGTGCCATGCGATGGCATGCCATGTGAAAACAGGCATGACATCGCTAAAACAGCATCTCAAAGGCAGCGTTCTTTCACACAATGCTGTGTCGGCAAACGAGCTGTGTGAATCCCTATGACCGTTCGGTATAGTGCGCGGCTGGCTGTCTACAGCTGACTCGTCCTCTCCGGCATCGCACGGCCGTCGGACATTACCTGGAAGCTAGACCGCGCCTCGCGCACCGCCCCCACGTGCAGCGGTGTCGTCACGTCCGAATCAGCTGTCCATTCCGGCGAAGGGGTCGCACGTAACTCAGAGTTAGTGCGCCGTCTTGGCACGCCCGCCGCGAGATGCGACTGTTCGCCGACGTCCTTCATAGGAATCGCGGACAATTCAACGACACCCACTCACGCCACGTGGCAAGAGTGAAGAATGGTGGCGCAACCATGTGTACCATGTGCTTCACGGTGTGTCATGTAGCGTCCGTTGAGATCGCCCGTATCTTGTGGATTTTCCATCACACCGCAATCGAAGCGCGTTTGTTCGGTGTATGTCGCCGCTGATGGGAAACACAGCACCTTGTCGGAATAGTGTGCCGACCTTGGTGACAATCGAAGCCGCAGATGTTGTGGACAACGATAGAGTCGCATTTGAACCGTAATGCTCTGTGCAATCGTTTAAATTGCTTCAGCGCTTTATCATACAATGTGTTGGTGCTTAGCCTGGCGAAATGTAGACCAACTCTTGAGACCTTGCTGTAAAGACAGCTCCTGCACAGGAGGCCCACATACATCTTTGCCACACCCACTATCGTTACGTGTTCAACCGAGTACTGAATACAGGCTTCATTTGCCATTGACCCCACTTCCTCTCAGCAAGTACTCATCCGTTAGTGCTCTCTTTTCACACTGCCCCTGCCGAAATTCTTGCACGTCTCAGGCTTTGCCTCAGGAGGCGAGGCGAGCAGACACGTCGGCCCGACGCGCTCCACCCGTGGCATTGGGCAAATTGACGTTGTAAGAAAACAATCAAACGGAAGAGCCCTACGCTTCATCTTCCTAGCCCAAGGTTTTGGTCATGAAGGCACACCCATGCGCCACTGAAGGCCATAAGACGCCTCTGCACCACCCCAATTATCGGCCGGCTGCGCCGACTTGGCCTCCGGCGCCCGCAGTCATGTTCCCGAGCCGGGGCCGGAGCTACGGCAAAATCATCTGAGGGATGCACTCGAGAAGTCATCGCTTGCAATTACTCCCTGCGCGGTGTACTTCCAGGAGCGCAATCGTTAAATGTAGCAGTGACCGGCGAGCTCGGGTCACGACGGGGCGGACCGGCTCCCGATTCGGACGGGCAGTTCATTCCCTGTCTGCTACCGGGCGTCGTAAAAAGGCATTCAATAGCCAGCCGTGTACGGACCGCAGGTGTGTCGTGAAGCTCCTCGCCGCCCTACCGGCTCTGACATCCATCGCCCTCCTGCATTGTCACGAGCTGATGTGTGCTGCGGTGTCGGGTAACCAGATTGAAATATCGTAATGGAGGCTGCCGTCGAGGGGCGATAGTGTTTTGGTGAGCGGGCGGGTCCTTGAATTGTGTGATGGTGTGTTTGAAGTGTTCGTACCGCATACCGTTATGGTCCTCTCAATAATTACTGGCAAAGTATGGTTCGTGACATCATATGTCCGCATGCATGAGTTAATGCAATAACCGAACTAAGTTGGCCTTTTCTAAGATAAACACTGAAGCTGCCATTTAAAAAACATAGAACATTAAGACATTAAAACATGTCATGTGTAACAGAAAATAGAACCATGAAACAAGCAAATTTAGCAAGCATTGCATCATTTAACGTTTGTTTTGTGTGCACAGGCTGAACGCTAGCGTACACACTAACACAACTGGTCTATGGCAAACTGAGATAACGGTGCATTTCTCTGGGATTACTTTCTTGCTCAGGAAAATGTCAAGTCATGATCTTGCACTCAAGATCTCGCAAACCAGTGTATCTGCTTCGGTTCGGTTTCATCTCGATTTCATCAAACGTCCGCGTGGCGTGTCGCCGCATGACCCCAGCACGACCTGGTGTGTGGCAGGTCGTCACACCTATCTGCGACCCGTTGTGGAATAAGTCGTCACACCTATCTGCGACCCGTTGTGGAATAAGTCGTCACACCTATCTGCGACCCGTTGTGGAATAAGTCGTCACACCTATCTGCGACCCGTTGTGGAATAAGTCGTCACACCTAGCTGCGACCTGTCGTGGAATAGGTCGTCACACGTATCTGCGACCTGTTGTGGAAGAAGTCACGCATATCTGCGACCTGTTGCGAGATAGGTCGTCACACCTATCTGCGACCTGTTGTGGAATAAGTTGTCATACCTATCTGCGACTTGTCGTGGAATAGGTCGTCACACCCATCTGCGACCTGTAGCGTGCCACGTCGTCATGCCTATCTGCACCTGTAGCGTGCCATGTCGTCATGCCTATCTGCGACCTGTAGCGTGCCATGCCGTCATGCCTATCTGCGACCTGCAGCGTGCCATGCCGTCATGCCTATCTGCGACCTGAAGCGTGCCACGTCGTCATGCCTATCTGCGACCTGTAGCGTGCCATGTCGTCATGCCTATCTGCGACCTGTTGCGTGCCATGTCGTCATGCCTATCTGCGACCTGTAGCGTGCCATGTCGTCATGCCTATCTGCGACCTGTAGCGTGCCATGTCGTCATGCCTATCTGCGACCTGTAGCGTGCCATGTCGTCATGCCTATCTGCGACCTGTAGCGTGCCATGTCGTCATGCCTATCTGCGACCTGTAGCGTGCCATGTCGTCATGCCTATCTGCGACCTGTAGCGTGCCATGTCGTCATGCCTATCTGCGACCTGTAGCGTGCCATGTCGTCATGCCTATCTGCGACCTGTTGCGTGCCATGTCGTCATGCCTATCTGCGACCTGTAGCGTGCCATGCCGTCATGCCTATCTGCGACCTGTAGCGTGCCATGCCGTCATGCCTATCTGCGACCTGTAGCGTGCCATGTCGTCATGCCTATCTGCGACCTGTAGCGTACCATGCCGTCATGCCTATCTGCGACCTGTAGCGTGCCATGTCGTCATGCCTATATGCGACCTGTAGCGTGCCATGCCGTCATGCCTATCTGCGACCTGTAGCGTGCCATGCCGTCATGCCTATCTGCGACCTGTTGCGTGCCATGTCGTCATGCCTATCTGCGACCTGTAGCGTGCCACGTCGTCATGCCTATCTGCGACCTGTTGCGTGCCATGTCGTCATGCCTATCTGCGGCCTGTTGTGGGGTAGGTCATTACGCCAATCTGCGACATGTTTTCTGACAGACTGTCACACCTGTTTGCGACCTGTTGCACCCGTCGGACGGCTGGGCGGCGGCTGGGCGGCGGCTGGGAGACGGCTGGGCGGTGGCTGGACGGCGGTTGGCTGGTCAGACGGAGGGTGTGGCAGTTGGCCGGCCGGGCGGAGGGTGTGGCAGTTGGCCGGCCGGGCGGAGGGTGTGACGGCCGCGGCAGCTGCCGTATGTTGACCACAGTCTGGCACGATTAGTTCACACCCCCACGACGGCTGCCGCGACAAGGGTGACAGTCGGCGCCAGAAATAGGCGCCCACCGGCTTCTCGCTCATTTTTACTGCCGACGCGACATGGTCACCGCCCACGCGCTGATGCCAACCCCCCCCCCGCCCCTTCCGCCGCCTTGTCCACGGGCCACAGGTGTCCGATATTAATGGGTGAGGAGGGCTGGCACGCACTCCAGCCACCCGATTTGTATTTCCCTACCGAAGCAGAGGCGTTCGAGTTCGCTGCAGCGGAAAGTTCCACCCACCGCTCCATCATCAAAGGCACGAGACACTGCTGCTGACGAGGCTGCCTCCAACGCGTTCCAAAAGTTGCCAGAGGTGTTCGCAAGTCCGGTATGTCTGCTGGGTATGGCACCACCGGTGGTGAGCTGTGTCTGCTGGGCATGACATCATCAGTGGTGAGCTGTGTCTGCTGGGCATGACAACACCGGTGGTGAGCTGTGTCTGCTGGGCATGGCACCACCAGTGGTGAGCTGTGTCTGCTGGGCACGACACTACCGATAGTGAGCTGTCTGCTGGGCTTGGCACCACCAGTGGTGAGATGTGTCTGCTGGGCATGGCACTGGTGCACCACCAGTGGTGAGCTGTGTCTGCTGGGCACGACACCACCGGTGGTGAGCTGTGTTGTGGGGGGGTTGTCTGCTGGGCATGACACACCAGTGGTGAGCTGTGTCTGCTGGGCTTGGCACCACCAGTGGTGAGATGTGTCTGCTGGGCATGACACCACCAGTGGTGAGCTGTGTCAGCTGGGCACGACACTACCGATAGTGAGCTGTCTGCTGGGCTTGGCACCACCAGTGGTGAGATGTGTCTGCTGGGCTTGGCACCACCAGTGGTGAGATGTGTCTGTTGGGCACGACACCACCAGTGGTGAGCTGTGTCTGTTGGGCACGACACCACCGACGGTGTGCTATGACATGGCACGCGCCTAACACCAGTACGAACTCCGGTAGCCTGCACGCACCACTTGCACAACCAGCTATCGTGGGCAAATCCTACCGAGAACTTCTTCACCTGCGTCAGAATCGCCCCGGCTGCGCACGGGTCTCCTTGAGATAACCGGAAATCGGCATGCGTCACCACACGCACGGCCGTCGAAGGCCGGCAGGCAGCACTGCCGGCCAGCGTCACCTCACGGCCAGCCGTGCCCTGTACCACACAGCACACCCTGCCCCGCCACCTGCTCACGTGAAGAGCACGTCACATCTCGTGCTGGGCAGGCGGCGGTGCGGGGGCGAGCACTCTGACGGAGCGCCCTGACAGTGCAAACTGGCGCGTGCGGCACTCGGCGCCTCCACCGGAACCGTGCACCGGCGTGGCGGTGTCGACGACAGGTGACGTACGACAGGTGACGTACCACAGGTGACGTACGACAGGTGACGTACGGCAGGTGACGTACAACAGGTGACGTACGACAGGTGACGTACAACAGGTGACGTACGACAGGTGACGTACAACAGGTGACGTACGACAGGTGACGTACAACAGGTGACGTACGACAGGTGACGTACGACAGGTGACGTACGACAGGTGACGTACGACAGGTGACGTACGACAGGTGACGTACAACAGGTGACGTACGACAGGTGACGTACGGCAGGTGACGTACCACAGGTGACGTACGACAGGTGACGTACCACAGGTGACGTACGACAGGTGACGTACGACAGGTGACGTACGACAGGTGACGTACACAGGTGACGTACGACAGGTGACGTACGACAGGTGACGTACGACAGGTGACGTACGACAGGTGACGTACGACAGGTGACGTACGACAGGTGACGTACGACAGGTGACGTACGACAGGTGACGTACAACAGGTGACGTACGACAGGTGACGTACAACAGGTGACGTACGACAGGTGACGTACGACAGGTGACGTACAACAGGTGACGTACGACAGGTGACGTACGACAGGTGACGTACGACAGGTGACGTACGACAGGTGACGTACGACGGTCCGGTGGGGTGGTGTCCGCCAGCGGCGGTGTCGACGGCTATATCAGCGCCGTCCCACGCATGCTGCGTGTGTTAAATCGGCTCCTGCTGGTGTTAAGTGGACTCTTTCCTGTGTTACGTGGTCTCCTGTGGGTGTTAAGTGGACTCCTGTGGGTGTTAAATGGACTCCTGTGGGTACTAAGCGGACTCCTGTGGGTGTTAAGTGGACTCCTGCGTGTGTTAGGTCAAATCCTGCAGGAGACGCTCCCGCCGTCGAGCCACACGTGTCGAGCGTTCGTGCTCTCCGCTGGTGGGAAAGTTCACCACCCCTGGCGGGATGGTTCACCACCCCTGGCGGGATAGTTCACTCCACTGTCGGGATAGTTCACTCCACTGTCGGGATAGTTCACTACCACTGACGGGATAGTTCACTACTACTGGCGGGATAGTTCACCACCACAGGCGGGATAGTTCACCACCACTGGCGGGATAGTTCACCATCCCTGGCGGGATAGTTCACCACCCCTGGCGGGATAGTTCACTCCACTGTCGGGATAGTTCACTCCACTGTCGGGATAGTTCACTACCACTGACGGGATAGTTCACTACTACTGGCGGGATAGTTCACCCACGTCGGGATAGTTCACTACCACTGACGGGATAGTTCACCATCCCTGGCGGATAGTTCACCACCCCTGGCGGATAGTTCACCCATGCGGGATAGTTCACTCCACTGTCGGGATAGTTCACTACCACTGACGGGATAGTTCACTACTACTGGCGGGATAGTTCACCACCACAGGCGGGATAGTTCACTACTACTGGCGGGATAGTTCACTGCATCGCTGGTGTCAGTCCTTCACCGGGTGGGATAGTTCACTACCCTGCCGGTGTCACTCCCTCGCCTGGCGTGCACGGCATTGTCAAGGCTGTGGGAGATTTTTCCTGAGCAGATGTTCCTTGTCCCTAGCCTGGCGTGGGAAGAGTGGAGAAGGCATGGCCGCGGACACGGGAATCTCACTGCCTGGTGAGTCTCGTCCCTAACGGACACGGGCATCTCACTGGCGTGTCTCGTCCCTAACGGACACGGGGATCTCACTGGCGTGTCTCGTCCCTAACGGACACGGGCATCTCCTGGCGTGTCTGTCCTACGTCCCTAACGGACACGGGCATCTCACTGGCGTGTCTCGTCCCTAACGGACACGGGGATCTCACTGCCTGTTGTCCTAACGGACACGGGTTGTTCGTCCTAACGGACACGGGATCACTGGCGTGTCTCGTCCCTAACGGACACGGGGATCTCACTGCCTGGTGAGTCTCGTCCCTAACGGACACGGGGATCTCACTGGCGTGTCTCGTCCCTAACGGACACGGGCATCTCACTGGCGTGTCTCGTCCCTAACGGACACGGGCATCTCACTGGCGTGTCTCGTCCCTAACGGACACGGGGATCTCACTGCCTGGTGAGTCTCGTCCCTAACGGACACGGGGATCTCACTGCCTGGTGAGTCTCGTCCCTAACGGACACGGGGATCTCACTGCCTGGCGTGTCTCGTCCCTAACGGACACGGGGATCTCACTGGCGTGTATCGTCCCTAACGGACACGGGGATCTCACTGGCGTGTCTCGTCCCTAACGGACACGGGGATCTCACTGCCTGGTGAGTCTCGTCCCTAACGGACACGGGGATCTCACTGGCGTGTCTCGTCCCTAACGGACACGGGGATCTCACTGCCTGGTGAGTCTCGTCCCAAACGGACACGGGGATCTCACTGCCTGGTATGTCTCGTCCCTAACGGACACGGGCATCTCACTGGCGTGTCTCGTCCCTAACGGACACGGGGATCTCACTGCCTGGTGTGTCTCGTCCCTAACGGACACGAGGATCTCACTGCCTGGTATGTCTCATCCCAAACGGACACGGATATATCACTGCCTGGTATGTCTCGTCCCAAACGCACACGGGGATCTCACTGCCTGGTATGTCTCGTCCCAAACGGACACGGGGATCTCACTGCCTGGTGAGTCTCATCCCAAACGGACACGGGATCTCACTGCCTGGCATATCTCGTCCCAAACTGACACGGGGATCTCACTGCCTAGTATGTCTCGTCCCAAACTGACACGGGCATCTCACTGCCTGGTATGTCTCGTCCCAAACGGACACGGGCATCTCACTGCCTGGTATGTTTCGTCCAAAACGGACACGGGGATCTCACTGCCTGGTATGTCTCGTCCCTAACGGACACGGGGATCTCACTGCCTGGTGTGTCTCGTCTCTAACGGTACGGAAGCGCCAGGAACACTTTTAACCTGTCCCATCTCGGGGGTCTTCAACCGCCCCTCTCAGGTTTTTCGCGGATAGTGAATGAACGGTGCGCGGCAGCGTGCAAACATTTGGGATACCTTTTCCCATATCAATTTGACATGCCTTTTCAAAAAAATTAAGTCAGGTCACCTAGGGTCAACGAGTTAGTCAAGGTCAAGTGAGGTCACCTCCAAAAAAGTTCAA
This sequence comes from Imbricaverruca yamaguchii, assembly GCA_034440575.1. Classification (NCBI taxonomy): domain Eukaryota; kingdom Metazoa; phylum Arthropoda; class Thecostraca; family Neoverrucidae; genus Imbricaverruca; species Imbricaverruca yamaguchii. Next base: position 1,113,265 of record JAOTOL010001537.1, read on the forward strand.
CCAGTCGTCGCGCTTTAACGGATACAGATATTTTAATGAAACTTTCAGCGTTTGCTTGTCTTTAAGGATGCAACAAAACGAATGAAAGGAATTTTTTTTTCTTCTGTTTTTGACTACATATAAATTTTGCATATATGCCTATTGCAGTTCAAATCGAAGATTCTGGCTAAAGGAAGCATTTTTATGGGGGAAAGTGGACTTCCAACAACGTTTCTCGGTCTGCTCTACCTATTAGAAAATGAAAATTGAAGAATACTTGGAAACTCAATTTTGAAATTAAAAAAATAAGAATTTTATTTTGAGGGGCCTAAAATTGTACTCCCTGGTCGATTTCGCTGTCCTTTTCTGATTCAAAATAGTTTTGTTTTTCAAATTTACCACAAAATGAACTCCCCAGAGCCAAAAGCGTAATGTAAGTCGTGAAAAGTTGTGAAAATCTAGCCCTAGTGACGTCACTTTTGGGGGGAAATATTTTCGGGTGGATCAGGACCCTACTCGTCGAGCGCTTTCCGGTGACACCACTTTCGTCTTCGTGCGACACTTAGTTTGGTTTTTAGAGTGGTGTTACTCCCCCGAGACGGGGTGTGAAGATCTGACCGGAGAGACGGCGCGGGTTAATAACGAAGGCACGTAAATTATGCGACTATACAAAGCTGGAAAAGGGCTTTCAACACTGGATTTTAGCTACTTTATATCCCTGCAATATCCACGCTAATCGAATACCATGCGAAAAATTGTGCCACGCACGCATGATATCCCCCGGCCCAGCGCACGCGTGATATCCTCCCCGGCCCAGCACACGCGTGATACCCCCTCCCCGGCCCAGCGCACGCGTGATGTCCTCCCCGGCCCAGCGCATGCGTTACACCCTCCCCGGCCCAGCGCACGCGTGATACCCCCTCCCCGGCCCAGCGCACGCGTGACATCCTCCCCGGCCCAGCGCACACGTGATACCCCCTCCCCGGCCTAGCGCACACGTGATGCCCTCCCCGGCCCAGCGCACGCGTTACACCCTCCCCGGCCCAGCGCACGCGTGATACCCCCTCCCCGGCCCAGCGCACGCGTGACATCCTCCCCGGCCCAGCGCACGCGTGATGTCCTCCCCGGCCCAGCGCACACGTGATGTCCTCCCCGGCCCAGCGCATGCGTTACATCCTCCCCGGTCCAGCGCACGCGTGATACCCCCTCCCCGGCCTAGCGCACGCGTGACATCCTCCCCGGCTCAGCGCACGCGTGATGATCCGTCTTCGTGCTGACGACCTGGCTATCAGGAAGCACTTTGTGCAGCGCGTCCTTGAGCTCCGATAATTTATACTTGACAGCTACCGAGATCAGTACGAAGCCGCTTCTGCCTCGGCCGACGTCGCTCGGCCCCCCATATGTGTCCGCCGCTCCGCTGCCAGCCTGGAGTGAGCCTTGCTTGGCGACCTTTCCCGCCTCACGGTGTAGTCTGAACGCGGCCAGGTCACATTTCCAGAGCCTCCAGAGCCGCTAGCGACACAGTGTCCGAGGCGAGGCGGTTCTCGCGGAAAAACGTGGTGTGCGAAGGGCAGGTGTGAAGTAATATCTGACGTTGCACCCTGAAACGCAGACCTTTATATGCTAAATTGCATTGGTTTGAACCTTTGTTAATGTTTAAAATAAATGAACGAACTATTATTTTGGTCATCAAAAATACTTTGCCAACTTCGGCGGAGAAAAATGCTAGCTGCTACAATGCCATGAAGGGTAATTCTAGTTACCATATGATAATCACGATGTGGGATGATATATGATGGTCACCTGTTCTTGGGCTGATCTCGCTGATGTGCATGGACTTCGGGTCACGCTGAATGGAGCAGGTCTGACTGATATGGATGAGCTATTTGCCAACTGAAGTAAAGCAGGTCTGATTGCGGTTGTTCTACTAGGAAGGTATTTCGTTACCAATCGGTAAACTGCATTTTCTGTAAGCACATGTGCCTAGTTATTGAAGGGATCGGACTTCTTTCTTTGTTTGTGTTTGTCGTTGTTGTATTGAACAGTAAATAGTGTATTGGGCAGTAAAATTACATCGGTCCGACTTCAGTGCTTGACTAATTTGTTTCATTTCTCTCGAATTGATTTCGTTGTTAAGCATAATGTCAACATTCCTATTGTTTCATCACATCCAAAACTGTCCAAAATATGGCAATCTAATGTCAGTTGCGAGGGCGAATTGCAGAAGATTTGTGGGGTGGACTCGTCTGGAAGAGCGCCTTCGGTTGAAAAGTTTGTTGCGCGTGTGGGTGGTATGATGGGGGTTCTTGAGGGCACCTCTTTCTCTCAGGGTGGCCTCCATTGGGCGGCGCGTGGGGAGGGGTACCGACAGAGCCAGAGGCTTCCCGGAGCGGCGCCTTCCCCCATCCGCCGTGAGCCACCTTTCCATCGGGATGCGCATTCCTCAGTGCCTCTCCACCCGTATCTACCCCTAGTCAGTTCTGCATAGGGATGGCTTTGAGCTACGGAAATTTCTAACTTTCTGTGGTCATTCTGGTTGGTTATTGGTTTTTACGACACATCGACCGTTGAGTCATGTAGCGTCGCCAACCTCTCACGCCGATTGGTCGCGGGCGAAGAGTAGCGACAGGTGAGATTCGAACCCACAACCTTTCGACTGTGAGACGAGCGACTTACCCCTAGGCTACTCGTCTCCTTCTGTGGTCATTCTGGTGGGCTTGAAGGGAAAACTGTATGTTGTTGCCAACTGGCGCCTGTCCTGTGTTTCTGTTCAGCTTCCATATCACGGTCTAGTTTACGATGCACAAGCAGTTTAAACTACACAAATATCCAACGGAGCAGGATCACATCTTCGGAAGATGCTCTCTGCGAAAAATATGATGCGGTGTACAAAGTAGGAATTGATTAATTTGTGTACACTGTTGCAATGCTTGAAAACACCGCAAGAAGTCAATACCAAAAAACATTGTGACATCAGTAGAATAGATGGTACCCTGTTAAAGCATAATTTATTGGCATCAAATGGCGTATTGATCCTTGCCTTGTTCGATGCTTATCTCATCACCTCGTCAAACTTGGCTTGTGCAATGTGCAATGCACAAAGTGCAAACTGATTTCTGTGTACAATGTGAGCTAAAGCAGTTGGAGTCATTTCGGACAATATTATGCCTATCAGTATGATCTCAGCTAGTTTTTAACATCTCATTGCACGTGCCACGTGATTATTTCACCTTTTTGAAAGCAATACATACCATAATGGATGAGAAAAAAATACCCGCGGGCTCACAGCTCTGCATAGCTTATAATGCGTTTCAGGCGATAGACTGATATGCCGGTCTATCAGTTTATCCACGCACTGGGGCACGTCATCACTTACACTTTTGCCTACCACTCAACTATGCCCTGCTTTATGCCGTACGTCACCACTTACACTTTTGCCTACCACTCAACTATGCCCTGCTTTATGCTGTCGTCTTAATCTTTATGCTGTACGTCATCACTTACACTTTTGCCTACCACTCAACTATGCCCTGCTTTATGCTGTACGTCACCACTTACACTACTGCGTGCCAGTCTAACTATGCCCTGCTTTATGCTGTACGTCACCACTTACACTACTGCGTGCCAGTCTAACTATGTCCCGCTTTATGCTGTACGTCACCACTTACACTACTGCGTGCCAGTCTAACTATGCCCTGCTTTATGCTGTACGTCACCACTTACACTACTGCGTGCCAGTCTAACTATGCCCTGCTTTATGCTGTACGTCACCACTTACACTACTGCGTGCCATTCTAACTATGTCCCGCGTTATGCTGTACGTCACCACTTACACTACTGCGTGCCAGTCTAACTATGTCCCGCTTTATGCTGTACGTCACCACTTACACTACTGCGTGCCAGTCTAACTATGCCCTGCTTTATGCTGTACGTCACCACTTACACTACTGCGTGCCAGTCTAACTATGCCCTGCTTTATGCTGTACGTCACCACTTACACTACTGCGTGCCAGTCTAACTATGCCCTGCTTTATGCTGTACGTCACCACTTACACTACTGCGTGCCGGTCTAACTATACCCTGCTGCAGGCTGTACGTCACCATTTACACCGCTGCGTGACGGTCTAACAACACCCTGCTGCAGGCTGTACGTCATCGTTTTCACTCACCAAGCACTCACCTCTTATCGCCCTGTCTTGGCGTCCGCGGCCGTGGCATGCATCATGCAGACAGGTGGGCGGCGCGGCACGCCGGTCCATCACTCTCCCGGAGGCATCATGTCATCTGAGCGAACACTCTGACCGTGCCCCTCCTCCACCATCCGTCTCCCCGCTCACCTAAAAATGGACTCGTCCACCATCCGTCTCCCCGGTCACCTACAAATCGACTCGTCCATCATCCTTCTCCCCGGTCACCTACAAATGGACTCGGCCGGGTGACATCAGCCGGGTCGCATCAGCAGAGCACAGGTCGCGACCTGTCCGCCGCGGGATGAACACCCCCTTTAGCCACACATCGGGGCCGGGCACGGTCGGCCGCGGACTGGTGTTGTGGGCCCGGGGATGGAGGCCGGGCGAGGGGGGGGGGACAGTGAGCGGTGGCGGGGAACCGACTTGGTCTGAGGTGACCCGGCCGAATGCCATCCCCCCCCCACTCTGGAGGAACGCCAGGCCTGTAGCTTAACACCGATGGGTAGGCCTCAGATGTTGGGAGAATGTGCCCAATTTTCCACACGTGAAATATAGGAAACCACGGTGAAGCCACAGTAGCAATTTTAACGAAATCGGTAATGTTTCAGGCAATTCACTTTTAATTGTTCTGAAGTTCCTTTAAAGCTGTTTTGCGAAGCTGACGACCGCCCAGTAGGGACATCGACGTTCTTTTTCAGCCTTGCCAACAGATGTGGCGTCGCCAGGTCAAACGAACATGGGTCTTTATATCAGTAGAAAGTGTTTAATCACCATGTCACTCTGGAACCGAATGACGTCCGACGTGATTCGCGCAGAAGTGTTATTAAGTTAATTACAAATTATGATTCATAGCTGTATTGCGAGCTATTAGTTACTGCACAAATATGTGTGCATAAAGATTGGTACAACTTGGACCTGTCTAAATACCTCAATTAGGTTATTACGAAATGTTGCTTGAAATGTCATGCATGCCAATCCTTCTAAGTGACCACATCATTTGACAGCATTGGCCGGCATGGGCAGCATGTATTTATGTACTAGTAAAAGCACGCAAAACATGATGCAGGAGGTCGTGGGTGAGCGCCGCAAGTTTTGCCAGTCCAGTTGGTCGTTATCTCTGCCTCGAGTTTGGAGAGGCGCTCTTCTTCCGCCAGTCTTGTCTCCAGGTGGACGGCGGCGCCGATCTTCTCCAGTCGTCGAAGTCCAGTGGCTGTGATTATTCATATCTGGCGTGTGGCTATCATCCATCCAGAGCCCAGCTTACTTCGCTCACTGTTCAGAGTGGATCCTGATCTCGGGAAATGGATGAAGTGGAAAGCTTTCGTCGTAATTCAAACATGTTGACTTTTGAAGGCGCGTTTGTATGGTGAAACGTTGTACTCATTTAGCGAACAGCTACTCGTTGTCTTTCAGTGGCTACTCGTGCACCTGGACTATTCTGGAGTGTCACAGAAACATGAGTTGGCGAGGAGAGACAGACTATTACGTGGCTAACCGACACTTATGTGATAACTGCGTAGTGCCTCTGAATGGAAAAGGTGGTGGTATGTGACAGAGCACGCTGGTCAACTTAATCTGTTGCAGAGCACACCGATCAAAGTGGTACGTAGCGGAGCTCACCGATCAAAGTGGTACGTAGCGGAACACACTGATCGAAGTGGTACGTAGCGGAGCTCACTGATCGAACACTGATCGAAGTTAGTGGCATGAAAATCCACGCGGCAGAGCACTTTCTCATCTGCGAATGTCGAAAATCAGCGCATCTCCTACTTTTGCTTGGACACGATCCCGAGAAAATTCCTCTTTTAAATGAACTTTAGCAAAAATTGCATTGATTCGACTGAGGTCAAAAGGGTTACCGTTATTTCTAGGGAAGATTCACGAAGGGAAGCATTAGAGTTGCCAAATGGAGCTAATTATGAGGTATCCGAGGTCAGCCAAATCAGATACGGGAGCAGGGTTTGATCGCCTGGTTGCGGCGACATTCGACGATCTTCGGCTGTGCTAACCCTCATTAAGTTTTCTTGTCAGCCATGATCAGGGTCACAGTGGCTGTTCACTTTCGTGTCGCGGTGTAGAGCGTAGCGGTTGCAATCCATCGGGCGCACGTGTTAGCGGGTGCTGTTACCCACTGCCTATCCACTTTCCCCCATTTTCCCGAAATCAATTTGCCCGTAACAGTGACGTCAACTCAGCAGGTGACACAGAGAAGACGCGCGCAGGCCACCTAGGAGAGCCTCATGACGTTCGTTTGATTTTGGGAGCCGGCTTCAGTAACGCCCTCTAATCCTGACTCCATAGTCCTTTGTGGATGATCTGCTCTCTCTCTCTGTTCCGTCGCGGCGGCCGTCGTTATCGCTGGTGTTGCCGCGATTTTTGCATGTGGGGACAAGTGGGTTTTAAGGGCGATTATCTATCCAACGCGATACTGTGCAATGCTAAGCTTCAGGAACTTGGGGGAGGGGTCGCCAATCCCCCACCGTGATGACGTCCGTGACTCTTATCGAGCTTAGTGCCATCTTGCGACGAATCATCCCTTCCCGAGGTCAAATACGGCGAAGCGGACGGCGTTTAGCGCAAACTTGAGCGGCGACCAATGTCTGCGCGTGGGCTCGTGCAGATGGTGGCTCTTCAGCCACGACCGATCATAACGGGCGGGTTTTGTTGCGTTTGTGCCGCTGGCTTTCCGTCCCCCCCCCCTCCCGCCCCTCCCGCACGGGGAGCTCTCGCAGCGGCGTACCGCTCAGCCGGCGAGGATGGCGGATCTACTCGAGCGGTATCGGACTGCCGCGAGACTGCGCGGCCCGGCCAATCCGCTTGAAACTGGGTTTAAGAAGAGCAAAGCTGGTGGTATCCATGCCATGTTTCCACCGTGCGGCTTCTACTTAAAATGCACGTTGTTTTGGTGTCGGCCAGTGGCGCAGCCAGGATCTTTTTTGCGGGGGAGGCGATGAACAAAACAAAAAATATCCTGAAAAGTATCGCTTTCAGCGCTCGAAGCGTGACGAAGAACTTTCGATTTGCGTAGAAAAAAATCAAAGCTGTTTTGTCTCATCCAGTGTATTTTTACTTGCTAAGAGAGGAGGCCCGGACCCTACCTTCTTGTATTTCGTTATGCTCTTGGATGTCATACCTTTGGTACAATGGAATGTCATAGAATAGCGCATTTTGTGGATTTTGTCTGAAAACGGTGGCAATGCAATGCAATGCAATATATTAAGCTTTAATCGGACTTTGGGGCCAGCCTGAGGTCACATTTTGCACAGTTATCCCATGCTTGGTGATCTCAGACTGAGCAGCGTAAAGACAGTTATTGAAAATAATTCCGATCAGTCACGCCAAGGTACTCATGTCCCCCTTCTGGCTTATCTTGCATGGTTTGCTTGGCGATATGTTGTATGTTCAAAAATTGTATTGAATAAATATCGCGACCTTATTTTGCCTTGCCCTAGTTCCGCTATATTAACCCTCGCCTGGTTTGGGGCACTCGTGAGGCTCTCCCAGTCCTTTTCTCCCTCACACATTTCCCGGAACCGTAATTTTCGTTTGCAAAAGCTTTTAATTTCTGCTTTCCCGCTCGAGGAAAGCGCAATAAGCACATTTTGAATAGGGTCGAAGTCAGATCTGATCGCACATTTCTTACAAGTCCAAGGTCACGCCCCGCCCCGTATTATGCCACGCCTGGCTCTTACGTTTCAAAGGTATCAGTCTGCCCGAGAGTGGTGTGCCACAAGTTGATGTTCCGAACTATCTATGTACTTGTTCGTATTCTTGCAGTTTTCGTCAGCAGTTTGAAATGTATTTTGACTAGCTCTTGGATTGGTTTTCATGTCATAGAGCGATCGGTGCAATAAGAACATCGGCTTGATGACATGAATCAAATTCGAGGAGTTTGGGGATGAACGCATATGTTTTTCTGTGGTTTCGGAACTTTGCCATTCACAAAACTGTTGCTAAATGCCTGGTAGCATACGAGTGGATGTCTCATATACATCAATCTGTGTCCAAATTGCTACCTTACGACTGTTTTCTTGCTAATTGTAGCCTCAGAAGGCCTGCTAGCCGGTGCTCCACCTGCCCAGGGTCAATTTTGACGCATTTATGATCTTACTTTTTAAAAACATGCGTTCCATGATATATTACGAGATGTGCAATTCGCACAGGCATGGGATCTTCATAGTTATGATGATTAATGATGGATTAAGGTGGAAGGGACCAGAAAAGAGCACTTGGATATCCATGATGTTGAATACATTTTGCTGTATGTCGTCCAAGTTGAACGACATAGTCCAAGTCCAAATAAAGACATACAAGATTAGTGCAACTATGAGCCACAAGGGCCCTTCTTGGCTGCACTCTGTGCACGCAACCAGTTGCCTACCAAATCTGTCAATCAGCCCTCCCGGTACTACTGAAAAGCAAGCCCTCTATTCTTATAATGATAGTCTATGCTGTTTTTAAAGGTGTTCAATGTGCTGCTACTGACAATGTTTTCTGGCAGCTGGTTCCAGTGTTCTACTACCCTGTTGGTGAAGAAAGTCTATCTTAACCTTGTTCTGCTGTGGTTAACTTTAATTTTGAATTGATGACTTCTAATTGCATCATTTCTGTTCAATTCAAACATTTCCCCAAGATATCCCCTCTCCAGACCATGGAGAAATTTAAAGACCTGGATGAGATCACCTCTCAGCCTTCTATATCGAAATGAAAACATATTCAATTTCTTCAATCTTTCCTCATATGCCAGGTTGCTTATACCATAAACCATTTTTGTAGCCCTCTTTTGTGCTCTCTCTAACAGCCAACAATCTTTTTCATAGCTAGGAGACCAAGCTTGGATGCAGTATTCCAAATGTGGCCTGACATATGCACAGTAAAGCTTCCTGATGACTTCCTCACTTCTGCATGATACATTCCTATTTATTGCCCCAAGCATTCTCAGTGCCTTCCTCCTGGCTTTCTTGGTCTGTTCTGATGCCCCCAATTTTGTGTTTAGAATAACACCTAAATCCTTCTCCTGTTGAGTCACTGATTGCTTGCTGAATGCTTTGTTACATTGAAGATAGGATCAATAGTAAGTGTAGTTTATGAGATATAAAATTATATATATATTATATATATATATATATATATATATATATATATATATATATATATATATATGGGACAGGGATGGCCGAGTGGTTAAGGTGTTGTGCTCTAGGTACAAAAGGTCCCGGCTTCGACACTGGCGCCGCTCGGGACATTTCCCAATCCCGCGGCCCACCGGCGAAACAGTGTGGGCGGCGCCATTAGCCCTGAATGTGCATAAAGTGCATCGTGAAACACCCAATAAACAAAAATAAAAATATATATATATATATATATATATATATATATATATATATATATTCCTGTCATTTCCTACCGGAGAATGGCCTAGTAAAGGTCATTGGGGTGGACTAACTAGGACCTTAATGACCTCAGCATCGCCGAAAATGAGACAAGTTGTGACATTACCTCTGGGCTACATTGGCTTGCCATTAGCATTTCCTCTGTATGTCTGATATGCATAGTTTTGATGGTGGCTTTCCAGCATGATTTCGACCCAACCTGACCAAATTTGCCACAATCCTGTTCGGACCCTTTTCACTATGATCATGGTAAATACATTTATTTATGTTAATTGTTGAACAGCAATGCCGCCAGAAGCCTAGCTCTACCTCTTTGTGACAATATTGGTAATATGAGTCAATGTCGTCCGTATGTTAACATAATATGACCACTGGTGACATCATTGTCAAGAAAAATCAAAGTGTTAGAGGAAGCGGGGAGGAGCCAATCGCTCCGCCACCATGCGAGGGAGAAGTAGGCAAAACTGGAGCAGATGTGTTTCACATGGAGTAGCGTAAAGACAGCTGTTGAAAATCATTCCGCTCAGTCATGCCTTGACTGCCTATATGCACACCTCAAATTAACTCTCAAAACCCCTGTTCTCTGGCGACGTTCCAGCCAGTCCCCGTACGTAGCGGCGAGCTGATCCGACCGCTCAGCTCAGATGTAGGTAATCACCGCCATCCACGTCACACCTCCACCGGCGGCTGAACTGTCCGTGCCGCGCCGACAGCGGCGACCGCCGACAGCGCCCTCTGTTGCGCGTGAGGCATCACGACGGCCCCGCCAGCCTGGCCAGACGCAGTTCATAAATCGCCGCCGTACCACGTCCACGGCCAGGTGGTGATGCTGCCCACCCGACGGTCGCCATCGCCGGCCATCCTTCACTGTGTATCGGCCATCAGCAGGAGCACAACGAATCATCCAGCTGCGCTAGATGGTGTCATACGTGTGCAAACATACATGCATGACACGGATGGCACTTATACACTAATAAATGCATACATGCACATATAAATGTACATTTATATAATATACACACACAGATACACACACACATATATATATATATATACATATATATATATATATATATATATATATATATATATATATATATATATATATATATATATATATATATATGATATATATGTATATATGTATGTATATATATGTATGTATGTACAAAAATATATATATGTATATATGTATGCGTGTATGTCCGTATGTGCATATGTGTGCATGTATGCACGTACATGTGTGTGTGCATGTGTGTATGTATACACGTATATCCCCTGCGCCGGCAAGAGAGGGTTCGAGTCGCCCCACGCTGTCGCACTTAGTCCTCGTCAGGGAGGGTTGGTTGGTAACTAGCCCGGTGGAGCTATGAACGAGCTATTGAGGGGGGCGTGTCGGTGCGTGGGCAGCACGTTAAGCTCTCGGTAAAACATGTCCCGCTGAAATTGAATGTACGGATCAGATGGTGGGGCCAGGGTTCACGCAACAAGCTCTGCTCGCTATGCCATCCCAGTAGCAATTCGAAGCAAATTTATATGAAATGCAGAAAGGAAAATAGTACGTACCTTCCTGCTGTGCCATGGGCTAGAGGTCAGTGACCTGTTACATCATCTTCAATTTGTAGCGTCGTGAGGCCGCCAAAGACCACTTCAGGTATGCTAAACGGTGGTGCGCGAGCGAGAGCCATTACTCCGTCCGAGAAAAAAAGCACACAATTGATGCGGTTGCAATAAACCCTTACCGCGCGTGGGATAGTGCAAAACTGAGCTGGCAGCCTGGTACTGCAGCTGTGACAAACCCGCGCGGACGAGGGGCTAACAATGAGCATGGTAGCCGGGCACGGTAACGGTAGATAAGCCTCCAGTTTTAGCTCTGCGTGGGCGAGGGCCCAGACTGAGCCGGATACAGTACCGGTAACAATGACAGCACTGGAGTTCATGCAGACACCGTGCGCGATTGCAAACAAGCACAGCTCAAGAGAAGCCATTGACGTGCATCTCGTATGAAGAAAAGAAAGTGTGGTAAGGTAAGGAAATTGCCAGTGTTGACGACAAAGAGGGTGTAACACCAGCACAATTCGCCTCTCAACAAGACCACAGAAATGAGTGGGCACCAGCTGGGCTCACAGCAGCTACGCCTCGTCCCACACGATCCACGGTTGCATCGTGACCAGCTGAGAAGCCTGCTGAGATGGTGGCTGAGCTGCTGAGATGCCTGCTGAGGTGGTGCCTGAGCTGCTGAGATGCCTGCTGAGATGGTGTCTGACCTGCTTATGTGTCTGATGAGGTGGTGGCTGAGCTGCTGAGATGCCTGCTGAGGTGGTGTCTGGGCTCTTAAAATTGAGATGCCTGCTGCAGTGCCTGCTGAGGTGGTGGCTGACCTTCTGAGGTGGTGGCTGAACTGCTGAGATGCCTGCCGAGGTGGTGTCTGAGCTGCTGAAGTGCCTGCTGAGGTGGTGGCTGAGCTTCTGAAGTGGTGGCTGAGGTGGTGGCTGAGCTTCTGAGGTGGTGGCTGAGATGGTGGCTGAGCTTCTGAGGTGGTGGCTGAGGTGGTGGCTGAGCTTCTGAGATGTCTGATGAGGTGGTGCCTGACCTGCTTATGTGCCTGATGAGGTGGTGGCTGAGCTGCTGAGAAGCCCGCTGAGGTGGTGTCTAAGCTGTTGAAGTGCCTGCTGAGGTGGTGGCTGAGCTTCTGAGGTGGTGGCTGAGACGGTGGCTGAGCTGCTGAGATGCCTGGTGAGGTGGTACCTGACCTGCTGAGATGCCTGCTGAGGTGGTGGCTGAGCTGCTGAGATGCCTGCTGAGGTGGTGTCTAAGCTGTTGAAGTGCCTGCTGAGGTGGTGGCTGAGCTTCTGAGGTGGTGGCTGAGGTGGTGCATGACCTGCTGAGATGCCTGATGAGGTGGTGCCTGACCTGCTGAGATGCCTGCTGAGATGTTGGCTGAGCTGCTGAGATGTCTGATGAGGTGGTGGCTGAGCTGGACCGGCAGCAGTCTCTCCGCTGTAGCCAGCTACACGTGCCGCACGGACGTCATGGCCTTCGGCAGCATCGAGCGTGCCACCACGCCTCTTAACTAATCTGACGACCCGCCCCTCATGAGATTTGGCCAATACAGCAGCTGTGTGATTTAATGGAGCTGGTGCGCCTGCGGGGGTGTTGGCCAATAATTGCTAAGCTTTGGATGAGCACAGTATTATCTTGCATCGGCAGAATATGATTATTTGTTGTCCTGATTTGCAGACGTTGCATTGAGGTAGCGCCTTGAAGATGTTTACCCTCCCAGCTCAGAGGAGCATAGTTAGCAAGTTGTTCTGATCCTATCGGTTGTCTGGTTACGAAAGGGTTCGCCGCTTTGTCGCCGTTGCTCGTTTAGAGTGGTTGATGAGACAGCCACTCGGGTCACAAGGTACTCAACATTACCATGACCATTGTCCGCAGCTGTGTGGAGGCACCGAGAACTGTAGGTGGATAGCGCATGCAAGCATACGTACGTGTAGACGCCGAGTACTGTTGTTGATCATCGGATGGCATTCAAACATCCGCGCAGCGAACTCGTGTGATCCAGGGCGAATTCGTGTGATCCAGGGCGAAGTCATGTGATCCAGGGCGAAGTCACGTGCTCCAGGGCGAGGTCGTATTATCCAGGGCGAAGTCGCGTGATACAGGGCGAAGTCGTGCGATCCAGGGCGAAGTCGTGTGATCCAGCGCGAAGTCGTGTGATCCAGGGCGAAGTCGTGTGATCCAGGGCGAAGTCGTGTGATCCAGGGCGAAGGCGTGCGATCCAGGGCGATCAAAAGCAGCTGATATGCAGGGTTTCGGGTTCCAGCGAAGCTCGGCATCGGGCACAGGCGGTGAGTCGTGTTGGAGCTATTGAATGAGGCTCAGGAGCAATCCATTCGGAACCAGGAAGTGCTCCAATGTGACCGGGGAATCTAGTGCAGGTGACGCGTCGTGAGCTTGGGGTGATCAGTACAGCTAGTGAACCCTGAGAGAAGTCCCCATATTCAGCACATCAGCATCGAGACATATCTCTGCCTCTGTACTAAAATGACACAGCATATGTCTTCAACCCTCACCGTCTTCTCTCCACTCAAGCTCCAGCTCAGTAAATAGGATTGTAGGCAATGTTCAATGTAGCAGAAGTTATGATCTAGATATCAAGTTTAGTTTGAATAAACTGGCAGGAAGTCTCTTCCGAGAGCTTTGCTGCCCGCAGCATGCAAGTGACGTGCACAACGCTGTCCATGAAGACTGAAGTCTTATTTATATGATCAATATTTGGTGATCAACACATGTAATAAATAGGTGAATAGATAAATAAATTGAGGTATACATGATATTAGACATTCTGCTGTGTCTTGTCTCAGTTGAATAATGCGTTGTTTCATTTATATTAATATTAATAAATACATCTATATTAATAAATAGATAACTTGCACACTCCCGCGAAAAAGAATGGAATCCGCAACATTTGCATTTCGAAAGCATATCACTCAACGCCATCCTGTATCGATTTAACCACATTGCCTCAAGCTAGCTTTTACGCAAAGCGTTGCTAGTTTGGACAGTCAAACCGTGAAGCTATCCTGCCGGTCTGATTTGGCGGATTGGATGCCGTACTTGAAAACATATTTTAAAAACCGCTTATAGGTTTACCTATGCAATAAGACTATATCAACTTTCTGCTTACAATGGTACGATACCATACCTATGCAATGCTTGTAAAGCATATGTTGACCAATTGTCAGCTTTGGTGTCTGTGTCCCTGTCCATAAGACCCATCCTGATTCAATGAATTAATGCTCAAACCGACTTTGGCCAGGAATTTTACCCGTCGGCTCAAACCTGAATGGACCCAGCCCAGCGGTGCATTTCTCAACAGTTCAAATGGACGCTGATGAAAAGGACATGGGCGTGCAATGAACTGCAATGACATGAGCTTTTGCGCAGCCGACTGAGCACTGTGCAGATGTACATGGTGCGAAATATGCTTGCAATTTTGTTGAATTTACAAGACGTCAATTGGTTGCTTCAATCGAATACCGTGGTGCATATGTCAGATTCGGTAAAAATGTGTAGTGCTTCGACATGTTGATTTGTTGACATGTTGACATGTTGACATGCTGACGTGTTGATATGTTGACATGTTGACATGCTGACGTGTTGACATGTTGTCCATGCCACATGTTACAGGGTATGACGCCCGTCATACACGATCGATGTGTCAAGTAGCAAAAGCCGAGACAAGATTTGCAATGGAGACGGATGCTCGAGGGAGGGCGCCAACCTGGGTGGCGACATTCGCCTCGACATTTCCATTCCGGGGCGGCGCGTTGCGTGACAACGCGTGGAGTTTGCAGTCGTCTGGAAAGGTCGCGACCTATCAGGTAAGGTCAGCGCAATAAGTGCCGGTGGCGTGTTGCGATGTCGCGCCGTCCCAGCAGTTCACCGTCACAATCCGACACGGACTCTGTCACGCGAAGTGGTGCCACCTGTGAAACATCGGGGCACGCCTGTAAAAGGCGGCGGTCAGCGGCCGGCGTCGGCACTGGGCGAGTCTGTTTGTTTGTTTGTTTGTTTGTTTGTTTGTTTATTGGTTGGTTCACGACACACTTTATGCACATTCACGGCTAATGGCGCCGCCCACACTGTTTCGCCGGTGGGCCGCGGGATTGGGAAATGTCCTGAGTGGCGCTAGAGTCGAACCCGGGACCTTTGGTAACTGGGCGAGTCTCAAACGCGACCTGCAGTACTACCTGTTGCTGATGATGGACGGCGCAGCACTGAGGCTCGGTTTGTGTGACGCTGCTGTGGTTTTCGGCATGAGTGTCTATGCCGTTAGTTTTACCTTAATTGCACTAAATTGTCCGTAATAATTATGCAACTGCACCGACGACGCAATACCGGATACAGTTTCGCCTCGAAGGGGGAAGGGGTGTTGAATATTTAATGTTAAGGTGCTATTATCATACCTTATAATTACCTACATGATAATTGCCACGGCTCACAAATGGCGTAAGTGAACAACAGCAGTTACTGTTAGTTGCTATTCGTGTTCCCTCCAACTTCTCGTAACCTGTTTTTCAACATTGCAAACAAATACAGCATAAGTGTTCTGTGTTGATAGTCTAATTCGAAGGGGCAACACTTGCTAAGTGCATTAATATCGACTGCTACAGTGGAATAACGTCTCTATAGACTGTCTACCAGCAGCTGTGGCCATTGTACACAATCGACGCTATCGCACAGTGAGATTGTGAGCATGCAGTCTTTGTCACACGAACACCAACGCTGGTGAATGTTCGCTGTGCAAGTTTTAGTCCAGGTATGGTTACTAAAACTGATATTGGCCCGACGATATGGAATGGTGTAAAAGTCCTCATAAACCAAGTTTCGTTTCAAATTTGCTTCAATCGTGACTTTACTGGCGCTTTTTGTGTCCTAGATAATCCCAACCGATGTTGCTTTGAACACGAGTCGTGTTCAGCCTTTGCTAAGTTGCAGTAAAACGATGAAATGCACTGCGTTCGTGGTGAAATTGTACCTAAGCCTTGGAAGGGCTAATTTCAACACTATACATGGAAATTAAGCCGGCGTATACGAAACACAAATGTAATGTGCGTTTTTACGAACAGAAATACTATCATAATTCGTATTTGTTTCCGAGTCATTTGTCTTTGCAAACGCATGACTACCACAGACAGGAGAGCGGGATAAACTCGGACATTTCTATCAGAAGTATGAAATTTGAAATATGAATCTTTCATGGCAAAGATAAGTGATATCCTCTAACATATACATACACACACACATATATATATATATATATATATATATATATATATATATATATATATATATATATGTATATATATATGTATATATATATATATATATAGTTACCTATATAGTTTTCTGTAGTCATCAATCCGATAGAAGAAGCGTGCACTGCCTTGGTATACTCCCTTTTGCAAAACCAATCTTGTAACTGAAGCTCAAAAGAGAACTCAAGAAGCACCGACTGAAGGAGATCCAAACGCGACGACGTCTCCCCCTTGGTGACTATTACGTCTGCTCCATGGAGCAGGTGCAGTTGTGAACTCGGTGACGCGACTGCAGTTCCCGTTCCCGCATTCACAATTGGAGGCGAACAATGAGGCGAGTGATGGGCGAGCATTACTGCAGAACCGGAGACACCACTTGGTAGGCCACGTGCAACGAACCGACAAATGACCTGGCACTTGCTTAGCGATCCGCGGGCTGCATTGGAAGTAGGACACCTGGGAGCGACCTCAGCAAAGGCGATGCCGTGGTTAGTTCCACTCGAGGGGATGGGACCAGGTGGAAGTCGACGAAATGGGTGACGAACATTGGCAATGTTTGACGACTAGCTTGCGATGAAAAGGTAGATGTTTTGGAGAACAAGCTGGCGATGTCACGTGACCACCTGCGTCACTAAAGGATCCCAGGGATGGAAAACCGCCTAGGGGACGATCACCCTAGTGGTGAGGCGAAGTGAGGTGTGTAGTATTTTCAAAGGTGATGGTGCTTTTAAATTGATTGACACCAACAACATCATGGCTTAACGCTGTTCAACGCAAGAGAATACACCATTTTTCATCTTCCGGGGTACAGAAAATCCCTGGGCTAATCCGGGTTCCATTCATCGTTGGTTCTTTTTGCACTGCGATTCCGTATCGCCTTGGGGGCAACTTGTGGTAATTGTACCCATCACGAACTCTGACTTCTCTTCAAACTCCCTTGCTGATTTAAGTATCTTTCCAGGGAAAGAAAAGTTAAAATAGCGGTAGGGGCAGAGATCATATTGGTCCCATTGTGTTGGGTTTTTAAAATGTAAGTACCATCCTGAAAGCTCCGGATGCATCTAAATCACACTTTCTCACGAAGCACATCGACATTTGTGATTTTTAAATCTGACAAATGACATTAATATGTAGCTTTTTACTTCGCATGATAGCTTCATACGTGGCAGATGGAAGGAGAAACTCGAGTCGTATATTACACCCCATAATGATAACATAAAGAAACTAGATGAAAAAAAAACGAATGAACTGCGGGTCGTTTGAAGCATACCAAGCGAAATGAAATCGAAGTGAAAGTGACACCACCGTCATCAGATTACACTCGACTACAATATAGCATATGAGCTATGTCGTAAATGTTTATCGTGCCATCTTTTAATTGAAATATATAATCACTGTACGAAAATTAACCTTGCACGCACGAAATGGTCTGCCCAGAGAAAAAATTACCAGTTCAGATTTGGTCAATCAGAGGATAACCATTGTGTAGCCTAGAGTGGCGAATTGGAGACAGCGCCATATTAATGACGCTATGTCAACTCACCAAGCATTAACTCGGCAATTGTTGTGCGTCATGCTCGAATGTTTGTTGTTTGGCGAGGGAGGCTTCAAATTTGAAGCCACACTGCTACGCTTAATTATCAAGCCAAAAAGTATCTGGAAGATACATCACCATGCATCAGATATTCGCCATTCCACCGTTTCGTCCACAAATACTGGGTTGGTGTTAAGCACATCTAAATAGATGGTCCTGTAGAAATGCATTTCTATACGCGCCGGGCGCCGGCAACCTCCGCGGATTTAAAATATCTCCCTCTGTACCGACAAGAGACAGCAAGCAATAGGTATAAACAAGTCATGCACCCAGATAGCATCTGCCTATCAGAGCTGCTTTGCATCCACCCTTCGCGGACGCGGTGAAGTTATGAGTGCCGACTCCCCGATCTGTCTTGCTCAATAGTTGTCTGCGGGATGCTGAGAGTTCCTGAAGCTGTTTACGTGCTGCGAGCCGTGAAATACGGTGCAGCGGGCGCAATATTGATGTCGGCGTTGCACTGTTGCAGACTGCAACACCCAAAATGTGACTCCATTATTTGAACTGGTTCGAGCATTAGCACGCCCTTGCCACTGTCGTCGTGGCAGACACATGTCCCTCTTCATCCTCCCACTGACAGAAACTATAGCAATATGGTGTCGCGTTTTCGATACAGCGTAGCGCGCCAACTGCGCAACCACTGTAGGGCCTTGTGCTGCAGTCTCCACCACCGTATACAGTCGGAGGCTGTAGGGCCTTGTGCTGCAGGCTCCACCACCGTATACGGTCGGAGCCTATAGGGCTCCGTGGTGCAGGCTCTGGTTCTGGCAATGTGCCGTCGTCGGCAGGGAACTTTAAAACATACCTCAATATAATACTGGCATTGTAAGTCCATAGCGCATGTGTAAAAGTACAACATTGTGATCACTTACAACGCATACAAATACTCTCCACACCAACGTCAAATAAATTGAAACCTCCACAAACCTCAGGTCACCATCTTCTATCGTAGCAGAACAATCAAAACCCTCATTCTTACAAACAGTGATGCAAAGACTACCACCTCTTTGAAATATCCCAATGAGATCTAAAGATGCGGATGTCCTTACGTAGAATGCAGAATTCGCAACAATTCGGAGCACCTTGTTGTCACTACCACACACTCGCTCGGCACCTAGCTATGCACCTGAGAGATGGTGCCCACAAACAACATGCGTTCCAAGAACACAATCAATTGACAGCAAGACAAGACCTCACCAACAGCACTTTCATCATCGGCAGAAGTCAAGACCGAAGAAAACTGCACACCATTTAATCCCTGCTCCTGAAGGACCACTCTCCAACAATAGGCCATCGAAACCTGTCTGCACCCTCCAGTTGTTTGGAAATGCAAATCCTCTCCGACATGGCACCAACATAATATGAGTCATGCAAAAAGGGAATTGTCTCCGTGTCATGCAACATGTAAATCTATAGTTTGGTGAATTTTGTGAATATGTCGATTGTAGCTTCTCGCCATTTACTCTTCTCAGAATGGATTAAAGAACCCGAAAACATGGGTTCAAATTAATATAAAATGTACTTGGTTTCAACTAATCTGAATGCCCTTACTGAGTGAACTGATGTACAATTTACCCAACGAAGTAACGAAAGCAGTAGGATCAGCATGGTAATCGCAAAATAAGCTGATTACACGGGACTATGCGGTGGCCTTTAACCAGTTCTGGAATATTGAAAAGCTGCTCCAAAGGCATCTCGGCAAAACCTCTTGGCGACTCAGAATCACAAGTTGAAACTTCATAAGTTCCCTCAAAAGCGAGTAACACCCTGCGGCGTTAACGGACAGGACAGCACGAGCTTCTGACGTCACTCGTGATAAATTCCACCTGAGACTGACAGCGGGACTGGCCACGCAGGGGTGGCCGGCAAGGACGTTGCTCCCGGTGAGCAACTCCCGGTCACGACTACGGGAAATCCGGGCTGGCAGGATCAGCCAGCCCGCAGGCGCCCCACCAGGAGCAAACATGGCGGCACAGATATTCTGTACTGATCTGCCATGTTGTGTGGGAATAATGCCGGCCGCTGTTTGGCAACGGGTTATATAATAGGAGCGGAACGACAGGATAACCATCCAGCTGTTCTAGGATAGGATGTGTGTAACTGCACTGAGTGGAGAACAGTCGAGGGTATTTGCTGGGAAGCCTATTGACGTTGAGGGCCTGCTCCATATATGGGGTTTTGCGATCACAATGAACAAAATGATCCTGCTTTCAGAGAGCTCCTTTTATTTTCACAAACTTCATCGTTTTGAAGATCTCGAAGGGAGATGGAATCATGTTCTACTTCAGTGCGACCCTGATGGGCTGAAGGAGTCCCACGAAACATACTTTCATTGTTATGAGGTTTCCTAAGGTCAGCAATCGATGATCAAGTACATCATATGCACTTATAGCGTTGCCTTGTCCATCCTCCACCGAACTGCGTAGACACTTCTGAACGAGAGGATTATCAAGCTAAGCCACGTGTAAGTCGATCCTTTTCATGAGAGAGTGACAATAGATAAGGGCCCAGTTTCATCAATCTGCATCAAATCGTAGTTTTCAAATAAAAAGCACGCCTACAAATCACGTTTCACGTTTTTTCCAGTTCCACTAACAAAGTACGTTTCGAAAGTTTGATTTGCTCATACGCTCATTTACTCAGCTTGTTGGGAACTCCTTCGTCTCTGTTTTGGTGTACTGCACATGCATCTCTTGTTCGAATGCTATTGCTTAATGGTATGTCAATGTGTGCAGAATAAAACTGCGCGATGATGGTGGCGAGTTACCGTTGTGCTGAGCGTCAGTATGTTCAGTACGGTCGGGCCCACTACGCCACTGACTGTGAGGCCACTTGGTGTGTACACCACTGACTGTGAGGACGTGGCCACTTGATGTGCACGCCACTGACTGTGAGGCCACTTGGTGTGTACACCACTGACTGTGAGGACGTGGCCACTTGGTGTGGACACCACTGACTGTGAGGACGTGGCCACTTGGTGTGGACACCACTGACTGTGAGGACGTGGCCACTTGGTGTGGACACCACTGACTGTGAGGACGTGGCCACTTGGTGTGGACACCATTAACTGTGAGGATGTGGCCACTTGGTGTGCACACCACCGACTATGAGGACGTGGCCACTTGGTGTGCACACCACTGACTGTGAGGCCACTTGGTGTGCACACCACCGACTATGAGGACGTGGCCACTTGGTGTGTACACCATTAACTGTGAGGATGTGGCCACTTGGTGTGCACACCACTGACTGTGAGGATGTGGCCACTTGGTGTGTACGCCACTGACTGTGAGGACGTGGCCACTTGGTGTGCACACCACTGACTGTGAGGCCACTTGGTGTGTACACCACTGACTGTGAGGACGTGGCCACTTGGTGTGCACACCACTGACTGTCAGGACGTGGCCATTTGGTGTGTACACCACCGACTATGAGGACAGCCTGTGCCGGGCTGATGGCCCGTGTGGCCGGTCGAGTCCAGCATGGCGTGCGGCCGCAACAGCGCCGGTCGGCGCCGGACAGGCAGAGACGGCCAGCTCGGCGCCGACTAAGCTGCCGATCGTGGCGCGTAGCGCGGCCAAGCTTCCCTGGCGGTCCGGGAGCGCCCCACAGTCACGGCGAATCCGACGCGTGAAGGCTGTCGGCGCGGCTCGCCCGGCTGCAGACCGGCGCCGAATCCGAGACGTATTTGGCGGTTATGTAAGCCGTGACTGTCGGCGCATTCCGGAGGATGCACGCGTCGCCGGACCGGAACGGCGCGCCATCTTAGGGCCGAGGATAGGTCCACCCACACCATGCCGCCCGGTCACGTGGCACGCGCTCCGTCAGCTCAGTGTCATTGGTGCCGTGTATCCCTGTCAGGTGCCACGTTTTCCGTCAATTCGTCGCCAGTGATGCCATATCCCCCGGTCAGGC
Organism: Imbricaverruca yamaguchii; assembly: GCA_034440575.1. NCBI lineage: Eukaryota > Metazoa > Arthropoda > Thecostraca > Neoverrucidae > Imbricaverruca > Imbricaverruca yamaguchii. The sequence continues at coordinate 1,135,157 of JAOTOL010001537.1, forward strand.
GCCACGTGTTCCGCCAACTTAACACCACTGGTGCCATGTATCCCGGTCAGGTGCCACGTTTTCCGTCAACTCAATGCCATTGATGCCATGTCCCCCGGTCAGGTGCCACGTGTTCCGCCAACTCATCCCAATTGGTGTCATGTCTGTCGGACAGGTGCCACGTGCTCCGTTATCTCAACACCACTGGTGCCATTCATATACTTGAACTAGTGAACGACTTCGCATGTGCGTCATGATCTGTATGTAATCACCGGGACAGCGTTCAATAATTAGACACATCGGGCGTGGCCTCGATAGGAGGTGGATACGTCAGCTGTAACACCAAAGCCCGTAGATGAATGAGGTATGAAAGCTACCAGGATGTGGCTTAGATATTAAGAATGCATAGCACCTATGCCTACGCCTTGAAATCAATGATTAAATTTTGGCCTTAGAACTGCTGACGGAGGGATAAGTTTGCCAATTATTTTTCTGGAATGATCGCTCTCGAATTTGGCGCACCTTCCGACAATTGAAGAATGGGTCTTTTTGATGTTAAAACATTTGTCTGGAGACCTAGGGTCACCGAGTTATGTGAGGTAAACATCAGGTGACCGGTCTTGAAAAGTGGATTTTATGCTACTTATATAAGAATTGTATTTTAAAAAAACTAGTCAGTGTGATGCATTGGCCATCATTGCTGAAGGTACCTGGCGGTCTTCATCGCAATTACACAATTCGGAGACAAATAAATTAAACCAAACCTGCTCGACTACAAGCTTCTTCGCATCTTGAGCGACCGACTAACTCGAGGGGCACGCGCACAACGTGACCCAACAGCCGCAACTACGCGTACACCCTGCAAAGCTCGCGACACTCGCACATCCACCTCACATGCGGGCTGACAACCTGGCAGAGCCGCCGAGGGTGGATCACCTTACGCTCGAGCCCACGCACCGGCCCGCCGCGCATGTTCCCCGCAGAGAGTGTCGCAGGCCCGAGCCGGGGTCTGCCCAGCCGGCCGGGCCGTCGCGCTTCGGAGCGGTTGCATGCGCCGCACCCGCCGGCCACCCTGCGCCGTGCACCGTGCACCGTGCACACCCACGCAGCGGCGCCGCGCCCACACCGCTGCACCCACGCGTGGCGGAGAGAAGCCGAGGGGAACGGGCCCGCCCACTTACGGTCGGGCAGGTCGATAAATCGCGCCCACGCCAGGAATGCTGGCGGAATGCCGAGCCTGGAACAGAGACGGGAGCCGAGGCCGACACGGAGACCGAGACAGAGACCGAGACGGAGACCGGTGCGGAGACCGAGACGGAGACGGGAGCCGAGGCCGACACGGAGACCGAGACAGAGACTGAACGAAGACCGGTACGGAGACCGGGGCCGAAACAGAAACCCGAGACCGACACGGAGATCGAGACAGAGACCGAACGAAGACCGGTGCGGAGACCGAGACGGAGACGGGAGCCGAGGCCGACACGGAGACCGGGGCCGAAACAGAAACCCGAGACCGACACGGAGATCGAGACAGAGACCGAACGAAGACCGATGCCAGGACAGAAACCTGAGATCGAACGGAGACCGGAACCAAGACAGAAACCCGAGACCGAACGGAGATCGGGACCAAGACAGAAACCCGAGACCGACACGGAGACCGAGACAGATACCGATACCTTGATACCGATAGATGCCTTGAGACCGAGACGGAAACCGAGACAGAGGCCGAACGAGTACCGGGACCAAGACAGAAACCCGAAGCCGAGACGGAGATCAAGACAGAGACCGAACGGAGACCAAGACGGGAACTCGAGGCCGAGACAGAGACCGAGTCCGATATCGAAACCGAGACGGAGACAGAGACAAGAGGGAGACCAGACCGGGGCCGAGGCAGAAACGCGAGACAGGGATCGAGATCGAGGTCGGGACCGAAATCGAGAGTGAGATCGAAACGGAGACCGCGACAGGGACCGGACGAAGACCGAGACAGAAACCAAAGACCGAGACCGAGACCGAGACCGAGACCGACATCTGGACCGGGACAGAGGTCGAGACTGAGAACAAGTCTGATAATTGCACTTCATCACGAACGATTAAAAGTGTTTGGGAGGAAGATTTCACAACTGAACACTCAGTAATGGGAGCTTTAGTTTCTCCGCTCACACCTAAGCTCAGTCAATCCAGGGGCTCTCGACGGTGCTCCTGGCTTTGCCATTTGTCTGGAGGGGCTTCAGGAAAATATTTTCGCAAACGCCTGGTGGCGGGATTTGTGTAGCACGACACACGAGCGCGGAGTCGATTGACCTACCTTGACCGACCTGAAAATTGTGATTTCATCCCAAGAATTTAGCCTAATTAAAGCATGTGGGTTCAGACACGAGCCACTCCTGCTACGGGCTGCCTATCCAACATGCCTATCCAATATGCCTATTCAAGATGTCTACCCAATATTACAATCCTGCGATTGGTTTTCTATCCACCCTAGCCCGGCTAATTTCAGCCAGTGATGATGTGCAAGATACTTTAAATCACTAAGAACTAGGCGTAACGTAACCGCAATGGTCAGTAGCAGAGTAACGAGCAGTAGGGTAAAAACGAACATGCTATTATGTGTGTGAGCCTTACTTAACCGTAACTCTCAAACAAAGAACGATAGAGCCATGAAGCAAAGTCCTGTCAGTGTGTGACGTGGAAACAGCAACCCTGGTGACCAGGACTTTAGCCAAGTGTCAAGTAGTCGCAGTTGAGCAAGCATGTGTGCACACTTGGAGGCTCCATGTGCTATTATTCCTTGAGCTTGAACATCGTTGAGGTAAAAGCAACACCAAATTCGAAGTTAGCACCGAACATTATCATGCAATACAATTTCCAGCAACGTGATCATCCTATGTGACGCCAGATCCTCTTGATCATTGATCAAGAATGCACTATGTCGTACCCGCAACGTGGGCGTCACCTGGCTAAAGAGCGCTGTCCTAGAATTCAACACCTCAAATTGTCTTGGAGGTCAGGTTGTCATAAAAAGGTCAATGTAGGTCGCATCAATTACCATGGGACATTGACCTGGGATGGTCGATGCCATATTTGATTGTCACCGATGTCGTATTCAATGTCACCGATGTTACATTCGATGTCACCGAAGTCACGTTCGATGTCACCGATGTCACATTCGATGTCATCGATGATTGTTTACTGCCAGTAAAGAAGAGGGCCGAATTTGAATCCAGTGCCAAAAGCTACCGTAGAGATAAACTGCAATGGACTGTTTTACGACGCAAAACAGTCCATTGACATAAATCATGTCGGCTAACCTACGTCGCTGACTTAGGGCGACCATGAAAAGCTGCACACAGTGAAGTGCATGTGCCGACATCCAAGAACAGCATGGAATACCATTTCTTCGTCCGATAAGTGTCGCTCAATGCCCATCAAAAGGATTGTCAGTGTGTTGAAGTGAGGGTCAGTATATATTTCGGGTGATGGCCCGATGACCCGACCAGATATCGACTAGAAACCTAGCTACGTATAACATATTGTGCTCTGTCACATATATGTGGGAATTTACGTTAGACAAATTAAGCTCCAAATACGACACAAAGCGAAAAACAATGCAAGGCTATTACCTTGACCTCACCTAGTGAGCTGACCATCGGCCACTAACAAAAAGTGCTTTTCATCAACTTTCCATCCATTGCTGCACGATAATTTGACACATCATTCAGTTAATATTTTTGAGAGCCCTTGGAAAATGACCATAAAACAGCACTTCTTCGATCCAACCGCCTGACTTTGACATCAGCAGGCTGAGAGACCCTGGACACTCGAAGCATAACTTGCCACTAAAACATCCGCCATTAAATTGTGAGAAGGTGCACCAGATTTCGGTTTGGTCGCCCGAGTTCAACGGTTCAGGAAATGTTCCGGGCCGAGCATATTCACAACAGTGCCCCACGGCCAGGCAGTCCCATGGTAAAAGCTCCATTTCACCTAAAGCTTAACCTGGGGTCACCTTTATTATTTCTTGTTTTCTTCTGTGGCCATTGGTCTATGCTCGTATGCTATGCGTTAGACTGTGCTGTATATGGCTTGTGACTTTTAGATGTGCATTGAAATATGTGATAATTCATGCAAAGCCGTGTTTAGATAATATATTGTCCCGATTTTGATCCGCCCTTTTCCAGGCCTCTTATTAGACGAGAAGTCAATGAATTGGCACAAGGTGCGCTCGCAATTGTCAGAAAATATGGCACATTATAAAGAGACGCCTTTGGGTTTCAGGAGTTACCTCAAAAGAAAAAAAGAAAGCTCGAAAGGAAAAGAAGACTGTCAAATTGAATCCCGTCCTGCAACAGCTAGGATGAGGTGTTCACCATTCACGTTCGTGAGTGATTTTCAAAGCTCAATATCTGGCGGCACAAGCCTGCAGCATTGCCGGCGGCCACGCTGTCCACTCCTGAGTGACAGTCGGGACACGGCGGGTCAGTGGGCGGCCACGCTGTCCACTCCTGAGTGACAGTCGGGACACGGCGGGTCAGTGGGCGGCCACGCTGTCCACTCCTGAAGTCGAGACGGCGGGTCAGTGGGCGGCCACGCTGTCCACTCCTGAGCGTGACAGTTGGGACACGGCGGGTCAGTGGGCGGCCACGCTGTCCACTCCTGAGTGACAGTCGGGACACGGCGGGTCAGTGGGCGGCCACTCTGTCCACTCCTGAGTGACAGTCGGGACACGGCGGGTCAGTGGGCGGCCACGCTGTCCACTCCTGAGTGACAGTCGGGACACGGCGGGTCAGTGGGCCGCCACGCTGTCCACTCCTGAGTGACAGTCGGGACACGGCGGGTCAGTGGGCGGCCACTCTATCCACTCCTGAGTGACAGATGGGACACGGCGGGTCAGTGGCCGTTCCGCGCGACACCTCCACACCACGTGCAGTCGTGACACGCCGGCTCGGCCCGGCTCGGCAGGCCGGTGTGCCTCGAGGGGGCGGGCCCGGCCGCTCCCCGCATCCCATTGCAGAGGTCGCCGGCTGGCAAGGTCGCGCGTCCGGCCCCGCTGCATGCCAAAACAGCGGCCGCCGTCGAGCCGCGCGCTCGCCGGCCGGCCTGCCGGTGTGGCCGTCCAGCACCTCCGCAGCTGGAGGCGCTGGAGCTGAGAGCGGCTCTCAGCTCTCAGCGCCGTGTGTGCGGAGCGCGCTGGGTGGGGCTCGGTCCAGCACCTCCAGCTCGGCGCCGCGCCTGTGCGGAGCGGACTGGGCCTGGACACGCTCACAGTCCGGCACCAACGGCAACAGTAATCAGCAGCCGGGACGGCCAGACCCGGCCGTGAACACGTGTCAGCCAGCCGGCTGACGTGTGGAGCTGACGTCAGCCGACTGACGTGTGGAGCTGACGTCAGCCGACTGACGTGTGGAGCTGACGTCAGCCGACTGACGTGTGGTGCTGACGTCAGCCGACTGACGTGTGGAGCCGACAGCCGACTGACGTGTGAGTTGACAGTCAGCCGACTAACGTGTGGAGCTGACAGTCAGCTGACGTCAGCCGACTGACGTGTGGAGCCGACAGCCGACTGACGTGTGGAGCTGACGTCAGCCGACTAACGTGTGGAGCCGACAGTCAGCTGACTGACGTGTGGAGCCGACAGCCGACTGACGTGTGAGTTGACAGTCAGCCGACTGACGTGTGGAGCCGACAGCCGACTGACGTGTGGAGCTGACGTCAGCCGACTAACGTGTGGTGCCGACAGCCGGCTGACGTGTGGAGCCGACAGCCGACTGACGTGCAGAGCTGACGTCAGCCGACTGACGTGTGGAGCCGACAGCCGACTGACGTGTGGAGCTGACAGTCAGCCGACTAACGTGTGGAGCCGACAGTCAGCTGATGTGGAGCTGACGTCAGCCGTATGCCGACAGCCGGCTGACGTGTGGAGAGCCGACTGACGTGAGAGCTGACGTCAGCCGACTGACGTGTGGAGCCGACAGTCAGCTGACTGACGTGTGGAGCTGACGTCAGCCGACTAACGTGTGGAGCCGACAGTCGTGGAGCTGACGTCAGCCGGACGTGTGGAGCCGACAGCCGACGTGTGGAGGTGCCGACAGCCGACTGACGTGTGGAGCCGACAGCCGACTGACGTGTGGAGCTGACAGTCAGCCGACTGAACGTGTGGAGCCACTGCGTGAAGCCGACAGTCAGCCGACTGACGTGTGGAGCCGACAGCCGACTGACGTGTGGAGCCGACAGTCAGCCGACTGACGTGTGGAGCCGACAGCCGACTGACGTGTGGAGCCGACAGTCAGCTGACTGACGTGCTGAGCTGACAGTCAGCTGTCTGATATCCGGCGTTCGACCCCCGTCCGGGCCGAGTTCTCGACGTTGTGACGCTGTCAGGTCATGCTATGCGAAAATATGACGTCACGTCGGTGTAGCAAGCCTGGCCAGGCGCGGTAGTTACCGATCCGAGTCCCTCCGTACCGATTGAGCTGATGCCGAATGACAGTGTACACTACGCCAAATGATGTCGAATGACAGTGTACACTGCGCCAAATGATGCCGAATAGCAGTGTACACTACGCCAAATGATGCCGAATGACAGTGTACACTACGCCAAATGATGCCAAATGACAGCGTACACTACACCAAATGATTCCGAATGACAGTGTATACTACGCCAAATGATGCCAAATGACAGTGTACGCTCCCGTGTCCGCCCGAGCTCAGCCCGTGAATCAGTTCACCATGCCGAGGCAGAGTGTCGGGGCCGACATGGGCCGACGCGGCTGGACGCGGCTGGAGCACGCCCGTTTGCTGGGTGACGTTGGTGCCGGGTCACTGACACCCGTGCCGTCGATGGCATGTGCAGGCGCCGACGCAGTGCACAGCCGGGAACTGCGTGCCATTGTGTGGTCGTGCCGTTCCGCCATGATTGGCAGCCTCTGCCCCGACCCGCTGGGAGACTATTTATCAACGAAGCCCACTTTCCGTAATTAATAACGGCAACGGGCGTTTCTGATCGAAAAAATTGCTCCAACGACAGGCAGCCGGACAGTTACATTCATACATATCATAATCATAACGGATGTTAATGCTCGTGAGACGGTGAATCGCCGTAATTGCAAATGAAGCGGATGGCGCGGCGCGATAGAGGGCGAGCGCGCGGGCGCCGCCGGATCGGTCCGAGCCACCCACGGGCGTCGCGGCAGCTCGTCTATTGGCGGCGTTCGCAGAACGCCGGCATCGCAGGGCGCCATTATTCACGGCAGTAGCTGACTGATTGGACACGCTGATGGCGGGCTTCACAGCCTGCCACTGATTGAACAATGAGAGCCGGGCGTGCAGGAGGCCGTGTGTTGTGAAGTGGGCAAGTGGTGCGCGGCGGGAGGGGTTGCAGTGCATTGTGGACAGTACACTCACCGTGTGAAGCGTGAAAGGGAGCCGAAGATGTAATTAGACGCTAGTTACCCGCGGTACACGTTAATACAAGGGGGGTGCTTTACGGTACCGTGCGTGTCCAATCACAAACATCACCGCAGGGCTGCACCGACGTAGCATGCGGCTTAGTAGGCACCGTGTATAAAGTAGGGTTCCACATGTTACCTGGTCTCAGTTGCAATAGAAACATTCCACCTCAGCTTTGCATATTCACTTCCCAAATTGGGATTTTTTAACAGACATGTGCCCCCAATAGGCATTCAAGCTGAAATATTTGTGACGTTACCCGGGAATACAAACAAGCTAATTTGGGCAAGCATCAACAGGATTTTGCAATCGACTGACAAAACCATTTGCAGTTCCAGCTGTACCCCGCCACCGAAATTTTTTTTTAATGTATCAGTCGCTTCCTAAAATTCTCTACTTATTCCCAGGAAGCCCAGCCTATGGGGCGCACACGAACATTTCACAAGTGGCCTGAAGTGGCATGGTTAATCACTTCCATCTAGATAGCCGGAGTAATTGCAGAGGAAATTTACATCTTATTGGCAGCTAGGAGGGGCGGACAACCTTCCGCCTCCGGCGCGTCTCTGCCGCAACTCATTTCTTAGAGACCGCAGTGTTGTTTTCGGAGCTGATAAGCATCTGAACCGTTTGTCCATTGAACCACATGTTAATAAACTTCGATAAAATATTAAGATGCTGATATGATAACAATATTAATAACACAGCTACATTGCTATCCAAATCCAAGGACAAGATTGCTAATGGTATCAGCAGTGGATTGTACATGGACCATCATGTCTGATTGCGTGCGAAGTGGCGACGCTCATAGGACATGGGGATTAGACCATGGCAGATATCAGCAATTCTTAGTCTTTTTGTAAAAAGAACATAACTGAACCAAATTCCACAAAATGCTCCTTTAGATGTTTATATCACCGCAACGCTGAGAGTGTTCCAAGTTCAGTTCGGGACGTTACGAATAACGACACAAATGGGCCGCTTAAATCAGGCGGCTCCAACTTGCCGGAGCGCTCCGCGGCCTGACTACGGAACATGCAGCGCCGTGCACGCAGCGGAATCCGCGGACAAATCGCGACAAAGAGCGCACATCGGGATCGCCTGTAGCTATTGCTGACGTCACGCAAGTTTGGCCAGAATGCATCATCACTGGCACATGAACGTGCCTTATGAACGTAAGATCCTTCACATCCAGGGCGCGCTTCTTCAGGGGTGTTAGCTTCTGAAAATGATAAGGGGAATACATGGATGCAATGTGCAGGTCGAAATGGTTTAGTGGACCCACCCTTTAGAGTTCCATGCTAAAAGTTATAATCATTGGAGGAGCCAACATTGAGGGGTCAAGACTCCCCAAAATGTGCACAAATCGACACTTGCTTTCATGGACAATGCTCCCCACATCCAAAATGTTTCTTTTTAACATTGCACCGTGGGCGGTCCCTTCATCTATTCCGATCTCCCAATGCCCCATGCGTTGCTTTTCCCCGCCCCACCCATGTTTTTAAATTGATCCTCTGAAAGGATTCGCACTTCCACGACCCCATGTGACACCGATGAGCATCTTGCTGTTAAGGCATCGCACAGCTATGGCTTTTACCGTCTCAATAAACGACAAGTGCCGGTGCCGAGCGTGCAGGGAATGGTAGCATTGGCAGCACATTGGTAACCGTTAGAGGAAGGCGACTGGGGAGCCACAAGTCCCGGTGAAACATCCATGCATTCCATGAGCACCGGCCAAAGCTGCACATCTTCCAATAAGAATACAAATAGAACCACAACATTAAACAATTGTACTGACCACCGCAGCTGGAGACCTTGCTTTGCCGATATTATTGGCTTTGTAATACCTATCGCCTACTCCAAATCTATTGACTAGGCAGAGGTATCAGAGAGGACTGACTTCAATCTTTCTATCTGCTATACTCACTGCTCATGCACATGCAAGCCTAATTTGTGTACTGACATACTCTGTAAATAAGAGCAATTCATCTGCTATTTTCATGGCACTCATAAGTGTATTTTCGTAACTAGTTCCTTCAGAACAGGCATTGGGTCACCGATATCTAGTAGCAACCGCAAATTATTCCATCCGCGTGTAGATGTGTAAAACGTTTGCTCTTTGCTAACAACTGCCGATAAAATTATCCCTGGTCCGAACTGCTCGGTGTTCAGCCCCTTTCATAACGTCTGACAGTAGGTAGGCATGATTGCATGGTTGAAGAACCAGTTGGCACAAAATCATTTGTCAATAAAAAGCTGGTGCTGGCGATGGCAGCCGGCAGCCATGCATGCTGAGTGCCCCCTATTGAGTCTTTTCAAACATTTGCGTGCTGGTGGGTTTCATGTGATTGATCATCGTTGGATCTAGATTGATATTTGAGACCTGGTTTGGATCTAGGTTGATATTTGAGACTCGGTTTGGATCTAGATTGATATTTGAGGCCTGGTTTTAACCACGAGTATATTCATATGCAGGCTAAAGCAAACAATGTAAAGCTAAATCCAAAGCTAAGCAACAAATATACATTTATATATATATATATATATATATATATATATATATATATATATATATATATATATATATATATATATATGGAAGATAACTTTCATTAACTACAGCCTATAAAACGATGCCTAAGTTGGTAGTACATTGAGATATACCCACCTAACTCTTTATTCAGCATATAAAATTGAAAACAAAAATGAAATTCAGTTAGAAGGGAATCTGATCGTCAACACATTCTAAGGCACAAGTTCGAATTTTTTGCATATGGTTTGAACTTAAGCAAATCGTTGATAATCACTAGGTTTCAGATGTGGTCTACGTCTCGTGGTCTACGGCGTCCCATAACCAGAGGCGTCCCATAACCAGAAGTGTTTCATGGCCAGCGGTGTCCCATAGCCAGCGGCTTCCCGTGGCCAGAGGTGTCCACTAGCCAGAGGCGTCCCGTGGTTAGAGGTGTCTCGTGGTTCGAGGCGTCCAGTGATTAGAGGTATCTCGTGGTTAGAGGCGTCCCGTGGTCAGAGGTGTCCCGTGGCCAAAGGCTTCCCGTGGCCAGAGGTGTCCCGTGGTCAGAAGTGTCCCGTGGCCAAAGGCTTCCCGTGGCTAGAGGTGTCCCTTGGACAGAGGTGTCCCGTGGCCAAAGGCTTCCCGTGGCCAGCGGCGTCCCATAGCCAGAGGCGTCCCGTGGTCAGAGGTGTCCCTTGGCCAGAGGTGTTCCATAGCCAGAGGTGTCCCGTGGCCAAAGGCTTCCCATGGCCAGAGGTGTCCCGTGGCCAGAGGCTTCCCGTGGCTAGAGGCGTCCCGTGGCCAGCGGCGTCCATGGATGATGGAGTGGCAGGCTGGTGGCGCAGTGGAGGGGATTGGTGACTTCCCCTGATGTAGTCGCAGTCAGTAAGGTCGGAGAAGCAAAGCTTTTGGAATAGTGCCAGGGAATTATTTACGGTTCGGGTGGAGAAGGCAAGCGGTCAAGTTAATTATGTTTCTAAAATCGTCCGGATCACTATAACAAAATGGAATGGAAAGTCATGACATGTTAATCCAGAACTGCAATAACCAAAGATGCTATCACTCGCAACCGTATGGTTCTGACATAACCGGCGCGTTTCCATGGCAGTGCGATGTCGATACCACTACAGCAACATTCAACACAGACACAACAAAAGCATTGAGCTTTGGGTTTAGTATACTTCCAACTGTCCATGCTGATTTTCCATAGCAATTTTCCCAAAGCGATCGGATGACTATACACTTTCTTCTACGATGGAATATACGAATCAGTTTTACGAATGCCATAAAAAATCAGCAACAAAAATCCTGGTCGTCTCCTTTCCGTTTACAATCTGGAAAAGTGGTCCAAATTGTAAACGGCCTAGAACGCGCATGGTGGCTATGACGATAACTCAGCGTTGCTGAACTGGTCTTTGTGATGAGCATGATCCCACGACAAAATGGCAAGGCGGTGTTGGTTTAATAATTATTGGTGGCATATCCCCTCCCCCAGACACACACACACACACCATGTTCGCTTTCCCCACACCCCCAATGTTTCATTTTTAACATTGGACCCCGTGGGCGGTCCCTTCGATCTATTCCGATCTTCCCATTGCCCCATGCGTTGCTTTTCCCCCGCCCCACCCATGATTTTCATAAATTGATTCTCTGAAAGGATCCAGCACTTCCACGACCCCATGTGTTTCTCCCATGAAATTGCCCAAGGAGCAGGACAATCAAAAGGATGCGCCAACGATGAGGGACCTCTATTTGAACAGGAGGTTCCGGAAGATCGCTAGAAGTCTGGTGGTTTTATCCTCCAGAACTGGCACGCCCTTCGGTGAAATGATTGACCCTAATCAAACACCGGGCAACATTTGATGATGGGTTTGGGGAAAAAATGTTACCATGGGTGTAGCTTTCTATCGTCACGTATATCGGTATGGGTGGCTCAGCATCTTTTACTGTGCTCGCTACTATCCTACTACGTGTCCATGGTTTCTTAGGTCGCATTTCTTGGTGGTGGCCTATCCGCACAAAAAACGGAATGCAATCGGTATTGGTTGCGGGCACATTCATTCACACCTCTTGTTTCCTTCCGAGGCATGATGGCGTTGGCTGCTCCAATTTATGTGCAACTCACCAAGGGAAGCCCCACATTGAAACAAACAGAGACAAAAGGAGTTGGTCATCTCTTTTATGTTTACTGTCTTGAAAAGTGGTCCAGATTGCACTTTATTCACAACTCGCATGACGGCTAGCGCAAGAACTCTGAATAAGCCCCATGAAAAATGCGCATGCAGTCCAGTAGGATAGGCTATTCCATTTTCTATGGGGACGACAATAAAATACATACCAACGCCATGTACTTCGGCATCCGCAGCTTTGACTGAGCAACTCCATGCCGTCGGTAACAGCTGACAGAACAAAGATCGAATTTGAATTATAGAAATTAAAATCTACTGCAGAAGTACAAGAGCAGCCAACCTGCGTGCATAGTTGTTACGTTGAGGTTGTGCAATTTCCCGGTGCCGGCATTAGCCGTAGCATAACGGATAAGACACATGAAGCGGATACAGGGGCCGTATTGGTCACTGTCCAGGTCACCTGGGTCGCAGAGGTCACACAGCGGGGTGAGCCGATCAGCTGGGTCGGCGGCGGGTCGGCCTGGGTTCAGTGTCGTGGTCTGGTGCGAGGCCGCTGGCCCGCGGAGCGAGGACTACGCCGGCTGCCGTGGGGTGTTCGCCACCAGATGATGCAGTCGCGGCAGCTGTGTCGGCAGCTGTGTCGGCAGCTGTGTCGCAGCTGCAGTATCAGCAGCTGCAGTGTGGTGTTCGCCACCAGATGATGCAGTCGCGGCAGCTGTCGCGGCAGCTGCAGTATCAGCAGCTGCAGTGTGGTGTTCGCCACCAGATGATCCAGTCGCGGCAGCTGTCGCGGCAGCTGTGTCGGCAGCTGTGTCGAGATGCAGGTCGGCAGTGTACGAGCAGCTGTGTCGGCAGCTGTATCAAGCAGCTGTGTCGGCAGCTGCAGTGTTGGCAGGTGTGTCAGAACCTGCAGTGTCGGCAGCTGTATCGACAGCTGTGTCGGCAGCTGCAGTGTCGGCAGGTGTGTCAGCAGCTGCAGTGTCGGCAGCTGTGTCAGGCCCACATTCTACAACGTACCTGGCGATGTCAGCAAGTTTGGGCGCGTGGTCCTCGTCGTGGTCTGTTGGTAGGGCCCTCGTCTCCCTGTCGGCAGGCACCGTTAGCGTGTTGGAAGGTAGCGGCAGGGACGACAGGGACGACATGTTGGGGGGTGGCGTCAAGAACCGTCGATGTGAGCTTGCCCGTGCTCAGGTGCAAAGATGACAGAAAAGCAAAAATACTTGGTTATATGAGGCTCAGTTTGATAAACATCAGAACGTTAGGCGTCAGACGCAATGGTGATGTGGACATGGGGGCCTCAAGTTAAAGAAAGAGAACAGGTAGGCTCTTGGTGCTATTCAAGAACTCTGCAATATGCATCCGAGACAAACGCGCCCGGAGGCTCACTGGTGTGCGCGCAAGGAATATGATTACAATTTATGAAACTCTTTCGCCATAAAATATGGTGCGAGGTGCATTTATTAAAGTTAATTTTCCTTCAGATTTCAATTTCATTGTCACTTACACTGATGCATTGCACATACTGTCACCTTGAGAATGGACTTCTGGAACTATGTTCTGGTATTCATCCACCATAGGCTGCTAGATACTTAGTCCTTCCAAACATGATATTCCCGACAAAATAAACACAGTTACAGATACAGAGATACTCTTGAAATGTTATACAGCTATGAGCCGAAGGTTTCAATAAATACTTCACCGAAATTGTACCCAAATGTATGGAGTATACTCCTCAAAACAACACCGATGCTTTCACATGCATACCTACACATGCATATAAAGGTGCTATTTGCAGTCACAGAAAACAACTTAGATGCAATGATGACTCTTTTTAAAGAAAAAAATGTTGGATCAGGCAGTGATGGATTCAATTCCCGGAAATTAAAACAACCACATAGCTCAATATTGCCTCACTTAACATATGCCGTAAACATATGCCTCAATAATGAAATCTTCCCGAAGCAATTCAAAATTGTTTTCGTGAAGACCATGTACAAGCAAATGGTGGCCCATCAACATTTTATAGATTTCGACCACTTAGTAGTTTTCTATATATGTCAATAATATTGGAAATGCTAATTTGCCAACAGGTCTTGGAACATTGTACACTACACAATGCACGTGCAGTGTGAAGTAACGGACATGGCTGATGTCTTGGCATAGCTAATGCACTGATGCGACACTGCTTCGGGCCTCTAAGTTGCCGCCCGCCGGCTATTGACACTATAGCGCTGACGAGGGCGGCACTGTCACCACCCTCTCCCCTTACCTCTCGTCACGGGCCATCTCCAGCGCCGCTGGACCCCCTACCTCCCGTCACGGGCCATCTCCAGCGCCGCTGGACCCCTTACCTCTCATCACCAGCCATCCCCAGCGCCGCTGGACCCCTTACCTCTCGTCACGGGCCATCTCCAGCGCCGCTGGACCCCTTACCTCTCGTCACGGGCCATCTCCAGCGCCGCTGGACCCCTTACCTCTCATCACCAGCCATCTCCAGCGCCGCTGGACCCCTTACCTCCCTCACGGGCCATCCCAACGCCGCTGACCCCTTACCTCTCATCACGGCCATCTCCAGCGCCGCTGGACCTCTTACCTCTCGTCACGGGCCATCTCCAGCGTCACTGACCCCCTACCTCTCATAACGGGCCATCTCCAGCGCCGCTGGACCCCTTACCTCTCATCACCAGCCATCTCCAGCGCCGCTGGACCCCTTACCTCTCGTCACGGGCCATCCCCAGCGCCGCTGGACCCCCTACCTCTCGTCACGGGCCATCCGCAACGCCGCTGACCCCTTACCTCTCATCACGGGCCATCTCCAGCGCCGCTGGACCCCTTACCTCTCGTCACGGGCCATCTCCAGCGCCGCTGGACCCCTTGCCTCTCATCACCAGCCATCTCCAGCGCCGCTGGACCCCTTACCTCTCGTCACGGGCCATCTCCAGCGCCGCTGGACCCCTTACCTCTCGTCACGGACCATCCCCAGCGCCGCTGGACCCCTTACCTCTCGTCACGGGCCATCTCCAGCGCCGCTGGACCCCTTACCTCTCGTCACGGGCCATCCCCAGCGCCGCTGGACCCCTTACCTCTCGTCACGGGCCATCCCCAGCGCCGCTGGACCCCTTACCTCTCGTCACGGGCCATCTCCAGCGCCGCTGAACCCCTTACCTCTCGTCACGGACCATCCCCAGCGCCGCTGGACCCCTTACCTCTCATCACCAGCCATCCCCAGCGCCGCTGGACCCCTTCTCTCCCGTCACCCCTACCCACCCCGCCATCTCCAGCGCCGCTGAACCCCTTACCTCTCGTCACGGACCATCCCCAGCGCCGCTGGACCCCTTACCTCTCATCACCAGCCATCTCCAGCGCCGCTGGACCCCTTACCTCTCGTCACGGACCATCCCCAGCGCCGCTGGACCCCTTACCTCTCGTCACGGGCCATCTCCAGCGCCGCTGGACCCCTTACCTCTCGTCACGGGCCATCTCCAGCGCCGCTGGACCCCTTACCTCTCGTCACGGGCCATCTCCAGCGCCGCTGGACCCCTTACCTCTCGTCACGGACCATCTCCAGCGCCGCTGGACCCCCTACCTCTCGTCACGGGCCATCCGCAGCGCCGCTGGCCGACGACAAATTCGCCAGGCGGGCAGTGCCGCTGAGTTGCTGGAGTCCTTTGGACCGCCCTGGCCTCGTCAAGCGGCGCCGCTGCACACGACGAGCGTCGGCCGAACTTCAGGTGACCGATCAAGATGGTATCGTCGGCAAACTGCCGGCTCTCCCAGCTGCTCGAGTGACGATCAGAGCGGGGAAGCTCGGGTACAGTGGGTGCAGATCGCTGGACAAGGTGCGCTGTGTACGGTCTTGCTGATGGTCTGTGTATAGCATGCATATGCAGCACCTGCAGGATATCAAGTCAGCCGGATACAGGTGAAGGCTTTCAGTCGCTGGCGACGACCGAAGCGGCTGTCGCTCCTGGCCGTCTCCGGAACCTGCTGTACGATTCGAAACATTGCAATTTGAGATCGGAAGCTGAGGCCCAAAGGACAATAAATCTGACAAAAGTCGGTATGGAACCATTCTAAAAAATTATGGCGTATCTGATGCCCATCTGAGTACCGAAGATGTTTCGGAAATTGTCCCTAGTATCTCATGCAGCCGTAAAATGAGCATCAGCATTGGTTTTCAGGCCTTAGACGTATATCACTTGATCGAATGACTTGACTGGACAAAAACGCAACAAATGGTATCTAACCAAATCCATAAAAATTACACTATTTGGAGGTCAGCCGTCAATCTTAACTGGTAATGTTTAAAGGTTTGCCTCCCATAGTCAATCTCCACAGATTCTGACAATTGGTTATCGAATGCACGATGTCAAGGAAAGGCAACATGCGATGCAGCTATATCTACTTATTGAAAGCTCAAGTTTGTCCATGACATACAGCTTTCAAGAGTTAGACTTTCGACAGCAAAAAAAACGACAAATGTAAATTTGTATCATCAGATATCGACAGTATAATATGGCTTGAACCATGCCAACATAGTTCATGCATGTCTAGCAGCATGATAGCACACTTCACGAAGACCATGTACTGATAGGACTGTTTTTATTCATGGTTGTATAAGCAAGGCACATTATTTCCTCTCAAAATGCGCTTGGTGGTATTTCAAGGACAAAAGAAGCCATCTCTCAGAATGAAATAATTTCTCTATTGTCACACCTGCATCGTTGACATCAAAATACCGAGGCAAAGCATCTGTTGAAATGCACGGCCTCACATTTACTTTCCTTGTCTAAAGTAAACAGCAAAATTGCAGCTATGGTCAAGGCTTCATTCATTCGCCGTTCACTAAGATGCAGAACACTGCACACCACACGCAAAATGGTCATCGTTATACTGGTCCACACATCAAAGCTGAATATTCTAGATTCTTTAAACTTCACATTACATATTCTACAGTCTGTGTCCGACGTCAAGATTAGAAACCCTGCAGTCGGTGGTTGAACCGTGATAGTCTTTATGCTGCACTCCTTGCTACTGAGAGCATTTGGTGTTCGCTGCAAGTTATCGAGCGTACAAACTCAAGCGGTTAATAACTAATGGGTGCATTAAAGGCAAAAACAACCTTGGAACAGCGTCACGCATCGAACAAAGTAAGGATAACAAAACCCCCAACATCACATTCCATTCTTGTCGTTAGTACCATCGCCATCCAGTGTATATTGAATGGCCAGTGGCCTGAAAAACAGAGCGGCAATCCTGGATCGTTTTCTTCTTCTTTCCTCCTCTTTAGTCCACGGAATGCAGTAGGTACAGAGTACAAACATGCTCGTCAACGTTTTTTTGAAGCATGTAAAGCATTAGCCAAAGCTCCTTGGCATGGCTAATGTCAGCGCATTTGTCAAATGGTCTTCATGTAATGGCAATATAAAACAAATCACACTGAAATTGTATTATCAAAAGTAGTTCCAGTGACTGAAAACGGTTCATGTCCGGTAGGCCGTCGTTTCACATACCACTTATTTATTTCATTCTGACGCTTGGCTATTCTGACCCCGCGCCCAATTTCTGTCACGATTTGTCATGAGTGAGCTACTGGTGGTCACACAATAAAACTGCATCCCTGGCGGCCATCTTGGCATGCGATGTCAATCGTCACGTGACGTCATGAGATGAAGCGACGGGGCGCGATATTTCACAAAGTTGAACATAGCTTGTTAGAGTGATGCTTAATCAAGTATAGACGAAGTCAAAACATGCCTAAATAGTTTTAATGTATGCACAAACAACTGCATGCAACAGTAAAGTTGTCTGCAAGATACACCAGATATAATTCCGTACGTTGCCAGGTGATATGTCAGTTGCTAAGTTAATGACCCTGTTATTGTGACTGTTGCTATGTTGTCTTCTGTTCAGGTATCCTTGCGTAATGATGGCGATAGGCACGGTTGTGGTTACCATACGCAGTGTCAGTTGGCATAATATACATACCTGGTGCTATTTTGGAGTTAATTACTGTACATGGTAATGATTAATGGTTGGCTGATGCAATAAGCTGCAGCTAAGAAGAAGGCACTTATAATGTTAAGAATCATTAATGGGAGAGCTGAATATAAAAGCGATGTAAGTATGATGCAGATGTATTTAGTCTACGTGAGACGCGATGTGAGATGTTGTGCCTCAGTCATGTTAGGCAGCGAATATTCTAGCAATGCTATGACGTTCTAGCTTTGACCAAATTTCACTACGAAACATGCTATGTGCAATTTTAAGGGGATCGATCGACTTAGGGGTTTCCGAAGTGCCCTGAACTTCGGTCGACAGGGACGTTTTTGGAGTTGAAGTCTCCGTTTGGAATCACGCTCGATGAAAGGACAACTTGGCCTTGCGTTTAGTTGAGCTTTCGGTGGTTTGAAAACAGATAACAACACTTTGGGACACAATTTTCTATTCACCGGGATGTTAGAGCACTACTTAGTACCTGTTCTTTGATTTCAGTGCACACACTAACGCTCGGGGGCGGGGATGGCCGAGTGGTTAAGGTGTTGGGCTCTGGGTACCAAAGGCCCCGGGTTCGCTACTAGCGCCGCTCGGGGCATTTCCCAATCCCGCAGCCCACCGACGAAACAGTGTGGGCGGCGCCATTAGCCGTGAATGTGCATAAAGCGTGTCGTGAAATAAACAAGAAACACTAACGGTCGACCGCGTTCAGTCCCGTAGTTTTAAGACGGAGGGGAGCCGTATTAAGCGTGTTAAGCGTGTTAAAAGAGAGGGGAGCCTGGGCTGTCGGTAAAGCACTCGCCAGACTGGAACAAGCAAGTGTTCAGGAGATATGATCATTTTCCCTTATGCCTGTAGCCCTAAAATAGGAGGCTGCAGTGCAGAAAACCTAGTCAAAATCTTTCCTCGTGCTGTTTTCCTGTACTGGCTCGGTCTTCATCAGGATTCAGGTGGACTATGTACCGGTTTTGTTCAAATCGGCTTCTGATGCGTCTTACGTCTAACAAGGGCTCCGATACGTGCGAGTGGTCGAGGTCGAAGGTGGCGTAACGTATCATGTAGTGGAAAGGATCAACTAATTTGGCCTCTAGAGGTCGATGGTGACTCTATACCGGCCTTATTCAGGTGATGATTCTGCAATTCTTATGGAGGGCTCCATCACATGTCAATTTGGTTCAGATCAAAGGTGGCGCAATGTATCATGTAATGGTGAGGCGACACTTGCTTGACCTCTGGAGGTTGTGCCGGCTTGGTCCAATTGAGTTTTGTACGTTTCATCGGTGCTCATGATACACGCGGGTTTGGTTTGCTTGGCGTCAATACGTACCTTTCGTTTTTAATCTCTTCAGGTCGGGTTGTATTTGTCCGAACCCAGTGACCTCGGAGCGTTGCTGAGGTGTGTTCAGCGTCGTCTGGTACACATTTGAGGAGCATCAGAGGTGACGTGCATCTGGTTCTGAGTCCCAACCAAAATACGACGCTGCCTTGCATGCAATGTCTGACTCATGTATGTCTGTAGCAGTGTCAGGATACTCTCCAGATGATGGTCGGACTCGTCGACCACTGGCGAGCGAACAGTCGGCACCAGGAGCACGCTCTAGCCCCGCCCACGAGCGCCGCTCGGCAGTGTGAGCCTCTCCGGGTGTTCCCCAGAACTGCGTGGCAAGTCCGAGCACGGGCCACGCTCGGTCGCCGCCGCCCACCCGCGGCGCCTTTGATCTGGGAGCGCGGCCGCCTCCGCTGGTCGGCTGCGCCAGATCGGCCGGCTGTGGCCAGACTGGCCGGCGGTGGCCAGATTGGCCGGCTGTGGCCAGATTGGCCGGCGGTGGCCAGATCGGCCGGCTGTGGCCAGATCGGCCGGCTGTGGCCAGATTGGCCGGCTGTGGCCAGATTGGCCGGCTGTGGCCAGATCGGCCGGCGGTGGCCAGGTCGGCCGGCTGTGGCCAGATCGGCCGGCGGTGGCCAGATCGGCCGGCGGTGGCCAGATCGGCCGGCTGTGGCCAGATCGGCCGGCGGTGGCCAGACTGGCCGGCTGTGGCCAGATCGGCCGGCGGTGGCCAGGTCGGCCGGCGGTGGCCAGACTGGCCGGCTGTGGCCAGATCGGCGGGCGGTGACCAGATTTGCCGGCTGTGGCCAGATTGGCCGGCGGTGGCCAGATTGGCCGGCGGTGGCCAGACTGGCCGGCGGTGGTCAGGTCGGCCGGCTGTGGCCAGACTGGCCGATGGTGGCCAGATCGGCCGGGGGTGGCCAGACTGGCCGGGGGTGGCCAGTGGAGCGGCCGCCGCCAGCTGGTCTGGCGGCTCGTCGGACTCCGCGTCGGCTGAAAGTCAGCTGGCCGCCGCGACGCCCCCGACGCCCCCGCCGCCCCCGCCGCCCCCAGCCGCCCCCGCCGCCCCCAGCCGCCCCCGCCGCCACCAGCCGCCCCCGACGCCCTCAGCCGCCCCCGCCGCCCCCAGCTCGCCAACAATCGCTCTCGTGCGGGCGGCAGGTTCCGTGCGGGGCCCGGACTTCCTCTCCGCTGCGCTGTTCCTGTCGGTGGTTGTGGCCTGCCCGAAGCGTACCAGAAGTGGACGCCCAGCGCAGTGTGATGAGGGCCCGTTTCATGACCTGTTTACGGCGGTGTATGATTTACACGAGTCGGCGTACAGCAGTCAGAGGGGCGCCTCCCAGATGTCCCCCACCCCCATCCGCACCGCCACCTCCACCCGCATCCAGTCGGCACCATCTAATGGTGCCAGCCCACTGGTCGCAACTAGGTGTGAATATCGTATCTGCTATCACCAATCCAGTCCAGTTGCTGGAGGTCCAGCCTCTCTCCATTTCACCATTTTCATGGTGTAACATTTTTATTTCAATAACATTTTTATTTTGGGGGCCAAAAAAATTGTAGCCCTTGTCGATTTCGCTGTCCTTTTCTTATTTCAATTTTTTTCATGTATCCCCAAAATAAACTCCGCAAAGTCAAAAACATAATGTAAGTCGTGAAAAGTCGTGAAAATCTAGCCACCCTGGTGGCGTCACTTTTGGGGGAAATTTTGTTTGGGGGGTGGACCCGGACCCTAATCGTCGAGTGCTTTCCGATGACATCCCTTTCGTTTTCATGCGATGCTTAGTTTGGATTGTAAAGGGGGGGTCTTTAACCGCCTCCCTCCGCCCCGAGGCGGGGTGTGAGAATTTGACCGGAAAGAGCGGGGAGAGGAAAGGGGGAGTGTTAAGGGGAGAGGAAACAGCGGCCGCCGCGATGGAGATTAAGGGGAAATACGATTGAGATGCTCATGTTGCAAGAGGATTAGGTCGTGCGAACCTGAATAATGCTCTTATATTTAGGGAACCACGTATGGGTCATCAATTTAGGTTAGACAAATCAAGTTGAGAACGGCTAAACTCCAACACGTTTCCAGTCAAAGGGTGGTTGGCTTATTCCACCACCAGGCATGGCACCAATAAACCACGGTTGGTGATGTAGTGAAGGGTCCCTCGTTGAAGATGTTAAACTTATGAAGAATCAATAACTTAGGTCCAAGACAAATCAGATTATTGAAGTTGAAGCTCAGATCATAATTGGATAATTACTTAGTAACAGATATGTATGGCAGTTAATTCAGCACCTTCCTTGTGTGTGTGTCCTCCCACCGGTCTTGGGAGCACAATGGGGCAGATAGTTTCTTTCGAACTCAGGAGATATCATTGATCGGGGGGGGGGTAAGTATCTTGTCCTGCTCTCATAATATCCTCCCTTCACTAGCTTAACCAAGTTCTACCCGTTTTGTTTTTTTGAATCCATCAAATTATATAGCTCTATGGTTCTTTAACCATGAATAGTCTTCCATGGAACGACACTCTTGAGCTTGGGTGAAGACAGGAGCGCCCGCGCCTACCAGTAATCCTGTTCGGCACGGGGTATCCATCCGGCGATTTCTGGCACATAACTGACGCGCACTTTATTGAGACGTGAATGTGCTAAATCCCATAGCAGTCATTGTTCCATCAATTGCACCTGGGAACAATGGCGCTGCAATAATTGGCAATGCATCAGGGTGCCATACACCACCGTGCCGTATGCATAATGCATGCGTACGCCGCGGCTAAACATAGACATTTCCTGGCAAGTACATTGATTACAATCAAACCGCGGGAGCTTTATCACCG
Source organism: Imbricaverruca yamaguchii (assembly GCA_034440575.1). NCBI lineage: Eukaryota > Metazoa > Arthropoda > Thecostraca > Neoverrucidae > Imbricaverruca > Imbricaverruca yamaguchii. The sequence continues at coordinate 1,157,372 of JAOTOL010001537.1, forward strand.
GCAGAAGAGCTCTCCCTGGCAAGTCATGTAGCAGTTTGCACGGATAACGATCTGTGCCGATAGGTGTGCCAGTCAACGGACACCTGGTCGCGCGGCGGGCACCTCGAGCGTGCTGCTGAGGCCCGAGCAGCTCCTCGTGCCGCTGCCCAGCGATTAACGACGGGTCAGCATGTGGGGTGTCCTCCCCAAACTGTGACGCAGTTCATTTGATGCTGATTGTCCTTGTGTGTGTTTGTGCTGTACGACTCGAATATTAGGCGTGATGCTGAACGCAGCTTGCGAGGCTGTTCAACTGCGAGGCGTCGGTCAGACCAACTGCACAGACTCGTCCGCCGGTATCATTGCAGCATTATCCTAGATAAGCTTGCACAACGAAGTAGCGATTTCTTTCCGTTTCTCCACGCTTCGAAGAACATAGTGTATTGTTGTGGGACGTATGGCCATTGCGGACCCGGTGTCGCTTCTGGTGTCGCCTCTGCTGGTGATGTTGGTGTCGCCTCCGCTGGTGATGTTGGTGCCCTCGCTGGTGATGTTGGTGTCGCCTCTGCTGGTGATGCTGGTGTCGCCTCTGCTGGTGATGCTGGTGTGCTGGTGTTGCCGCTGGTGTCGCCTCTGCTGGTGATGCTGGTGTCGCTTCTGGTGTCGCCTCTGCTGGTGATGCTGGTGTCGCCTCTGCTGGTGATGTTGGTGTCGCCTCCGCTGGTGATGTTGATGATGCTGGTGTCGCCTCTGGTGTCGCCTCTGTTGGTGATGCTGGTGATGCTGGTGTTGCCGCTGGTGTCGCCTCTGCTGGTGATGCTGGTGATGCTGGTGTCGCCTCTGGTGTCGCCTCTGCTGGTGATGCTGGTGATGCTGGTGTCGCCTCTGCTGGTGATGCTGGTGATGTTGGTGTCGCCTCCGCTGGTGATGATGGTGATGTTGGTGATGCTGGTGTCGCCTTTGGTGACGCCTCTTTTGGTGATGCTGGTGATGCTGGTGTCGCTTCAACTGGTGATGCTGGTGATGCTGGTGTCGCTTCTGCTGGTGATGCTGGTGTGCTGGTGTGTTGGTGATGCTGGTGTGCCTTTGGTGACGCCTCTTTGGTGATGCTGGTGATGCTGGTGTCGCTTCTACTGGTGATGTGGTGATGCTGGTGTCGCTTCTGCTGGTGATGCTGGTGATGCTGGTGTCGCCTCTGCTGGTGTGATGGTTGCTGGTTATGCTGGTGATGCTGGTGTCGCCTTTGGTGGCCTCTTTGGTGATGCTGGTGTTGCCGCTGGTGTCGCCTCTGCTGGTGATGCTGGTGTCACCGCTGGTGTCGCCTCTGCTGGTGATGCTGGTGATGCTGGTGTCGCCTTTGGTGACGCATCTTTTGGTGATGCTGGTGATGCTGGTGTCGCTTCAACTGGTGATGCTGGTGATGCTGGTGTCGCCTTTGGTGACGCATCTTTTGGTGATGCTGGTGATGCTGGTGTCGCTTCAACTGGTGATGCTGGTGTCGCTTCAACTGGTGATGATGGCGATGCTGGCGATGCTGGCGTCGCCTCTGGCGCGCGTCACGCCAGCGCCGGCGGCGCGTCACTGTCCACTGCCAGCACGCCCGCCGACACCGGGCGTACCACGTGACCTGCCGGCGGCGGCCGCGCGACGTTGACTGACGCCACCTGCGCATACAAATATCAGTGAGGCAGTGCTGAGAAATGGCCCGTCTGAATCGCGTCGCGATCGCAGCCGGCCGGCCACGTGACGCGGTCGCGAAGTCCGGCCCGGTGAGAGCCGCGCCGCGCCGCCTACCGTCGGCGCCGCGCCGGCAGATAGACGCGCCGGATGAGAAATGAACCCGGCCGGGGGGACGAGTAGCCTAGGGGTAAGTCGCTCGTCTCGCAGTCGAAAGGTTGTGGGTTCGAGTCTCACCTGTCGCTGCTCTTCGCCCGCGACCAATCGGCGTCAGAGATTGGCGACGCTGCATGACTGAACGGTCGACGTGTCGTAAAACCTATCACCAGCCGAACCCGGCCGACTTCCGACCTACGGAAACTGCAACGTCGCGCGCGCACCTGTTGATACTGTGCCGCCAGCTGGGCCACGGTGGCCGGGCGCCACTCACAGGTCGGTGAGCGGCACGTCATCGGGCGCCACTCACAGGTCGGTGAGCGGCGCGTCATCGGGCGCCACTCACAGGTCGGTGAGCGGCACGTCATCGGGCGCCACTCACAGGTCGGTGAGCGGCACGTCATCGGGCGCCACTCACAGGTCGGTGAGCGGCACGTCATCGGGCGCCACTCACAGGTCGGTGAGCGGCGCGTCATCGGGCGCTACGCACAGCTCGGTGGACAGCACGCCATCGACAGCCGCGGGGTCTGATCCACCGCCGAAGGGCCAAGACGGCGTGACGTCATTTGACAGTCGCAAACACAAAACTCCACGCGGACTGGCACACGCGCGGGCAGCTGAAAGCCCGGTCTCGCTTTCAACTATGGCCTGACATGTCTGCAGACTAGACCGGCCCGAGGCCGGTCTTGTCTGCAGAGTCGGATGGCTGATTCGTAAAGTAGTTCAGCCTCTCTCGGTTCGTCGAGTCACGAGTTCCCTAACTTGATAGAGAATGCCCTCAGAATGCAATGAGGTGGCTCCAAAGCTGGTAGAAATATGACAGGAAATGAGATGATTATTGGTACTCCAGTGGCAGGCTGGCCAAACACACAGACACACACACACACACACACGTACTCCAGACGGTACTGGAGGTTGCCACTATAATGGAGATCAGAAAATCGGGTAGAGAGGACCCAGGAAGTCAGCCCTGGCTGATAAGGTGGTACAGGAGGTCCTTAGTATGACATGGGATGTCCCCTCTACGTACAGGGAGCTTAAAAAGGCGTGGAGGCCTCAGAAAATGAGACAACACCCCACCCCCTAAGACTGTACAGGGGACCTAAAATGGCATAGAAGACGCCCGGGAGGAAAGAGGAGGCGCATTGAACGCGCAGAATAAATTAACAGGAAATGAATCGAAGTCTAGGACGATACCGGAGGCTCTTAATATGAACCGACTGGCTTAAGAGGAGGCTTAAAACCGATAGAAAGGTCCAGGGAATATGACTAGGTTCATAAGATGATACAGGAGGCCACTAATATAAACGAACAGGCTCAATGGGCGGTGAAAAGCCGACAGGAAGGCCCAGTAAATATAACAAGGTATATAAGACGATTCAGAACTATACTAGGAAAGGGGAGGCCCCGGGAACCACGGGGAGGCCCTCGGAAAGTAAGGAGGGGCCTGTCAAGAAGAGGAGGCCCAGGGAACGAGACGAGACCAAAAAAACAGTACAGGAAGCCCCTAATTTGACAGGAAACGCCCCATAAAATGCAAGAGGTGACTCCAGAAGGTAATATTTCAATAAATACTGTAGCAGATGATGCACGAAGAAGCTCTAAAGACTTCCAGGGTGATCCCAGGAATGAGAGAAGGCGCCTGACCGAAGGTCCCGAACACAAATTCAAAATTATGTGCATCATTGAGTTCTTGTCAGGAAAATTCCTAGTTAAGAAAGGCTCCATTAAGAGAAAGCGCAAGTTCCGATCTCGTGACATAAGAGAAGGTCCCTAGGAAGAGCAGGGTGCCGTGGGAAGCGAAACGATTGCGCTAAAACTGCACAGGAGGCCCTAAGTTGAACGCGGAACCAGGTTGCAGGAGACCCACAAAACGGAAGAGACGGTACCATGAAATGAGGAAATATCCATAAGACGGTACACGAGGACCCTAACTGGAGTCAGGATGCCTCAGGACAACATATGACTCACAGGAGACGGGCATGGAGACCCTCATGAAGTGAGAGGACGCCTCGTAGACGGTACAACTAATGAAGTGGCAAGAAAGTTATTAGAGGCGAATGCATTTTGCCACTCTGCACTCAATTTCGTAAAACATTGCCCGAGCTATGCAGGTGGCTAGACCCGGTATGTAACGGAGATCCAAGGGGGACTTTGGACCTATGCGTTTCTCCGTCCTGTTTTTGTCCTTGGAGTATATTTTCGGTGGCTGAGGGAACTGTACCTGGAGAATCTAGTGAATCAGTCGCCACTGAAAAAGTCACTCAGCGAGAATGAAGAACGAAATGCTATTGGTAAGGCAAAACAAAGCAAGACCTCGACGGGAAGGTGTGCGTGCGTCTATGATGAAGCGAAGAGTGCAGCCTCCCTGCGGAGGTCACGTCGCCACTGCTGGTGGCAGAATACATACCTTCAGATAAGTCGGTGAAATATTCCCATGAACGGGTACTACATGCAAATTATTTGTTCTCAGCATGTCAGAGGCACCTATGTAGTCTCGATTTAGTCATTTTTTATATTAAAGAAAACCGTCGAAGCACACAGCAGCACTGCGTATATCCGAGGTGCGGTAGTCGGTGCTGTTTCGTTCGTTCGCAACGATGGTCAACGGAGACTTTGTATCAATTGGATATTAATCAAAGAGTCAACGAAGGCCTAAACGCAGATGAAGGAGCATGGTCTCATCTGAAGTGTTCTGCTTCGGATCAGTTTTGAAATGGATTTGCATGCCCATCGATTCATTATATAAGTGTGGAAAATAAATAAGCGCATTTTGTGGACGTTCTTGAGAAGGAAGTTCCTTGGCTCGTGCATCGTGGGGTGACCGCCGGACCCTGCCAAACCCACGGCAATGTTCTTAATGTCGGCACGCGGATGCATCGATCCATGCATGTGGTGATCAGGAAGCGGCCAAAACTGTCCAGGCAGCTTGCGGTTGAGCAGCTAGCTGCTCCACCTCCGGGGTTGCATGGTACTTGATGGTGGAGCAGCATTGATGTGCATCTGGGGAGAACATCAATGGTAATGGCCAACGACAAGATCAATATACCTATCTCAATATACATAATTCGATGGTGTCTGCGACTATCTGCGGCTGGTGCCAGTATATGTGACCGTGCAGGATGATGGTGATCGTGGTTATTATGCCCTGTGCCCTAGCCTGTATCGCAACAGTGGCTATATATCTCTCCCGATCGCGGCTCAGCGTCCACGACTTTTGATGGTGTGTCAGTCTCTGAACCATACGTGACGTCATAGCCAGGGCAGCTGCCCATTGGCGGATCAGTGCCGACGGGCGGACAGGAACGGCGTCACAGTCTCCACCCCACGGACAGGAACGGTGTCACAGTCCCCACCCCGGGGACAGGAACGGTGTCACAGTCTCCACCCCGGGGACAGGAACGGCACCACAGTCCCCATCCCGTGGACAGGAACAGCGCCACAGTCTCAACCCCGTGAACAGGAACAGCGCCACAGTCTCCACCCCGTGAACAGGTATCGCAGTCCAGTTACCTATTTGCTTCATGCACCGTCGTGTGTATAGTGTCAACCTCGCAGGATGCAAGTAGCGTTTGAGCACTGACTGTGATCTTCCGATTTCTTCAAGACTCCTGTAGCGTTGCGTCTTCAAAACGGGCTCTAGCTACTGGGGGATTCACATACTCGGGTCGGCCTGTCGGCAGCCGTGGATAATAACCGGCTGTCACGGTACTCGTAGATCATCGCGCTGCCAAACCCTGATGTACCCTTCACCGGAGATCATCGCGCTGCCAAACCTTTCACCGGAGATCATCGCGCTCCCGAACCCTTCACAAGAGATCATCGCGCTGCCAAACCCTTCACCGGAGATCATCGCGCTGCCAAACCCTTCACCGGAGATCATCGCGCTCCCAAACCCTTCACCGGAGATCCAACCCTTCACCGGAGATCATCGCGCTGCCAAACCTTTCACCGGAGATCATCGCGCTGCCAAACCCTTCACCGGAGATCATCGCGCTACCAAACCTTCACCGGAGATCATCGCGCTGCCAAACCCTTCACCGGAGATCATCGCGCTGCCAAACCCTTCACCGGAGATCATCGCGCTGCCAAACCCTTCACCGGAGATCATCGCGCTGCCAAACCCTTCACCGGAGATCATCGCGCTGCCAAACCCTTCACCGGAGATCATCGCGCTACCAAACCTTTCACCGAAGATCATCGCGCTGCCAAACCCTTCACCGTTGATCATCGCGCTGCCATGCCCTTCACCGGAGATCATCGCGCTGCCAAACCCTTCACCGGAGATCATCGCGCTGCCAAACCCTTCACCATGCCAAACCCTTCACCGAGATCATCGCGCTGCCAAACCTTTCACCGGAGATCATCGCGCTGCCAAACCCTTCACCGGAGATCATCGCGCTGCCATGCCCTTCACCGGAGATCATCGCGCTGCTGAACCGTGACGTGCCGGAGATCGCCGGAGATCGTTTCGCCGGAGATGGCTGCCAACACGACGGCGCCGCATCCTCCGCCGATAATGGACAGTCAGCCCGCACGCCGCCCAGCACGGAGGGTATATATTACATTCAAGTAAGGCTGACGCAATAAAAATGGGCTCATTTACATCGGATCCCCACGGGCGGAGAGGGTGTGGTGAATTGATTAAGCACACATCTTCCAGGGCTACAATTTTTATTCCATGTGACTCAAAATGAGCGCCCCGATGTGCTTGTGTGGTCTTATATAGAAGGAGTACATTGGTAAGTTCAGCGCCTGATGTGCTAATGTAGCCGATGTATTGACTACATTAGTACCTCAGAGTCCACCATTGCAATGGTGGATACTGAAGGCGCAATTACCAGGCTGAACACTTTCAACCGTGAGTTGTCAATTTAGCCGCCTCCCTCCTTAATATTATCCCTGAGGTAACCATTGAAGCACTTATGTTATCGCTAGATATTTTACATCCACTCCGAGAATTGATAAGTGCCCTTTTCGTCGCATATGTAACTCCTACACTCTTAGCCCGCGACATCTCGGGGGTGGGTGATGGGGGTCATTTTAAGCCTTCTCTCCTAAGGACTTTTTCCGCGAAAGTGAATAAACGGCGACTCGCAGCACCGCAAAAATTGTAGTAAGTTTTTAGCTGTTCACTTTGGCGTTTGACGTGAAAATTCCAACCCCAGGTCATGTTACGTCATCAACCTAGCTAAGCTCAGAAGACTGCCTCCAAACATGTTTCCTTATTGATAGTTCATACAAATGAAAAGGTGTTCAATGAAAGCTTCCAAGTGTGTATTTCACACACGATCAAACATATTTATATTTTCTATATATACTTATGGAATTATAATAACTATAATTGATGTTCATGATTGCAATCATGATGCGACTGGGTATATGTAGAGTATCTCTATGCGCACCCAAAAGACACTGTATTTGAAGATGATACATTTCGAGTTTCAAAGAGTAAACGATGTACACAGAATCCCTCACTTGCGCTCTTCCCTACTTTCGTTTGTATTTGTGTGCAGAAAGTGAATGAGGACTGCACTATTCAACGACGGAATGACTCATATACATTTGCCATTCAGCTGGCCATTCACATGATAAACGAAATAGTTCGAAGCGTTCCGTTTTCGATACTTGAATCAAATTTGCTTCTTCAACATAGATACTATACTATACTTGCGATACAGTCTATCGTCCAAGTGCATCGTACACATACCGTATATCGATGCACTTGGACGCACAGAGTATCTGGCACTATCACGAGAACCAGGCGTGGTGTTTGCTGTTCAGATGTCAGTGGTGGGCTGACAACACAACAGGACGCTCACGTGTGTGCTTATTAGTTTCGCTTTTTACATCAAGCTGCGTTGTTGATGAGAAACTGGTAGATTGGGCCTCCCAACCGTGAGATTTTAAGCACTTTTGCAGAGTAAACTGAGTTGAATGAAGTGCTCGTGCACCCTCACTTCTCACCCCTCACTTCTCACCCCTCACTTCTCACCCCTCACTTCTCACCCCTCACTTCTCACCCCTCACTTCTCACCCCTCACTTCTCACCCCTCATTTCTCACCCCTCACTTCTCACCCCTCACTTCCCCCTCTCACCCCTCACTTCTCACCCCTCACTTCTCACCCCTCACTTCTCACCCCTCACTTCTCACCCCTCACTTCTCACCCCTCACTTCTCACCCCTCACTTCTCACCCCTCACTTCTCACCCCTCACTTCTCACCCCTCACTTCTCACCCCTCACTTCTCACCCCTCACTTCTCACCCCTCACTTCTCACCCCTCCTTCTCACGCTGCACTTCTTACCCCTCGCTTCTCACTCCCCACTTTTTACCCCTCACTTTTTACCCCTCACTTCTCACCCCTCACTTCTCACCCCGTACTTCTCATCCCTCACTTCTCACCCCTCTCTTCTCATGCGACACTTCTCACACGACAACCGAGCGACCAGAGCTCTGCTCCTGCCACGGATAGTTATCCTCGGCTGGTCCACTCTTTACATGATGATAGTGTAACAAAGACGCCCACGCAGGCCTCCATACCATTCCCGCCACTGATAGCTGTCATCGGCTGGTTCACTGTCCACTCCTTGTATGATGATGGAGTGACAAAGACGCCCCCGCTCGCCTCTATATTATATCCCATACTATACCCCAGCTACGGGAATCTGCCGCCGGCTTGTCTACTGAGTATACTTCCTGACCATGATTCTTGACAAACACGTCCCCGTAGGCCTCTACACGGGCCGATGAATGCCCAATTTGCTAATTATCATCAGTGGAGCGGAATGGGCTGCTTCGCCTCTGCGCCCGCGGCGTAATGACTGTGTTCGCTACGCCGCGGGCCTCGCGTCAGAAGTGCAACGCTGCAATTTGCATCGACGTACATGGTGAACGGTGGAGTTTGAATGGCCGACCGACACTGATTGAGTTATGAGGGCCTGCACGTGTATCACTGTATATCGATCGCCCTGCAGGATATATTTGCGATTGACAGCGATGCAATCCCGAGTGCACCGACCCTCAAACACTCCTGGAATAATAATCCTGAAAATTATGGTCACGTGGTGACGCACAGATGTGCCAGTCTGGGGCCACCTCCCCCACCCCCACGCCCACCATGCCTTGAGAGGTCGGCTGGAGGTTATGCGAACGCCACCTCCGCTCGGCTTGTGGCATACTCCTATTGCGTGTTTCGCCAGGCTGTGCTACTTGTCCGTGGTCGAGACGCCCCACCGGCCAGACCAGGTGTTCAGGTGATCGGACCACGCCAGAGCAGGTGTGCAGTTACAGAAATCAGCTCAAAACACAACCAGCTACAGGGAATTTCCACCGTGAGAACGAGAAGCGGATTTGGTTCGCCCCTGCTGCATTAAACACTTGTCATTGGCAGGCCGTTAGCCCTGGCAGGGCCGGACGGCAAGTCCGTCTGCGCGGAACAGAGGCTCTGTAAAGTGGCCCGCCCCGCCACTAACTTCTGGTCTTGGTAAGCTGGAATAAAATGCAAACCATTGTTGGAAAGCTCTCGTTATGGAGAGTTCAAAGCATACCTGCCATTTATATTTCGGGTAATAGTGTGATCAACAGAGGTCATATTAGGTCAACATTCGGGCTTTCACTTGAATCCCTGGAAATGGTTTTCAAAAGGCCAGAGCTTCTTTTCTTTCAGTATGGTTTGTCGAGAACTAACATAGATGCAGGTATTTAGCATAGCCATATTAAAGAAGGGTCTAGAGAAGGTGGTTCAGGTCGGGTCAGAATAGGGCTTGAAAGCCGGTTTCCTAACTATGGGTTACGAAACCGTTTACACATACACATGAAAATGTCATTGTGAAGTCAATATAGCCCGGGCCCATCTCGCAGCTTATTTCTTCATTGTCGGCCATCTTGAGGTCCGTTAACACCCTCAACCTATACGGGAGTTTGACGACAGCGGATCGCGTGGGCTCCACTCTGCTGTGGTTTTCCCGCGTTTTTAGGCACCTACAGCTTAGTGAGTGTGTTCATTTGAGAGCTGAGTGGGCAGCCGGTGACAGGAACAACCAATTGGCGCTATACGCATACGACACGGTAATGGTCGGTGTTGTGTTTGTTCAAAGTGTTCCCGCCACCGGTATGGCGGACGAGCCTGGTCAGTCTCCGCTATAGCCGGTGGTGTGTTTGTTCAGGGTGTTCCCGTGATATGTATGGCGGACGAGCCTGGTCAGTCTCCGCTATAGTCGGCAGTGTGTTTGTTCAGGGTGTTCCCGTGATATGTATGGTGGACGAGCCTGGTCAGTCGACGCTATAGCCGGCAGTGTATTTGTTCAGGGTGTTCCCGCGACAGGTATGGCGGACGAGCCTGGTCAGTCTCCGCTATAGTCGGCAGTGTGTTTGTTCAGGGTGTTTCCGTGATATGTATGGTGGACGAGCCTGGTCAGTCTCCGCTGGGGTGTTTGTTGGTGGTGGTTGGGGCGCTGGGCTTGGGGGCGGCGTGTATTGTTAGGTGTTCCCGTGATATGTATGGTGGACGAGCCTGGTCAGTCTCCGCTATAGCCGGTGGTGTGTTTGTTCAGGGTGTTCCCGCGACAGGTATGGCGGACGAGCCTGGTCAGTCTCCGCTATAGTCGGCAGTGTGTTTGTTCAGGGTGTTCCCGCGACAGGTATGGCGGACGAGCCTGGTCAGTCTCCGCTATAGTCCGTGGTGTGTTCAAAGTATGTGAGAATCTGGATCAAGGCAGTATATTCCTCGCTTCCCCGATAATATATGGGCGCGAGATACCCGAAACAGCTTACGCTGCTAAATTCAAACTACATACGAAGACATCTTTCCATCGATCTGTTCATGACTTGATTAAGCTCAAAATATGTGTCTGAATATGTAAGCAAGGTAGTATGAGCAGTTCAGGTCTAAATCTAGTCACCTGAACAGCAAAACAATGAAAATATTCGGATGCATGTACTGTTCCTGGGTATTCCCAAGTCAGTCGAAGGTCCTCCGAATATTCGCGTCTAGAGCCGCCTTTAACATGGTTACCACCTAATTTTAAACTTAACTCAAAGCCGTATTTTCCGGCCTTCCGAGGTCAGAAAAGATAAAAAGGTTATGCAATGGTCCTGCACTCCGAAACAAATCGCTTATTGTTGCCAATGGTACCGCTTGCTATGACGACCAAGTATATACCAGGCGCGTACTCAGAGGGGGCACTGGGGACAGGTGTCTCCCATGGAAAGATGGCTCCCCTGCGACCGAGAAGGCACCTCCTCCGGAAATGCATATACCCCCCCACCCTACAGAACTCCCGATATGCAATGCAAAAACGTCCTGTTGAGAGAAAATGACATCTCTGCTATGCTTATAAAATATATACCCATCTATGTCAGTTATTTACAATCAAATCAAATCAAATCAAATCAATCTGGACTTAAAGATCCCTGTCATAATGTAGCTTAACTAGAATGCCTGCTACATGTCTGCTATTTTTTTAGGATTTGAAAATTACATCAAATATGGTGTTTGAGAGCCCCATAAATTGATGAAATGACAGGTCAGTGACCTTGATTTTAATTCACATTTCGAGATAAATGCGTTGTACGTTTCCATGAAAGCATGGTGCTGAGGTCGTTTCCATGAAAGCATGGAGGATATGCTGCAACTACTTCGAATGGGCACACTTTGAAAGTTTTGGAACACTGCTTTCTCTCTGACTCTTCTCAGATTATTGATGTTCGATGACCTTGACGCGAAGTTTGTACAAATGTGCAAGTCACGTGTGCCAGAATGTACCGTGAGTTGCATGTCTATGCATTTACTCAATTGGCCGATAGTCCGGGAAAAACCTGAGGATGGACTCGCAAAAATGCCCCCCCCCCCCCTGAACCCGGCGACGGTTAAGCATTAGCGTTTCCTTACTTATTTACCTACGTTTTCATTGATATTGCAATAGCCCAGATCATCAATGGAACAAATCTCCCTTTTTGGACTTCATCTCCCTGCCAGTTTTGCGTCGACTACCCTGTAATTTTGCTTCAACGAAGCACATTTTGAAGTCACGCTATGATTCTGCAATCACACATGGAAGTGTTTCAGAATTTGACATGCATGTCTATCAGCATGCATGCATAATATATGCATAGTTATATGCATGATACTATATAATAATATATAGTGCAACATAATGTATGCATCCATAATTCCTAAGCACTACATGAAATACCCGTAGATCATTCATCTCCAGTCTTCATAATCATCCGCAGCCAGAATGTCTACGGGAGTCGCCATTGCTTGGCTCTGGAATGTCAGGTCCCTACAGACTTCAAACATCGCGCACATTTACATGACGCAAAAGGCATTGTTGTATTTTTTAAAACAATCTAAAAGCCCTCTCGTCCCCCACCCTCCTATCCCAGATACGCGGCCAGACACCCATACAAGCCAGCGTACGTCATGCTAACGCGACCATCAAACTCGTGCCAGAACTGGCAGCGTGTTTCGTCCCTAGCCGAGAGCGTCCCCAGCCGAGACCACCGAACCACCGGCTGGGGACGTGCGAGCCGGACCCGCGGCTCCGGCTGGGGACGTGCGAGCCGGACCCGCGGCTCTGGCTGGGGACGTGCGAGCCGGACCCGCGGCTCTGGCTGGGGACGTGCGAGCCGGACCCGCGGCTCTGGCTGGGGACGTGCGAGCCGGACCCGCGGCTCTGGCTGGGGACGTGCGAGCCGGACCCGCGGCTCTGGCTGGGGACGCGAGCGGATGCGAGCCGGACCCGCGGCTCCGGCTGGGGACGTGCGAGCCGGACCCGCGGATCTGGCTGGGGACGTGCGAGCCGGACCCGCGGCTCTGGCTGGGGACGTGCGAGCCGGACCCGCGGCTCTGGCTGGGGACGGTGCGAGCCGGACCCGCGGCTCTGGCTGGGGCGGCCGGACCCGCGGTCTGGCTGGGGACGTGCGAGCCGGACCCGCGGCTCTGGCTGGGGACGTGCGAGCCGGACCCGCGGCTCTGGCTGGGGACGTGCGAGCCGGACCCGCGGCTCCGGCTGGGGACGGCGAGCGGACCCGCGGCTCTGGCTGGGGAGGAGCGGACCCGCGGCTCTGGCTGGGGACGTGCGAGCCGGCGAGCCGGACCCGGGCTCTGGCTGGGGACGTGCGAGCCGGACCCGCGGCTCTGGCTGGGGACGTGCGAGCCGGACCCGCGGCTCTGGCTGGGGACGTGCGAGCCGGACCCGCGGCTCTGGCTGGGGACGTGCGAGCCGGACCCGCGGCTCTGGCTGGGGACGTGCGAGCCGGACCCGCGGCTCTGGCTGGGGACGTGCGAGCCGGACCCGCGGCTCTGGCTGGGGACGTGCGAGCCGGACCCGCGGCTCTGGCTGGGGACGTGCCAGCCGGACCCGCGGCTCCGTATAGCGCTGCACTCGTGTCGTGCCCAGCCGCACGTGATTTCCCATACATGAGCTGGGTTCGTGTTGCAACACAGCCATCCGGTTTTCTGTCCGCCAAGGTGTGACGCCTGCGCCGGCCAGTGGCTGCCCTTCCAGCGGCATCTGCCTGCCGGTCAGCGGTGTCTGCCCTGACCAGCGGTACCCGTCTGCCGGTCAGAAGCGCCCTGTCTGCCCTGGCCAGCAGCTGCCCCTGTCAGCGGTCTCTGCCCCAACTAGTTGTACCTGCTTCCCGCCCCTGCCCAGAGGTCTGTACGTGTCCTGCCCAGAGGTACTTGTCTGCCGACCAGTGGTACCTGTCTGTCGGTCAGAGGTACGTACCCCTGCAAGCGGTACGTGTCTGCCGGCCAGCGGTACCTGTCCTGACCAGCAGCTACTCTTGTCAGCGGTCTCTGCCCCGACCAGCGGTGCCTTTCTCCAGGCTAGTAGTACCTGCCCCGACCAGCGGTGCCTTTCTCCAGGCTAGTAGTACCTACCCCGACCAGCGGTGCCTTTCTCCAGGCTAGTAGTACCTGCCCCGACCAGCGGTGCCTTTCTCCAGGATAGTAGTACCTGCCCCGACCAGCGGTGCCTTTCTCCAGGCTAGTAGTACCTGCCCCGACCAGCGGTGCCTTTCTCCAGGCTAGTAGTACCTGCCCCGGCCAGCGGTGCCTTTCTCCAGGCTAGTAGTACCTGCCCCGACCAGCGGTGCCTTTCTCCAGGCTAGTAGTACCTGTCCCGGCCAGCGGTGCCTTTATCCAGGCTAGTAGTACCTGCCCCGGCCAGCGGTGCCTTTCTCCAGGCTAGCAGTACCTGCCCCGACCAGCGGCACGTGCCTCCCGGTCAAGCGGTGCCTGCCTCACGGCCAGCAGTACCTGCTTCCCGATAAGAGGTACGTGCCCGGCCAGCGGTACCTGTCTGCCGGTCATAGGTACCTGCCCCGGCCAGCGGTCTGCTGGTCAGAGGTACCTGTCTGCCCGCCAGGCACGTGTCTGCCAGCCAGCGGTACTTGTCTGCTGGCCAGAGGTACGTGCCGCGGTCAGGTACGTCCTCGACACGACACGCCGCTCCGGCTAGAGCACGTCACATTCTCAGAAGTTCCGTTCGGCGCCAAGGCTGACTGGTCACACCGGTTCGGGTATAGCAGCAGGATTTTTTTATAGTACTTTGTTAATACCCGGTGTTTTCTGGCACACCTCGGTGCCTTCGTGCGGCTTATCGATCGGACGATATCGCTGGCCAGTACCCGCGTGATGTGGGCTCGGTGTAAAGCGTTGGTCCGCCGGAGGGCCACGCAGCGGACAATGGAAGCGACGGAACGACAGGACAGAAGCCCCTGGCACAACTGTGCAGCGTGCACGCAATCTGTGATTTGGCGAGGAATGTGCGGGGGTGCTGCAGGGGCCTGAGCGGGGGCTAACTGTCGGCCTGTTTCGTAAGCAAGCCATACGTCGGCGGTAGCTGACAGTCAGCACCGACAGCCGTTGGCGGGCGGCATCTCTCCAGCCAGAGCCCGGGCACACCAGCTGATCGACACCCCAGCAGCTACACCGAGACGCCACCAGTCAGCTGGCCACCCGTCGTCAATACGTCACTCATCGGACCGCCGGAGACGATGAGGCGTCACACGACGAACTGGACAGACCACAGGACAGCACGTGTCATCAATGTGTCACTCACATGATGATGACGCGACAGCACCTGTCATCAATATATCAATCATTCGACCGCCGGAGACGGTCACACCACATGAAGCATCACACCACGGACTTTACGGGCCACAGGAGGCCACCCGTCATCGTTATGTCACTCATCAGACCACCGGAGATGAAGATGCCTCACACCACGGACTGTACAGATCACAGGAGTACAGATCACAGTACCACACGTCGTCAATATGTCCCTCTTCAGACCACCGGAGATGAAGATGCCTCACACCACGAACTGTACGGACCACAAGAGACCACCCGTCATCAACATGTCACTATTAGACCACCGGAGACAATGGGGTATCACACCACGGACTTTACGGGCCACAGGAGGACCACACGTCATCGTTGTGTCACTCATCAGACCACCGGAGATGAAGATGCCTCACACCACGGACTGTACAGATCACGGGAGACCACCCGTCATCATTATGTCACTCATCAGACCACCGGAGATGATGAGGCATCACACCACGAACTTTACGGACCACAGGAGACCACCCGTCACTCGTTAGACCACCGGAGATGATGAGGCATTACATCACGGACTTTACGGACCACAGGAGACCACCCGTCACTCGTTAGACCACCGGAGATGATGAGGCATTACATCACGGACTTTACGGACCACAGGAGACCACCCGTCACTCGTTAGACCACCGGAGCTGATGAGGCATTATACCACGGACTGTACAGATCACAGAAGACCACCCGTTACTCGTTAGACCACCGGAGATGATGAGGCATTATACCACGGACTACGGACCACAGGAGACCACCCGTCACTCGTTAGACCACCGGAGCTGATGAGGCATTACACCACGGACTGTACAGATCACAGGAGACCACCCGTCATCAATATGTCACTCATCAGACCACCGGAGATGATGAGGCATCACATCACGGACTGATCAGACCAGCGGGCGGTCGGTGGTGGCCGTGGCGCCGCGGCGGCAGGAGCGGCAGGAGCGGCAGGAGCAGCAGGGGCGGTAGGAGCGGTAGGAGCAGCAGAAGCGGCAGGAGCGGAAGGAGCGGCAGGAGTGGCAGGAGCAGCAGGGGCGGTAGGAGTGGCAGGAGCAGCAGAAGCGGCAGGAGCAACAGGAGCGGTGGGAGCGGCAGGAGCGGTGGAAGTGGCAGGAGCGGCAGGGGCGGCAGGAGTGGCAGGAGCAGCAGGGGCGGCAGGAGCAGCAGAAGCGGCAGGAGCAACAGGAGCGGTGGGAGCGGCAGGAGCGGCAGGAGCCGCAGGAGCGGCAGGAGCAGCAGGAACGGCAAGAGCGGTGGGAATGGTAGGAACAGCAGGAGCGGCAGGAGTGACAGGAGCGGCAGGAGCCGCAGGAGTGGCAGGAGTGGCAGAAGTGGCAGAAGTGGCAGAAATGGTAGGAGTGGTAGAACAGTAGGAGCGGCAGGAGTGGCAGGAGTGTCAGAAGCAGCAGGAACAGCAGGAATCGCAGGAGCGGCAGGAGTTACAGGAGTGACAGAAGTGGCAGAAGTGGCAGGAGCGGCCGAGGTCGGCAGGAGCGGCCGAGGTCGGCAGGAGCGGCCGAGGTCGGCAGCAGGGGCAGGAGCGGCAGGAGCGGCAGCAGGGGCAGGAGCCGCCGCACCTGCCGACCCCGGCGGCCGCGATGGCCGCGCGCCGCTACCGTTAGGTCGTGCCGCCGCGTTTATGGAGAGAGCCCAATGGACAGTAATGATAGTCGGCGCAGCGCCGAGGAATGCGGGCGGCGCGTCCGCGTCCGATTTACGGCCGCTGTCGGCCGGCGTGACGATCTCGTGTTCGGAGGCGGCCGTTGGCGTGCCTTCGGCCACCGGCGACAGCACCCACCGTTAGGTCGTGCCGCACCCACCCCGGCCCCGGGCGACAGCACCCACATCGGCCCTGGGCGACAGCACCCACATCGGCCCCGGGCGACAGCACCCACATCGGCCCCGGGCGACAGCACCCACATCGGCCCCGGGCGACAGCACCCACCTTGGCCCCGGTCGACCCAACTCGGCGGTGCGTGTGCTCCCTGTGCCGGGGAGGCTCAAAGGCAGCCGAGATGAACGTCGGATCGCGCGACAGCACAAGTTGTGGAGATCGAGTCGACACACCCCATCCACATGATGGCGAGAGAAAGCGTCATTCAAATGACTCCCGTTGGTTTGCAGGTAGCTGGGACTTCGCGCAATGGTGCGTGATATATTACGCGTCACGACATGTTTTGTGTTTTGTTGATTACATCCCCCATGGACGTGTACGTGGGCATCACAATGAGCACACGTGGGGACGAGTGGTCCAGGGGGAAGTTGCTCGTCTCACAATCAAAAGGTTGTGGGTTCGCGTCTCACCTGTCGCTACTCTTCGCCCGCGACCAATCGGCGTGAGAGATTGGCGACGCTACATGACTCAACGGTCGATGTGTCGTAAAACCAATAACCAATCAATGAGCACGCGTATTGCCGGAGATGGGAGCCGGTCTTGGCCGGTCTGTGTATGAAGTTGATAATTCAGGACACTGCCTGAAATATATTTCCCCAGCCGTCACCTGATTGTGAGCAACAGTGGTCGGGAAATCGTCGACGCGGAGGGACAGCTCAGGCTGCTTCTGCATGCGCCTGGTTGGCTTTCGTTGTGAATGAAGCAACACTATTAAATTAGCCGATCTTTTTAGATCACGCATCAACACTTTGTGCCAGTGCGTGGTGTATATCTCGGTGGTTGGCATTGCTCATGCATACTTGTGTATCTCCATCAATATTTATTGGTGCACCGAAGCGTAATTGAAACCATTACAATGTACATGGTTCCTACCTCGGCAGATGCGCCACGTCATTAGCACAAAGGCGGCGTCACAACTTACGACTGATATTTCAAACCGCGCAATTATCTCCCACGATGAACTGTCGGCTGCGCTAGAGGAGCCATCCCAGCACAATGCGTCTCCAAGTGGGCCAAGGTATTCCGCCATCAGCCGGGAGCGCACACACTCATCAATCAACGTCCCACATTCAGGACGATAACGGTGGATGGTCGGTAGGACAGAAACTTAGCTGGAAACACTGCAGGTTGAATTACGAGCGATCAAATCTAATGAATTTATATGACAAGAAGTGTTGGACCTCCTGCGTTGCAGAACACTCGAGCAGCGTCGTCTACCATGAGGCCCAGCGTCTGCGACGAAGTGGTGACCACACCACTTCACCTCTGCGACGAAGTGGCGACCTCACCACTTCACCTCTGCGACGAAGTGGCGACCTCACCACTTCACCTCTGTGACGAAGTGGCGACCTCACCACTTCACCTCCGCGACGAAGTGGCGACCTCACCACTTCACCTCTGCGACGAAGTGGCGACCACACCACTCCACCTCTGCGACGAAGGGACCCACCACTCACCTCTGCGACGAAGTGGCGACCTCACCACTTCACCTCTGCGACGAAGTGGCGACCTCACCACTTCACCTCCGCGACGAAGTGGCGACCTCACCACTTCACCTCTGCGACGAAGTGGCGACCACACCTCTTCACCTCTGCGACGAAGTGGTGACCACACCTCTTCACCTCTGTGACGAAGTGGCGACCACACCACTTCACCTCTGCGACGAAGTGGCGGCCTCACCACTTCACCTCTGTGACGAAGTGGCGACCTCACCACTTCACCTCTGCGACGAAGTGGCGGCCTCACCACTTCACCTCTGCGACGAAGTGGCGACCTCACCACTTCACCTCTGCGACGAAGTGGCGACCACACCACTTCACCTCTGCGATGTGTCACGCCGACCATGCGGCTCGCGCCTCTGCGTGCGCCGTTACCATTGTCTTCGTCTGCGCCGCGAGTCCCCGACGCCGGTTTCGGCGCAATTCTCCGTCACTCCCGAGCTCGTCTCGGGCGCCGGCGCGCCTTTGAAGTGGTGAACTGAGCCGACGCCGGTGCCGGTCGGGGCCGGCTCGTCCAGTCGCGTTTATCTGGCAGGTAAACGGCGCGGGTCTCGGGTGGTGAGGCCCTCGGGGAGTCGGCCGGTGCCGACGGTCGGCTGTTGTCGGCTCTCGGACGGCCTGTTTGTGGATGGCTGGCGTTCAGCTGCAGACGTGGCTTCTGCACGCACACGAGCTGAACTTGTCGGCCGGGGGCTGGTGACAACTGTCGGCACATATCGGGCGTATTTTTAACGGGCTAGTTTGAGCTGTATCAAATTTCAGTTGCGTACCTATCCTTCTACCCCTTTCCAGACGGTACCCCACTGGTCTCACATAGCTTCTCCTGTTCGTTCCTGTCCGCTGCCGTTCTGTATGACCTGGCGGGAAGTGCTGTCCGCTGCCGTTCTGCATGACCTGGCGGGAAGTGCTGTCCGCTGCCGTTCTGTATGACCTGGCGGGAAGTGCTGTCCGCTGCCGTTCTGTGTGACCTGGCGGGAAGTGCTGTCCGCCGCCGTTCTGTATGACCTGGCGGGAAGTGCTGTCCGCTGTCGTTCTGTGTGACCTGGCGGTGAGTGCAAGGCCCTCCAGAGCGAATGAGTGACAGTGCGTCCAGCTGTCATCCTGGATGACCGGCGTGAGTGCAAGGCCCAGGGCGAGGTGACACAGTGCGCCCAACTGACACACTCCTGGGATGACCACCATGAGGCATAGCCAGGGTCGGGTGTACTCGTACTGAAGCCCTGCGATGGGCGCTGACCGAACACCATGTGACGACCGCGTGTCACTGGTACACCTGTGACACGAGGCTGAAGTCCTGTGATGGGCGCTGGCCGAGCAGCATGTGGCGACCGCGCGTCGCCGGTACACCTGTGACACGAGACGGCGGGAAGCGCCGCGCGACGCCCCGCCCGCCGCGGGGCTGGTGATAAACGACCGCTGTTTCCACCTATCGGCCTATTGTCGGCGGCCGGCGCCTATTTGTACTGCGCGCCTGAATAGGTTCGTCGAGACCGCGGCGCGGCCGGCGCGGCGGCGCGCACAAAGCGGCCCGTGAGAGCCGACGGCCGGGTCAGCTGCGCGTCGGTCGGCGGCGCCATTCCGACGGCGCATTCCGGCCGGCCGTGGACGGCGTCGCTCCCACGCGGATCCCGGCGGACGCGCCGGCCGCGTCTCGCGCGCGCGCGCGTCACCTGTCCCGCCGCATACCTGGCGCCGCCGGCGGCGCGCGCAGATCTGGCGCGCCGCGCGCGAGATGAGCGCGTTTTGGCGCCAACTGACAACTGGAGCGGCAGACTGTGGGGCGGAACCGGCCCACAGTATGCCGCTGTGTGCCGGGTAACGGGTGGGAGCGGGTAACGGACCGGAGGGGCGAAGGAAGGTCGGTCAGGGGTCTGTACTCCCGCTGCACAACATGGGCGACATGAGGACACACCTTTGACGGACGGAGATGAACGCGATCACTTTTGAGATCAACTTTGACGGAGGTGAAGTCAGACGCTGACCGGTCAACATTGCTTGCGCACGGGGTGGAAGGCTCCATGCTGTGTTCCAGTGCCGTGATTAGTAATTGTCCTGGAGTTACATCACATTATTATTTCAAACAATTAACAATACATGTACAATGCAGTAGCAATAAACAATGATAATAAGCAATTAACAGCAAATGGAACAGCAGGATAATTTATTGATCAGCAAAAGTTGTAATTAGCAACCGTGACCTCCATAAATAGTATGGAGAGCCGGTGTCATCGACCGCACCGCCAGTGCCACTTCTGTGCCAATCTACCAACCATTGTTGGAGAAGTTAGAAATTTATTGATGGGATCCAATGGACCCACCCACATTAAAAGATCAAAAAAGTTAGTAAGGTCAAGGTAAAGATGGTGGGGCCCAGGCCTCACCAAAAGTATGGAAAACTCCACCTCTGCCCCTAGCCCAACACTCAGTGCCTAGCATGCATCGGATATCGCAACTCGACATAGTTGTCTGGCTATATTTTCAGTTGGGAGAGGAGGGGTGGAAACAAAATGTTGGCCTATTCATTGCGCAGTCTACCTGACGTGATGGCACCTGAGCGTTATCACGGTACCGCAGTCTACCTGAGGTGATAGCACCTGAACATCACCACGTTACCTCAGTCCACCTGAGGTGACGGCACCTGAACATCACCACGTTGCCGCAGTCTACCTGAGGTGATAGCACCTGAACATCACCACGTTACCTCAGTCCACCTGAGGTGACGGCACCTGAACATCACCACGTTACCGCAGTCCACCTGAGGTGACGCCACCTGAACATCACCACGTTACCGCAGTCCACCTGAGGTGACGGCACCTGAACATCACCACGTTACCGCAGTCCACCTGGGGTGACGGCACCTGAACATCACCACGTTACCGCAGTCCACCTGAGGTGACGCCACCTGAACATCACCACGTTACCGCAGTCCACCTGAGGTGACGGCACCTGAACATCACCACGTTACCGCAGTCCACCTGAGGTGACGGCACCTGAACATCACCACGTTACCGCAGTCCACCTGAGGTGACGGCACCTGAACATCACCACGTTACCGCAGTCCACCTGAGGTGACGGCACCTGAACATCACCACGTTACCGCAGTCCACCTGAGGTGACGGCACCTGAACATCACCACGTTACCGCAGTCCACCTGAGGTGACGCCACCTGAACATCACCACGTTACCGCAGTCCACCTGAGGTGACGGCACCTGAACATCACCACGTTACCGCAGTCCACCTGAGGTGACGGCACCTGAACATCACCACGTTACCGCAGTCCACCTGAGGTGACGCCACCTGAACATCACCACGTTACCGCAGTCCACCTGAGGTGACGGCACCTGAACATCACCACGTTACCGCAGTCCACCTGAGGTGATGGCGTCTGAGTGTTACGCAGGCCACCTGAGGTGATGGCATTTGCATGTTACCAGGAGCTGCGTGTGATTGTGGCTCTAGGGCGCATCGACCGTGGTTGGTCATTTGGCGCCCATGTTACCAGGAGCTCTCGCTAGCCGACCCACACCTGTGTGTGAGGCGTCAAAGGCATGCCATTCCCTCGCAGATGCGACTCTGATGGAGACCAAGACAAAGGGATGGGTGCGCTCATACCGCACTCAGACCTACCTAGAGGCGAACATTTCTCTCAGATGGACGACTTGCACTGACAATTTTGCGCGCAACTCAGCCCTCCGAAGATTGGCCCAAGGTGGGAAAAAATCGCAGCTGGGATGTACCTTGCCAATGTCACGTCCTTTTCCGATCTGGGGGCATGGTTCTCTGATCAGGGAACGAACATACCTCAGTGTGCTCTCCCGCCTCTCTGAACTGTCCCCTGGGAGGGATGTGAATGGGGTGGAAATCCGCCACCCAGGGCCGGGAGACACGCGCCCCAAGCATTTTCAGAATTCAACAGTATAACAATTGGCGTCACATGGAAGGAATCGGCAAAAATCCCCCCCCCCCAACTTCTCGGTCCTGGTGGAGTCCTGTGAATGATGCGCTCGGCCAGGAGAGTTCTGGAGAAACAAAAGTATGTCACTTTCGCTTTGGGACATGTTTCAACTTTCCTATCCTCACCACCCTTACATGTATTCGACTGCCTAACATGCTTTCCACCTCTGTCACAATGAGCAGTTGCTGTTATCTCGAGCGTCCCCCCCCCCCCCACACACAATTTCGAGGCAGAGCATTTTACCTGATGCTTAGCCATGGGGCAAGGGGTGAACTTAATCGGGTGACCCTGCTCGGAACACGCCGGATACCGTCTGTTGAGGGTGAACGACAACATAAAGTTGCACGGTAGAGTTGGAGAGTAACACCATGGAAACGGTAAAGCTCTCGCGGCAAACCTCGCGACGTACATTACCACAGGAGACGTTACGCAATAGTTTGAACGCCGACCAAGTTTGGCAGACGGTTTTTATTGACATGCCTGCCAAAGTTCGAATCAAATGTGACAAGGACATCATTTATCCATACTTGTACTAAGCATGTACAGTCCCCACATTGTCCTCTGTGGCGCAATGCTTGCTGCCTCCGCCTGATGAGTCCATGACACAAGCACCATGACAACATACTGTCACGTACATGCATGCACACATGCGGACGGAAATAAGCCGGCACATACATCCGGGTGTGCTGTTTATATACTTTTAAGGGGATAAGTGCCCCTCAATGTCGGCTTCCCTCTCCTCTCCTTCCCAAATAATTTCAACCTTTAGCATGGGACACTACGGAATGTCCCCCCCTATCTCTTTCGGTTCGTTCAATGCCTTCATGCGTTGTGTCTCCGTCCCCAATATTGTTTAAAAGAATCTAACACCCGTGCATACACCCACACCCACACACACAGACATACATCCCCTGTGGCAGCACGCTTCCCCGTAATACCACGCCCACTTTCGTAATATGATTACTCCGAACCCAATTACTAATACCTATTGAATGCCTGGGGGATGTTTTTACTGCTATCTGAGTGGATGAGTCAAAAAGAGAACGATGGTTTTTGCCTGCGGGCGGCCGGCGCGCGGTGAATAGCGCGCGGCGGGGAGCGGCTCGACCATCGGCCGTGTCGGCGGCGGCCGCCGGTCCTCCTCAGGACCGGCCGACAGCCTTTTGGGCCCGTTTCGGGATAAGCGTCGCTAATGTCAGTCAGCGAGCGTGGCCGCCGGCCCGGGCGGACGGCGCCCCCTGGCGAGACACGCTGCGTTTCGCAGTTAGCGCCGACTCGGAATTAATTGCTCCCGAGCCGCCGGTGACGTCACACCGCCCCATTAGCCAATCCCGGTGTGGAGCGCCGCCCCCGGTAGCCCGTAGTGCATGCGAGGCACTAGAGGTGTGCCGGGGGAGCGCCGCCCCCGGTAGCCCGTAGTGTGTGCGAGGCACTAGGGGTGTGCCGGGGGAGCGCCGCCCTCGGTAGCCCGTAGTGTGCGCGGCACTAGAGGTGTGCCGGGGGAGCGCCGCCCCCGGTAGCCCGTAGTGTGTGCGAGGCACTAGAGGTGTGGAGCGCCGCCCTCGGTAGCCCGTAGTGTGTGCGCGGCACCAGAGGTGGGGAGCGCCGCCCCGGTAGCCCGTAGTGTGTGCGCGGCACCAGAGGTGGGGAGCGCCGCCCCCGGTAGCCCGTAGTGCATGCGAGGCACTAGGGGTGTGCCGGGGGAGCGCCGCCCTCGGTAGCCCGTAGTGTGTGCGCGGCACCAGAGGTGGGGAGCGCCGTCCTCGGTAGCCCGTAGTGTGTGCGCGGCACCAGAGGTGGGGAGCGCCGCCCCTGTCCGTGTGTGGGCGCCCTCGGTAGCCCGTAGTGTGTGCGCGGCACCAGAGGTGGGGAGCGCCGCCCTCGGTAGCCCGTAGTGTGTGCGAGGCACTAGAGGTGTGCCGGGGGAGCGCCGCCCTCGGTAGCCTGTAGTGTACACGAGGCACTAGGGGTGTGCCGGGGGAGCGCCGCCCTCGGTAGCCCGTAGTGCGTACGAGGCACTAGAGGTGTGCCGGGGGAGCGCCGCCCTCGGTAGCCCGTAGTGCATACGAGGCACTAGAGGTGTGCCGGGGGAGCGCCGCCCTCGGTAGCCCGTAGTGCATACGAGGCACTAGGGGTGTGCCGGGGGAGCGCCGCCCTCGGTAGCCCGTATGTGTACACGAGCCGCACTAGGGGTGTGCCGGGGAGCGCCGCCCCCGGTAGCCCGTAGTGCATACGAGGCACTAGGGGTGTGCCGGGGGAGCGCCGCCCTCGGTAGCCCGTAGTGTACACGAGGCACTAGGGGTGTGCCGGGGGAGCGCCGCCCTCGGTAGCCCGTAGTGCATACGAGGCACTAGGGGTGTGCCGGGAGCGCCTCGGTAGCCCGTAGTGCATGCGAGGCACTAGAGGTGTGCGGGGAGCGCCGCCCTCGGTAGCCCGTAGTGCATACGAGGCACTGGAGATGTGCCGGAGGAACCAGAGGTGTGCGTTGGTCGATTTGGACTGACGCAAGGAGAGAC
Source organism: Imbricaverruca yamaguchii (assembly GCA_034440575.1). Classification (NCBI taxonomy): domain Eukaryota; kingdom Metazoa; phylum Arthropoda; class Thecostraca; family Neoverrucidae; genus Imbricaverruca; species Imbricaverruca yamaguchii. Next base: position 1,182,176 of record JAOTOL010001537.1, read on the forward strand.
GGGGAGAGTAGGAGAGAGAGAGAGAGAGAGATGGGGAAAATTGCGCAGGAAACTAGGCCCTTGTGATAACGATGATATTTGAATCATAACCTCCATTTTGTATTCTGTTTTGCACAGTTGCTCAACATTTCAGTGACACATTGATCCAATTCTGGCAAGTCTGATTCTGGGTGACACAGGTCTTGCCACAATTCATGAGTGACACAGTTCTTGCCACAGTTCTTGAGTGACACAGTTCTTGCCAGTGTGTGACAGGGTTCTACCCCACGCACCGGGGTGAGAGAGATGATTTGACGTCCCCTCCACCGAGCTTGTGTTCAAAGCAAGACAGAGGGATGTGGTAAGAACATGACACACCCTGTTCGGACATCGAAGTCCTAGGCGGCGAAACTAGAGAGTGTTTCTGGGCGCGGTGTCTCACCCCTGACTTCAGAAACGTACCCAATAGCATTGGCTGGAGACGGATCTACCTACAAACCACCGGGGGTCCAATCTTAAATTCGCACGTTCCGCAAACTATGGTGGAAGTAATTTCGTGAAGGTGTTCGCGCAGGGTAGTCTTTGGTAGGTGAGTACTTGATGTGTCTATTTGATCTGTACCAGGGTTTGCGTTAGCTCGACGCTCATTTTCGCTCAGCTTTCAATGGATCCACGCCACTTCGCGTAATGATTATTCACCGGCTCCGAATGTTCAGCAAGAGCGTTGGAACCTCCGAAGTGCTGCAGTACATGGAGACGAACTACTTCCCATGTCGATTCCCTCCGCGCAACAGCCGCGAGGATAATGGCTAAAGTTTCTAAGTATAACTGTGTGACGCTGTGCGGAACTAAGGAGCCGGTGCCATCCGGGCAAAGGTGCAAAAGAATATTGATGAACCGCGGCCCCCAATCCCCCTGGTCTTTCGGCAACGACGCACAGTAACTCACGCACTCACGCTTCTGTTGCATAGAGGAAATGTGGGCCGTGTAGCGACCGACATCGATGTGGCATCTGTGCACCTGTGTGGAATCTGGAGATCTGTGTGGCACCTTGGTAGCTGTGTGGCATCTGAAAATGCATATGACATCCACGTGACATATGTCATTCTGTTTGATGCATGCGTAACAATTGCACATCTGTGCGATATCTGTATATGTTTGTGACATATGTGCATCTGTGTTGCATTTGTGGCATCTGTGTGATATTTGCGCACCTGCTTGACATATGTGTGGCATCTGCAAATCTGTTTCGTATATGTCGACTTCTTCGGTCACACATTCTTTATTAGCGACTTGGAGGTTCGCACGGCTGCTCAGATGTTCATGTCGGGTTGGTGAATGTTGCAAGCTGACATCACAAACAGCTAACCTTCAAAAGCAAGAAAACCAGAACAAGACAGAATCTAATCTAAAGCAACTTATTATTTTTGTTTAATGAACCTAATGCGTCACTGCGCCACTGAGCATAGTGCGCTGACGCCAACGAAAACACCACTGACAGCCAATGAACATAGTGCGCCACTGACCGGGCCACTGAGCATAGTGCACCACTGGACCACTGAGCATAGTGCGCCACTGGACCACTGAGCATAGTGCGCCACTGAGCACTGAGCATAGTGCACTCCCACAGCAGTGCGCCACTGACCGGGCCACTGAGCATAGTGCACCACTGGACCACTGAGCATAGTGCGCCACTGGCCACTGAGCATAGTGCGCCACTGGACCACTGAGCATAGTGCGCCACTGGACCACTGAGCATAGTGCGCCACTGGACCACTGAGCATAGTGCGCCACTGGACCACTGAGCATAGTGCGCCACTGGGCCACTTAGCATAGTGCACCACTGGTCCACTGAGCATAGTGCGCCACTGGACCACTGAGCATAGTGCACCACTGGACCACTGAGCATAGTGCGCCACTGACCGGGCCACTGAGCATAGTGCGCCACTGACCGGGCCACTGAGCATAGTGCGCCACTGGACCACTGAGCATAGTGCGCCACTGGACCACTGAGCATAGTGCACCACTGGACCACTGAGCATAGTGCGCCACTGGACCACTGAGCATAGTACGCCACTGACCGGGCCACTGAGCATAGTGCGCCCTGACCACTGGACCACTGAGCATAGTGCGCCACTGCCACTGGGCCACTGGCATAGTGCGCCACTGGACCACTGAGCATAGTGCGCCATGCCACTGGGCCACTGAGCATAGTGCGCCACTGGACCACTGAGCATAGTGCGCCACTGACCGGGCCACTGAGCATAGTGCGCCACTGGACCACTGAACATAGTGCGCCACTGGACCACTGAGCATATGGCACTGGACCACTGAGCATAGCCACTGGACCACTGAGCATAGTACGCCACTGACTGGACCACTGAGCATAGTACGCCACTGACTGGACCACTGAGCATAGTACGCCACTGGACCACTGAGCATAGTACGCCACTGGACCACTGAGCATAGTGCGCCACTGGACCACTGAGCATAGTACTGGGCCACTGAGCATAGTGCACCACTGGACCACTGAACATAGTGCGCCACTGGACCACTGAGCATAGTGCGCCACTGGACCACTCAGCATAGTGCGCCACTGACCGGACCACCTGGACCACTGAGCATAGTGCGCCACTGGACCACTGAGCATAGTGCGCCACTGGACCACTGAGCATAGTGCGCCACTGGACCACTGAGCATAGTGCGCCACTGACTGGACCACTGAGCATAGTACGCCACTGACTGGACCACTGAGCATAGTACGCCACTGACTGGACCACTGAGCATAGTGCACCACTGGACCACTGAGCATAGTGCGCCACTGGACCACTGAGCATAGTGCGCCACTGGACCACTGAGCATAGTACGCCACTGGACCACTGAGCATAGTGCGCCACTGACTGGACCACTGAGCATAGTACGCCACTGACTGGGCCACTGAGCCTAGTGCACCACTGGACCACTGAGCATAGTGCGCCACTGACCGGGCCACTGTGCATAGTGCACCACTGACTGGACCACTGAGTATAGTACGCCACTGACTGGACCACTGAGCATAGTACGCCACTGACTGGGCCACTGAGCATAGTGCACCACTGACCGGGCCACTGAGTATAGTGCGCCACTGGACCACTGAGCAGTGTGCGCTAGGGGCGCCACTGGGACACTGGGCGACAGAGCATATCTTAGCAAATCTTCATCATGGGGCGACAGCGAAACAACACGCACGCAGAGGTCGAATCTGACATGCATTGGCACATCCGACACCTAACCCTAGAGACACATCAAGAAACGTCTGAGCACCGGGGATCTTCCCACCTCGGCGACTAATATGCAAACGTGGGTGGTGCTGGGCCGGCGAGGACCAGAATTGGAAGTTCGGCATGATGCAACGCGGCCGCGTGCTAATCAGTCATGGGAGCAGCGTGAGAGCCGTCGACGTTCATGTAGCATAGCGTCTTTAAACATGCATGGGTGGGTCGGGCAGCGTCTGATGCAATGCATTCGCCAAACTGCATCGCCAGGGCATCAATAGCACACGTCCTCCACCCTCGGGCGGTACATAAAGTATCGGGATGATAATCGCGCTGCAGTGGGAACTGAGCGGGCGTGTACGGTCGGAGACCAGCTGGGCTGCGGACTGCATGGCAAGCTGTACGGACACAGAATGTCATCACCAAACCGACTTTTTTTCGGCAGGTAAGTTGAACACGCCGGATGGAATATTTGGACGAGGGCTGGTGACAGAAGAACAGTGTGTGGAGCGGATCCAATTAAAAGTGAAGAAAGCAGGACTTTGAAGTGTGGCAGCGAAGACTGCTGCAGAAGCGTGACGGCCGGGTCAGGCCGGGTCGTTCCTTTCGCATAAAGAGGAGAGCAAACTTGTCGGGCCTCGCTCACTCTTCGCATTGACCTGGCCGTCGTTTTTCATCCGCATCTAACGACGTTAGATGCGGATGCAAAAGGAGTTCGATGTCAGGTGTTGGCTCTCCCGTCTAATCTATTTCATTTTCCTGCTGCACAGCATCATCGGGCCATTGTTGGCTGATGGATTGGTCTGGATGTGGGCACCGACTCGGGGCTAATTTACCGGACCGGTCGTCAAGTCAGCTGAGTCACTCTGGGCGGCGCCCCGTGATGTTCGCACTCAAATATAACGTCCGCTGATCACGTACGGAGGGGCGTACCGCTGATCAATCAGCGGCCGCAGTATCTCAGCCCTACAAAACCAACTGGCGTGTCATGTGATCAATGTTCGGTGTGTACGTGTGAGTGTTTCGCGACGATGACTTGAATGTGTGCAAGAAGAAAGAGGACATGGCGAACTAAAACATCAAATCGATCTCTTGACCTCCCATTCTTTTGATTGACTTCTTTTGATTGACTGCTGACTCAATTCAACCACACTTGAGGGATAAGGTTTGTGCAAATATTCGGTTTAGCAAGGCAATGAGTAACACTGCACGGACTTCAGCTACCATTAGCGCTTTGGTCATATTCATTACTATTCTGAGGGTATAAGTTGGGGATGCCTGGCCCGCCTTTCGTCAGCCGTAAAAATCCTCCAGCAGAGTCTCCGTGTCTGTCTCTGTCTCTGATCCTGTATCTGTCGCACGTCTTTGGACATCTACCATCAGTCGTTGGTCGCTGTCTCTCATTTGGTTCTTGTCTGGCAATCGCCAAGTGGAACCGCGATCACTATCGCAATGCTGGAGCGAGCGTCATCTCGACAACAAAAACCAACAATCATCTCCTAATGATAGACTGCAGGATGGTGACGAACGCCTTGCTCCTTAGCTCGTCTGGCTGGCTTGCACCGGTGGCATTATCGCATAGCACCTGTCGTCTGGGTTGAGGCTGGGGTGCGCGCACATGGGATGTGTCATCGTCCAAGTATCGCAAACAAACTGTGAATGTATGAGCCGCACTCGTGTGGTGGTGCCAGGCCAGCTTCAGGCCGCCGCAGCTGCTGCTTCTGCCGCTGTCCGTAGCCCCGTGCCGTTGTCAGCCGCAGACTAATGTCCGTTCCTTGGTGGTGGGAAGGTGGTTAGGTCACGGGCTAGTCCCGGGTCGCTGTCGATCACTGTCTGATGCAATCTGCTGGTATCGGTGGGGGTGGGGTGGGGGCCACGTGCAGGTGCTGGCGCTAACCCCCCCCCCCCACGCCGCCGCCGCGCCTTCTGGTCGGCTCCGAACCGTCCTCCGCAAGGCCGACCGACCGGTTAGCCTGGCCTCGGGCCCCCCGCCAGAACGGCTACCGACGCCGGGGAAGATGGCGGCTGCCTGTCGGCCGAGCGGTCCTCCGGCAGAGCTACGCTCACGCAGCCGGGGAGGGCGTGTCCGCCATGCTCACCAGACAACAGCTAAAAACCACCAGACGCCCTTTGGCCACCACGTGGCAACGGCCGCGAGTGCGCCTCGTCCCTGTGGCCGCGGGCGGGGACCGCCGAGCCGGCCGGGACCGGTTTGTCTCGCCGGGCCGCGTGGCAGGATACCCGGACTGTTTCGACCTTTTGACACACGCCAGTGATACTCGCCTTGCGGGAGGGTCGGTGTCGGGCCTGCCGGCGATGGCGACGACCGCAACCGTGTGGAAAGGACTTGATTGCTTGCGAAACGGAAGTGAAAAATTTTGTCCACTCTTATCGTTGGACTTCCATGGGCAAAATTTCTTCAATTTCATTTAGTTTTACTGCTAGAGAAATGACTGGATTTTTCTGAACGATATACCGGTGATCCTAGGTGTAATGTTTTCCAATGACGTCGTAATTCATCCGACGGTTTATTTTGCCCATCATTTCCATTGCGTTGTCTCTTCCAACGTTGGCGCGATTTCCATACTCAGCGAGTGTCACAAAACTCACGAAAACGAAGGAAAATGCATCGGCCAAGCTTGGGCGCAAAGCATGCTGAACAGCTCAAACTAATTTGCCTTTGCATGTGATGCGAACATTTTTATATAAGACGAGCACAAAGAACGACACATGAGACACATCGAGATCCGTTTACACCTGTCAAAGATAAGATTGACTATCATCGGGAAATGAGGTCACAACTGAATCCCACGACTGTCCGCTCTTCTGTTAATATCGAGAAGCACGATTTGATATCATATCTGAAGATACTTCTCCATTAGTCGTGTAACTGTTTCCTTATGCACAATTCTGAATAGTAAGCTCTTCTCGCAAAGCCAAAACATCATGGTTCAAAACGGGCCACATTTTCTGAGCTCAGTCCGACTCACACCCGTGCCCGTGAGGCCCGGACAAGTTTGCTATGGATGTAGCCCGTGCTCGGTCGGAACCAATCGCCATAAGTAAGATAGCTATAGCAAGTTGAAGATTTCATGGTCAATTTTAGCTGGATTTGTAAGAAATTACGTCTAGCCTTAGAAGACTAGCATATGCTTTTTGCAAATCATACCTCAATATCTTTAGTTCGGACAGTTCTCTCTCTCTCCCTCTCCACCCTCTCTCTATCTATCTATATCTCTCTATATCTCTATCTCTCTATCTCTCTATCTCTCTATCTGTCCATCTATCCATCTCTCTCTATCTCTCTGATAATGTTGATCTGAATTATGCTCTTCTATTTAGTGTATCATATAGGGATCATCAATTCGAGATGGACAACTCAAGATGTAGGTCGGTTAAACACCGACACGTTTTCAGTCGAAAGGTGGTTCACAAATGGAATTGGCTGCTTGATGATGTACCGGGGAGTCCTCATTGGGTGATGAAAAAAAATGGTGGACACATTTTCTAAGTTGGAGAATCTTGTTTTTGAGTTGTTTTGCCGTAGGAGATAGAGAATTGGTATGGATAGGGATACATTTATGGTCGTAGATTTGCATCGTTAGGGCCCCTTTAAGCCGACACACAGGTGAAGGACTTGGAAGATTATTGATGGTGAATGGGTATGGAGAAGTCTGTTAAGCAATATCAAGTGAACGGTGCAAGACAGCTTGGAGTAAATAGTTCCCTTGAAACTGCGATATGGTATTGATTCGGGCGTGTCGGAGTCTATTTTCTCGTCTTATGGCATCCTTTGCAGGCTTAACTCAGATGGACCCATGTGGCTCTTATCACCCCTGATCACTGTATGGCTTCATGACTTCATAGACTTCAGTAGCAAGGGTAGTGTTCGGATGGTGCTCACTCAAATTAAGCGCCCAATCAGAATGGCCATGAGCATACATTAAACGAATCAGATTCGAGAAGAGCTTGACTGTTGGCCTCAATATTTAACACCAGTACTCCCAACTCCCAAGGCAAAAATAAAGGGTTTTTGACGTTTTTAATAGCGTGAATGACGCATTGCAAATCGACCGCGTCACGTGAATCTATAATTATTTCCGAAGAACTTCAATTTTTTTAATTTAATTGCATTCCCATCTGCCCACGTCTACTAGGCCATTAATTATACTAGTATGCCACCACCAGCCGGTTACATTTGCTGCGATGTAAAAGATCGGGCTGCTTATGTTGAGTGGAAAGTGGAACAATTAACTTCATCAAGTGAGCGCGAACCCATATGAGACGTCACGGCTTTGCACTTAATGCATGGATGAATTAAGGATAAATGAAAACAACTATTGAGAAAAATGCCTCATAAACCAATACAATTTGTCATAACCAAATGGACGATAGCGTGATTCATACGATTGCTATAGAAACCCGATAGGCCACAATACTAAGGTAAGCACCTGCTTAGCACGTGCTCCGTTTTTCGACTGTTTCAACAAGACTCGCGTGCAATGTACACTCCGCACCATTCACAGGCGTCATGGTAGGACAGCAACAGGGCGCCGCTGACGGGCCTCTGTTACTCAGAGCGAAGCGGGGCCCCGCTCCCACTGACCCTGATTTGGCGCAGCTATAGTCGCAGACGGGGAGGGAGGCGCCCACGTAACTGGGTCATGCGAGCCGTTTCCGGTCCATTTTTTGTTCGTGACCGGTTCCATCGTCGGCACCTGTACGGTGTTCCACTGTAGATGGTGAAGTCTTCCAGTGGATCTTGCGGTCTAACCAACTTTGCACGTGTTTGTTGTAGCTCTTCTGCAAGCATGGTAGCCGGCGAAGTGAGTGTCAACGGTTCTTTGTCTTTCGCTTAAAGGCACAAAACTCAAAGCTTAATCCGGTGACTGTCGCTGCCAGTGACTGTCACTGTCAGTGACTGTCACTGTCGGTGACTGGAAATGTGGCTACTTTCCAAGTTTGGTCACAAACTCTGGAAAACATAACTTATCCACTGGTGGATGTTCGTCGTGAAGCTAAGGTCTCCTCCAGCTAATAATGTGAATGCATCAGATGTGAACGTTCTATTTGAAATACTGGATCGCGCATTGTCTTTTTAAAAGCCTCATTTCAATTACTTTTGGGAAACAAAACAAAAGTGATAATTTTATAGTGCTTCATATGGTCCCATGTATTTTTGTACGTGCTTTACAAGCATTAGGATGCCTTCGCTACACCCACAAGGGGGGCTGAAGTGGTGGAACCCAGTAAGTGTCCATGTGACAAAATCGAGTTGTGTTGTTTTTAGCTACTGCGTCATCTGCACCTTTAAGCACCATTCAAATGACAAACAAACAAAAGGTTATCGGTGGGAGCAGACCTACTCTCCTGCTACGTTTGTGTGTGCCAATACCTGCATTGGCACACACAAACCTAGCACGCGCATTGCAGCTTCACACGAGCTACAGAGTAGCGTGACAATTTCAGCCACCAAATAGCTGCCCAGTGAGAAATTGACACCACTTGGTATATTCCAAGATGTCAAGAAGTGACTGGACCACAGACAATAAACTGCAGGTGGTAGTTACTCAGACTTCTTTTTACACATAGTGCAATGTTTCATCGATGTACTTCAAATTGTGTCGTACAACTTGAGAAACGGATCAACGATCTTCTCAATTCGCACATATTGTGTTTGTCCAACCCGACACTACTTACGCTTTTTTGTGCTCTAACTTCATTCCAAGTTCTTGCAGTTATTCCCGTTCATCACGGCTAATTTCAGTTGATATCTACCAGGGGTTACCTATTTCAAGATAGTGTTCGCAAAAACAAAGGACGGTAAGCTGCTCGGAGATGCATGGATGACGATAAATGCTGCTATAAGGGACTCAACTAATTGGTAGGTATCACATTTTTCTTTGAGGCACCATCACTTGACTTCGTACCCGTTTGAGAGACCCTGTTTTAGACCTCCAATATGGGAGCGTCTGTGGAACACTGCGCGAAAGATGCCCATATCACAGGTGATATCCTTGTACGCCCATGCCTGCAACTTTCTGCTTCCACTCGGAAATCTGGCAACTTGATAGACGTCTACTTATGCCACGTACGTGTCAAAATATAAACATATGAAAAGTATCATGCATCACTTGACCCAGACGCGACGAATATGAATGAAACTGTTCAGCTGGCTGTACTTCATGCCTATCCTGTTCCGTGAGTGCGTCGGAGCTTGGCGAGGTGTTGTCGCCCTCCGCTCCGTGGTCGGTCCAGTCGAGCTGATGTTGCCCTCCGCTCCGTGGTCGGTCCAGTCGAGGTCGGTCCAGTCGAGGTGATGTCGCCCTCCGCTCCATGGTCGGTCCAGTCGAGGTGATGTCGCCCTCCGTTCCGTGGCAGGTTCAGTCGAGGTGATGTCGTCCTCTGCCCCGTGGTCGGTCCAGTCGAGGTCGGTCCAGTCGAGCTGATGTCGCCTTCCGCCCAGTGGTCGGTCCAGTCGAGGTCGGTCCAGTCGAGCTGATGTCGCCCTCCGCCCAGTGGTCGGTCCAGTTGAAGAGCTCGTGTAACCCGGTCACGTCATCGGCCGACTGACTTCATGCCTCCCGGGAACTCTGTGTGTATGCAGCTGGCAGTGTTAGCTCAAGCCATAAACAGAGCATGTCATAGCCAGGTGTAGACCTGTGAGCCCCAGCCGTCTTGCACGGTGCGGGTGGCTTCATGTTTTAGCAGCACGACGGACTTTTAATTACGCCTGGCGTGCTTGATGCAAGTGGAAGTGCAGATATGCCTATTTCGCCACTGTCTCATTTCTTTCTAAATAAACCGGTTAAATTGTTCATCCTGATCCGATGGTTTGTAGCATGGCCCCCATTACATGAAGCCAAGCTACAAAACATCGGGAAGTTACGTATTTTCATCAGATAGCCCCATTGCATGACTCAGTCCTTAATTTTGTTCCATTCCTTAGCATAGCATCCAGCCATACAATTCTTACACCGTCACTATATTTACTACCCTGTATGTGGTGTCTCATTTCATAGCTACCCATACTTGCAATAGTACTCTACCTTCTATCCTTCACTTCCTTTGATAAGTAAGTTTGCATACTGCAGCCAGCCAGTTCAAATTCCTGCACATTTGCCGCCAAAAAGTATCCATTAACTGATGCTGCGGCTATGCGAGAAATAAATATAGTTCTTTCCAGATAGTGCATAAGCATGAAGTAAACAAATTTTGTCACACTTCTGGGCTCCGGCATCTGTATGCAGACATGATACGCTTTGCTTACATTCCCGATAGTACATATCTACTTTATCAGCTCCCTCTGTCATGCCATGTCTAGTTTCCCTACCTAGAACTGCCGTGCATGACTTGCTCATATCTACTATTTGGTAGTTCTACATAATTCTTGCTAATATGAAGCCAGTCTGAAGCAAATATATTCACCCTCCCCAAATGTAATTCCAAAAATATATGGATGCCTATCCACCCTGGAGATCCATGTATGCACTGCCACACGCCACAATAATCATCTGTGGTCGTGGGCGATGACATTGCCCAGGTCACGCCCACGGAACGTACCAACACAGCGTGTCATCTCATAAGCCGAGCGGGAACAGTGCGGTCCAGCGTGCACTGCACCAAGAGGATGACTACATATCGCATTAGCCACCTCACCGTGGGGTTTTCGCTTCTGCTTGCAGGCCCACCTTCCAGTTATCAGCGTACTTTTACCGTGGCTTACCTTACAAGAGTGGTTGCCAGGTTGCAGCACGATGCTCCTACAACAACGCTTGCCGTGAATCCTCGCTCGTGCGCGGCACTTTGTCACCTTCGCCAACGGAGGGCGTACGACATCTCGCCACCCCTGGCGTTTCCAAACGAAACGTGCTAAAGACTAAAGCACGGGCGTATGGGGTGGGACAAGATCTCATAATTGACACCCAGTTTCGTGTGCTAGTTGACCCTACAGGTTATGGCAAAGGTCAAATGTTCGCAAATAGAAAGTTTGAACACTTTTATCGCAAACGCTTCCGAAACTGCAACGGCACTGGAACTGCAACACTTATAATTGTCATCAGTATGTTCGACGAGGCTCCTGCGGATGCAATTACATATCTCAAGCTCCATTTAAGGTATAGATCACGGCTCAGGTCAAGCCAAGGGCAACCCGGCAATTGAAAACGTGATAGAATGTTGAGTAATAACATTGCTTCCACTCACCCAGGGTAAACAGTCGACACCACCCTCCCTGTGGCAGGCTGGTGAAACTCAACAACACACACACACACGCATGCATCCACCTATTGAAACATAGACGGCGAAATCTGATTTCATACTTAAAATAACCTCATATCTGTTAAAGCTAACACAAGGGTCACCCAATGTCAGCATAGGTTAATGAACTTTCATGACCTTGGAATGGTGCAGGGACAATGTCCTGATAGCAGTTTAGTCATCTATTACCCTAAGCGGTACAAGACGTGTCGCTTTAGGTCGCAATGTCATGTCAAAGCTGGATTATCTGTGATTTCGTTGAAAAATGGTCGGAGGTGTTCCCATATATAACTTCACAGCTCCGTGACCTGAGATGACCCAACACAAAAACACCATGAGTTCCGAAAACGACGCCCAGAGGCTGCTGAAAATTTAGCTGGGTCTGTCGAGAAGTTCGAAAGCTAACCACGAGCAATCTTAAGCGGGTTGCATCCACCCTTCTCCACAGGTGAGGCTCCAAAATTCGTTGAGAATACTGCTTGCCATTAATTAACCACATCAAGAACTCGTGAAAGTTAAACATACAACATCATATAAAAAACACAGATTGCCTCACATTTAGATCTACATGCCGGTGTAGCACCTGAAGAAAAGGTAGAAAACGGACCGCCAGCGCGTCTGCAGAGAAAGTGGGACGACCCACACCAGGGGGGGGGGGGGCGGGGGCGCCGCTACGAGCACGTCGGCTGCGGCCGCGTCGGAGACGATCCAGATCGGCCACCGCCGTCCAGCCGATGCCGGGCGCGTTCCGACTGGCGGCGGACAGTTTTCCCGCGGCACAGTCGCACGGATCAGTGGGCCCCGACGAGCGAGCGGTCATTAAGACGACGGGCGATACAGCCCACAAACGACCGGCCGGTGACTTGCCAGAGCGGGGCCCTCGTCCGGGCCGCTGCTCACAGCTGGCCGCGGCCGGCCAGGCACCAGAGCGGGGCCCTCGTCCGGGCCGCTGCTCACAGCTGGCCGCGGCCGGCCAGGCACCAGAGCGGGGCCCCCCCCCACTGGGCCGGGCCCCCCCAGCGGGCCCTCGCCCGGCCGCTGCTCACCTGGGCCGCGGCTGGCCGGACACCAGAGCGGGGCCCTCGCCCGGGCCGCTGCTCACAGTTGGCCGCGGCCGGCCAGGCACCAGAGCGGGGCCCTCGTCCGCGCCGCTGCTCACAGCTGGCCGCGGCTGGCCAGGCACCAGAGCGGGGCCCCCGTCCGCGCCGCTGCTCACAGTTGGCCGCGGCTGGCCGGACACCAGAGCGGGGCCCTCGCCCGGGCCGCTGCTCACACTGGGCCGCGGCTGGCCAGGCACCAGAGCGGGGCCCCCGTCCGCGCCGCTGCTCACAGTTGGCCGCGGCTGGCCGGACACCAGAGCGGGGCCCTCGCCCGGGCCGCTGCTCACACTGGGCCGCGGCCGGCCAGGCACCAGAGCGCGCGCCGCTTCGGGCGGCACGCGGAGGCGCGGTCAGACGTGTGCTGAATGTCCTCGTCGTGGGGCGACACTTTTGGCTTGGCTTTTGGCTTGGCTTGGGTATGGTTTTCGCTTCACCTCGACCGGCGCACGCGCTTCCGGCTTGGACACCCGTCAGCAGGCATGAATATCCTCGCATTGGATGTCTTGGGTATGCTTTAAGTAATGCAGCATTTTGATTGGGTTCCTCTGTGTACATTTCTCGCAGATCACGTACAAATACACGTCGTACCAAATATTGTTATCATGCGCATGAAATATGGTCAAAACTCGCTCTGAATCCAGCAAAACTTTACTTGAATCTCACGTCTTGTACACATTCCTCAGTGGTGTTCATCAAATTATCCATAAATTAAGTGTTGATTCCAACCACTCTGATCACAGGACTATTAGGAAATTCGACATGCAGTCTTCCCGATCCTAACGGCGATATAATGCACTTCATTTAGATGCTGTTAACCCTTAATCACCTGCCCAATTACATACTCACCTTCTGGACACATCAACGATTTTCTGAAGCATGTCATGAAGCTCAAAATACCTCAGATTGAAAGGAAGAGCCATCTAGCGTCTATCAGAGCTAATCACAGGGTCTCGTTCTTCATTGGTATCTCATCGGACCTCATGGTGTGTCTGTGCCCTTGGGCAGACTAGATACTCGCCTCGATATCCGCTGGGACGACTCGGAGATCTCGGGACGGGAAGCCTAGTTTAGGAGAAGGGACCTGCTGGAATCATATATTAGAAAGTCGCCATCGGAGCTGAGTCGTGTTAGAATGGCCGACCATCTGGAGAGTGGTTGATAAGGCGGAAATGTGAAGGGAGGGAGGGATGAGAATTAGGAGACACTCAATCGCGATGTTTCTGCGGCCCGCTTGGCCGTTCAGATCGAAGCGCCGACTTGGCAGTTGCCCGTTTCCTGAGTATAAGATTATGCAACCTGATTAGTCTTCCATTGAATTATGTCTGCCATCTGACGGCGAAGCTGCACCAGCCCCCGATACTTGTGACGTGTTATAAAGGGTTACCCGTAACTCACATGTGTACAAGCTGCACCAGCCCCCGATACTTGTGACGTGTTATAAAGGGTTACCCGTAACTCACATGTTACAAGCTGCACCAGCCCCGATACTTGTGACGTGTTATAAGGGTTACCCGTAACTCACATGTGTACAAGCTGCACCAGCCCCCGATACTTGTGACGTGTTATAAGGGTTCCCGTACTCCTGTGTAAGCTGCACCAGCCCCCGATACTTGTGACGTGTTATAAAGGGTTCCCGTAACTCACATGTGTCAAGCTGCACCAGCCCCGATACTTGTGACGTGTTATAAGGGTTACCCGTAACTCACATGTGTACAAGCTGCACCGCCCCGAACTTGTGACGTGTTATAAAGGGTTACCCGTAACTCACATGTGTACAAGCTGCACCAGCCCCCGATACTTGTGACGTGTTATAAAGGGTTACCCGTAACTCACTGTTCAGCTGCACCAGCCCCGATACTTGTGACGTGTTATAAAGGGTTCCCGTACTTGTGTCAGCTGCACCAGCCCCCGATACTTGTGACGTGTTATAAAGGGTTACCCGTAACTCACATGTGTACAAGCTGCACCAGCCCCCGATACTTGTGACGTGTTATAAAGGGTTACCCGTAACTCACATGTGTACAAGCTGCACCAGCCCCCGATACTTGTGACGTGTTATAAGGGTTACCCGTAACTACATGTGTACAAGCTGCACCAGCCCCGATACTTTGACTGTTATAAGGGTTCCCGTAACTCACATGTGTACAAGCTGCACCAGCCCCGATACTTGTGACGTGTTATAAAGGGTTACCCGTAACTACATGTGTAAAGCTGCACCAGCCCCGATACTTGTGACGTGTTATAAGGGTTACCCGTAACTCACATGTGTACAAGCTGCACCAGCCCCCGATACTTGTGACGTGTTATAAAGGGTTACCCGTAACTCACATGTGTACAAGCTGCACCAGCCCCGATACTTGTGACGTGTTATAAAGGGTTACCCGTAACTCACATGTGTACAAGCTGCACCAGCCCCGATACTTGTGACGTGTTATAAAGGGTTACCCGTAACTCACATGTGTACAAGCTGCACCAGCCCCCGATACTTGTGACGTGTTATAAAGGGTTACCCGTAACTCACATGTGTACAAGCTGCACCAGCCCCGATACTTGTGACGTGTTATAAAGGGTTACCCGTAACTCACATGTGTACAAGCTGCACCAGCCCCCGATACTTGTGACGTGTTATAAAGGGTTACCCGTAACTCACATGTGTACAAGCTGCACCAGCCCCGATACTTGTGACGTGTTATAAAGGGTTACCCGTAACTCACATGTGTACAAGCTGCACCAGCCCCCGATACTTGTGACGTGTTATAAAGGGTTACCCGTAACTCACATGTGTACAAGCTGCACCAGCCCCCGATACTTGTGACGTGTTATAAAGGGTTACCCGTAACTCACATGTGTACAAGCTGCCCGCCCCCGATACTTGTGACGTGTTATAAAGGGTTACCCGTAACTCTCATGTGTACAAGCTGCACCAGCCCCCGATACTTGTGACGTGTTATAAAGGGTTACCCGTAACTCACATGTGTACAAGCTGCACCAGCCCCCGATACTTGTGACGTGTTATAAAGGGTTACCCGTAACTCACATGTGTACAAGCTGCACCAGCCCCCGATACTTGTGACGTGTTATAAAGGGTTACCCGTAACTCACATGTGTACAAGCTGCACCAGCCCCCGATACTTGTGACGTGTTATAAAGGGTTACCCGTAACTCACATGTGTACAAGCTGCACCAGCCCCCGATACTTGTGACGTGTTATAAAGGGTTACCCGTAACTCACATGTGTACAAGCTGCACCAGCCCCCGATACTTGTGACGTGTTATAAAGGGTTACCCGTAACTCACATGTGTACAAGCGATTGCAGCTGCATGATCTTTGCGGTAAATGTAGATTTATAAAAGGTGTGGAATGATGTCTTATATTACACCCTTATACTATATTTATGTATTTATTTATTTATTTCACAATGAATGCACTCCACGTGCAGTGGCTGTTGCGGACAGTATGCCTGTGTTCTACAGTATTGGTGAAGCTACTTCGGCCTCCGTTTTTTGTGCTCGTTCTGCTCATCTGTACAAATATCGTCGAACTGTTGTCATTTAATCTATCCCCCTATAACAAATTAGCCAGCCTAGAACACTGCTGGTTGGTTCATAATGTTTTTTCTTCCATTTCCTTCGGGTGGAGAAGAGAATGCCGTCCGAATTGTGGGTATTTCACAGCCTTCATC
This sequence comes from Imbricaverruca yamaguchii, assembly GCA_034440575.1. Lineage (NCBI taxonomy): Eukaryota > Metazoa > Arthropoda > Thecostraca > Neoverrucidae > Imbricaverruca > Imbricaverruca yamaguchii. Next base: position 1,198,451 of record JAOTOL010001537.1, read on the forward strand.
CTTTTATTTCTGAAGGTCCCATCCAAAAAGGGCACGGAATGCTGTTTAGTCCGGTCTTCCTGATATTGTCAATTTAAAAGTTCTCTCCTATTTGTGATGTCGCATTATTTCCAAGTATGTTCTTCCAAAAATATTATTTTCTTACAGTTTAATCAATGTTCGCTTTTTCAATAAAGTCCGCCACCTGCCGGTCAATTGCCTGAATCCAAGCTCCGATCAAGCATGGGTATTTCTCGATCATTTGAACTACACAGTTAAGCCATCACTTCAGCTATCACGACAAATCGAACGAATATCCCACCCTTTGCTGTGAAATTATTTATAAAATCAATCGTTTCCGTCCTAGTTAACCTCAGACTTAGCGGCCTCCGGCCTTCTCATACGAAGGAACCCGGTAATTTCAAGACAATTACCTACCCAAGGGCGGTAATATAATATTCCCGGAGGGGCTGGACAATTACCTTATGATCATGGAATATCTTCTTATTGGAAGACCGATGGCCGGCACGCCCCGAGAGAACATACATCTATGAAATTTTCACCTGCAGCACCGCTCTTGCAATAGCAATCGTGAATACTTAACTATGGGGAATATTGTAATCCCAGATGACTTCCGTGAACCTTGTAAACAGTTTGATGTGTCTCTCAAATGCTCAAAATGTATGTTTTTATAAACAAGTGTAACTATGATGTATAGTACGCTATCGGGACCAGCTAAAATCACACTAAGAAAATGATTCTGCTGAAGCCAGTTTTAGCCGACTCAGCATCAGGCTCAAATGTTTGAAAATATATGTGTGCACCGGAAAACCTTGGGGTGGGATACCGCGGTCATTTGTACAGTTTGGTTAACCAAATTGTTAACGTTGCGGTTCCTTCAGTTCGATAAATTCGATAAAACAAATTCCAATGATCGACCTAGTCCGTGTCGATTTCCCATTCGGTGGTATCGCTTTTTAGATGGTGGTTTAATCTACCTCATCTATCCAGTAAATACTTCTTCCCCAGCACTTGCAGCGGAGCCAGTTGGGGATATCAAGATCGCGTCTGTTTCGAGAGGTAGAACATTTGCATATTGCTTTCACCTATGTTTGAAAGTTATGTAACAACTACACGGCGTGTGTCTCAATGGAGAGGGAAGTGGTTGGTAAAGACTCAAGATGCGCGAAGCCAGTGACTAATGTATTAGCATGCAAACAGATATGTTGGCCAAATTCTGAATGTTTGAAACTCTCAATGTTTGATCTTAGTTTACTTCACTCGGCCGACAATTTCTTGAAAGACGGCTTCTCGACTGGAATCGTTTGCAAGATATTCAGTTACTTCGATCAGCAATTATAATCGATCGTCTCCTTTATTGATAATAATGCTGACGATATTCTCACGTATTCATTGCCGCATCAGGATGCGCTAAAAACGAGCCTACTCCGTGTTTTCGATGCTGACCTGTGACTACACCAGTGACAAAATTAGCTCACAGCCGCCTCGCGTGCGCCGAGCCGTGTTAATTCTCCCTGCACCACACATCGGTCGGAACACAGTTCGCAACACAGCCCAGCCTTGGCCAGGTCCAGTCTCCGTCCGACATGGGGCGCCGTCCTAAAAAGAGCATCGGCGGTCGGCTGGCGTGACGAGAACAATGCGCTGTGCACCGTTTCCGTGCCGGCGCGGCCGCGCGCTCGTGTCGCGATAAGTGACGACATGGCCGCCCGTCTGTCGCCGGCGTGACGTCACGAGTTACACACGTCACTCTCCGACCCGGCAGCCGGCGGGCGGCGGCTCCCCCCCCCCCCCACATCTCCGGACGCGTGGCCGCGCCGGCGGCGGTGATGAAGAGGCATGCACTCCGAGGTTCGTGCAGCGTACGTTGGTTCGGCTTGGCTGAAGAGTAGTCCAACAGGGCTTCCACCCAGCGGGAGCAGGTAACCGACAACGAGCACTAAAGTCGAAGAACATGTAGGCGACGGCCGATCTTACCGCTGTCTGGATACACTTAGGACTCCGATACAAGTGATTGCAATGCTATAATATTGGGCTGGTTCCGCGGACCGTTTTTAGAAGCTGCATCGCTTTCATCGATGTTGGGGAAGAATGCATATCGACGTAACAATTAACGATGGTCGCGTTAAATTTTGCCAATATATTCACTGGAATTTTGGCATGGTATGATTATGAGCTCTGAACTAGTGGTGACAAATGTAAGGATTGAAAACCCAGTCATGAAGCCCGTTCAACACCAACGGAATTTTAGACAGGCCTCTGGAATGAATGCCGGACTCTTAACCGGTCTGTCGGTTCGTTAAAAAGAAAGCAGCTCAAAACCTACTGATGGCAATCATGTAGTATGTGAGGCCCATGTTCACATGTCATACAGCAATTTTGTCATATGTATTCAACAATCTAATGAAAATACTAAAATAATTCCAAGATATTTTTATACAACTTGTTGAAAACCGTAGTTCATCAATGACATAGTCATTAGCTGAAACATTTCCATGATGTGCAACGTTCAAGAGCACGACGTGCGGCTGCAATGGTTGCCAGGAAACGTTTCATTTGGTTCCACCAGATCTCAAACAGTATAATATGGTTGGAGCCATGGTACGCCACGATGCATAACAATCATTGTAACATATGGCTTCAGCCAGACATACAACATTTTTCTCTTGATGACTGTAGCAAAATAAGCGGCCCTTCTTTTAATAAGTAATTCTTTTCGCATCGGTAGGGTTCCACGGTTAGCAACAGACTTCCAAAATCAGCCATATTTTAACTCGCATGGCGTGATATCTATACGCATTCCTAATCCTAAGAAAACAATAAGTTTGTCACCACAAAGAAGGCTGGATTCTTTTATCTTTTAATAAAGTCTAGCGGTAATTAGTGGGAATTTTTTGCGTTCTCGTAGATTCACAATTAAAGACTATGTCGCTTCAGTCTTCAAACTTAATATTATATACTGTGCAATGCATAAACCATAGGTGCTCCATTCTCAAATTATATTTCATGCAACTGCTGGTTGCGCCGTTTTAGTCCTTGTAATACTTTCATTGATGTTGATATGCTTTGGTGTTAACTCTTAACGACCTACTTGTCATGTGACATTTCTAAAGTAGGCCAAGTATTAATCCTTTTTCGGTTGGTATTTACTTCAATTTATTGCGTTTTTTCGAGTTACGTGCTGTGCATTGCAATCATTACTGGTTACTTGATGCACAGGCTACGACAGGCACATTATAGTAATCACGAAGCCAGTTATAATCAAGAAGTGCCAGCCGAAAACAAGAGCTGCGCAGTCCGCCATGGTAAGGCAGTCCATGTATATGGTTTTCAAAGGAGATTATGACGTGGTTAAATGATTAATAATATTACAAGTTGGATTTTTTCAATCTGATGGAGAGCATGGTACGATTTTTAGATACGTGGTGCCACAGATTATTGACCACAGAATGAATGCAACGTTTGTGGTTGCACTCATATTTTGCTATCCTTATATTAAAGATTATAGTGTATATTAGGTAATGTTATAAGTATCGTTTTGTATTAACCATATTGTAAGTCATGGCTTCCGATGCAAGAGCTGTCTTGATAAGAAGCTAATGTCAATTAATTTTCTGGGAATGAATGAAGTCTTCAAAGATGATGTGAAATGCCTATAAGCGTCGGGCGTCGGTAGCTTCGTGGCTAAACTGAGCGTCTGGAAAGCGAGAGGTACGGGGTTCGATTCCCCGCGGCGCCAGCCCTTCCTGACAGGGCGAGAGGCGGGCGACGCCGTATGGGTTCAGCTGCTGAGTGCGTCGTAAAGTCACAACCACCACCAACAGCATATGGGTTCCGTCTGAATTTAGCAGAAAAGTAAATGCTCGTGCTTGATGTGGTGGAAGCATTTATTATGAAGCCGGTTTTTCCGCCGGCCTCCGGGCTGCATTTTGACCGGGCCCAGCCGGGCTTTGTCCCAGCGGGCCGGCCCGCCCCGGGCTTCGGTGCCGAAATTTTATGTATTTGCCACCTCTACTTTGAACGAATAATTGCATGACCGTGGTTTTCGGCCTCCCGCAGACTACTGTTCTGTTAGGAATAGCTGTCGTGAAGCCCTAATCCGTGAAGAAGGGTGGTCTACTCGGTGAGGTGTTTGGCGCGTTTTATAGCCAAGAAATGATCGCAGGTATGTTTTATATCTACTAAGGCTAGACATGCTCTATCACTTATCAAACCACATGCGATTTTACAGAAATTAGGCGTGCGTTCCCAGGCAGAATTATTACTTTAGGATGTAGCTCGATGTTTCTTTCCCTGGCTTGTGGTCATGACATTCCACATCCTTCATCTACTCACCATGGACAAGTGCATTCATATGGCTATGACCTTGCGGACATTGCATTCAAGTTAATTTGCCATTCTCACCCCGTAAGCTACACCGTTGTCCTCAACGGACTTTTATGAGCCGTTGTTTGCTATGTGAGAACTTCATCTGACATGGTACCCTGACCGGACCTGGTATGGCGACAATACAAGTGAAGATATCAAGCAGTTTGTAGAAATATTTTAGCTGTCGCAACGCTGTGATGCAGAGTTGTACGGACTCTATCATAGACGGATTTGGTGTACGGCTGAGGGGAATTTGCCGCCGGCTGTTTTTTTAGGGAGGGGGATGTTTTGGCACGTGGTCAGCTATGCGGGGCCACTGCCTGATTAAAGAGGCACAATACCTATAAGATCGGGCTGGTACTGTGGTAGGCAACGCACCAGTTCTCGTCCCGGAACTACAGCGCAATTAAAGACCATTAAAAGATTTAATCTAATTTATAGCTAGTACTCCATTTAATTATAGCGAAATTCTCTCGGGGACGAATAGCCTAGGGATAAGTCGCTCGTCTCACAATCGAAAGGTTGCGAGTTCGAGTCGCACCTGTCGCTACTCTTCGCCCGCGACCAATCGGCGTGAGAGATTGGCGACGCTACGTGGCTCAACGGTCGATGTGTCGTAAAACCAATAACTAGCGAGATGCTCTCGGCCATTGATGGCCGTCCATCCAATGTTCCTAAGTGCAAATGTCTTCTTTTGGAAGATAATGGTTCGGGCACAGTTCGTAACCTCATGTAGTAAATCACAAAGTAGTGCGTGCAAGCGCCACCAACGGCACTGAAAAATACATATGTGAGGATAAGCAATGCACATGCATAGCACTAGGCGATGCCTAGTAACGCTCCAATACCAAGAAGTGACATTCGGAAGCATTCAGACGTTCCCAGTTTTTTGTTCAGATTGTTCTAATTATGTGGTACTATTTCTCAATCAACGTTCAGAATAGTCACATTAGAGCAGTTGACATGCTCTCTCTAAAATGGAAAGTTTGAAGGATGTAGTGAACATATATTCCCTTCTCGCTTTGAGTCCTCAAAAAGCCATCGTGCAGCCACAAGAACCGATAGTAAATCACTGAATCACTGCAAATGTGTCAAGTGTGAAATCAAGTGAGAATGCCTGACTATTTTAGCTCTGCGTTATCGGCTCGGTTGGTTATTAGTTTTACGACACATCGACCGTTGAGTCATGTAGCGTCGCCACTCTCTCACGCCGATTGGTCGCGGGCGAAGAGTAGCGACAGGTGAGATTCCAACCCACAACCTTTCTATTGTGAGACGAGCGACTTACCCCCAGCCTACTCGTCCCCTGCGTTATCGGCTCAGGTGGGTGTTTCCAATAAGAGCGGGAAACCATGTCGTTTTCCGGTTTTCCTGCTTCTGGGCAGATCCAGCATACAGGAAGTTCCGTCCTTTCTACGAAGCGCTCTTCTGCAGCCCACAAATCCGATCATGATTTTCCACGTTTAGTCCCATCATTTTTATCGGCACCGCTGTTATGTGACGAGATGCGGCGCGGCGCCCTGCTGCTAAGCTCACCGAGTCGGTATTCTGCAACACAAAGTCGTCACTTCACAGCATGTTGTATCATGGTGCTTCAATATTGTTCACACTTCCAGATTAGTGGCCGTTGTGGCACTCTATGCATCATTCTAACTGGCATCCTAACTATTTTATGCACCTGCTCTCTTTGCATCTGCACTCCGGGTGCGCATATCCGCATCTCCGTCTGTGGTTCTCTTTGCGCATCTCCATCTGTGGTTCCGGTTTCTCTCTGTCCCCATTCGCTTTCCGGTGCCCTGTTTTCGCTGTATTCACGTATCTTACCTGGACCTGAGTTTTTGTGTTCAAATTTCCAACAGAGACTTATCTGACCGCGTGTCCAACTGATGCTGTAGCACCTTTGACCACATGTCCAACCGATCCTGTAGTGTTTCTCTGACCACGTGCCCAATTGATACTGTAGTGCTTCTAGCCACGTGTCAGGTTGTATAGTATCTCTCTGGCCACGTGTTCAACTGAGATTGTAGTGTCTCTCTCTGACCACATGTCCAACTGAGACTAGTGTCTCTGGCTACGTGTCCAACTGGGATTGTAGTGTTTCTTTGACGACGTGTCTAACTGATGCTGTAGTATCTTTGACCACATGTCCAACTGACTGCATGTCCAACTGAGACAAGTGTCTCTGGCTATGTGTCTAACTGAGACTGTAGTGTCTCTCTGACCACGTGCCCAACTAAGACTGCAGTCTAGAGAGTATGGAGTCTTAATATTATAGTCTAGAAACTATATTATAGATGCCATAGTCTAGACACTATATACTGAGACATAGCCTGTCCAGATCCTCAATGATGCCCTACCGACTCTTCGTTCAGCTTTTCATCTGAAATTAGACTGTCTCCATGTTTGCCTTTCCAGTGGCGTCTGTCTAATTATCTCGTGGGACCCCGGCTTGCCTCTGCTCAGCTTTCTATACCAGACTAGAGGTTCTGTCTGGTTACCGTTCCAAAAAGACTGGGACATCCAATCAAATCCATCACGGGGTCTTGGTTTCTTTTTTATTCAGTTATCTGGAACTGGGGTGCCTGACTTCTTACCTTTCCAACCTGAGCCGGTTTGTGGGGAGCAGTCCTCCGAGACTGCTGCGAAACAGAAGCGTACTTAGCAAAGACAAAGACAAAGACGTATATTCAGGTCGTCCACAATAATCCCGTGGCTATTACAGCCTACTGACGAGTTTTAAAACAGATGTCACGGGAAAAAAAGGCTGTCACAAGCACACAAAAAAAACCTAAACAATTCCTCATACCAGCGGCACAGAAGTTAGCAAGTGCAGTAAATATGAAGAAGTATGATAATAATTCAGCAAGAATGATAATAATTCAGCAAGTATGGTATGACAAGAGGTCAGAGAGTATGATAAGAAGTCAGGAAGTAGATCAGATAAATCTGACCGGTCATTCCAAGCCCGGTCGGCCGAGATGTGTCGGTCGGGTCGTGACCTGACCTCGCTCTGTGGGCCGGACGGTGCCGCTGGCGCACCCGGAAGACACCCCGACTGGCCAGCTGCCGACTTGGGCCGCCTCCGCGTGGGCCGTGCGCGACAGGCGCGCGGCGCCGGGTCGCGCCCGTCTCGGCACCTGTCCGCAGCGCCGGTAACCCGGCACCCCGCACGGTGGTCGCCGCTCATTACATCTCGACCCGTCGCCGGAACAATGGGAGGCATGTACGCCGCTCTGCGCGCCCGACCGCTTTTTCCCGCCGCTTTTTCGGGGCGGGCGCCGCGCGGTTGGCGCCGTTTTTGCGCCGGTGTGGCGCCCGCTCCGGCTACTGTTGCATGCCGACCGTGCGGGCGGCGGCGCCCCCCCCCCATCACCCCGCCGACTCGGACACCACTCGGCCGGACTGCGGCCCGACTGCGAGATGCGCACACCTGAGACGGATTCGTGATGCATCTGGCTGTTGAACAATGCGCGTTATTTGCCGCAGCGTGCATCAGGCTGGAGTTACGTGTTGTGGGGTGTGAGCTGCGGCAGTGAAGCAGGCCGACACCGGGCTGTTGTGGTAATGGGAGTGTGATCTGAGTGTTGATCACCTGTGTGATCATTCAATGTCGTCGGTAGGCGATACGGTAACGTATCGCTTACCTCTTGCATTGCGGAATGATAGTTGTGCACTCCGTGAAACATAGCTCATGCACTACAGCATCAAATAACATACGCTATGACATGGAAGTCGACTTTGTATTAACCTTGCTATCTTTTCCTGCCAAGTCCACTCTAAGGGCTTAATTAAATCTTAGTATGTTCAACTGATGCATATACTCATAATATACCTACATATATTCGCTAAACCTATTATAATACTTAAATACCCTAATATTTTATTGTCTTTTGCTGTATTGCTGGCGTGCCTGGCAACACCACAAAGCACATGCACTGTGACCAATATTTGTAACGTCAAGCAGGTCGTCCACACTGCTTTTCAACAAAATGAGCACATACAAGACTCTAAGAATGCATAAGCGCAAACAATCCATATTTGTAGCGAGAACGTTGAGATTTTTAACGGAAGATCAAGGGTTCTATTAGCGAGTTCGACAACTAATCGTGTAGATGATTTGTACAATGATATTTATATATATATATATGTATATATATATATATATGTATATATATATATAAGACTTGACCGACAGATGCATCTAGCTCCTCGCAGACCCCCTCTGTCCCACCAGTCACTGGCTCTAAGTTAAGTACGGTTATTGGCGCGAGCCACTTCCAATAGACATCTTCGATTTGAAATGTTTTTGATGCTTCTTTTATGCCCTGAACATTCAACAGCCATTTTCCCGATTAAACTTCAAGGAAACAATTTACAGGCGTTTGACAGCCACCGCAAATCACGTTTTGTATAAGTGTAATGGTCAGTTCCCCTGGCGGCAGTTAACCAAACGCATGTCCAGATAACATGAGATATTGATGGATTTTCGCGAGCTTGACTTGTCAACTAAGACACTATGACTACTTTTCGGTTTATTATTTTCATGTCGGGCCATAGTGATCGTTGCTTATTATTCTGTAAAAGTGTGGGAACCACGTTTCAACAGGCCACATTAATACCACTCCTGCATCGGTGTCGCTTTCACGCATTCAAATTAAACCATCGTGAATGTGGACCAAATTCACGCCAACTGCAAGCTATATATATATATATATATATATATATATATATATATATATATATATATATATATATATATATATATATGCACGATGCCAGAAGTGGACGCTGGTGAGTCTAGGGGAGGGACATTCAGGCAATGGTCCCCTTTCACCCTTTAAGGTGCGGCCAACATATTGTACCCTCCCCTCCCTTTATTCTTGTAGCTTTGGTTTTCTGACCAGAGTAATACATCCGAATATGGGTCTGACCCTCACAGAACTGTGCCATGGGAGTCATCTGATAGAAGCGGAAGGAAGAATTCCTTTTCAAAGGTACCGACTCAGTTTCGCAAAGCACATAAATTTCACAGCAAAAACTTAGGACGTGCCTTCGGGGCATTTCAGGTCACATCCCACTAACCTGAGCTGATACCGATTTGAAAGGTGGCTCGCACTTGGAAGATGCATTCTGCCACCATTGCATACTTGTTGTCAAAACATTGATTACTGGCAATATTATGCTTGAAGATACATTTGTCTAGGGTTACAACCTGAACTTGACTTTACTTGACCTGAGATTAAGACGTATTTTTTACTTGGACTGCACGTTGCATGCTTAGTTGATTAAGAATTCATTCTGTGTTATACTGATATATGCTGATGCTGAACTTGACCCTGCAGTAGTATTTCATAGCGGAGGTACTGAACTCTCCCTCGGCTCTCCCATACTGATGGTCTCATTAGCTGCTGGCGCTGGTTAGCAATGATATCTTACGGTACAAAATGCATTTTCCACTTGAATCGTATTGCACAATTACTATACTTTATGTACAAAGTGTTGCTGCAGGGAACAATTTAGACCTCGAATTTACTTGAAAAGTTCCTTCAAATAACTGTGTTGTGGTCGGTTTTGCCAGTAGATCCCCAACATTGTGGTGGCTCCCTTCCCTTCTCCCTAGATTTTCCACCTTTAATAAGGAGCTACACGAAGTACGCATCTCATCATCTCTGCTAGTTCAGAGTTCAGAGTATACTAGTTCCGTTCAGGGTAGTTCGTATCTCAAACGTGTTCGTACAAGGCCATGATTCGGCGATGCTGTTCAGTTTTGTGTGATCTTTAAAAGATTCAGCTTAAGCTAGCATTGTCCTGCTGCATTATCCATCATCGTGCTAACCATATATGCCATATCTCCTACGTTTTCGTGCTAAAATGTGAAGCCAAGCCTTCCAACAACATTGTCATAATAATGCACATCACATAGTCGGAAGATTGAGCATTGCTTTTCAAGTTTTGGCCGGTTTCAAGCAGTGGGATATGTGATAAGAATGTACCGAGGAGTGTCCCATCTGCCACATGCTTTTCAGGAAATATTCCTTTCAGCACACGTGACTAAGTAGTCACGCGTTCAATTCCGTCTTCTGCAAGCTAACGAAAGTATCCCAGGATGACCTTCACAGACAAAAAAAGGTGGTCACCCTGCTAAAAACAGCTTCGAGCGGTTCCCGATACCACCGACACGACGTGATCGCCCAATCCCACCGCAGACGTGTTCAGGTAGGCTCAGGAGAACTGCTGCAAACCCAGACGTGGCTTCGCTTCGCCGACGCGAGCACTGTTACGCAGGCTGCACGTCAGTGTCACCCCCACCTCCCCCCCCGCCCACTGAGCAGTGCTCCTCCACTTCCTGGTCGTCGCCAACTCCGCGGGAATCCCACGAGATGTGCGCGGCACCACGTCGGCCTCCTCCCGCGGCGTGCGCGACCCACGTGACCGCCGACAGAGGTCGGAGGCGCGGCCGACCTTGGCCCGCCAGGGTCCGCCCTCCGGCCGCAGGCACCGCCCCCAACCGGCTGCGTGCGCGGGCGGCGGCGCGGCCCAGGTGGGCGGCCGGCCGGCGGCCAGTGCTGGCTGCGGCTCGTGCGCGCGAGGTGGTCCCGCTGGTGCCGCGCGGCTCGACACAGTCGCGACGCGGCGCGAGACGCCGCCGGCCACACGCCGGCCGGGCAGGGCCGCACCTGTCGGATTCGCACCTCAGGTGAGCGCCGGCCGACCGCCACGTCGGGCGCGACGACCCGGGCCGTCGGCGGGGTCGTTTGTCTCAGCCAAGGTCACGCGCGTACGCTGGCGGGCGCGCGCACGCCGGCCGCAGATTCAAACCGAGGTGGCTGAGCATAGGGGAGGGGCACGCCACCCGCGTCGAGTACACAGCTCGCAGAGGTCTGGCCGCGCGCCCGGCCGTCCGGAGTGAAGCTCCAGCGCCGAGTGGTTGCGGTGTCGCGTCGCGGTCCTGCTGCCGGCCCGGCCGGCCCGGCTGCCCGGTGGTGAATCGTAGGTGTGCGCTCAGCCGATGACGCGGCTCTACGCATTTCCCGCTGCATGATTTTGCAGTATGTAGTGCGATGCATTGCTAAAAAAATACCAGGGGAATTGACGTACGGTGTCAACGGTTTGCGGTGGCAACACTAGCGGGCAACAGATCTGTTTTGTTTTGTTAAGCGCAGTGCGACCTGCTCGCATTCGTACGCACTAACACCCATGCTTGAAGAAATGGATGCTGACAGGATGAAAACTGGTTTTGATATCACCCGGACAGGACATTTTCCATGCTACTTAATAGTCATGAACTTGTTGTTCGTCGGGTTGGTAGAACAGTGTCCTTAAGCTCATTCCTCACAATCGATTTTGGTTGATGTGTAAGCGCACAATCCATCAGGCCAAGTGTCTCAGGAGCACATGCCGATTTCATTCGGAAAAGGGTTGAATAGCACTTCAGGCCCGACAACCTTCTCCATCTCACTCGTATATTACAAGCTAAATGCCCCTCCACGTTGTTCTTCACCAAACATACCGGACATTGTTGGCGTGCTATGACCGTTTTCTTGCGGTGCTCCAAAGAATCGATGCGCTGTCGCTGACTTACGTCCACCGCCCACTCCCACCGCCCACTCCCACCGCCCACTCACACCACCCACTCACACCACCCACTCACACCACCCACTCACACCGTCCACCCCTACCACCCACTCACACCACCCACCCACACCACCCACTCCCACCGTCCACTCTCACCTCGCTCAAACCGCCCACTCACACCGTCCACCCCTACCACCCACTCACACCACCCACTCACACCACCCACTCACACCGCCCACTCCCACCGCCCACTCACAACTCCCACTCACACCTTAGTCCCAATACACACTCCCATCACCCACTCTAACCGCCCACTCACACCACCCACTCGAGCACAACCACACACCTAACAAATGTGGATGCTCACGCCCACACACCCACACACACATCTCCACCACCAATATACCAACGCACCGTACACATACACCCCGAAACCGACACACCCACGCACCCACACACGTGCGAACCCAGACACCCACACACCCACAAACTTGCGAACCCAGACACCCACACACCCACAAACTTGCGAACCCAGACACCCACACACCCACAGAACCACATCATCGCAAACACACCCACACCCACGCACCCACACATCCACACACCCACGCTCCCACGCACCCACACACCCATACATCTACACATCTACACATACACACATACACACATACACAGGTACACACATACACACATTCACACCCTCACGCACTAAGCCCACGCACCTACACCCATACACCCGCACGACCTACGCACACGGCCATGAGCACGTATGCTGCTGATATGTTCGCCTGGTGTTCCCAGCCTGCTGTGTCCCCCACCTCACCCACCGCCTGGTGTTCCCAGCCTGCTGTGTCCCCCACCTCACCCACCGCCTGGTGTTCCCAGCCTGCTGTGTCCCCCACCTCACCCACCGCCTGGTGTTCCCAGCCTGCTCTGTCTCCCACCTCACCCACCGCCTGGTGTTCCCAGCCTGCTGTGTCCCCCACCTCACCCACCGCCTGGTGTTCCCAGCCTGCTGTGTCCCCCACCTCACCCACCGCCTGGTGTTCCCAGCCTGCTCTGTCTCCCACCTCACCCACCGCCTGGTGTTCCCAGCCTGCTGTGTCCCCCGCCTCACCCACCGCCTGGTGTTCCCAGCCTGCTGTGTCCCCCACCTCACCCACCGCCTGGTGTTCCCAGCCTGCTGTGTCCGCCACCTCACCCACCGCCTGGTGTTCCCAGCCTGCTGTGTCCGCCACCTCACCCACCGCCTGGTGTTCCCAGCCTGCTGTGTCCCCCACCTCACCCACCGCCTGGTGTTCCCAGCCTGCTGTACCCACCACCTTACCCACCGCCTGGTGTTCCCAGCCTGCTGTGTCCGTCACTGCACCCACCGCCTGGTGTTCCCAGCCTGCTGTGTCCCCCACCTCACCCACCGCCTGGTGTTCCCAGCCTGCTGTTCTCACCCACCGCCTGGTGTTCCCAGCCTGCTGTGTCCCCCACCTCACCCACCGCCTGGTGTTCCCAGCCTGCTGTGTCCCGCCACCTCACCCACCGCCTGGTGTTCCCAGCCTGCTGTCTCCACCTCACCCACCGCCTGGTGTTCCCAGCCTGCTGTGTCCCCACCTCACCCACCGCCTGGTGTTCCCAGCCTGCTGTGTCCGCCACCTCACCCACCGCCTGGTGTTCCCAGCCTGCTGTATCCCCCACCTCACCCACCGCCTGGTGTTCCCAGCCTGCTGTGTCCCCCACCTCACCCACCGCCTGGTGTTCCCAGCCTGCTGTGTCCCCCACCTCACCCACCGCCTGGTGTTCCCAGCCTGCTGTGTCCCCCACCTCACCCACCGCCTGGTGTTCCCAGCCTGCCGTGTCCGCCACCTCACCCACCACCTGGCGTTCCCAGCCTGCTGTGTCCCGCCACCTCACCCACCGCCTGGTGTTCCCAGCCTGCTGTGTCCGCCACCTCACCCACCGCCTGGTGTTCCCAGCCTGCTGTGTCCCCCACCTCACCCACCGCCTGGTGTTCCCAGCCTGCTGTGTCCGCCACCTCACCCACCGCCTGGTGTTCCCAGCCTGCTGTGTCCGCCACCTCACCCACCGCCTGGTGTTCCCAGCCTGCGTGTCCCACTCACCCACCGCCTGGTGTTCCCAGCCTGCTTCCCCACAGCCAAACACCGCCTGGTGTTCCCAGCCTGCTGTACCCACCACCATGAGGTGGTGTACCACGCCACTGTCCGCCACCCACCCACCGCCTGGTGTTCCCAGCCTGCTGTGTCCCCCACCTCACCCACCGCCTGGTGTTCCCAGCCTGCTGTGTCCGCCACCTCACCCACCGCCTGGTGTTCCCAGCCTGCTGTGTCCGCCACCTCACCCACCGCCTGGTGTTCCCAGCCTGCTGTGTCCGCCACCTCACCCACCGCCTGGTGTTCCCAGCCTGCTGTGTCCCGCCACCTCACCCACCGCCTGGTGTTCCCAGCCTGCTGTGTCCGCCACCTCACCCACCGCCTGGTGTTCCCAGCCTGCTGTGTCCGCCACCTCACCCACCGCCTGGTGTTCCCAGCCTGCTGTACCCCCACCTCACCCACCGCCTGGTGTTCCCAGCCTGCTGTACCCACCACCATGAGGTGGTCAGTACAGACCGCCACCTCAACAGAGCCAAACACCGCCTGGTGTTCCCAGCCTGCTGTACCCACCACCATGAGGTGGTCAGTACAGCACCGCCACCTCACGACAGAGCCAAACACCGCCTGGTGTTCCCAGCCTGCTGTGTCCGCCACCTCACCCACCGCCTGGTGTTCCCAGCCTCTGTACCGCCACCTTCACCCACCGCCTGGTGTTCCCAGCCTGCTGTACCCACCACCAAGGTGGTACACACACCGCAAAACACCGCCTGGTGTTCCCAGCGCTGTACCCACCACCATGAGGTGGTCAGTACAGCACCGCCACCTCACGACAGAGCCAAACACCGCCTGGTGTTCCCAGCCTGCTGTGTCCACCACCTCACCCACCGCCTGGTGTTCCCAGCCTGCTGTACCCACCACCATGAGGTGGTCAGTACAGCACCGCCACCTCACGACAGAGCCAAACACCGCCTGGTGTTCCCAGCCTGCTGTACCCACCACCTCACCCACCGCCTGGTGTTCCCAGCCTGCTGTGTCCCCACCTCACCCACCGCCTGGTGTTCCCAGCCTGCTGTGTCCCCCACCTCACCCACCGCCTGGTGTTCCCAGCCTGCTGTACCCCACCTCACCCACCCTAGGTGTTCGTCCAGCCCCACGCAACTCACCCACCGCCTGGTGTTCCCAGCCTGCTGTACCCACCACCATGAGGTGGTCAGTACAGCACCGCCACCTCACGACAGAGCCAAACACCGCCTGGTGTTCCCAGCCTGCTGTACCCACCACCATGAGGTGGTCAGTACAGCACCGCCACCTCACGACAGAGCCAAACACCGCCTGGTGTTCCCAGCCTGCTGTACCCACCACCATGAGGTGGTCAGTACAGCACCGCCACCTCACGACAGAGCCAAACACCGCCTGGTGTTCCCAGCCTGCTGTACCCCACCACCATGAGGTGGTCAGTACAGCACCGCCACCTCACGACAGAGCCAAACACCGCCTGGTGTTCCCAGCCTGCTGTACCCACCACCATGAGGTGGTCAGTACAGCACCGCCACCTCACGACAGAGCCAAACACCGCCTGGTGTTCCCAGCCTGCTGTACCCACCACCATGAGGTGGTCAGTACAGCACCGCCACCTCACGACAGAGCCAAACACCGCCTGGTGTTCCCAGCCTGCTGTGCCCACCACCATGAGGTGGTCAGTACAGCACCGCCACCTCACGACAGAGCCAAACACCGCCTGGTGTTCCCAGCCTGCTGTACCCACCACCATGAGGTGGTCAGTACAGCACCGCCACCTCACGACAGAGCCAAACACCGCCTGGTGTTCAGCGCCGTCACGTGCCACAGCGCAATCTTGCCGCCGCTTCCTGCAACACGAGTGACAGTCGGTGTTTGTGTCGTCCCCGTGGGCCGTGCAGCCTTCCTGGTGCCAGCTGATGCGGACCGATGGCTCAGGTCTGCATTCCATCGGTCCCCGTCTGTCGCGGATCGGACAAATGTGATCGGATGTGGGATTGATGAGTTGCCGGTCGATGGAAACGCGACATCACTGCTGATGCTCGTCAGTAATGATCGCCTCTTTTCTCTCGTGCAAATTGGTGGGTTCATTTTGGATTGGAAATTGTGTTACGTTTGGCGGCACATTACAAATGTCGTCTGGAATCCCTGCATTGCACTTGAAGTTGAATTGTGTCCGATAGACTGCGATTCGATGTGGCGTGCCGTCGCCCGTCGGCTGGTGCTGACGTCACTGTTCGGTCACGTGATTGCTCCTGGTGGAGCTTAAATTGACTTGTATTGATAGCATTGGCTCGGAGCTCTTAGTGCTCATACACTGAAACTGGTGGACGCCGCAGACGACTGTGTGTCTCCTTTTTGAAAACCTTTGAGCGTCATCGCCTTGAAAAATCATATCAGACGAACTCACCGAAAATTGCTCTCGTCGATCGGCTTGTTTTACACGCAAATTTATCAGTACTTCGGTCCATCCCCGTTTATCCTGGTTGTTTGTTTATCTCGAAAATAGGCTAATTGTTGTATAATTGGCGTCGCAAATAGCTTGGTAGTCAGGCTGGACGTTCTGGCACCTGAATATCCTGCATAGGTATAGGCATGGCGGTAAACAGTATACCTATACAGATATTCAGGTGCCAGAACGCTCAGCCTGACTGTCAAGCTATCTGTGACGCCGATTGCGCCTTCGTGCGGTGGGAAACGGTACACCCATGCAGGATATGCAGGTGCCGGGACGCCCAGCTCGACTACCCAGCTATTTGTGACGCCAATAGTGGCCGCAAGTGATGACATACGTTCAGTGCACGCCGACGCACCCGGCCGTACCTGGAGACCAAGAGCAACATCAGCCTTGTCTTACCCTGCTGCGTTCTGGTATGGCTATGTCCAGAGCGCCGAGTATGCTGTCTAAAGCGCCGAGTATGCTGTCCAGAACGCTGAGTATGCTGTCCAGAGCGCCGAGTATGCTGTTTACCACTGAACGAGAGTGGCTGGTGGATTTTTAATCATTTGAGCTTCAGCGCAAGCCGCTGGTGAACAGGTAAACACTACTAATTGATGAGGAAAATTTCCCTTCAATAATGCGTACATATAGTTACGTGCGAAGCGTGGTGATGATCTGGGGTTGCGTTTCGGTCCTACGTTGCGTGGTTACGTTTCTAGGGTTATGTCCTTTGAGATTCTATTGATTTCGAAGCTGACTTGCACTGTTTACAATTGATCTGTGATGAGAGGGTTGGCTGAGTACGGAGGCTCTTAAACCTCTTTGGCCTGTTTGGCCTGTTTGGCCTGTTTGAAATGCTCGTTTCCAAAAGGTATCAACATATCCCCTCCGCATAGAAAAAGTGTGCAGCACACGCCATGGCATCCTCATTGCACATTATATCTTTCAACTCCCTATGCATTTGCACCTTGGGGAAGCCGAAAACTTCCCCAGGACACATTCTCTCCGGTTCACGTACCCCATACTGTCCAGATGTATGCGGTATTCCGTCCACCAAATATACGCCTCGTTCTGTCCACCATATGCAGTATTCTGTTCAGATATATGTAGTGTTCTGGCTACTAAATGCAGCATTATGTTCAGTATATGCAGCATTATGTTCACCACATGCAGCATTCTGTTCACCACATGCAGTATTCTGTCCAGACGTATCAAGTGTTCTGGCTACTAGATGCATCATTATGTCCAGATGTATGCAGTATTCTGGCTACTAGATGTAGCACTCTGTCCACCCGATGCAGTATTCTGTCCAGACCAACAGCTACTTCCTTGGAGCACTAACATCATATAGATAGACGTTATTTGTGTAACGACGCCTGTTCATTTCATTTTCCTCTGCAAGTGTCTGCTTCCCCTTTTGAAGGAGCTGAACGTAGGAGAAGATAACAACCACTTATATCATCCCTGTCTTTGCAGTGGCTTGATAGGGCATGACTTGGTGAACAGTTAACGACCAATTCCTGGCCATCTATCTGATTCTGCCTAAAATACCACTGGAATCATTTCAAAAGGGCTAAACATGATTCCATTAATATAGTTCTCATTGTGACATGTTTGCTGCTGAAGTCATGTGGATCTCGACAGGGCAAATTGTCAGTTGTTTGATTGGTTGAAATTATTACAGGAATGGAGTACAGTCTTTGGTGAACTCGTACGTACACGTCGTTTGCGAAACGTCGAGGAAATGTGATCTCTCAAGTGCATATGGACGTAAATGCGTAGCCATGTGGCGTTTAGCGTAGCCTGAAGCCTCGGATAGTGCACTGGGTGCTGTTATTTTGTGGATATCCCTGCTGGATGTCTTGCTCTCAGTGTTGTCATGCAATCGTAAATCCGTTGGCATTAAATTATTATGGTATCAGTATTAGTACATTCCGGATGAAAGTGTCTGCTATTTGCCATCAACCTGCATGGTACTTCTGTAAACACCAGAGCATTTTGCATTCTGCTTCATTAATTCAGTGTCGCTCCTGGAATGCCTGTTTTGGACATTCGCCGACTGTTGGAGTGGCTGAAGTGTTTGTGGCCCGTTCATGCCACCTCTTGTGTGCTTTATGGTTTTACATGAATCACAGAAGTCGCAGTGATTCATCGCCGGCGTGCTATCTTTACACTGCGGCTCCGTAGCATGCACGTGCCGGAGCGGGCCGGGCGACGCCACAGTGGCGTTCCACCGGGCCAGCAGCTGGTGCTCGCCAGAACGCATCGCGGGGCAGCGGACCGCGAGCGACGCTCACAGTTCGTAATCCGGCTGACAAATGTACTCCACTTTTATCCTCGACCTTTGCTGTGTGGTGTTCAACCACCGGGTTATGCTGTTGATCCCGACCGACGACCCTTTGTAGCGTTTCGCCACTGCCCGGCGTCTTACCGATGACAATTAGGCATCATTATCGTGCCTTGCAGTTTAGGTAATAGTAATATTATTTGTTTTGTTGTTGTCACTTTTGCTATCGGCTGGGCAGCGTGCGCGATCGTTGTCGGTCTTGCCCGAGCAAACTCCTACTCGTCAGAATATCAGCCTACCTTTTTTCTTTTCTTTTTTAAATAAATTTAATCCGAGTTTTTGCTGGGGTGGCTTTAGGAACCAGGGTTCTATTGCTAAGCAGAGCTTGTTGCGTGAACCCTGGTCCCACCACCCGATCCATGAATTCCAGTTCAACGGCGAAATTTAGACCGAAATTTTAACTTAACGTGCCGTCAATGCACCAACACGGCCGCCAGGTAGCTCGTCCCCGGCCTTATAGGGCCAGCTGCCAACTGACACTGCCGGCCGGGGGCTAAATGCGAGCGCGTGAAGCGACTCGAACCCCGTGTTGCCAGGACAGAGAAGACCAGTGCAGGCCAGCGCTCTAACCAACTGAGCTACCGAGGCGTACCTTTGATAAAGTAGCGTCCTTTTTCCCAGTCACAAATTGGATGGTGCAATACCATGACATTTGCATGTTCAGCATGGCTGGTTATGATGCCTAGCATATCGTAATTTATATCATGCAAATTACACTGGAACTGAAATAGTCACCACTCGCCGGCAACGGGAGAGGTATAATTTATGTACATACAATTCGTGCATACGACGTGTATTTCACGGGCTAAACAAATGCACATAATTGTTTTGCTCCCATTTTGAATTTTGACTGTCTGCAGGTTTTGAATCTCTCGGAGTGGATGGACTGGTTCGAAGATGCCTTTATGTTCAGATTTCCCCTGTGACTATTACGATAAAACTATTGCGATAACCTCCTGCCACTGTGCCACCCTCCACCCCCACCCCACACCCGCCATCCACCACGTCCCCCCCATCCCACCCCTCGCCCCATACCCTGACTATCACTGAGCAAGGAGAGCTTTTTCAGTAATATGTCCGATCCTAGAAGATTAATTTTCACATAGCATTTGTTTTATCAGATACACCTAAGCGCATTTAGCAATCGAACGCATGACAAAAGAGCTAAAGGCCATGTCGGGATGGGTATGGGTGTACGCATCGTTCATGGGTGTATGTATCGCCTGGGGCGAAGACAATGTTTCCGTAGTTTGGTATAGTAATGTATATAACAATAAAACATTCCAACTATGAATCAACACTCAGTTATCTAAATCAACCACGGTAATCAATATGACGAACTGAAGTTACTACGGATGCTAAATTAACTGGTCTGTTTGAACAATTTTCCAAGTGCTAACAGAAGGAACGTTCTAACAAAAGGTGTTCATTTCACAAGGTGCAAGATGGTTCCACCTTGTGATCATCATCGTGTCTGAAGTTCATCCAGCCTTATAGATATCTGACGATGGTGAGATGTTTAGGAAGACCCCATTTATATTATATATATATATTTCTTCGAACTTGAACACCATATTTTTTTCCTGGGATACTGTATAGTTCCTTGATCAGTAAAGCCACTAAATGTGTTATATATATATATATATATATATATATATATATATATATATATATATATATATATATATAACACACTTAGTGGCGTTTACTTGATCAAGGTTAAACCGATACATTGTGATTCTGCAGGTAAAGAGGAAAATATGGTGTTTCCAAGTTCGAAAAGGACAAACTGTTTCCTAATTAAATGCTAGAAGACAAAGTCTGGGCTTTGGATTCGGCCACAAAGCGGAGTGTCAGGCTCGCCGTTTTCCGAAACACGGGTGGTGACGCGTAAACTTCTGACCACGGGAAGTAATCCATCGTCGTTTTAGCTCCAAAACATGAGATGTCATGGTACTTGATCTATGGCCAGTACGTTACGTTAATAGTCGTAATGCTAGTTGTGCTACTAATTCCAGTTAGTGTGTCTGCCACAAATGCAATGCATATTTGTGTGCTGTCGTCTAATATCTAACTATGAAGAACGGTATGCTCCCGCGGGATCATTTTTGCCTTTACTACCAGCTTGGGGTCTCCTAGCACATTTGCAGGCATGGTCTGGTCAAATCAACTATACCAGGTGGTGATAATCGTGCATTTGAAAGCCCCAAGCTAAACTATGGTACTATATTTCATATCTGGTTATGGCCCGCCACAATCACAGCATAATAATGTCCAGCATTACTGAATATAATTCTGGGCGTCGGTAGCTCAGTAGCTAAGCTGGACGTCTGGCACACCGGAGGTACGGGGTTAAGTTACCCGCGGTGGGACGCCATGTGGCCTCAGCTGCTGAAGATATCGTGAAGCCTCGATCGACCAACCAACCTGAATTTAATTATTTTTTAAGCTGGATGTCTGGCCTGGGTTCTTCGTCAGCATTGCTGACTGACACCAATCTGAATGACGGTGTGATCAATTTCGCCCGATGAGGTTCAGCGCAAATCATTGTATATGTGTTACGAAACCCGGTAAGCATTACGTTTCAGCGAGGCACAACACACACATATAAGTGGCGTCCGTTGTTTAATACAACGAAGAATTGCTCTTAAGTGCTCGTGGGTTTTAGACATTGCGTGAGACGAAATGTACGACCCTCAATATACCAGGAGGTGCTGAGTTTACATCAAAAGTAACGTTAGGGATTATGCTATATTACTCAACGTTTCGGCCAGGGGCCATCTTCAGGAGTGATATAAAAAATGGCAGGGTTAACAATTGAAAAAATACGCGGGAAAAAAGCGTGCAAGAATACACGTGAATCACCGAAAAGCATCCTCAGTGGTGCAGACACAGAGTAATATAGCACAATCCCTTGCGTTACTTTTGATGTAAACTCAGCACATCCTGGTATATTGAGGGTCGTACATTTCGTCTCACGCAATGTCTAAGTGGCGTTCTTCACCCGACGAATTCCCGCCAGGCACGCGGAATTGATGCTCTACGATGCGCTGTTACGGACGGCTACGTGCACATCTCCTCCAGCTTCCCACATCGTATTTCCCCCGTCGTCCTGTGAGTTTGTGGCAGCCGTCTCAATGGATGACCTGTGTGATGAATGACCGTCTAAATTTAAACCCGTGTGACAAACACAAGGGCGAATACTGTTCCCTGTTCATCGGTTTCGTGTCGCATCGTGGCGTCCTGAGCATAAAACCACAATGCATTGTCTTGTTTTTTTTTCACGTGTCGTGCATGGAGGAAATAATCGCTCACTCTTTATGTAAAAATAACGACAAGCACGCACAGGATATGCTCAAATAGGACTGAAAGCCAGCGATCGCATTAGAACGGGCGTAGGAGGCGCAAGTATTTATATACAGGGTGATCACGCGATGCAAAGAAGCCGGCGAGGACCAGCTCCGTTCCCCCAGCAAGCTGATCCGATAGCGAGTCCGACTTTCCCCGAGGACTCGAGGAGCTGGCGGTCCGAGCGGACTGTCAGGTGGACTATCAGAGGTGGACTATCAGAGGTGGACTATCAGAGGTGGACTATCAGAGGTGGACTATCAGAGGTGGACTATCAGAGGTGGACTATCAGAGGTGGACTATCAGAGGTGGACTATCAGAGGTGGACTATCAGAGGTGGACTGTCAGAGATGGATTGTCTGAGCTGGCGGTCTGAGCTGGCGGTCTGAGCTGGCGGTCTGAGCTGGCGGTCTGAGCTGGCGGTCTGAGCTGGCGGTCTGAGCTGGCGGTCTGAGCTGGCGGTCTGAGCTGGCGGTCTGAGCTGGCGGTCTGAGCTGGCGGTCTGAGCTGGCGGTCTGAGCTGGCGGTCACAGTGGACTCGATGTCTGCACACTGTGTGGGCAGTGGCCGGCTGTAGCGCTCCGAGCCGAGTGGTGGCGGTCTGGGCTTGACCTGCCGGACTCGTCGGTCTGGCCACGACAGTGTCGTCGGCCTCGGTGCACCTCTCCCCATCCCCATGTATCGAACCGTGTCGCCAGCGACAGAAGCGTGTGAAGGTCAATGGTCAGTTAATTGTGCGCCGCCTCCGCTCCGCCGTGGGCGGCCTGCCTTAGGTTCCCCCCCCCCCCCCTCTCTCACCCCGTCCCTTGTACCCTGCACGCTGCTCTGTCACTCCCCCCCCCCCACACACACACACATTGGCAAGCGCTTCGTTGCCTCCAAGATGGCGTGGGCTATTATTGGGCGGTGATGCTTTGCCACAAAGAAGCAGGAAAATCAAATTTCAATTAATCAGGATCAACGTACCGATGACAAAACACTCCTCCATCAGAAAGATATGTTTACGTGACACCAGAACCGCAAGACCCGAATCAAGCAGCCATCTCTTTAAGATTAGTGGTTTACCACAGTCTGGTAAAGGAGAAATAGCCATGTTAGAGTCTGGCAGAATATACCACAGCTCCGTTGTTACTTTTAGAAAGCTCGCCGTTGTTGCCTCTTTTTCACCTTACAACGGTGTTGAATTTTTAGTCCTGCTCGAACTTGCATATCCTATCGACCTCATATAACTGGCACACTACTGAAGGAGGTAAAGGCACGTCAGAGTGAAGGGGTTGGAGGCACGCCCCGGAAACTAACCGAAATCCGAGATTCATCTGCACGTCACTGACATTACATGGAAATATTCCACCTTCATGCCTTTGCCTGTCCTATATCCTTCATGCCCTGGATGGTATTCTTATCACTATATTCGTGAGGAGTGGGCAATGGTTGGTAGAAATAATGCTCGACTAATTCTATTTGTTCACGTCAGATGCAACCGGAATTCCAACACACCATGAGCTGTCCCTCCTCCGGGGTTGACCAGCCGTAACGGTCTTTTCCGATCACCACTCTTCTCCAGGTATCGTCATCAATTTCTTATGACAAGTTCTGTAATCCTCGACGCAATGCTTTATGCTTATCCAGCCAAAGGTGGATCACGGCCCACTTCTGCCTACTACTGCCCACCACGGTTCATCACTGCTCATCACTGCTCATCACTGCTCATCACTGCTCATCACTGCTCATCACTGCTCATCACTGCTCACTACGGCTCACTACGGCTCACCATGGCTCACCATGGCTCACCATGGCTCACCATGGCTCACCACAGCTCACCACTGCTCACCACTGCTCACCACTGCTCACCACTGCTCGCCACTGCTCGCCACGGCCCACCACCACTCATCATGGCCCACCACCACTCACCATGGCCCACCACCACTCACCATGGCCCACCACCACTCATCATGGCCCACCACCACTCACCATGGCCCACCACCACTCACCATGGCCCACCACCACTCATCATGGCCCACCACGGCCCATCACCACTCACCACGGTTCATCACTGCTCACCATAGCTCACCACGACTCACCACGGCCCACCACGACTCACCACGGCTCACCACGGCTCACCACGGCTCACCACGGCTCATCACGACTCACCATGGCCCACCACCACTCACCATGGCCCACCACCACTCACTACGGCTCATCACTGCTCATCACTGCTCACTACGGCCCACTACGGCCCACTACGGCCCACCACGGCCCACCACGGCCCACCACGGCCCACCACGGCCCACCACGGCCCACTTCTGCCTACTACTGCCCACCACGACTCATCACTGCTCACCACTGCTCACCACAGCTCACCACAGCTCACCACAGCTCACCACAGCTCACCACACCTCACCACAGCTCACCACAGCTCACCACGTATTCGGTCCTTGCTTTTCTGTGAGTGAGAAGTCCGACCGTCATTCTGATTTACCTCTCATTACCTCCTTCTTATTGACGTATTTTGCTGTTGTCCGACATTCCGTCTGTGTCCTTCCTGCGCCATGCGTTCCGCCGGGAACCACGCTGGTGAGCACAACACCTGGTGAGCTCAGCAGGAATCACGCTGATGAGCACAACACCTTGTGAGCTCAACGGGAACCACGCTGGTGAGCACAACACCTGGTGAGCTCAGCAGGAATCACGCTGTGAGCACAACACCTGGTGAGCTCAGCGGGAACCACGCTGGTGAGCACAACACCTGGTGAGCTCGCGGAACCAGCTGGTGAAAACACCTGGTGAGCTCAGCGGGAACCACGCTGGTGAGCACAACACCTGGTGAGCTCAGCGGGAACCACGCTGGTGAGCACAACACCTGGTGAGCACGGCGGCGGCGCTCAGCCGCTGGAGTGAGTCGTTCCGTGCGTGAGTCGTTCCGTGGTGTAGCTCTGAGTCGAAACAGGCTACCCAATCTGGCGTATCGAACTCTTGCAAACCATATCGAGGCCGTTAAAGGCTTTATGGAGCTTGCAGCACTCATTAACCAATAGGACCAGGCATTGCAAGTCCGCTGGTTATTGGTATAGGCAATATGCAACCTCGTTTAGTGATGAATGGCTATGAACGAGCGTCGGCGATGTCTTGTTAGGCTGGAATTACGACTCGTGCCGTCACTTGAATCTAGTGCGCCCGGTGGTGTGTGTGCTCGCCATATCCTTTGTCTTGCAGCTGATTGGCCGGCAAACCGTGAAGCATGTTTCGGAGAATGGAAGCATTCGCGAGTGCTGGTTCTCAGCACGTGTGATAAATTCGTGATGGCCGGTTGATTATTGGACAGGGGGAACATTGGTGTGTGATGGTCAGCACGCCATCGTCCGTGTTGTTGCCACAGAACAACGAGCAAAATCCTCAATGGAAGTTTGAGTGTTTGCTGAATATCCCAGTCGCCGCGTGATTATTCCCAATAGAACATAAGCCAAGTAATTTCCAACATCTCCAATATTATGTTCCTGGAAAGGCAGTGAAACTAGAATCAGAGGCATTGCAATGGGGCGGTGATGTTTTGCTGCAAAGCTGCACTAAAATTAGGTTTTCAATACGTTAACGGCATGCCGAACCCCGCCCCTTTCCCGAAACAAAACAACAATGCTGTGCGTCACGTCATGTTCCCACCTCTCCAACATTGAGACAGCTGGGACAGCTAGGTTACCTGAGAAAGCTGTGAAACCTGCGGCACCTGACACAAACGTGTCTGCATGTGAGCGGCCGACTTGGGGGCAGATCAGTGGTCGTCTGGGGTCAGGTTCAGTCACCCGACACCGTTCAGATGTCGGTAGCTATTCGGCCGAGCCGACCCTAATTTGCCCAACAATACAGCGTCGTGACACCCGGGTAGCGCAGTGCAGCAGCCCGACCCAACTCAGCGTCGCGTCGCGTGATTACCCGGGTAGCCAGACTCAACCAACCCGACCCAACACAGGGCAGACAACCGGGCGGCAATGTTGCCACAGCCAACGCTTCACCGGGCTGAGTGATGGCCAATCCGCACAGCATGGCCCGTCGGTGGTCGATGCTGTGTATTGCTGTGTATCGCTGTGTATCGCTGTGTATCGCTGTGTATCGCTGTGTATCGCTGTGTATCGCTGTGTATCGCTATGTATCGCTGTGTACCGCTGTTTTTCGCTGTGTATCGCTGTGATTGTATCGCTGTGATTGTATCGCTGTGATGCTGTGTATCGCTGTGTATCGCTATGATGCTTCGTATCGCTGTGTGTCGCTGTGCAATGTGTTGCCGCCGCCAGGGGTCACACCTGGGTCGACCCCGCGCAGTGGTCCCGCGGCGCAACAGCACGGTGGCCGGGGTCGAGAAGCTCACGTGTCGTCCACAACGTCTAGCCAGCTTCTCTGTATTTGGCGAAACATTGCACCTCGAAGGGGCTCGGGCACACACAAGAAGGCTGAAAAACACGGAATTTCGTAGCGCTTACGCAGACTGCTTCCCTGTTTCAGTGGGACTGCAGTTTGTTTCGTATGCCGCCGGAATACATACCTTCCGGAATGTCATCAAGTTCATGGTTTTTCATAGCTTATCCTGTCTCGGTTGCAGTGATTAGGCACGGAGTTTATCCCCCTTTTCTCGCGTCATCAGGTAAGGACGAGCCTGCGTGATTGTAGCGATACTACATTACCTGACATCCTGTTGACGAGAGGTTCTCCTGGCGGAGTCTGTGTTGTACATGAGACTTTAGCTACCATAAACATGTAGTATATGCATATATATATATATATATATATAAATATATATTATATATATATATATATATATATATATATATATATATATATATATTGTGTGTGTGTGTGGGTGTGTGTGTGTGTGTGTGTGTTTTTTATATATATATATATATATATATATATATATATATATATATATATATATATATATATATATATATATGTATATATAGAAGTACATATGTGTGCGTGTATGCGTATATACGTTTTGATGTGGGATGATATAACTATGTTGCGCTATGTTCGATTATTCATGCCCACATGTATTCAACGCTTCGATACACTTCGCTGTGTTTGATCGTCGTTCAGTGTGCGCATAGAAGATCTGAGGAATACTTCGAAGTTAATGGCTTACAGGCTTGCTTCATACTTTTCGCCTGGTGAAAGGAGAGGTAACGCAGTCTAGCAACGCAGACAGACTGGACCGGGGAGGGACGAGTAGCTTGCGTGGGTGAAATTTGGCATCGCCGTTCCTGAATGCCAGCTAATCGGCCGTTTGTCATAGTTTGAGAGGTTGTACATCTTCCGTATACTGTTCTAAGATTGAACGCTAAGCAAGCGAGACCAACACAATCCTGAATGATCGTTATCAACGTGGACTTCCAGAAAACTCGCTTTTCACAGCATTTGGGATTCCGAAGTATTTGTGACGATGAAGCCAGGAAAAGCTAGGGCCATCTCGGTATTTTATAGTGCTGCCCGCCCAGCAGCCAGATCAAGGTGACCTGGTCGGCGACGCTTACGAAATCCGGGTCACGTGTGAATTGAGACCGCTCGGCGCCCGGCTGGCTGTCCGCTCCCGGCTCGGGTGGCGCTCTACTCGCCTTCTGGGCGGCGGCGGGGGCGGCCGCCGCCTCCTGTGTCGGCCACATGGCCCACTACGCCACTACGACAGGCGCCCAGCCGGGGGGCAGTGGGCGGTGGTGGGGCTGGGGGCGCCGGTGGGGCTGGGGGCGGTCGTCGCTCTCTGGGTCGGCCACTTGGCCCACAAGGCCACTACGACAGGCGCCCGGGCGGAGGGGGGGGGGGAGGCCGGGCGGTGGGCGTTCGCATAAATTGTATCGCTGCATTATTGCCGGCCGACTGCCAACACCAACAGGACGGTGAGCGACTCTAAGTCATCGGCTGACAGCGGCAACGCGCGCCGCCCCGCCTCCACCAGAATAGCCGTCGGTGGTCAACTGCTGCCTCCAACACCTCTGCCCCCCTTCCCTCCCCTCTCTCCGCCGTCCCGCAGGAGGGGACTACAGCCGAGAGATGCACCCATGGCCGCATCCGTGAACGTGCTATTTGGGTAGTTGTAGACGAGCTTTGTCCGTGTTCATAGTGTTGTTCGGGTGGACTTGTGTTCGGGTGGATTGGTGTTCGGGTGGTTGGTGTTGTTCGGGTGGGTTGGTGTTCATCGGGTGGGTTGGTGTTGTTTGGGTGGTTGGTGTCCGGGTGGGTTGGTGTTGTTCGGGTACAGGCACAGGGAAGGCCGTTTCATGCTTTGTTTTGCTTTTGGCGTAGGTCAAAGATGGAACGGATGGTTTCGTCCGCCCGAAATCCTTGGCAAACATTTGGCTGAATTCCCCATAAAGGAGCCGTAGATCTGCCATACGATGAGCCAGTTTACGTGTGTTATGTGTACGGGTGCGGTAGAAGATGGGTGGATGCCAGAAGGCGAGTAACTACCAAGTAGCAGGGGCATCATTAGATGCGTCCCGGGGGTCAAGAATCATAGCACGCGTGCAGCTTGCGTCTCGTAACAAAAACAACTCTATATAATTTGAATACAACAGTGATGTGTAATGTGAATTGAAACCATCCCTAAGCAATGATTAGCATTTTCCTCTCTTACTGAACGCGTTGGTGTCAGAATGTTGGAAGAGGTGGTCAGTAGATTCGACAAAGTTTATGATCGATCATAGGACACAATGATGCTGTGATTCGTATATGGAGTGGTGTGACTTGTTTGAATGGCACTGATTTGCACTAATTATGCCCTAAATTCGCAGTAATCATGCCCTAAATTTGCAAATTATGCCCATCGAACTATTTACTTTGATTCTGATAATGTCGAGACGTCCATTTGTTCTTTCGGTATACCAAGCGTGTTATTGGCCATTGCAATGTTTGTACGTTATTGGTAGTCGAGAGTTTACATGAATGCAACAGACTGGAATAGGTGAACAAAGTCATCGCCTCTCAAAATGTATCAGGGTAGAAATGAAATAGTAACATACTTAGCGTATCTATCTTCATAGAATGGCTTTGTGATTAAATATTTATCTGAAACTTTAGTAGATATTGATCTGAAAAGGACGTTCGGGTTGATAGCTTCTTAAAATGTGATGATATCTATAGAACTACAATGTTGTTGTGCTCAACATTAATTACTACGCTAGTAATTTCCTGAGTTCATCATTGACTGGGGCTAGATGGCTCGTTGGATTCAGCACTACGGGGGAGGGATGTGAGCTATGGAATTCAACATGGGTTGAAGGATAGTTGGCTTGCTAAATCTGACATTGTTTGAGGAGTTATGAATTGCTAGCTACAGGCATCCACCACAGAGTTTGGAGCAATTCCAGCTGGCTGCCATTTCCAGTCGTATATGCTCCTTTTTGTCGTGTTCAGTGTTCCACATGTACGCTTCCACGGAAAGATCAGAACAATTGTTCGTCCACCTCACCGAGGAGCTGCCCAATGACCGTTGGACAAACATCAATGCCACCACGCACTGCTATTTCTCGTGGTTGAATAAGTCAGAAATGCTATGCTTCTATTCAAACAGCATTAACATCTGTTTGGAATGCGGCACACCTACCTCCGCCCCTTCCCTACGGATATTTCGCGTGTGTCCACAAGCTTATTCGCAACGTATGAGGCTGTTAACGCTCATAATTTGCTGACGCCCGTGTACACCGTCCATAAATAATTGCCCCAAATTTCACCGCCCTGATACAGTATGATGGGATGGGCTGCGAGAACGGCCACGCCGTCTGTCATTGTACACTTCACCGCACCCCGCCTGCCCGCGACCACTGCCACGGCGCCCGGCCCGCTCTCCGCTCCCCGGCCGCGAGATGCGCCGGTGAAGTTTGGGGACTCACCTCGGGTAAGCGGTGTGCCGGTGAAGTTCGGGGACTCCCGTCTGCGGCAGGACAGTTTGTCCGCTCTCCAATCGGTCTGTGGACGGTGTGTCCGATGACGATGCGCTGTTGTGAAACAAACCACCTGTGGCGGTTTTCCGAACTGTATGGCAAGATCAGACCGATTCCAGGTCGGAGCGTGGTCGGGCAGCGAGCGAGTCTCTCCGCTCGGTGCCGGGGCGTTCCCGGAATCGCAACTATTCCCGTGGCGCAGCGAAGGGCTCCGGTGGCCGGGGCCGCGGGCAGCTCATCTCACGCGGGTCGACAGACGTCTGACTTGCGACGTAGCGCCCCCCCCCCCCCCTCTCACACCCTCCCGCGAGCGACGAGACGCACGTGACCGGCCGCGGCCGCGGGGGCGTCGGCACGTCAGCCGACGACCTTGCCCGGATCGACCGGCGCGCAGCAGCCGGCCGCGGCGTCTGCCCGGCCGCCAGCGCGGCCCGCTTCCTGAGGCTCGGCGGGGGTCGGTCGGCCTGCAGCTCGCCCTTCGGCCGAACGGCCGAACACGAGCGTTCCTGGGAGCGGTTGTCTGATCTGCCGGTGCATGCACTCGCGCGGTGTCCGTCGCCGAATGCGTCGCTCCGATCCGTCACGAACGCCTTCTGCAGACGGCTCCGAGCGTACCGAGCCGGCCGGCTCGCGCGAAGTGCACTGCGACTCGGGTGCGCTTGACCTTTGAAGGCGTGGGCGTGAGGCACTCGTGGTGCCTGACACAGGCTGAATTTGTGATTGCCATGGAGGCAACCGGCCGTCCTGTGCCGAGCTTCGCGGTCCGAGTGTCTGCCGGCCTGTGCCAAGCCGGACAGTCCTGGTATCCGCCGTCCTGTACCAAATCTGAAGGTCTTCTGCCCGGCCGCCCTGTACCAAGTCGAACGGTCCTAGTATCCGCCATCCTGTACCAAGTCGAACGGTCCTAGTATCCGCCATCCTGTACCAAGTCGAACGGTCCTGGTATCCGCCATCCTGTACCGAGTCGAACGGTCCTAGTATCCGCCATCCTGTACCAAGTCGAACGGTCCTAGTATCCGCCATCCTGTACCAAGTCGAACGGTCCTAGTATCCGCCATCCTGTACCAAGTCGAACGGTCCTGGTATCCGCCATCCTGTACCAAGTCGAACGGTCCTGGTATCCGCCATCCTGTACCAAGTCGAACGGTCCTAGTATCCGCCGTCTTGTACCAAACCGGACGGGCCGATTATCAAGCCCACAATCGGAATTGTTAATGAGTGTGTCGAGGAATTTGTGTTGGCACTCACGTGGCTAAAAGTGTCCTGTCATAGCCTGGCACCTCATTAATCCGTGGCAATCTTCATGGTCATGGCGTGGCGGCTATCCGAGTACGAAATGATAACAGTTTATTGGCGAGTGGAATCGCCCTGTTTCATAAATTATTGTACCGATACGTCCGTCTGCAGACGATCAAATGACACTCAGTCCGAGATACCATTTCAAACTGGTATTCAGTTGAGCCGCTTCGTTATTTTTATGTTGGTTGCTGCAGATGATACACAGCTAGACAAGTACCTGTGTAAATCGTCGTAGCCTCCATTACAAAGCTAGCCACCACACTCGCGTGTGTCTTGTCTGTGTTCCAGTGGGTGCTCTTACGCCCGTTGCTTGCGAACTGTGGGTGGCCGACACCCGGTGTGTTTCTGCCACCATTTCCGGCATGCGCACGCTGGATCATCTTAGGCTCAGGTATGTGGCGATGTGGTCTGACGGCTATGGCCAAATGGTCCATTCCGTTAGATATACGACCGCTCAGATTGGCTCAAACAAGCAGCGATGCCGTAATAGCCGACATACTCCCACAATATTCAGTGGCGAGGCTTTTTACCGTAATTAAATGTAGTTACGGCGATTTGGCGAATTATATATCGCAATTCGGCGGTTACGAAGTCATAATGCAATTTATTTGTCACAAGGAACAATTTATGAGTAGCCACAAGGAAGGTATACACTAGGTTCCATTCCATAAGCGGCGAATGTTGAGGAACAACGTGGCACGGCTTTTGCCAGGTTGTTCAATGGGCGGGATGTTGGGTTCAATGGGCGCGAGATGTTGGGGAGGGACAACGTTGCATTGTGTCCCCGTAAATCCTTAATCTTAAGTATTGATCATATGGTATTGACTGCGAAGAATCAGACCAAGAAAGGCCTGTCCGTTCGTCCCCTCGCTTAAATTCGGGCGTTTCGCCACCTCTGGTTCGTTCCCTTTTATTGGGCACTCCAGGAGTGTGTCGCCATTTCGCGAGTCAGCTACGAGGTTGTTCTATGATTTAACAACGCCTGGACAGACAGAACGGCCTTGTTCGTCTTGTTGGCCCAGTACACTTCCGATCGGATACGGAAGCGAGATATTCAACTGTACCCCGGAACATCACAATCACGACACCGATCAGCGGCGCCGTGACCGACGTCCGGCGCGGTGTCGTCGTCATCGTCGATCGTCGACGATGAGACAGTCCAGAGGGGGACGAGTAGCCTAGGGCTAAGCTGCTCGTCTCGCAATCGGAAGGTTGTGGGTCCGAGTCTCACCTGTCGCTACTCTTCGGCCGCGACCAATCGGCGTGAGAGATTGGCGACGCTGCATGACTCAACGGTCGATGTGTCGTAAAACCAATAACCAACCAATAACCAACAGTCCAGAGGGCGAGCGCGGGCTCCAGTCTGCACTGGCGCCAAACCAGACTGAAGTTGTCGCTGATGCCAGAGTTATCCTCGACATGCCGGGGACGGAGTGGTAGCACTCGGCCTTCCAGCTGCATGCAGCAGCAGGGGAACGTAGCTTCTTGCGTGGTGTGGTGGCAGGCCTCGAAATCGGGCAGGACGCAGCGTGACTGGCAAAGCAAACTTGTCTCGTCACGCTCAGACCACAGCACCCCCAATGCCATGCGTGAACCGCCGCTGCTCGTGCGGCGGTCTGACTCTTGGACCGGAGGACCCCCGATGTCATGTGTGAACCGCCGCTGCTCGTGCGGCGGTCTGACTCTTGGACCGGAGGACCCCCGATGTCATGTGTGAACCGCCGCTGCTCGTGCGGCGGTCTGACTCTTGGACCGGAGGACCCCCGATGTCATGTGTGAACCGCCGCTGCTCGTGCGGCGGTCTGACTCTTGGACCGGAGGACCCCCGATGTCATGTGTGAACCGCCGCTGCTCGTGCGGCGGTCTGACTCTTGGACCAGAGGACCCCCGATGTCATGTGTGAACCGCCGCTGCTCGTGCGGCGGTCTGACTCTTGGACCAGAGGACCCCCGATGTCATGTGTGAACCGCCGCTGCTCGTGCGGCGGTCTGACTCTTGGACCGGAGGACCCCCGATGTCATGTGTGAACCGCCGCTGCTCGTGCGGCGGTCTGACTCTTGACCGGAGGACCCCGTGTCATGTGTGAACCGCCGCTGCTCGTGCGGCGGTCTGACTCTTGGACCAGAGGACCCCCGATGTCATGTGTGAACCGCCGCTGCTCGTGCGGTGGTCTGACTCTTGGACCAGAGGACCCCCGATGTCATGTGTGAACCGCCGCTGCTCGTGCGGCGGTCTGACTCTTGGACCGGAGGACCCCCGATGTCATGTGTGAACCGCCGCTGCTCGTGCGGCGGTCTGACTCTTGGACCGGAGGACCCCCGATGTCATGTGTGAACCGCCGCTGCTCGTGCGGCGGTCTGACTCTTGGACCGGAGGACCCCCGATGTCATGTGTGAACCGCCGCTGCTCGTGTGGCGGTCTGACTCTTGGACCGGAGGACCCCGATGTCATGTGTGAACCGCCGCTGCTCGTGCGGCGGTCTGACTCTTGGACCGGAGGACCCCCGATGTCATGTGTGAACCGCCGCTGCTCGTGCGGCGGTCTGATTTGGACCGGAGGACCCCCGATGTCATGTGTGAACCGCCGCTGCTCGTGGGCGGTCTATAAGGACCGGAGGACCCCCGATGTCATGTGTGAACCGCCGCTGCTCGTGCGGCGGTCTGACTCTTGGACCGGAGGACCCCCGATGTCATGTGTGAACCGCCGCTGCTCGTGCGGCGGTCTGACTCTTGGACCGGAGGACCCCCGATGTGGCGTGTGAACCGCCGCTACTCTAAGGCGGTTTGACTTTCAGACCGCAGCTCCGTTGCTGTGATGACCCAGGGATGGCTCCACGTGACTTGGCTCGCCATCAATGGCAGCTGTCTCGTCCACTATTCCACCCCAGTATCTGCCCAGTGCTTTGCCAAGAACAGGGTAAACATCGTGGATGTAGGATTCCTGTTAACCTCGAAGGCCTGCGATGTAATTTTAATCGATATTATATCTAAATAGTTAGCATTATTTTACGTTAGCAACGCCAGAAAGGCGCAAACAATATTTATTTCAATCAAATAGTGATCACGGAGTACATAAATATATGGTTTAAGTAATAATTTCAACGATTAGCTTCAGGGATGCGGAGCCGGGAAGATTTTGGACGGCTCCGGCTCCGACTCCGGCTCCAGGGAAGTATCCCGGCTCCGACTCCGACTCCGGCTCCGGTTGCGGGCAAAATGTACCGGCTCCGGCGGCTCCGGCTCCGGCTCCGGCTCCGTCTCCGTACATCCCAAACGTGATCGATCCATTAAGTAAGAGCTAGAGGGGATGTTAAAAAAAAGTTAGCCGCGTCCACTCGGGGGGCAAACTTCAGACAATTATTAGCAACATGCCCATATAAACCCTATCTTTAAATAAACACCCGTCCCCGCCCAAATCACTTTTCGGTGTTCAGCGCCGCGCGGCTCATGCCGGCACCGAGGCGTCAATACGGGCGGCCGGCTGAAAATCGCCGCTACGGCGACACGACGTGGCGCTCCGGTGCCAGCGGTCGAGCTGTTACACATACTGATGGGATACATGGCGATAGCTGGTAACTTATAGGTTTGTAAGACGAGCTAAAAGCGAGTGACGCATCTCCCATGCCGACTCGAAGTGCAGACCACAATTATTTGATGATATTTTTACATGTTACTCGTATTTAAACATTTTGGCTTTTAAAAATGTTTTCATACCATATCGTACCATACTAGGTATAATGTGTTCATTTCACGTTTGCTAATTTTGTTTAGTTTACACCTCTTTCGGAGTCTGAGCCGCCCTGCTTTTGACGGCTCCTGCTCCGACTCCGGCTCCGAGTAAAATGTCCCGACGGCTCCTGCTCCGGCTTCACATCCCTGATTAGCTTGGTTATTATTCTAAATATTCGACAGTAACTGGTGTGCTAGCCCACTCCCGTGCAATGAGAGTTATTGCAAATCCCCAATACGATTTTTGCGACATTCTAAGAGGCGGTGGGCGTTGGCGTGCCGTCGCTTGACAATCATTATGGGGAACTAGCCAATCTCGTGATCATTGCCAATCTCGTGACATGAAAAATGAAGATGTCATGTCACTGATATGACGTCAGATGAGGAAACTTGTCTGTCTTGTTTTTGTGAAAATCGCGAATTATTTGTTATTTATCTCACTTTTTGAACAAAATCGCAAGTGTTGGAGGTGGTGTGATTCTGAACAACTCATCTAAACTGTACACATAGGTCACTGAGCTTTCGATGGCCATCCTAGGTCAATTGCCTAGCTTGACCTCGAAATTCATTTTTCTAGTTATGAATAAATTTTGAGTGCGAATAATCGACTCCGGTCGCCCTGAAGCCCAAATAACTAACCAACGAATATATTTTGGGAATCATATGAGTGCTAAAACTCAATTCGGTGTCCAATTTTACACTTGGTTGCTGTAATACAGTGCTTCTGTGCGCTAATTCGGAAATATATCAAATGAGGTTAACATTTTATCCTCATCTGACGTCTTTCTTACCTATGGGATGGGATGCATCAAGTCGCACATGATTAGTGTCCTCGCTTGTGGTGGAACACCATGGTGAACACTTGAAGCAGCACATTTTTTTTTGTCGTCTGTTTTCATACAGACGACGATTGAACGTCAAACTATCGGATGTTGCCAAAACAAAATATATCATTTGAAGTGGCCTAATGGGTCACCCAGTTGCCAAAGTATAAATGTCGGGTGGAAATCGCCGGATATCGTGGTGTGGAACACGCTGGTTTTGGTCCATATCGATAAATGTTTGTAAATGCGAGAGCAGTCGCAATGACCATGTCCCTTCCCGTGCACTGTCGAAGGTGACAAAGTGGTAGGCACGGGCGAAGGGTAGCATGTGTCCTCCGGCTACCGCATGGTGCTGTTACCTGGCCGCCTATCACAGACGCTTTTCCCTCTTCCCTGCACCACCTGACCCCCTCCTCTCCCCTGTACCACCTGCCCCCATCCGTGAAGATGGATAGTGAGCTATGATAGTAGCACCGTAGATTGATTCCATTCTAGTTATGGGCGCAAAATGACCCTAGATGTCGACGCGCCCCTAAACTCCAACACACCACCACCTGTACCACCTGACCCCTCCTCTCTTCCGCTCCGCTCCGGCATCCTCGCAACGATTTCAGCTCTGGTAGGTGTCGCCAGTGTCGCGGCAGAAGTGTGAAGTGATGAGCTGATGAAGTGTTGAGCTGATGACGTGATAACGATGATGTAATGACGTGACGAAGTGACGACGTGGTGACGTGCTGACCTAATGACGTGATGACAGCTATGACATGATAACGTGATGACGTGATGCCGACTCCGTCCGATGACGGCGAGTGACGTGACGGTGACCGACGTCACGTCACGTCACGTCACGTCTGCACCACCACCCGACGCCGACCGTCACGGCCCCGGCGCAGCTCGCAGTCTCGCAGTCTCGCAGTCCCGCCGCCGAGCCCGCCGCCGTCCGCCGGGCCCGCCGAGCTGCGGCCGGGGCTGCGCGAGCCTGGCCGGCCGGCGGCCGCTCGCCACCAGCTGGAGACAAATATAGCGGAGGCGGCGACCTGCCGGCCGGCCGCCCGTCTCCGGGGACCTGTGTCAGGTCAATCGATGCGGCCAGCGCCGCCGCCAGCGGCACCGGCGGCGCCGCCGCTGAGCGACGCGGGCCGAACGATCTGCTCGAGCAAGACCGCGGCAGACAGACAGCACGTGTCGTCGTTACGAAACACACACACACACAACACACACACACACACACACACACACACACACACACACACACACACACACGCACACACACGCACACGCACACACACACACACACACAAGATGATGCGCAGGAGACACCTCTGGTGTGTAGGTATCAACACAAATAGCGGCACAGGAGTCGGCGCAGCGAGGCCCAACGTCATCTGTGGTCCGTCTGGTATCTGGTATCGTCTGGCACCCGGATATAGTATAGCGGTTATTATGTACACCGCACGCACTGTTCCCGTGACTTTGTACAGCTTGATGGCATCCAAGCCCGATACTTTTCGCAAATGGATAAAGCAAGCTTTTTCGTTTTTTTTTAAAGCATCTGCCTTGCGACTTCCGAAACTTAATGAAGCCCAGCATGTGTTCTGCTCTGGTGGACATTTCCTGAACTGTATTTGGAGTCGTGGATGCGTGGTAGATCGCTGGGAAGGAAGTACGAGATGAGTGGGAGGGACGTGGGAGGGGGATAGCTATCGCAGGGGTGGAGCGAATCAAGGAGTGAGGAAGACTGGAGGCAGTAAGGCTAAGGCCGTTTAGTTGAAAGCGTTTATGCCTCTTCCGATCAACGTGGGGAAAAAATACGCTCCATGTGGACTTTCCCGCATACCGCCAAACGTAGTCATAATTACAGACAAGAAGTGGACAGGAGGGACAACTAGCCGTTTATATCCCCGATCCTCCCGCCCGAGTTTGGAAGGCGAGATTGTGATTAATCGGCCACTTAATGGCTGTCGGCATCAGATCAGAAACCTAGAAATTCCTTGACGTCAGTTGCCAATCTATCACAGTTGCCTGGCAGAATAGGTAACAATTTGAGTCATTTTGCGCGTGGTATCTTTCGTGTTTTGTTAGCACACAATGTCCATTAACAACTCAAGGCGGGTATTGTCTGCTCGCCGTGTTGCAATGTGCATTAGAGCATCAGTCCATGACGTCCCAACAGCGGTTTCTCTCAACACTGGCCGCGGCATTCTCCCGCCGACTTATCCAGATGTTTACACCGAGGAATGCTGCAGCCGACTGGGGCCGGTAACAAGCCCACAGCTTCAACAGTAAACAGCACAGAGCACCACATCATTGCTTCAGCGTTCGGCTGTATGGTGGGCCAGTCGTTCGGCAGATGCAGGCTGTTGTTCAGCATTGTAGCGATCGCGGCGCCCATGTGGAATGCTCAGTTGACAATGGCACCTTCGCCTCGGCGCGGGCTATTTCAGAACCCAGCTAGTTCCGACCCGTATTGATCCGGGTGGCGGTGAGGAGTTGAACAGTGCACGCAGGTGCACCGCTCAACGATGGTGCACGAACAGCGTGTGCATGCCGGGTCGCGAGTGAGGGTGTAGTCGCGATGAAGGGGTGTGGACGGGGGCGGGGAAAATGTCTGAGAGCCAGATGTCACTGGCATACAAGCGTGCAGGCCCAGTCCTCCTACAACTGTAGTGGTGGCCTCATAGCAAACATTCAGATACAATTTATGCCACGGC
This sequence comes from Imbricaverruca yamaguchii, assembly GCA_034440575.1. Classification (NCBI taxonomy): domain Eukaryota; kingdom Metazoa; phylum Arthropoda; class Thecostraca; family Neoverrucidae; genus Imbricaverruca; species Imbricaverruca yamaguchii. The sequence continues at coordinate 1,237,136 of JAOTOL010001537.1, forward strand.
TTAGGTAGTACTCGGATAACATTACCGAAGTGGGCCAATAAATATTCCAAAGGAGGACATGACACTGGCCAGATTTCTCCATGTATATGCAACAGAGAGACAAGTGAGGAACCTGGCCCAAAAATGCACGCTTTTTTAATACAAAAGAACGCATTGTGTTGCAGTTCCAAGTCCGCCTTTGTTCACTCGGAACTAGGCATCTGCATGATTGAAAATGCCAGCTTTCAACTGAATGTTTCTTCTGAAGTGTCCCAGACTTTGCTCCAGGAACTGGTTGTGTGGCGAAACCGCCCACAGCCGTCCATCTTGGCATTGATTTCGTACCACTGGCCGCCTCCGGTCAGCCGAGTTAGTTTTGTCGACAGTGCGTCGGGTTTGTAGACTTAAGAATTTGTGTTCAAACTGAAGAAGCGTTTTGTCGATAAATTGTATTATTAAATTTGAGGCCAGTATCGCATCTCAGGTCGCGTTTCCTCTTCATAAATGCATTTGTTATATTCTTGATATTTCCACGGAACCACAGTCGACTAAGCACACCTTCAACACTCCATCGCCGCTCGACCAGGGCACCAGATGTCACCTCACGCCTGAGCTTGATCTACGGTGCTGTAGTTCCTGTTGCCACTCCATTTGTTGTCTTAGTGCCTCAGGGTGTGCCACGTCGGGTTGAAAGATGTGGATCTCGAGGCCGGTTTGTTCCGGTTCCATCGGCGACCAAGCGTGGATGATCGATGTCGCTGAGTGGCAGTGGCAGACGGGCTATCGTGAACTGATTCCAAGGCCCTTCTCGCGGACAGTTCGGGTGGCACAGGTGTGCCACCCGAAGGCACGCAAGCTGTTGCGAAAGCTCGGCTTTCGCCGCCGGCCGGAAGTGGCACGGGTAATGGGCCGTCGTCCCTCTGGAATTATCGCCGGCCACGGTGTGGCTGAACCACTCGACTTTCATTTGCACCCCTCTGCAGGTTAATCGACTCCTGCACGCATGCTTGCAGGCGGTGTCGAGGACATGCCGACGTCGCGAAGCGCGCGCCACAGCGTGGTAGGTCAGAGGCGCTGCGGCGAGGCGTCTGTCGTCTGTCGTCTGTCGTCTGTCGTCTGTCGTCTGCCACAGCGTGGTAGGTCAGAGGCGCTGCGGCGAGGCGTATCTGTCGTCTGTCGTCTGCCGTCTGTCGTCTGTCGTCTGCCGTCTGTCGTCTGCCACTGCGTGGTAGGTCAGAGGCGCTGCGGCGAGGCGTACCTGTCGTCTGTCGTCTGTCGTCTGTCGTCTGCCGTCTGTCGTCTGTCGTCTGTCGTCTGCCGTCTGTCGTCTGCCACTGCGTGGTAGGTCAGAGGTGCTGTGGCGAGGCGTACCTGTCGTCTGTCGTCTGTCGTCTGTGCTGCAAGCGTGGTAGGTCAGAGGTGTTGCTGCGAGTCTGTCGTCTTCGTCTGTCGTTTTTGTCGTCTGTCGTCTGCCACTGCGTGGTAGGTCAGAGGTGCTGCGGCGAGGCGTACCTGTCGTCTGTCGTCTGCCGTCTGTCGTCTGCCACTGCGTGGTAGGTCAGAGGCGCTGCGGCGAGGCGTACCTGTCGTCTGTCGTCTGTCGTCTGTCGTCTGTCGTCTGTCGTCTGTCGTCTGTCGTCTGTCGTCTGCCACTGCGTGGTAGGTCAGAGGTGCTGCGGCGAGGCGTACCTGTCGTCTGTCGTCTGTCGTCTGTCGTCTGTCGTCTGTCGTCTGTCGTCTGCCGTCTGTCGTCTGCCACTGCGTGGTAGGTCAGAGGTGCTGCGGCGGCGTTCTGTGTCTGTCGTCTGTCGTCTGTCGTCTGTCGTCTGCCACTGCGTGGTAGGTCAGAGGTGCTGCGGCGAGGCGTACCTGTCGTCTGTCGTCTGTTGTCGTCTGCCATGCGTGGTAGGTCAGAGGCGCTGCGGCGAGCGTCTGTCGTCTGTCGTCTGTCGTCTGTCGTCTGTCGTCTGTCGTCTGCCAGAGCGTGGTAGGTCAGAGGTGCTGCGGCGAGGCGTACCTGTCGTCTGCCGTCTGTCGTCTGCCACTGCGTGGTAGGTCAGAGGTGCTGTGTCGCGTCTGTCGTCTGTCGTCTGTCGTCTGCCACTGCGTGGTAGGTCAGAGGCGCTGCGGCGAGGCGTACCTGTCGTCTGTCGTCTGTCGTCTGTCGTCTGTCGTCTGCCACTGCGTGGTAGGTCAGAGGCGCTGCGGCGAGGCGTACCTGTCGTCTGTCGTCTGCCGCTGCGTGGTAGGTCAGAGGTGCTGTGGCGAGGCGTACCTGTCGTCTGTCGTCTGCCGTCTGTCGTCTGTCGTCTGCCACAGCGTGGTAGGCCAGAGGTGTTGCTGCGAGTCTGTCGTCTGTCGTCTGTCGTCTGTCGTCTGCCACAGCGTGGTAGGTCAGAGGTGCTGTTGCGCGTCTGTCGTCTGTCGTCTGTCGTCTGTCGTCTGTCTTCGTCTGGTCGTGGTAGGTCAGAGTCTGTAGTCTGTCGTCTGTCGTCTGTCGTCTGTCGTCTGTCGTCTGTCGTCTGCCACAGCACGGTGGGTCAGAGGTGCTGTGACGCGTTTGTCGTTTTCCCAGTGATTGTCACGGTAGCTGAGGACTGAAATAGTCTGGCGGTAAAACTCTCCCATCTCAACCGGAAGGCTGTGGGTTTGATCCCGCCGGTCGCTGCTCTTCGCCCGCGACCAATTGGCGTAGTAGATTAGGCATAGCAATTTATCGGTCCTTGAGTCATCATAACCAACCAGCCAGCCATGGACTATTCGTTGAATATCTTCGCGAGGCTCGCATGGGTAGACTCTAATCTCCAGCACTGGAAGCGGTTGGAATCCACTTGGCTGTGCACCATTGAGGTCGACGTGCATCTGTGTAAGAACCCCATCGAATCGACTCGGCTCGGAATCCTTCGATAGGAGCAAGCAGAAACTTCAGTCGTGCTGTAGTTATGGTAGGTTAGAAATGCTTTCGCAATCTTTGCGCAAACTGATTTTCTCATATGTTGAATGATGTTCAGTACATTAGTAAACAGTATTAAGTTGACAAAAATTAAAACAGGCGGCTACTTGATGCACTTGATACACTTGATGAATGCACTTGATGCAAATAGATCGTATCAAGTGGTTTGGCCTGTTTTGTCTTTCCCAACTTAAAATGAGGAAAATTATAGTTGTATTAATCTTAGTTTCTTCATTATAGGTAAACACCCAAATTGTCGTCCACAAATATGTAAATCGGTAGTCTTCTTGTGAATTGTTGGGAGGTGCTACAAAAGGGAAGTCTGTAAAATATGGGGATTGTGGTGGTATGGCACCTGCTTGCCAAATATCAGTCTCACCACACAGACTTTCTGCTGCCCTGACTAACGACAACTTTTCTTTTGAGTTGCACGGTATTAAATTAAGCAGGGAGCCCGGTCAGAAACGCACTAAACGTACTAAACGTCACCAGTGTTTCGAATCATCGATGCATTGAAACTACACGCCTACCACCGATGTTTCACACCGACTGAAGCCGAACTCGGGAGGCAAGTATATGTATATCGATCGTGAGGCATGTTGTGTAGATGCATGAGCCACTACTCGGTTGGTTCCTCAATCTAAGACAACCACCAGAACTTATTTCATTGTGACGTTTGCATTTGTCTTTTTAACGTGAACTATTCCTCACGTGGAGTCATGTAGCGTCGTCAATCTCTCACGCCGATTGGTCGCGGGCGAAGAGTAGCGACAGGTGAGACTCGAGTCCACAATCTTTCGTTTATGAGACGAGCAACTTACCCCTAGACCACTCGTCCCCTTCGCACAAGAGAGGCTACTCGGCAAGCCCGGAAGTCTGTGCCGTCACGTGGCACTCCCAGCATTTGACCGGCTCTGGTGATCAGGTGCCACCTGCAGTGTCGGCTGCTTGGTTGTGTCGTTAACAATGTGCCCGGAGGAGGAGAGCCAGCAGCCGGGCCGGGCATTGTCAGAGGTGGCTGACATGTTGAAATATCGGCACGTCAGATGTAATGGAAACACGGCCCAATATTCAATGTGGTGATCGTAAGATGAAGGCGCGGTCTCCGCGTCCGATGATTTGTGTGCTATGCGGAATGCCAGTGCTATGATTCGAGGCTTGATTTAGATGAGACGTCGGTTAAACGAGGCGTAGCCTTATTAGCTCGCCAGTATGCATGACAGGCATGGTCTTCCGAAGGTGTCCGATATGTTTCACTTGTCGGCTGTCAACAGTCAAATAACTGTAGCAAAACGTCTCGACATTCTACTCTGTGACTCCACTGAATGAATGTGTTCGTCCAGAGGCTCAAAATGTCTCTGATGCTCGTCTTTCAATATGAAGGTCGCGGGCTCGAATCCTACCTTCCTCACCGCTCTTTGCCTGCGACAAATTGGCGCAAGGTGTTTGCGATGCTAATGGGCCCACAGTAATCGACTCCGCAGTACTCGCCCAAAGTACTGTCTTCGTCTAAGGCTTCGTCTACTGTCTTCGTCTAAGGCCACAATGTCCAACCGACTGGACTCGTGCGCAAAGCGAAGTGATTGTCTTCATCACCTGCTGACCCATCTCTCAGTTAAGGAAGTACCTAGTTGGCTGGCAGATAGAAATATTAACATTACAACGCTGAGCTTCAGATTATCAGTAGTTTAAAAGCTGTACTGAAACTTGTGCACCAAGACGAATATCGTGTGGTATGCAGTTGTTTATAACTTATGTATATGCATTGCTTCCAGGCACAAGGGGTGCCTGGAAACATAAATTTTCTTGGAGCATCTAACTCTACCTAGATTTACCAGCATATCACACGGAACAGAGGTTCCCGGTCCTGAAGTGCTACAACACCCAACGGTGTGTTCCGACATTTCATTATTTGTAGATCCCGGTGTTAGATGTCCTAGGTAGGAATTCCCATGCTGGGAGTTTCCATTCTGAGCAACATCGAGGTGGAGCAACATGTTTTTGCTCAAAAGTATCCTTGAAGCAAAACATATACCCAATATGCATCGCAAATTAGGTGTCGATCTGATTTCCACGGAACACATTTCAACGAAGTGTGTTTAGCTTGAAAACAGGACAACTCAGTATTGCTGAATTATTATGTTTGTCTATCATCAGTTCGTGTCAGTGAGGCGCGGCGCACCGCTCACCGGCCGACAGTCTCGACCAGCTGAGCATGCCTCCCGGGCGAGAACCGCACAGTCTCGACCAGCTGAGCATGCCTCCCGGGCGAGAACCGACGGTCTCGACCAGCTGAGCATGCCTCCCGGGCGAGAACCGACGGTCTCGACCAGCTGAGCATGCCTCCCGGGCGAGAACCGCACAGTCTCGACCAGCTGAGCATGCCTCCCGGGCGAACCGACGTCTCGACCAGCTGAGCATGCCCCGGGCGAGAACCGACGGTCTCGACCAGCTGAGCATGCCTCCCGGGCGAGAACCGACGGTCTCGACCAGCTGAGCATGCCTCCCGGGCGAGAACCGCACAGTCTCGACCAGCTGAGCATGCCTCCCGGGCGAGAACCGCACAGTCTCGACCAGCTGAGCATGCCTCCCGGGCGAGAACCGACGGTCTCGACCAGCTGAGCATGCCTCCCGCCGAGACACGTCTCGACCAGCTGAGCATGCCTCCCGGGCGAGAGCCGCACAGTCTCGACCAGCTGAGCATGCCTCCCGGGCGAGAACCGACGGTCTCGACCAGCTGAGCATGCCTCCCGGGCGAGAGCCGCACAGTCTCGACCAGCTGAGCATGCCTCCCGGGCGAGAACCGACGGTCTCGACCAGCTGAGCATGCCTCCCGGGCGAGAACCGACGGTCTCGACCAGCTGAGCATGCCTCCCGGGCGAGAACCGACGGTCTCGACCAGCTGAGCATGCCTCCCGGGCGAGAACCGACAGTCTCGACCAGCTGAGCATGCCTCCCGGGCGAGAACCGACGGTCTCGACCAGCTGAGCATGCCTCCCGGGCGAGAACCGACGGTCTCGACCAGCTAAGCATGCCTCCCGGGCGAGAACCGACGGTCTCGACCAGCTGAGCATGCCTCCCGGGCGAGAACCGACGGTCTCGACCAGCTGAGCATGCCTCCCGGGCGAGAGCCGCACAGTCTCGGCCAGCAATAAGTCGTTGCGCACGGGGCATGCCCTCCCGCACCACGTGTACACAGGATGTCCCGCAGGCGCCGCCAGGAGCCGACACCGTGACCCCATCGCTTGCCATGCCATGAAGTGCACTCGCGCTAGCTGTCACTGGTTAGCTTGCGTCAAAGCAGACGAGCAGCGGTGGCTCAGCAAGGCAAGAGTCCGGTCATTTGACTCTGGTCGGACACTGGCGGAGCATGAATCTGAACACACCTGTAAATACTGGTCGGAAACTGAGGCATGGGTCTGAGCACACCTGTGAGCATTTGACTTTAGTCGTAAGCCAGTCGCCTTCCTCAAGGGACGGCGGCAGGTGCAGAGGATGTTCGACGAATTAACACAACTTGTGGAAGAAACCCTCGAACGTCCAGAACTAACGACAACAGTTCTCGCCCCATATTTTGTCAAACCATGCAAGTCCTGTCGAAGGAGTTAGTTTTGCTGTGAGCTGACTGATGCATTTTCCTCCGTAGTTACCTGGGTCTGCAGCTTTTTTAACCAAAAAGTGCTTGCAATACAAAGTAGATATATATATATATATATAATTTGTATGAGACAATATTGGATTATTTTTATCAATATCGAACATAGTAGGGAACGTTGAACTTCTACGTCGATATCCTACTCCACTGCCGTTGAATCCTCTCATCGATCACAACCTTAGGCGAAATTTGGTCCCATCCTGCGTCACGTCTGCACCATAATCGTATGGACGCGACATCGGAGGCTTAAAAACTATGAATAGCTTCTTGCTCTAGCTTTTTGCTAGATAATGAATGTTTTGTTTGCGCGTGCAATTAGCATCGAGTCATTTTCATTATATTTTGTAGTGGAAGCATTAATTTGTCCGCAACGTGATGTTCTAATGGTTTCATGACGCTGGAAGAGGATGCGAGACAAACCAACCGAGAGCGAATACCGTCAAAGTGTCATGCCGGGGATTTATATGGAATGACCGTGGCCGTAGTAGCCAGGCTGATTTGGGTTGGGCCTATTGAGTACCTGTATCCACCAACCTAGGCATTTATTTTGCTACAATTGCTGAATGTTATCTTTTGGTTTAAAAGAGATAGTGAGTTAATTGAAAGATTCATGGCTAGTTGTGATTTTATCAGTAAATAGGCCGATACCTACTTGGTTATTAGCCATCCTTAGCAGCCATTGTCATGAATCAGAACAGTTGGAATGTGTCTGTTCTGTCATATAATATTTCTTCTTCTATAATTGTCCTTCCAGCTTCCCCAACAAGTATGAACCTACCACTGAATCGTCAAGTTGAGTCATCATTCTTCTACCGCCTGGCACTGGCGGCGCCTTGTCGCGAATTCGCCGGAACGAATGTCACTCCCACAACACAGCACGGGTGCCCATATCTGAGTCATCCCTGCATCACAGAGTCAGGGGCGTGCCTACGTCACATATCTGAGGGCGTGGAAGCGCGCTTCGGAGTACGAGACGGCGGAGCCAACCTGGGTCGCTTTGTTTGAGGACGTGAAGCGAAGCTATGATGATAATGTTCAGAGTCATATATTGAACGGCCTAGGAGCTGCATGAGCAAGTCACAGGAATTAACCTCGCCCTGCACTGTTCCTCTTCTGCACTTCGCACTGCCTGGTTTGGAATATTTCGCACATATTTAGCATATTTGATAGCAATTGCAGGCGACAAAGGATCATTGTGCGATGGTCGTGTGCGTCTGCTGAAAATAGAGCTTATCGCGACTGATGACGCATCCAAGAGCGCATCCAAGGTCGATCCAAGGTTCAGCCAAGATTGAGAGAGAGAGAGAGAGAAAAAGAGAAAGAGAAAGAGGGAAAGAGAGACAGACAAAGAGAGAGATAGTGTGTGTCTGAGAGAGAGAGAGAGAGAGAGAGAGAGAGAGAGAGAGAGAGAGAGAGCGAGAGAGAGAGAGCGAGAGCGAGAGAGCGAGAGCGAGAGAGCGAGTCTGAGAGCACCAGTCCGATCCAATCATCAATCGAGCAGATTTTCCCCGACATATTTGACGGCACGTGATGTTATGCCACTGACCACCTGATGGCCACTGCCGCGAGCCGAAGCCCGCAGTTGGCAGCACTTCCCGTAGTTGGCAGCACCTCGTCCACGTGTGGCTGACTCACGAAGACTGGTCTCGCATTAAGTCAAAACACATGCCATGCCGTCCGTGGCAATGGACACGGCCAGCCGAAACTGGCTGCTCGCGTCGGGAGGACTTATGCTAGTGCTGGGCGGACTTATGCTAGTGCTGGGCGGACTAACGTTGGTGCTGGGCGGACTTACGTTGGTGATGGGCTGATCTACGTGCGCCTTATGTACGGTCGTCACCTCGTGGTGTTCGTCGTGTTAGTCACGTTTACAGCATGTGTTCAAAAATTATTGCCGGGATGGTTTTATGGACGAGAGCGTTATGTTTAGCAGAATGTTCAGGTCGTGTGAAGAAGTTCGAAGCAAATCCTATTACTCAATCGTAATAGGCATACCGTTCATAGGCCATCATAAACAAAGCATAAGCAAATAGCGTGGGCTTCTTCCCAATGCATCTTGATTCTTTCCAAAGCATCATATTGGGGACCAGGATGACAGGGAAATTTTCGCTAGCGAATCATCTTGAGATCGATTATGCTACTAACATTTGTTTAGCCCGTGCCCTGCTGGGGGGGGTTAGAACGTGCCCCACTCTTTCTCCTGGCAAATTGTCTGGGTATCTAAAAGAATGGTTAAAGATATCGGCACGAACACAATGCTTCCAGTATATCTTCCTGCATCAGAATCAAGTATTCAAGTGACAATCTTCTACAGCTTGATGAAAGGTCCCGTTCGCCTCGGAACACTATTGGGGCGAAAAATAAGGAATCGTTTGGGCAAATGCATGTTGCGGGCATAGAGCCGATCTGATGAAAACAGGTGGGGTGACTATCAAATTTTCGTGTACCTGGCGTCGCCTATGATTTTTTTTTTGTGGAGCAACGATACTATTGCCAAAATGCTTCTTGTTTGTGAAGACAAATTGAGCTTATTACAAAGCGATCATTCGCTGGCCAGAAGTGTTTCCCACAATTTCGTTTACCATAATACGCCTCAGACTTGACCTTGATTAGCTCATATTGACCTTGATTAGCTCACAATGGAAAGCACGATTCATTTCGAGTCCATTGGTATTAATTGGATCCGAAGGTGGGACTAAAGGACTGTTCACACCAAGCGTAATCTCGACGCAACAAAAAACAGCGCAATGACGGACTAGGCATAGTCCCGACTCAGTGGGCGTAATTTCGACGACAGACCAGCGCTGCGACATCGCCTGGACGCGAGTACGCCAGCGATCAACTGACATATCAGCTGTTATGACAACAAAATCAGCTGTTTAGATTGGGTTCAAATGTGGCAGACTGAGTTTTGTCACTGCAGATGTTCCCAAGCCGTTAATTAATGGGTTGCTGTGATTGAGGTTGATGCTTCTCTATAGTGAGTTTGTAATAGCCCCTGTGTTGATAATTTTTTAGCGTGGTTATGTGCTGTGTATATCTCCTGTGTTGTGTATATCTCGCTTTTGTCGTTGAACGGTTTTCCTCGTTGGCATTTTCATTATCAAATATGGCGACCTCAGTGCATCTTGAGCGGTCTGTCGACCTTGCGTCAAGGCCGCTGGCTGTTGTTTTGTTTGCAGCTGTCCGGAATCTGCTGAGGCCCCTCCGTTGTTGTCTTGTCCGTCATCGAGTGAACCTCTGTCCGTGACTCCGCTTGGGACCTTTCGAGCTATACATAGTAGTTGGTGCTCACTATTTGTTTTTCACAGATTGGCGTATTGAACGAAAAGGCGACGGAAATGACCGGTATGGCCTGACACGTCTCTAAATTCACTCTCCCCTCCCCCGGGAATGTAGCAAAAAAACGATGCCGCGACCAGGTTGAGCTCAGTCGATGTCGTGATTCACTTGAAATTCCAACCCCAGCCGCAGACTGCGGTTGACCACTTCTGCACCCGCCGTCTCCTGGTCTGACCACTGCTCTACCTGCCGTCTCCTGGTCTGACCACTGATCTACCCGCCGTCTCCTGGTCTGACCACTGATCTGCCTGCCGTCTCCTGGTCTGACCACCGATCTGCCTGCCGTCTCCTGGTCTGACCACTGCTCTGCCTGCCATCTCCTGGTCTGACCACTCCTCTGCCTGCCTTCTCCTGGTCTGACCAAGACCCTGCCAAGAACACCACCAACCCAACGCATTCGCCTTCGGTAGACGCCGAGCAGCAGCTAAAGGCAGCGGGCTCTGGGTACCAAAAGTCCCGGGTTCGACACTAGCGCCGCTCCTGACATTTCCCAATCTCGCGCCCCACCGGCGAAACTGTGTGGGCGGCGCCATTAGCCGTGAATGTGCAGAAAATGCGTCGTGAACCACCCAGTAAACAGACACCAAGCTAAAGGCAGCACAGCAAGTTGGGTGGTAGACAAGCCGGACCGCTCGGGTCAACTATTCAGTGGCGCCGCGGCAACGCCGGCCGCCGACCATCCCCCCGCGGTCCTTCCCATCCGGTGTGATGAAACCCAGACCTGGTTCGGGTGGGGGCGGGGGCTCAGGCGGTCGGGCAAGGCCCGATCAGCGGCGCAGTGCGGCGCGTTGTGGCGCGCGCGCGCGGCGTGCCCCAGCTCGGTGCGATTCTACGCCGCAGCGCGCCCTTCCGCTGACCGTTGACGTGGCGGCTGCAATAAACACGACACATGGCAGTGAGTGCGCGCGCCGGTGCCGACCACCCTGTAGCCCCCCGAGCCCGTGACGTAACGTCGGGTGGCAGTGGGGTGGCGGCGGGGTGTCGGCGGGCCGGGGCGGTGGCGGCGAGGTGGGTGACGCCGAGCCATGTGCACGACTAAGTCGGGCTTCGGTCGGCCATGGCGTGAGTGATGCGCTGGACTGCAGTTGTCTGTCGTTTGTCGTGGTGCACCGCATTCTGTGTGTTGTGTTGCGTCGTGGTTGGTTTGTGTGGTGCGCTGGACTAGGTTGATGGTATCCGTCGTGTGCCGTGGTGCACCGCATGCTGTGTGTTGTGTTGCGTCGTGGTTGGTTTGTGTGGTGCGCTGGACTAGGTTGATGGTATCCGTCGTGTGCCGTGGCGCACTGCCTGCTATGTGTTGTGTTGCGTCGTGGTTGGTTTGTGTGGTGCGCTGGACTGGGTTGATGGTATCCGTCTGTGCCGTGGTGCACCGCATGCTGTGTGTTGTGTTGCGTCGTGGTTGGTTTGTGTGGTGCGCTGGACTGGGTTGATGGTATCCGTCGTGTGCCGTGGTGCACCGCATGCTGTGTGTTGTGTTGCGTCGTGGTTGGTTTGTGTGGTGCGCTGGACTGGGTTGATGGTATCCGTCGTGTGCCGTGGTGCACTGCCTGCTATGTGTTGTGTTCCGTGGCGTGGGTGCTGTGTTGTGTTGCGTCGTGGTTTGTGTGGTGTGGTGTGGTGTGAAGTGATGTGTTGTGGCGTGTTGCATTGTGATTTGTTGTGGTGTGTTGTGGTGTGGTGTGGCATGGTGGCTTTGTGTGATGTGGTGTGGTGTGGCATCGTGGCTTTGTGTGGTGTGGTATGTTGTGGTGTGGTGTGTTGTGGTGTGTGGTGTGGTGTGTGGTGTGTGGTGTGGTGTGGTTTTGTGTTGTGTGGTGTGTTATGGTGTGGTGTGGTGTGGTATGTTCTGGTATGTTGTGGTGTGGTGTGGCTCGTTGTTGAGTGTTGGTTGTGGTATGCTGCGTTGTGGTGTGTTGGGTCGTGGTAAAGTGTGTTCTAGTGTGTTGTGGTGACTTGTGATGCGGTGAAGTGTGTTGTATTGCATTGTACTGTGTTGTTGCGGTGTGTTGTGCTTGTGATGTTGCAATATGATATGTTGCATTACATTGTATTGTGTTGTGTTGTGCTGTGTTGTGCTGTGTTGTGTTGTGGCGTAGTGTGATTTGGAATGTGGTGGGTGTCAAAGTGTGCAGTCTGACATGCTCTGTATATGTGATTCGCCATGATCTTGACCACGCGAATGGAGCAGAGTAGTATTCCGGATAGTGCGCAGCATGTTGCGACTCAGGTAAACCGAGTGATGTTGATTAATTTGATAGCAGCGATGGGATACGTTTTATTTAAAATTACATTCTTAATGCATGAGCATGCCAGTTCTCATTATGCATGTAAGCTGGGCTTGATGTTGGGCATGAAGCATTCTTTTAGACATAGTGATTCACATAAACACTTCGGCTACTTATCTGCTTAGGTTTTCATCGGTTGAAATTATGCTGATTGTCTAAAATATGCAGCATGTGTCTCCCGGAGGTTTATTAATACTGTCTGGTGAAAGCTTCTGGTGATATGTTGCATAACTCTGCCTCATTAGAAAGGTTCCGTCCACCCACCGGCGCTTATTGCGAGTTATCGACGGAACGCGCGGAGGTAGAATACACCCTCATTATATTAAAAGCTGTGGTAGGAGTAGTGATAGACCGCTCCCCCTCCCCTCACTACGCAACGTACATATTGAATTGGAAATGTCTGCATGAAAACCATCTGTTTGTCTGGACTGTGTTTAGAAACTGCAATTGAGTATCAAATAGCAAAGGGTGCGGGAGACTCCATTATGTATGGCAATGGCGTTGCCAGGATTTTTTCCAGGTGTGGACCTGGGTCCTGCCCATCAAGGGTCCTCATCGAAAAAGCGTGCTTCCCATTGAAAAGGAGTGTCCCTTATCGGAAGGAAGTACCACCAGTTCAGAAGGAATGCATGTGTGTAGGAGAGTTTGAAAAGTGGCACAGGCCCATACCGCCTCGACATATCCGTTTAGGCGGGGGGACTCGGCCCTCCCTCACTGGATGGGGCAGCCCTTATTGGAAGAAGGGATTATCTGTTGCTAAGTGCCCGTTGTGGATGCCTGGTATGCCTGGATCAATTTCGCGTTACATATATCCCTAGACTCCTGGTAGCACTACTCGTGTATAGTTATTCCCTGTCCAAATTGGTACTGCTGCGCATTGTCGACTGAAGCAAAAAAATAATCCGATCATGGTTTACTGGTGCTGCTGCAGTAGGTTTGTTGGTCTGAAGCCAGTATAAAGTGTGAATACTGTTTGTCAGATTAAAAAGCCGAACGTGTCCTTGAGGCCTCCGCCGGTCGCGACGAATCCGGCTGCTAAATAAGGTGCCAACTGATTGAATCGCTGCTTTTGTTAAACCACGACAGCCCCAGACTGTCACAGGCGGATATCTTAAGCTTGAAAGTTCTTCTCAGCTCCCATATGTTCAGTGTTGTTGGCTCTATTCCTTCTAGATATGTGTGTGGGTAATGAATTTGTCTGTCTGTCCATTGGACGTCAAAGGGTTCGTCTTCCTCTTCATCGGACGTCAAAGGATTCACCCGCCTCTCCACTAGACGTCGGAGGGTTCGTCTTCCCTTCCATTGGAAGTCGGAGGGTAGCGCATGTCATCCACTGCATGTGTTGAGCGCTTTTCGACAAACTAGCGAGAAAACCGCCCCATAATACCATGTAGGGCGAGCTTTGCGACCTGCAACAGGACATAAAAAGGGGTCACGCTGTCAAATGGATTTGCAGCTGCTTCTTACTCTACTCCTCATACCCTTTCACCCTTAACAAACAGCAACAAAATACTGACACCACAAACGCCCCCCGGAAACAGCCGACATCACCACACGGTGACAGGCTGGCCAAACACACAGACACACACACACACACGCTGATTCTTGCGAAGTGAGTTTCGAGACTGAACTAAGTGACTTAGTTCATGCTATCTTGTATTCGATTCTCTTCGGAGCTGACATGGGGACGATGGCGCGCTGTTTGCTCCGAAGCCGAGGCCACAATAAGGGCACGAAGCGAAAACTGAAGCCATGCTCAAAGATAGCAGATGACAATTATCACGAAATCGAAGCAGAAGCCCGTGGTTATACAAGGATGCCGCGAAGCCTAAAATGAAGCCAACGGCGAAAAAGCGACGAACCTAAAACCAAAATGTGTGCCTTCGCGAAGCCGAAGCATTTGATTTTTAACGAAGTGAAGGTGACGTCAAAAACCGAGCATTTTAGTCATGTAAAGCCTAGGCCGTATCCAACACTTCTTTCATTGAGAAATTATGGTGAAACCTAGAGTCGTGCAAAGAAAAGCTCAATTATTCCACACAATTTGGACTTGGAGAGGAGAAAGTCCATTGGCAATTGCGGGGCTGGCCACCAGTGGTAAAATCACTCTAGAAATGTTCGGGAAGTTGGAAGCGGGTGCTAACGGAGGGGTTGCCTGACCGTGGGTGGGTGAACAGTTACTACCTTAGAGGAGATCCTAGAAGGCGCACTCCTCAAACTAGATAAGAGATATGTAGGGATACTCCGGAAAACGTATCTCTTGAACACCCATTATACAAATTCCTCTTTGCTAACTAGCATACCATGTATTAAGAATGTATTAAGAACACGCAGCTAGGCTTACGATTTCTAATCTGAAGCCGCAATATTCTATGAAATCGAAGCCACCAGTTCAAAATACTGGGCGCTGCATGACCACTGCAGTCGATGCGCCCCTAAGCCCCAATAAACAAACAAACAAACAGTTCAAAATACTAAGAACCTGATGTTGAACCCGAAATCAACAGTTGAAAACGCGAAGTCGAAACCGAAGCCATAGCCGGAGTCAAGTGCCTTTTAAAAAATCACGAAGTCGAATCCGAAGCCGATGTCTGCAGCTTAAAATGGCGCCAAGCCAATGATGAAGCCAGTACCGACAAAATCGTATATTCACAAATCCGGAGCACGAGCCGGCTTTGCACCTGTCTTGTTTCCAGCCTGAAACATGGGGAAGTATTTATGTGAAACGTTCGACGGTATTATAGTATTCTATTTCAGTTTCACCATTGTTGCAAGTTTATTTTCCTCAGTCCCATCCTTGAATTGGAAACCATTGAATTGGACCACATGCTGCTCTCATTTGATTCCTGATGAACGGAATGCCCTCGAAGAAGGAAGCTGTGCATCATACACATTGCAAATTGCTCACTTTCGACCATAAATAAACATGTAATCAGCGATGTCTGAGGCCCACATTTCCGTTGGTAAGCTGGCGCCTGCACGAAGCTGTATCATTTCCAGCTGACGGAGCCGCCGGACAGCGGCCGAGTCGCGGTGTTCCGCACCAGTGGAAGGGCACACATGACATCCGACACATCACGCGAAGTCGACCCGAGGCGGCCCCGAAGGCCGGCACAGAACTTGGCACCGATGCGCCTGGAAATCCCGCACAGGAGTGTTCGGAACGGACGGGAATTAAATGCGCTCTGTATGACCGATGGAACGAGGCACCCTGCGGCTCGAATAACTAACGAATTAAATTGCTGCTACACACCAATGCAAAATACGACATACTCTGGGGTCAGATATGTCATCTTCCATATGAGAGGCACGCGAACATGGGCGTGTGTGGTACATTTGAGTCTGGTGACGCCACTAGTGAGATGCTTTAGGACCATAAATAATTGAAATTAAATATTTGAATATCTTATACAATACGATATCGCATTGCGGATCAAAGCGGGCAATGTCGATGCCCATATTAAGCTCATATTAAGCTCATATTAAGGCTGAATGTAGCGGCGTAAACTAGAAGAGATGCATCCAATACCTGAAGAATTGATGGCCAGCATAGGCACCGCCGCACGTTCCACACGTGACGTGACGCCTTAAACAGACGCCCTCGTCCCCGCCAGGTCACCAGGCCCCGCTCAGTGCACTGGCCGCCGCGGCGGGTCCGGCGGCGGCGTTCGCGCCATAATTTACAGACTTGCCGACCGCGCGTAACCTCATCTGGCCGATGCTATCTGCGGCGTTTGTGGAGCTGCGGAACACCGCCGCGGTTGCTGGCCTCTCCGCCGGTGGTGCGTTCAACGCTCACCTGCTGACGGGCGACTTGAGTGCCGCTCTGTCGCTGACGGGCGACTTAAGTGCCGCTCTGTCGCTGACGGGCGACTTAAGTGCCGCTCTGTCGCTGACGGGCGACTTAAGTGCCGCTCTGTCGCTGACGGGCGACTTAAGTGCCGCTCTGTCGCTGACGGGCGACTTAAGTGCCGCTGTGTCGCTGACGGGCGACTTAAGTGCCGCTCTGTCGCTGACGGGCGACTTAAGTGGCGCTCTGTCGCTGACGGGCGACTTAAGTGGCGCTCTGTCGCTGACGGGCGACTTAAGCGGCGCCCTGTCGCTGACGGGCGACTTAGGTGGCGCTCTGTCGCTGACGGGCGACTTATGTGGCGTTCTGTCGCTGACGGGTGACTTAAGTGGCGCTCTGTCGCTGACGGGCGACTTAAGTGCGCTCTGTCGCTGACGGGCGACTTAAGCGGTGCCGGATGTGGTGGCACCGGTGTTCAACAGAGGACTGGCTGTGGTGGCACCGGTGTTCAACAGAGGGCTGCCTGTGGTGGCACCGGTGTTCGAGAGAGGACCGGCAGTGGTGGCACCGGTGTTCAACAGAGGACCGGATGCGGTGGCACCGATGTTCAACAGAGGACCGGCAGTGGTGGCACCGGTGTTCAACAGAGGACCGGCTGTGGTGGCACCGGTGTTCAACAGAGGACCGGCTGTGGTGGCACCGGTGTTCAACAGAGGACTGGCTGTGGTGGCACCGGTGTTCAACAGAGGACCGGCTGTGGTGGCACCGGTGTTCAACAGAGGACCGGATGCGGTGGCACCGATGTTCAACAGAGGACCGGCAGTGGTGGCACCGGTGTTCAACAGAGGACCGGGTGGTGGCACCGGTTTCAACAGAGGACCGGATGCGGTGGCACCGGTGTTCAACAGAGGACCGGCAGTGGTGGCACCGGTGTTCAACAGAGGACCGGCTGTGGTGGCACCGGTGTTCAACAGAGGACCGGCTGTGGTGGCACCGGTGTTCAACAGAGGGGCCTCCATGAAGCGTGGGAACTGTAATATGGCATGCAGGAAGGCCCATGAACGTCATCAAATCGTGATGCTATCATTAAATCCACAGGCCACACGCCAGTAATAGCACAGCAGGGACATGCAATCGAGGGGCTCCTGTGAAGACTCCTTCGACCAGCGGCTATGGGTGTGGAACATCGAACTCGAAGTGTCTCGGTGTTGGAGTTCATGCCCTGCTCTGTTTCTCGGACCATGGTATCACAGGATGTCACCTACCGACGGCCACTGCTCAAATTCCAGCCCTCAAATACAACCAAGTTTCTCACTGTCCCAAAGCACCTTTGTCGCATGTCACATGACCCATGGCGTCACCACGATTTAACTTTCCATTAGTAATATATGGCATGGCTGTTTCATGGAGGGATTTTTGGGCACCCTCACGTGTCCGGCGGCCGGCCCTCACCTTCCTGCCTTTAAAAATCAACACGAAGTTCAAGTTGATAACTCGGGCCACACGTGTTCCCCTCAGCTGCCACAAGGGGTAGTCCGACTAGTTTTCCAAAGGTACGCGATCGGTGCGACACGGCAGGACACGGGGACAGGTAGTCGTCCGTGGGAAATCTGACCGAAGCCATCGTGTTCCTGTGTCCAAATCCCGGGTTGTCGTCTGCTCCGGACTGTCCCTGCTGCTTTCGTCTTTTTCTCCTTGGCGTATGAATGGGTTTCGCCCCGGTGATTTTCCCCTAGCTTGCAAGGCGATTGAACTGCATGTTTTCGAGATCTCGGGAAGATTATACCCACACAGAAATTGAGCTAAGCCGATCACACAAGGATAGGGTCTAAAACCTATCATAAACGTTCATGATTTGCATATCTGCAGCCTATACTTTTCCTCACGAGAACTTGGGAGACGTGAGTATGCGTCAAGAAGCAACACATCAAAAAGCTTGGCCGCTAAGTGCCATTCAGAGATGTTCAATCATCGTTAATCAACATTCACAGATGGTGTATTTCGCAAACGAGGTGTTCGCATCCACCCGGGCACCTTGCTGCTACCAAGCCTGAGTCGTGCAAAACAGCACTTTATGATCTTCGACGTGCTGGATTCCGTGTAATAGCTTCGTGCTAAAATATCGTTACCGACCGAACCGCTGCTGCTGAACAACTACCACTAATATATCCACGTACTGATACGAGCACGGCAACGCGCTTACCGTACAACTTCTACGCATCGTTATTTCTGCTACAAAAACATGTCTGATGACACAAAATGTTACACTCTGACATCTACTCCGACGCCAACGATGGAAAGCGCTTTTTGAAGAAAAAAATGTATTTGCCATTGCTCTCTTTAACATACCGATACTTACAGGTAGCTTGCATATGAAATACACTTCGATGCAACAACTTGTGCATAATTTACTTTGCCCATATTGAGGACCATGACCTATGTTATTCTATGCATATGTGTTAATATATGTATATTTTGTACTTCAGCTCATGTTTGTGCACCATACTTAGATGCTTAGTAGTTCATACGTACCTATTATGACTCAATAATCAACTATCGCTGAACAGTTTTCGTCGCTTCATGATTTCTAAAGAGTACTTAAAGCGGTAAGTGAAGAATACTTTGTTCTGGAACTCGAACCTGATAACTTGCTCTCGGAATCCATGATAAAACCTGCTCTCAGAATATATTCTGACAACTCAGAAACACGTGCAACCCATCCGGGTTATGCCTGTAAAGGGAATGTGCTGCAAGACTGGACACGAAGATAGTCAAGATCCTTACCACTACTATATCCTAAATTCTAAAGAAGCTATCCATCAACACTCTACGCACCCCCACCTATTAGCATAAATTTCACCGAATCCACCTATAATTAAAGCTCAAAGACAACATTCTCCGACCTAAAACGTTGTCCACCCTATTTGTAAACGCATTCGATGGAGGACTCTCCACACATCAGCAGGCAGCCTATTCTATTTGTCAACACTCTTTCACTGAAAATCTGTTGTCGCTTAACTGTCCTCCGCCTTGTCTTGTCTAACCTAAATTGATGACCCATATGCGATTCTCTAAGAAGAGCATCGTCTAAATTGACCTTGCCTAACCCTTTAGTCATTTTACACCTTTCAATCATATCACCCCCTAATCTCCTATGCATGGGTGAGTGCATATCTAATTCCATAAGCCTTTCTCCATATTCTAAGTGATATAGTCCACTGGTAAGTCTAGCGGTCGCGCTGCACTACTAGCATATCTTCTTCTTTTTTTTAGCATACATGTATAATATATCCCTTTCTCAGTGTAAAACTCCTTGTCTGTACAGAATATTCCAAGTGCTGCCGTACGTAGGCCGAGTACAGGTTTTCATGACTTCCGTACTCTTATACCTCATACTGCCATTAATGATTTCTGTCGTTTTTATTGCTCTGTTCCTGGCCGAGGTAGCTCGTTTTCCTGCACTGAAGTCACTTCGTGTGTTGTGTGTTGCAGGTCGCAGAGGCATTGCCGACTGTCAGTGTATTGTCCGGCGGTGAGTACTGACCACGTGGAGTGGCACAGGCAGGGCAAACTACATATCGGATCATTGTCCGGCGGTGAATGCCGGCCACGCCGAGTCCGTGTGGCGGCCATTAACGGCTGATGGATGTGTGGCCCGGCGTGGAGGTGCAAACCCATTATATGGACATCCCTCTGGAACGGTAGCAGCACGGGGAGCCAAATGGGCTTCAAGCTGTTATGAGACGATGCAGGACACTGGAGTGGATGCAGAGGAGCAGATGGGTGCACTGTTCATGTTCTTGCACAGCTGTCGGCCCAAGGTGATGTCGGATAATCTTTGTTGATTTGGGGCTACTCGAGGGTAATTTTGATCCTGAATTTGAATGCGGCGCCCTTTTTTATCGGAAACCGTAAATCAAACAGCAGATTTCCGCTCACTCGAAAATAGGGTTATGTATTTTACCTGACCAAGCGCCTTCTCTATCAAACAAACAAAAACGATTCGCAACATATTGTTTAACTTGCAGCATTCAACAGAATACCTTGGGTTGACATCTTGGACAGCAGCTTTGTCAACATTGGCAGAAAGCCGTGAATGGTTTGCATTTTTCACACAACTTTACTTTGGCCTCACACCTCGGGCCAATCGGTGATCTCATGGACTAGTATCAATCGCGAGACTTCGTAGCAGAGCATATGCTGGTTTTTGTTTCGTTTCTCTTGCTTGCTTTAATCGGAATCGACAGCGTTCGCACCAGCCATCATCCCCCCCCCCCGTGTTGCCGAAGGTGGCAAAATACCGAAATAGGGCGAGGGTCAAGAGGAGGACATACGTGATTAGATGGTATGAGGCATGTAGGCGTGCTATGGCGGTCGGGCAATTGGTCATGATGACTTCGGTAGCTTTGTCGCTGCTGTTGCATACATTTTCTCTTGAACGTCATATCCTGTCTTAGTGTTTATCTTAACGCATGCTTAGCATGTGACTCATCATAGAGCACCTGCTAGATGCAATGGTGAGCAGTTGTAGATTGTTGAAGACGTCCTATGCGTTGCTGGAACATATTCCGAACTTGGCATGATTTATTTTATTTACAAATGGAACAAAAAAGGTGCAACAACGACGAATGTAGCATGCTAGTACTGAAACTGATATATATGTATATATATATATATATATATATATATATATATATATATATATATATATATATATATATATATATATATATATATATATATATATATATATACGCGTTTACGTATGTGTATATGAAGAACTAATATAAGCCGAGCGCGGGTTAGTAATCGGTCATATCCCCGGTCCTGAATTATCGATCAGGCACGCGACGCAGGAGCAAACAGCTGTCAAAAATTGGCGGCGCGCTAAAATCTCGATTAAAATTCTTGTTCTGAGATCAGAAGCTCGCGCATCGGCCGGCAGCTTCAGGGTCCACACAGTAGGTATTGTTCTCACCACTTTGGGTCACCCCGATAAGCCTTTTGCCTATATTTTAGAAACACTATGCCTCATCGATTTCAACTGCAAGGTGGTTCGTAGGGCCCAGCAGTTGGCGTGTGGACGGCCGCCGAATTGAACGAAACCAATGATAAACTGCGTGACTTATCGCCACCAGTCAGGAAGCTGATGAGGCGGCCGACGAACTGGTTGAACCGACGGCGAGCCGTTGCGGGCAGTTGCGGCGCCGAAGAGCCGCACAAAACCGCCGACACTCCACAGGCGGGCAAAGTTCGCCGCGAGACGGCCGCCGCGGCCGCGCGTGCAGACCCGGCCGACCCCGTTTGGGGACCGAAGGTGTACCGCAGACGTCTCCGGAGGCGCCTCTGTGTCGCCGTCCCCACGGCACTGCCTTTCGTTCAGTTCCGGCCGCTGACAAACGGTGGCGAGTTTCCGCGTGTCGGCCTCGTTACGCGCGCCGGTATCGCCGCTATCGTTCGCGCCGGTTGCCGTCCGACGGCTCCAAGCTCCAGTGGGCCTCGTGCACGCGCCGGTATCGCCGCTCCGACGGCTCCCATATAGCTGCACCAGTGGGCCTCGTTCACGCGCCGGTATCGCCGCTCCGACGGCTCCCATATAGCTGCACCAGTGGGCCTCGTCACACGCGCCGGTATCGCCGCTCCGACGGCTCCCATATAGCTGCGCCAGTGGGCCTCGTTACACGCGCCGGTATCGCCGCTCCGACGGCTCCCATATAGCTGCACCAGTGGGCCTCGTCACACGCGCCGGTATCGCCGCTCCGACGGCTCCCATATAGCTGCACCAGTGGGCCTCGTCAGGCCGGTATCGCCGCTCCGACGGCTCCCATATAGCTGCACCAGTGGGCCTCGTCACGCGCCGGTATCGCCGCTCCGACGGCTCCCATATAGCTGCACCAGTGGGCCTCGTTACCCGCACCGGTATCGCCGCTCCGACGGCTCCCATATAGCTGCACCAGTGGGCCTCGTTACACGCGCCGGTATCGCCGCTCCGACGGCTCCCATATAGCTGCGCCAGTGGGCCTCGTTACCCGCGCTGGTATCGCCGCTCCGACGGCTCCCATATAGCTGCACCAGTGGGCCTCGTTACACGCGCCGGTATCGCCGCTCCGACGGCTCCCATATAGCTGCACCAGTGGGCCTCGTCACACGCGCCGGTATCGCCGCTCCGACGGCTCCCATATAGCTGCACCAGTGGGCCTCGTTGCACGCGCCGGTATCGCCGCTCCGACGGCTCCCATATAGCTGCACCAGTGGGCCTCGTCACGCGCCGGTATCGCCGCTCCGACGGCTCCCATATAGCTGCCAGTGGGCCTCGTTACCGCGCCGGTATTGCCGCTCCGACGGCTCCCATATAGCTGCACCAGTGGGCCTCGTTACACGCGCCGGTATCGCCGCTCCGACGGCTCCCATATAGCTGCACCAGTGGGCCTCGTTACACGCGCCGGTATCGCCGCTCCGACGGCTCCCATATAGCTGCACCAGTGGGCCTCGTCACACGCGCCGGTATCGCCGTTCCGACGGCTCCGACATGGCTGCGCCAGCGCCGTGCGGCGCAGTTACGACAGTAGGACGCCGGACAAGCTGTATGTCAATGTTTATGTGGGCGAACGTGAGCGCAAATGTTCGCCACTTCGGGTGCAATCCATAGAGGTGGACAATGTCCTCGGATCCACATTGGTGGCAGAGATGTATTATGCATCATTATGTCGATGGTGATGAGTGGCAACAGGCTGCACCGGTGAAATATAGTTTTGTGTTTTTATGAGAAAGCGAAGAAGCTACTATTCCACTCCCGTTTTCCGGGAGCACAACTTGTGTCTTGGCACACCTGCAACTCGAAGTCTCGTTCACTCCAACATGTCTGGAGACAATGAGCTTGGCTGAAATTTGTGTGGAGGGGAAGTGTGCACTTTCTTGGGTCTTGCCTGATTCTTGCCTGGTCTTGCTTGGGTCTTGTCTAGTTATGTGCCCTCTGCGTGGCTTTGCACGCAGCTTCTCATGTCTCTTTATTCCAACGCCAGGCGCGTCGGAAGCTCAGGTGTTAAACTGAGCGTCTGGCTTGCGAGAGGTATGCGGCGCGATTCCCCACGGTGCCTACCCTTCCTGTCGGGGTAAGAGGCAGGTGACATTATGTGGCCTTAGCTGCTGAGTGCGTCGTAAAGCCACCACTAACCCAAGCATCTCACTTCGAAACCATATTGCAGACAACCACTTAGTGTCAATGCACTCTCGTAGCACGTACAGCGAAAAAGCTCCCACCATACTGCTGCATCCAACGGACTTTGAACAGATGATGTGAATATCTGGGGTTAAGAGCAGCCAG
The DNA here is from genome assembly GCA_034440575.1 of Imbricaverruca yamaguchii. NCBI lineage: Eukaryota > Metazoa > Arthropoda > Thecostraca > Neoverrucidae > Imbricaverruca > Imbricaverruca yamaguchii. The sequence continues at coordinate 1,260,464 of JAOTOL010001537.1, forward strand.
ACTTGTCGTAGGTCGTATGGCTCGCATGGCTTTCCGCAGTTTGTAATCTCTCCAGTCACATCGCTTCCAGATGGCTTCCATCGTATCGTATGGAAATACTTGGTGGCATGCGAGCCTTCACACAAGACTGGTGATCCTCTGCCATCTTTCCTCCCTGGACAGCGGGCAGTAATCAGTAAGCGTTGAGATATTGTTCGTCCAAATGCCTACGGCTGCCTATCCAACACGACTGCACGTCCATTTGCAGCAATTCATATGCAGAACGTCGGGCTGGCTCTTCGCGTGTACATCTGCAAACATGCCTCAATAGACAAATGAAGTCCCACCAAGAGTAGCAGTACTGCAGTGCTGTTGTGCTACATTCACGGAAGTGCTGTAGCTGTGTGGACGAAGAACTTAACCGTGAATAACCATGATCGACCCACCCATTCATAGCCGCCAAATATTAGCTCCTGTGGGTTGGCTCCGGCATGCGATGGTTTGTGTTGCATGCTTGAAGCCATCCTGGTTCACCCGGTCCAGTCAAATGCTCGATACACTGTATATTTTTTATGATTGGGGACTAAGCCAGAGTGAATCCATTGTCGTATATTTGCGACCATGGTTCATATAAGTAACCCGACCTGACCCGAAGTGAGTGACCAGGCTGGAGCATTGCACTTGTGAAACAATGAAGCTTTAATTGCGTGTCAAGCTTTCCTTTCTTCACTCACAGGTACCTATTATTTCAATTTTGATTTTACCATCTTCAATAGTAATATTCCCTCTGAGGTTGCGCAGGCTGAAGAGCATGGCTGTGAATAATGTCCGTGTCCGTAGAGCATACCGCGCCACCTGTAATGAGCTGACCTCCCTATCTGCAGATGTCAAAAAAGGGCAGTTGTAGTCGGTCCGCAAGTTTTCTCCCGCAACGGCATGATGCCTGATCATGTGTCTGAATCTCTATAGACCACCTCGTTCCCTCGCTCATTTAGCTCTCTTAAACACGCTCTATCTTCTTTAGTACGTAAAACATCAAATAATATTTAAACCGATTGATAATTATAGGACGGAAGCTATGAACTAGATTTATACCGTCGTAGGAGTCGATAAAGCGAATTAATAGATGTGATGTGGCTATCAATGGTAAAGGCGAGGCGTCTGTATGTCTGCTCTGACCAAACGATGCTACATGGTATAAGATATATGTTATATGGTATATGGTATATGGTGTGATATGATACGGTATAGCATCACCGACCGTCCGTTCTAATGCACCATCGCCCGTTTTCACTGTCGTTCCGAAGGCGGATGCGTGAACTTCAGTTGTGTCAGGAGTGGTATCAATTTGCCCGCCCACGGTTAAAATCTGTGAACGTATCGCCTAAAGTGCGAAAGTTCTGCCCGACGACCCTGCCACGGTCTTTACACCCTGAAGTTTACTCATCAATATATTCTGGTTTGGTATCTTTCCGAGCCCTTTCTGAATCTCCTTGATTTGTATTTGTCAAGTTGGAACTATTTTGATGGCATTTATTGCCTCGCATTTCGGTATCGGCTTAAGCGACAGCTTCGGCTTTACGTAATGCAATTAGTGCACAGCAAGTCGTATGCATAGCGCACCATGAATAAAGCCTTCACGCCGTAAACATGGGACGTTTGCTGGCAATGTATTTGCCATAATATTGCCCGGAACAGAAGTGATGTGCCGTTGTTGGGCCGGAACAGAGGTGAAGCGCCGTTGTTGGCCCGGATCAGAGGTGGTGTGCCGGCCGTTGTTGGGCCGGAACAGAGGTGGTGTGCCGTTGTTGGGCCGGAATAGAGGTGGTGTGCCGTTGTTGGGCCGGATCACGAGGTGGTGTGCCGTTTTTGGCGGAACAGAAGTGATGTGCCGTTGTTGGGCCGGAACAGAGGTGATGCGCCGTTGTTGGGCCGGAACAGAAGTGATGTGCCGTTGTTGGGCCGGAACAGAAGTGATGTGCCGTTGTTGGGCCGGATCAGAGGTGGTGTGCCGTTGTTGGGCCGGATTAGAGGTGGTGTGCCGTTGTTGGGCCGGAACAGAAGTGATGTGCCGTTGTTGGGCCGGAACAGAGGTGGTGTGCCGTTGTTGGTAGCCCCACGCAACTGCGTGGCTCATTGGCTCGCCGTGAAGTTCACGTGATTCAAATCGGCACAAAATTCCGACGGCCGACCTACTTCCGGACCAAATATGTGGCCTGTGGTCTCGAGCTTCCTTTACAGCAACATTTTGATCCGTGCTCGTCTCACAGAACGGCGCCGCAGGTCTTGCGACAACCGTGTCGCTACAGATTCTCCCGGCTCACAGGATGTTCGTTTGTCCGCAGACTAGTCTTCAATGCCGGTGCAAAACTGGTCAATCGTGGCGTGTTTCACAGGCGCCGGGGTTAAGCAAACATTTGGCTCTGTCGATTACAGGTGTTGACAACGATTCGACGGCTGGCGCACTTCTCGACTTGAACTCGGGCCGTTTTTCTTTTTGGGCCGCTTTTTTATCAGTTATGCATAGAACATATACTTGATTGCGGACGATGTTTGTATACAGGGAGAGAGAGAGAGAGAGAGAGAGAGAGAGAGAGAGGGGGGTCGGCGGCGTAGCTGGCGGACGCCGCTGCCCCCACCGGTGGTGTTTCGGACCGTCCGTCGACCACGTCTGCCCGCGGCGGTGGCGGGACTAGGGGGCGCCGGCCGCGGCGGTGGCGAGACTAGGCGGGCGCCGGCCGCGGCGGTGGCGGAGACGAGGCGGGCGCCGGCCACCGTTTTGGCGGAGACGTTGCGGGCGCCAGCCGCGGCGGCGGCGGAGACCAGCCCGGCCGCGACCGCCGCCGCCGCCGCCGGCCGACTCGCCATGAGCCGGCTGTCGTGGCGGCCGGCCGCCTGTCCGTTATGCAGGCGCGGCCGGCGGCGCATATTTTTAGCCGCCGTGATGTCACCTCGCCGCCCGGTCGCTACGTCACGGCCGCGGCTGGCCCAGAGACGTGTGTGTGACGTCACGCGGGCTGGCGGCGCTCGTCCGCCGGCGCGTCTGCAAGTGCGGCGGCGCGCGCGCCTGATGCAAGGGCCGGCGTCGGCGGTGGGGGGGGCGTGGAGGCGAGCCGGCGACCTTGCGCGTGGGTAAGTATGTCGCATTGTTTTGTCGCCGTCACTTACAATGGCGAGGTCGTGGCGGCCGGCCGGCGGCCGCACCGGGAACAGCTGACGCGGCGCCGGCGGAGGCGGAGGCGACGCGCCGGCGAGGACCGCACTGTGGCCGGGGGTCAGCTGGGCTGGGGCCGCGACCTGGCCCAGTGGCGGCCAGTTGGATCACGCCGACGGCGACCTTTCATCGCCGGCCTGTCTGTGCGATGGGCTCTGAATGTTAAGCGCCGCTCGGGTCGTGGCTTGTTGAGGCGCATGCTGCACGCCTTCCACGCCAGGATGCGGTTGCGTCAGAATTTCTGGCCGCCGCTCCGCCCGTGTTGTTGATGGGTGAACCTCGTCTGCCATATAGACGCCTGGGCGTTCCTATGCAGAGCTGCCGCCGCAGAAAAAAAATGACGTGGTCGGCATGTTTGTCCCTCGGTCCATTCTTCCAGACTTGGTGCATTCTCTCCAGGCTTGGTGCATGCTCTCCAGGCTTGGTGCATGCTCTCCAGACTTGGTGCATGCTCTGCAGACTTGGTGCATGCTCTGCAGACTTGGTGCATGCTCTGCAGACTTGGTGCATGCTCTCCATACTTGGTGCATTCTCTCCAGACTTGGTGCATGCTCTCCAGACTTGGCGCATTCTCTCCAGACTTGGTGCATTGTATCCAGACACACTTACGCGGAATCCGGGATGCTTTGAATATTTTGCATCCGTGTGACTACATTCCATTCCTACCCGTGGGTGAGCCCATCCTGATACGTGCCCGTGTTGGCACCGCCGTGTTCCGATGGCCTTGAAATGAGTGCTTGCGTCTAGGAAATGTGCTTCGCTTTGGCGACACTTTACACACGACGCCGCTGAATGCCAAGTACCACAATCTTGCGAAACAAGACTCACGATTGCATGAGGTGACCGTATTTTGGGCTTCACGAAGCCTATGTTTACGCCAGTGACGCAGCAACTCTCAGTTGTTGTTTCTCCATTGGCCTCCCGCAGAGTGCACGCTCAAGACAATCTGACAATTCCATAGGTAACATATAGGGCGTCGGCAGCTCAGTAGTTAAGCTGAGCATCTGGCAAGCCGGGGGTACGGGGTTCGATTCCCCGCGTTGCCTGCCCTTCCTGCGACGCCATGAGAGTCGGGGGACGCCATATGGCCCTGCTGAGTGCGTCGCAAAGCCACAATCCAATCCAATCCATAGTGTTATCCATAGGTAACATAGATGCATAGTGACACTGACTGATTAGTGTGCAGTTGCATAGGGGCGACAGGAAACGTTGAGACGATTAACATGGGGCGTCATCTTTGTAATGGTAAAGAGGCGCCAACCTTGCAAAGACACACGCATTCGAATACAGCCATAGCTGGGGTAATGGAGCTTCGGTGGCGACGTAGTGCATTATGACGCTCCTCTGCCCACCCAGGGGCATCCACGAAGTTCCAAAGGGACGTCTGGAAGCTCCAGGGTGCTTTGCGCCACGGCAGTGGTACAAAACGCCTTTTTGCCTTCGACCCTTTTGTTCCCACACGAGCTCTCAAACTTCTGTGGAACCTGCCAAAGGGACGCTCGGATGCTTCAGGGCGCCTGTCGCCTCGACAGTGGCTCCCTTTTGCTCCCACATGAGCCCTCTGACTCGAGCGGCACCTACGAAAAATGTGCTGCTCTGTCCAGCACATGTCGGAGACGATGCTGATGGCGAGGGGGCTGAGTAGGGTCTGCTTAGGGGTGGGGGGGGGGTGCAGCGCCTCCCGCGCCGACTACGTCCACGCAGTGCCCCCGTCTTCTGTTTTGTGGCACGCACGCACCTGAAGCAGCCCGGCGAAACATCTACAGACAAAACAAAAACGATACAGCACAGACAATATGAAGTCAGCGCATCTCAGGGAAGGAATGACTGCTGTGATTCATGTGGAGCCCCCAGTGAGGTTGAGCGACACATCAATTCCCCGTACGCATTTAGCATTTAGCATTACGACTTGCAGACCTGCCTGAAAATTATGGATAACAAACACTCAAGTCAGTAATCGGTGACCACTTCGGTGATGACTCTCATTCTATAATCTTATTGTGCATACCTTGTTATTTAGATATTCGGCCGAAGCCAGCCTGTGACACATTCGCAAATTTTTCGTAGGATGGCCGTCGGCACAGTAGGCAGTGCAGTGTACAACAGATGGAGAAGCCGACGGCCGACCTAACACCGAGCTCTGCCGCCGCCATCGCGCGGCCAACAGCGGAAAACCTCTTCAGCATGCAATCCGCGGCCGGCTCGCGTCCCGAATAATTAACACTCATAATGTCTTGTAAAACACCGGCAGCGCCCGGCCGGCCGGCGCGCTGGGCCCGCCTCCCGTGTGCCATTACGTCATGTTTATGCTATGAACTCAGTGGGTCATCGCTTACGTCTGCTCGGGTCTCGCTCATGCTCTGCGGCCCAGTCGCCGGCTGATGACTGTGTTTGTGTGGGTGTGTGTGGGTTGGCGTATTTCTGTCTATCCACTCCACCCCCATCTTTTTCTCTCACGCCTCTCTCTCTCTCCCTAATGCTCTGTTGCTCTCGCTCTTGGTCTTGCTCTCGCTCCACATTATATAGATTTGCGACATCAACGATGTGAGCATACCGTAAAAACCTAAGGCTCTTCTTGTGCTAAACGTTTTTGGTTAAAAATATCGAGGCCCACCACTGGTCCAAGCGATGGAAATATACGTTCCTCTGGTATTCACAAATAATCCAGCCTACTTAGGATAAAATGGATCAATGTGGGAGACTGATATATTTTTTTTAAACTAGTCCATCTGCAGGTCTGAGGACACTGCATTGCTCCTTTGCCCGATTCGCTCGTTGTTTGGAACCCTATTGTTGATAGTTTTCGAATCATAATTCCGTTGCTTTTTTACGGACTACTCTTTGTATATATATATATCCTGAAGGTTTCTGTGTGCAATTTCAGTAGCATTCTTTTTGTGGTTTCTCTTCGTAACAATGGTTATTCTGGTTAGATAAATGTGTTTAATGTTGCGGCGAGGGCGGATGAAGCCGGAACGCATCTACCCGGTGGAATGCGAGATGGCTCGCATTGGTGACCCAATCCGTCACCATCTCTTACGTTTTTTTAAACGTAAGGTTTTCGTTTTGTTACAACATGAAGGCCATTTGTTTTGCTTCCTGAATCCACCTGCTTTGTAAACAATGCGATTTTAACCATTTCCATCTATATTTCCTGAACTGCTCGTCTTCGTTGTTCCAAAGGGGGGTCTCGTGACGGTTGACACGGCGCGAGGTCACCTGGTGGTGGTACAGGTGACGCTGCACACCTGCCACCTGCACACCTGACACCTGCAACAGCCGCCACTGCGCCACCGCCGCTCTTTACCAACCACTCGTGATGTCCGGTCGGACAGCTACAACACGGGAGCCCTACAGCCCGGCTCTTGCTCTCACGCGCCCAGAGCCGCTGATGACCCATTGTCCTCGTCAGTGCAATCGGGTACGGTTCCGGTACCGGAACAACACAATCGGGTACGGTTGCGATATCGGAACAGCACAATCGATTTACGAGGTCCGCCGAATCCCACCACCATTCGAGCCGAGTTCAAGACTGTCCACCAAACCCGTAACACACCAATGCATGGCCTCGTAATTGTCGTTCACATTTGATTTAGTTTCGTCGTTAATCGGTGCTTGATTGTGGCTGCAAGGAATATTATGAGATACAAAAGTGACGTTTATGATGTTTTATGATTCCTCGAAGTTTTAAAAGTATTGCCAAAATAATTATGTTCAGTGCGATTTACACTGAGCACATAGCATGCATAGTGAGTCGAACCGTCATATGTGACTTTTTTTCTAGTGTCGAGGACATGGTTATGTGCAATGCCACTTTGACATATTCAACAGAGTAGTATTAACCGCAGACAGTATCATTCGACAATTCGATGAAGGCACACACTAAGTCTTCCACTGTGTTGACATTGAAGTCCGATAAGACCTCCTTACAACACGGAACTCGCAGGAGGTAATCGCCGGCTGACACCGACGACGCACCATCACTTGTAATCGACCTGACCGACGACTCGTCCGTCGCCACAGTACACGCCACCTGTAGCCGACGTGACCGACTCGTCCGCCGTCACAGTACACACCACCTGTAGCCGACGTGACCGACTCGTCCGTCGTCACAGTACACACCACCTGTAGCCGACGTGACCGACTCGTCCGCCGCCACAGTACACACCACCTGTAGCCGACGTGACCGACTCGTCCGCCGTCACAGTACACACCGCCTGTAGCCGACGTGACCGACTCGTCCGCCGCCACAGTACACACCGCCTGTAGCCGACGTGACCGACTCGTCCGCGTCACAGTACACACCACCTGTAACTGACGTGACCGACTCGTCCGCCGCCACGGTCAATCATCGCGTGTCGAGGAGCACACATAATGTGTGTCAGCTCTGAGGCCCGCGACGGGTGGACACTGCTCGGCCGGGCGGGCGGTCGGGCGGTCGGCGCTGCACGTGCACACGCGGTCGGCGGTCGGGCGGTCGGCGGATGAGGCGGTCGGTCAGCCAGCTGACGCCGGCAGACAACGGCTCCGCCGGTGCACCATTACACACATTATCGTCGGCGTGTACACGCCGTCCGGCCAATAAATCTGCACGCTGCAGCGGCATCATTGACGCGCGCCGACCGCTTATCGGGCGGCCGCCGGCAGCGCCGGCTGTCGGCGACCGCCGGCAACAGCGCGCGCCGGCCGCCAGAGGGCAGGCCGCCGGCAGCGCCGACTGTCGGCGACCGCCAGCAACAGAGCGCGCCGGCCGCCAGAGGGCAGGCCGCCGGCAGCGCCGACTGTCGGCGACCGCCGGCAACAGCGCGCGCCGGCCGCCAGAGGACAGGCCGCCGGCAGCGCCGACTGTCGGCTACCGCCAGCAACAGAGCGCGCCGGTCGCCAGAGGACAGGCCGCCGGCAGCGCCGACTGTCGGCGACCGCCAGCAACAGAGCGCGCCGGCCGCCAGAGGGCAGGCCGCCGGCACAGTCGGGACGGCTAGGGGCCGGTCGGTTCGCCGCAGTGCGTCGATCGTCGCCCAGAGACTGAATGCAGTGCCGACACGCACGGTGTGTGTGCACGCGCGTGTGTGCGTGTGTGAGTGTTGGTGTGTATGTGCGTCTGGTTGTGGGTGTGGGTGTGGTGAGTGTGTAGGTGTAGGTCGGCGTAGGTGCATAGGTGTGTAGGTGCATAGGTGTGTAGGTGCATAGTGTGTATGTGCATAGGTGTGTAGGTGCATAGGTGTGTAGGTGCATATATGTGTAGGTGCATAGGCGTGTAGGTGCATAGGTGTGTAGGTGCATACGTGTAAGTGTATATGTGTAAGCACGTGTGTTGATTTGTTACAGTTATTGAGGGGCACGCTGCATGAAGGGAACGGGCCGATCAAAATGTATTGGAGGAGACGCACCATGTGTCTCATGTTAAAAGTTGGAATTTTGGGGGTGAGGCAAAGCCGACATTGAGGGGAGCCTCTCCCCTCAAAAGTATATAAAACAACACCCCTGTGTGTTGGTGTGTGGTAGGTGTGTGTAAAGTTTAGGTCTAAACTTCGATGACACATTACATCTGGAGGTTTTCAATACGAGTATTGCAGCAGAATCAGCAGACAACTCGCACTTCCGCGATATTTTGCGGAAGTGTGGAATGTGGAGGGGGAGGTCGGCGCCCACTCTGTGGAATACCTGAGGAGCATGTTTCTCAGTCGACCCCTTAGGGGATGCACCCGCTCCACAATGCAGGGACAAGTCGTTAGCCAATCAGGGAGCAGATTACCATGCGTCAGCTTTGAGCATGGCGTCAAATTCTTGCATTTCATGGTTCTGCTGTACGGCGCTAATCACTTGTATCCACAGTGAATGCTTGTTATCTGCGGGCTTGATGCAATAAGTGTCGAATCGGGTCCTCTCGGGCCTGGGCATCTGCCGAAGAGAGGTGCCATGGATTACAAAATGCCAGCAGTTCGGTGACTCGAAGCGTCATTTCCGTGCGATGGTTCGTTCGACATGAAGGGAAATACGAGATCTGGTCGGTGGCGAGAATGCACCTGGAAAATAGCAAAACATTGCATGAGGCACACATGGAAACCGTGCAGTGGGGGATCAATGTGTGATGATTAGTGTATGCATATGTGTGCGTATGTGTGTGATTATATGATGTCACTAGGGGATGGATGAGGAGTGCAGATAAGAAAGAACTCAAATCAGTACTAGCAGCTGCCCGGAGTCTCATATTCACTTTCTCGGTTACTGACTTCAGGAGTGCTTTGCAAATGCAATGGTTGCTCAGACACCCCCAAAAGCATTGCCTTCCTGCTTTTGGGAGGCAACTCGTGGCAACTCGTGAGAGCGTGAGAGCAAAGATAATACCGCTCGCGTGTGTAGGCGATGAGACGAGGCCCAGTCCAACTCCGGCCACGTGCCAAATTATCCTGAGCTAAAATAAATATATCATATAAATTATGTAATATATTATATAATAAATCCTAAAATAAAGTGTTCTGAAATGCCGTGACACACGCCTAGGCACGGACGCGCTGCCCACGTGGCCGGCGTCTGGCAGCGTTTGTGCACGCCAGGACCCCACTCTGTACGGCTGTGCACCGCAGCGTGCACGGGTGACGCACATTGCCAGTCGCGTGCACACTGGCGGCTGGACAGCGACTCAGACCGCCCCGACAATACGCTCGACGGTGCGGCCGCGCCAAGGGCACTGCGGCGAGCTCGTGACAGATGCTGCCACAGGTTGGACGGCCCGGCGGTGTAGTGTTGCCCTAATCACTCGGCGTCACCGGGCCGCTGGCATTTGCTGTCAGCCGGGCCGGGCCGTCCATGTGTGTTCGACACTGTCTCCGGTGCGCCCGGCAACACGGCCGGCTAAATTTAGCAGTCGGCGATGGTGTCGGTGTGTGTGTTTGTGTGGGTGTGTGTCGGTGTGTGTGTGTGTGTGTGTGTGCGTGCGAGTGTATCTGTGCAGGCTCAGGTGTGTGTAGGTACAGGTGTAGATGTGTGTGGAGGTATGCGTAGATACATAGGTGTGCAGATATGTGTAAATGTGTGTGTGAACGTGTGTAGATGTGTGTGGAGGTGTGTAGAGGTATGTATGTGTGTAAAGGTGTGCATGTGTGTGTCGTGTGTAGGCATGTGTATTTGTGTAGGTGTGTGTCGTGTGTATGTGTACGGAAGTGTGTAGGTGTGTGTCGTGTGTATGTGTGTGGAGGTGTGTAGGTGTGTCGTGTGTAGGTATGTGTATGTGTGCAGGTGTGTGTCGTGTGTATGTGTGCGGAAGTGTGTAGGTGTGTCGTGTGGTGGAAGGGTCGCCCGTCTGCTGTCACGTGCCACACACGGACGGAGATGACCGAGGAAAGATGAGCCCAGGTTAATCATGACAGACACGCAAACCCTACGGCATCACACCTCCAGCTGTCTGCCACTTCCATCTGTCGGCAGCCAAACTGGCGGGCACCAGTCATAGCACATCCATCATGCAGGGCACGTAATCCCACCGTGGTGAACGGACTGCCATGTAGACGATCTGTGCCAATTCGCTGGTGGCAGATCATAATTCCTCTCGGTGCGGCAGCTGCCGATGAAGTCACTAATCAACCTCCCACCCACTATTGATCGTTATTCTCTTCTATTTTCTGTCGCTACGACATTTGTTCTATGATGTTCCGAGCATTATTGCCGGAAGCCTGCAGCTGGCAGCCGCATAATACTACAATAGTGCTTAATTACAATAGCGCTTAACTTCAAGAGCGCTTTACTACAATAGCGCTTAACTACAATAGCGCTTACCTACAATAGCGCTTAACTACAATAGCTATTAACTACAATAGCGGATAATCAGCCCGAACTGTGGCGACGCCAGTTTCAGCTGGTCAGCATGGATAGGCCTGTGTAAGTGATCTGGAAGTTCTGCTCGTCTATGTAGCAGTATATACTCCGCTGACCGGGGGGGCCTCTCTGTTGGAAGGAGCGATTCTGTTCAGAGAAAGCCAGCTAGGTAGTCTACTTGATTAGTCTCACTGAAGCAATGGGCGGGGACTGTGGCGGCTTTTCTGAAGAGGACGTCCCCCGACGAAAGCAGACTCAGACCGCGGCAGGTTACTCGACCACTGAGCTGTCACCGTGACACTACTTGACTACTAAAGTGCCGCCTGGGCACCGGATGGTCGTCACGTTCGGTGCAATTAAGAGCCCGAATAACCAACCTACTGGCACTGAACTGCTTCTGCGGCAGTTCACGCGACTAATAAACTGTCGGGCGACAGCCTACGTCAGCGCGGACCGTGACAATCCAACCCCGCCACCACCCGAGAGGGTGCCTCTTCTCTCATATTGTGTTCATCCTCTCGTGTTATGTGGAGGATGCTCCCATTTGCTTCCTAATGCACGAACACTTCCATGTCTAGCGGGTATCTGCTCAAAGTATGTTGTAAGTATGAGACGTTTCTACCTTTGTGCTGCCTCCGTTCGAGCAGTCGTGAGCGCGGCTGTCCTGTTCTGAAGCGGTGCTGGGTGCCCTCAGTTGGAGCAGTCCCGAACGCGGCTGTCCTGTTCCGAAGCGGTGCTGGGTGCCCTCAGTTGGAGCAGTCGCGAGCGCGGCTGTCCTGTTCTGAAGCGGTGCTGGGTGCCCTCAGTTGGAGCAGTCGTGAGCGCGGCTGTCCTGTTCTGAAGCGGTGCTGGGTGCCCTCAGTTGGAGCAGTCGTGAGCACGGCTGTCCTGTTCTGAAGCGGTGCTGGGTGCCCTCAGTTGGAGCAGTCGAGCACGGCTGTCCTGTTCCGAGCGGTGCTGGTGCCCTCAGTTGGAGCAGTCGTGAGCACGGCTGTCCTGTTCTGAAGCGGTGCTGGGTGCCCTCAGTTGGAGCAGTCGTGAGCACGGCTGTCCTGTTCTGAAGCGGTGCTGGGTGCCCTCAGTTGGAGCAGTCGTGAGCACGGCTGTCCTGTTCTGAAGCGGTGCTGGGTGCCCTCAGTTGGAGCAGTCGCGAGCGCGGCTGTCCTGTTCTGAAGCGGTGCTGGGTGCCCTCAGTTGGAGCAGTCGCGAGCGCGGCTGTCCTGTTCCGAAGCGGTGCTGGGTGCCCTCAGTTGGAGCAGTCGCGAGCGCGGCTGTCCTGTTCTGAAGCGGTGCTGGGTGCCCTCAGTTGGAGCAGTCGCGAGCGCGGCTGTCCTGTTCTGAAGCGGTGCTGGGTGCCCTCAGTTGGAGCAGTCGCGAGCGCGGCTGTCCTGTTCTGAAGCGGTGCTGGGTGCCCTAGTGGCAGTGCGTGAGCGCGGCTGTCCTGTTCTGAAGCGGTGCTGGGTGCCCTACCAGTTAGCAGTCTCTGGAGCAGTCCGAGCGCGGCTGTCCTGTTCTGAAGCGGTGCTGGTGCCGTTGTAGCGGTGCTGGGTGCCCTCAGTTGGAGCAGTCGCGAGCGCGGCTGTCCTGTTCTGAAGCGGTGCTGGGTGCCCTCAGTTGGAGCAGTCGTGAGCGCGGCTGTCCTGTTCCGGAGCGGTGCTGGGTGCCCTCAGTTGGAGCAGTCCCGAGCGCCTGCTGTGCTCCGGTGCTGGCTTAGTCCTGATCTGAGGCGCTCCACGCTTCTGGGAGCGTCTCAGATCCGTGCCTGCGCCACAGGAGCGGCCTGGCCGGCCTCGCCTCCGGCGTCCGGCCAGACCGCTCCTGTGGCTCAGATTGTCGCAGATCGGCTCTCTGGAAACGATTAAGCTCTCAGCGGGTGTCATGGTTGGTCGCAGAGCCTGATTTACAGCTGGACCCTTTTCGTAGGTGGTCCAATCACCCTGGAACGCGAAAGACCGCCCATGGCCTTGACCTTTAGCCACCTTGCAATAAACCTGATGAGTTGCTGTTTGAATAGGAAAGGCATGAATCTGATGACAAGGCCATCGCTTGAGAAAAAGTCGAAGGGCCTGCTGGCACCCGCCATTGTCAGGCTCATTGCTTTTCGGCAGAAGGCATGCGATGTACTGACCTGGTTGGCCATTCAGATTACTGCACATGCCACGTTCGGTCTAAATATGCTAGTCCTGTCTCATATGCTCGCCAGGTAATATCCGCTGCAAGCTTTAAAAATGTCAGTCCCGGCATACGTTGTTAGGGCTGCCCCACCCCCGCTCTCGGGAGATCCAGGTTCGCCAGATGCCGTGCCGGTGGGTTCAAAGACGAGTTGTATCGTCCGGTGATGTCACTGGGTTTTATGGCGGGGGTCGACACGTGTGATGTCATGGCGACCGAGACTCTGCGGCACGGCTGTCGTGACAGCTGGCTTGCGGCAGCGGCATTGTGGCCACGTGACCGCGATGAGGTCAGCCTCGGCCCTCCCGGGGGATCGCCGCTATTGGGGGGAAGTTCGCCTGGTAACAGCCGCTCTCGACAGTCGCGTGCGTCGCGTCGGTGCGATGCGGACTGTGGCTGATGGCTGATCCCACGTGGCGGCGGAGTAGCGACTGTGGCCGATCCCATGTGGGGGCGGAGTAGCGACTGTGGCCGATCCCACGTGGCGGCGGAGTAGCGACTGTGGCCGATCCCACGTGGCGGCGGAGTAGCGACTGTGGCCGATCCCACGTGGCGGCGGAGTAGCGACCGTGGCCGATCCCACGTGGCGGCGGAGTAGCGACTGTGGCCGATCCCACGTGGCGGCGGAGTAGCGACTGTGGCCGATCCCACGTGGCGGCGGGTAGCGGCTGTGGCCGATCCCACGTGGCGGCGGAGTAGCGGCGTGGCCGATCCCACGTGGGCGGAATAACGGCTGTGGCCATCCCACGTGGTGGCGGAGAGCGACCGTGGCCGATCCCACGTGGGGCGACAGAGCGACTGTGGCCATCCCATGGGGCGGAAGCGCTTGGCCATCCCACGTGGTGGCGGAGTAGCGACCGTGGCCGATCCCACGTGGGGGGTAGCGACTTGGCCGATCCCACTGGCGCGAGTCGCAATGTGGCTGAGAACTGGCGGGAACGATCCCACGTGGCGGCGGAGAAACCACGTGGCGGCACGGCAGCGCCACATTTCCCACCTTCAGGACCCCCACAAAATTGCGCTGGTGTCTGGAAGTTTTGTAAGGAGGGGGTTTCCCAGGGCATACCCTTGTAGTCAGACACGGTAGCTTCTCAGCTTTTAGCTCATTCACAGCAGCGTTTAATCTGTTTAATTTGAGTGCAATCAGACCTAGGAGACCAATGTATCTGGATCCGCACGGCTGTCTCGGCTTCAACGCTTCCACGTTCACCCCACGGAACTAAAGCTTTCGGCCCATCCGACCCGCGTCCTTGACCCATCCGAAATAATTTATCCCGCGACTTGATAGGCTAGATAGGCTAGGTAGGCTCGGTGGGCTAAGTAGGCTAAGTAGGCTATGTAGGTAGGCTCGGTAGGCTAGGTAGGCTCGGTGAGCTAGGTAGACTCGGTGGGCTGGGTAGGCTAGGCTAGATAGGCTAGGTAGGCTAGATAGGCTCGGTGGGCTGGATAGGCTAGGTAGGCTCGGTGGGCTGGGTAGGCTAGGTAGGCTAGGTAGGCTAGGGGGGCTCGGTGAGCTAGGTAGGCTGGGTAGGCTGGGTGGGCTAGGCAGGCTAGGTAGGCTCGGTAGACTCGTGCGGGCGTTAGGTCGATAATGTGGCCGACCCAGACAACTCTTGGGTGGGGTTAACTGCCCCATCACTGTGCTATTGCTGCTATTCTCCTGATTATTGTCATTACCTAATTATTTCCATTACCCTCTTACAGAGGCATTACCCTATTTCTAGAATACATTTTTTCCATACTAAATTGAATACCAACTAGCCATTCCACATAAAATGATAGTCTAAGAAAAGTAATTACTAGGCATTAAATAACAGATTACTCCCCTACGCTATTTGGTGTTGGTAGAGGCATTGATCTACCAGGAAAGTAGACGTTTCCCGTGCACCTATCTCCCGTTAATCTGCAGAGCATGATCGGAGAATTACCTCGAGGGTGTGAGCGCTGCGGCAACAATAAGCTGCTAAATAACGTTCTGTTGGAGCACATGATCTGATCGCATGATGTCTCGTCAAAGTGGTACGATATATTATCGTCCGTCTCACATACAAGGGTTCGCCGCATCTATATATATGTCGTCGTGTTCGAGATCACCAAACCAAACGATGCTTTATTGCATCAGAATGTATATGCACACCGTGATGAGAAAGACAAGTCTTTTAACGTTACCCAGCAGCTGATCTTTGACCTCTCTAACAAGCACTTGACCTCTCGTACCTCCAACTCGCGGCAGGACGTAAGATGTAAGGTAAGATTTAAGAACGCACCCATTTAAGGTGCGTTCCTGGTCCTGATGTCATTCGGTCCAAGTGATTGCTTGAATCGCGTAGGAAGTTTCGGAGAACGGACTTGATGAGCGTTGCATGGCTTTGATAACTGTTCCGAGAACTTCAAATTGTCTTCCGGTGAACTAACTCGTTCTATCGCGGATGTTGACTTCTGATGGTTATTGGGGTGGGGAGATTACGTGAAGATAATGGGCAGGCCCAAATGCATTGTGGGTCACAGTCCGCAGGGTCCCATGTTGAAAGTCGAAATCATTGTCCGGCAAAACCAACATCGAAAGGACACATACCCCCTCAAAAGAGAGTAAAACAGCACCCCTGCATGCCATGCAACATGACTTTCAACTTAACAACACTTGCACCTCTCAACTACCTTGCTGTGGATTGGTTAGTTATTGGAGTTGAGGGGCGCATCGACTACAGCGGTCATGCAGCGCCCATGACATCGTCAGTGAAACAATGAAATGAAGGCAATATCAACAGGCAAACAGTGAAATGTACGCAACATCATCAGTCAAATAGTAAAAGCAATTGCTGTGGATCATAAGCTGCGGTGCACAATTCTGAGACCTCCGTTCGGTACCGCAGATACACAGGAGGCAAAAGTAGGCTACCTGTCCTGTGTGTCTGGCTGCTTTGCGTGAGACGAAATGTACGACCCTCAATACACCAGGAGGTGCTGAGTTTACATCAAAAGTAGCGTTAGGGATTATGCTATATTACTCAACGTTTCGGCCAGGGGCCATCGTCAGGAGCATAATCCCTGACGCTACTTTTGATGTAAACTCAGCACCTCCTGGTATATTGAGGGTCGTACATTTCGTCTCACGCAATGCCTAAAACCCAGGAGCACTTAAGAGCCATTCTTCGTTGTATTAAACATTTCTGGCTGCTGGTGGCGTCTACCACACTGACCGACCATTGGGTGGTAATGGCCACTGGAAGGCTGGCGGGCGTTTCCAGTCATTCGGCGAGATTGTGTGTCCATGTATGGTGGGCCGATGGTGCGTCTGGTGGGCAGTATCGGCCGCTGCACGTGTATCGTGCGGCGGTCAGTTTTCCCCGCTGCACGTGCAACGGCTGGCCGCAGGAACTAACGACTTCTGTGAAGGAGTAGACCAGCGCATTGCGATTAATCAATTGTGATTATGTATTCTGTGCGGATGCCGTCCGGGTATTGCGAAGACCGAAGCAATCGCCTCCGTGTATGCTGTGTGGTGTGTGGTGTGGATGTAGGTCATTATAGCGTTTCTGTTAACGGCGAGCGTTTATGGAACCAGCATGCTTTCGGAAATGCTGTGTTGCAATCTTTCTCCATATTTTTTATAATAAATTCCTATTCGGGAAGGGAGGATGTGCCATCTGAACTACCAAGGACTGACAAACCAGCTTGCTGTGTTGCTCTTTCTCGACGGCTATTTTTCATGCACATTGATCACCATTGTGCTTGTCATTATCGGGCAATGATCCCAGCGGCGTGGACTGTCAGTCACGTACATGGTGGAGCCGGGTAGGGGCCAGAGTGGGGTCGGGTCGGGTCCGGGCGGGGTCGGGTCGGGTCGGGTCAGGGCCGAGTCGGGCCCGGGTGGGATCCGGACGGGGCCCTGACTGGGCCGGGACGAGGCCGGCCGGTGTCGGCTCGGCGCTCTGCGCCGGTTCCAGTCATCACCCACGCGCAAGGTCGCGTCCCGGTCGGCCGGCGGCGCCTCGCCCGCCTAGTTTGTATGCAGCCGTCGTCGCAGAAATCGCCGTCCTCATCTCCCAGCCTTCGTGAGAAACCCCGGTAAAAATACCACAAGGCGACGTCTTCAGGGCCGGAGCGCCGCGAGCGCCCGGCGGCCGGCCGGCCGCGGCGGCGGCGCGCTGGCCGGCCGGCCGCCGGGCGCGCGCGGTGCTCCGGCTCCAGTTTGGATGCTGGGTCGGCGGCGGCGGCCCGGCCACGGACACGCCGGGGCGACCAGTTTTCACCTTGTTACGCCGGCGGACGTGTGTCGTAAAAAGGAGCGGCGCCGCGCCCGACCCGGAGAGCGCACTTCGGGTTACCTGGTGGAAACATGCCCAGACGGTTGGCTGGTGAAAATCCGCCCAGGCGATTGGTTCGTTGGCTGGTGAAAACCTTTCCAGGCGCTTGGTTAGCTGATGGAAACCCTCCCAGACGGTTGGTTGGTTGGCTGATGAAAACCTTCCCAGACGGTTGGTTGGTTGGCTAATGAAAATCTGCCCGGGCGGTTGGTTAGCTGGTGAAAACCTGTCCGAACTGTTCGTTTCATTGCGCCGTGGCACTTCACGAAAACCCCAGCTAGGCCAATACAGCTCTTGTTGGGAAAATCACTAATGTTTATCAAGCGCACCCACACCGAATGCTTGCTTGCAAGAGCTATAACGTGGGGAATGGTGATAGCATTCGCATGCGCAATTCTTTTTTTCGTTTCTCCCTCATTGCTGTTCAAGTAAATATTGAATCATGCGTATTATTTCCACCGCAAAAAGAGCGCGATATGACTCCTGAACATGTCCAAGGTGTCAAGGTGTAAAGCAGAGGAATGTCGAAAACTCACAACGCCCTGAACAAGTGACTAAAACGAAATGCGTGGCTGGGTGCGGCTCGCGGGTGGTGCTCGTTCGCCGTTTAAAACGATTACTACGTGCCTCGATATACAAACGCACGTCGTTTGAATCGTTCTTGTTTATCCCAAACAGGCTGCACGCGAGTTTGTCGGATCGGTAATGACCCCAACCAAAGTCATCGTCAGGAAGTAAGTAAAGTAAGCATATTCTTCGTATTTTTAGATCTACGCTATGTGGTGCAACATAATTGTATCTGGGAATTGCTTTCTATTATTATGAAAACAAAATTAGCGACAGCTAACTTTCTTGCAGCGGGGTTGAAAACTGTCTAACGGATTGCCAACATGTTGGTCTTGACCTCTGCCACTAGTTTCAAAGGTTCTTGATGGTCTCGGTATTTTCACCAACTTCCGAAACACACCTGGTATAAGCCCAAATAACCAACCAACCACTGTGGCAGTCAGCCAAAGTAACGGCATCGTCTCTCAGAGCCGTATGTTTTTGTATTTGTCACGGTGGATTGGCGGACGCCAGCCGACGGGGTGTGTCGAGCCGGCAGTGAGGCCGATGCCGCGTCCGGTCAACATCATCGCCATTGTCGCTATCGACAGTGACAGCGGTGACCAACAGCGGTCAACAGTGGTCAACAGTGGTCAACAGTGGTCAACAGTGTCGCCACCACTCAGTGGTGCTAACGGTAGTGGGAGCGGTAGTGGGAGCGACAGGTGCCCAGACGTCACCAGGAGCGAACTCTGGTCCAGCGTCACAGTGGTCAGTGCTACCACACTGTCAACACGTCTCGTCCTTCAGGTGGTGTCGCACGACCTGTCAAAACCAGGGCTGTCACCATCCATGCGCAACGTCTCGCCCTTCGGGTGGTGTCGCACGATCTGTCAAAACCAGGGCTGTCACCAGTCCTATGCGCACGTCTCGCCCTTCGGGTGGTGTCGCACGATCTGTCAAAACCAGGGCTGTCACCATCCTATGCGCACGTCTCGCCCTTCAGGTGGTGTCGCACGATCTGTCAAACCCAGGGCTGTCACCATCCTATGCGCACGTCTCGCCCTTCAGGTGGTGTCGCACGATCTGTCAAAACCAGGGCTGTCACCATCCTATGCGCACGTCTCGCCCTTCGGGTGGTGTCGCACGATCTGTCAAAACCAGGGCTGTCACCATCCTATGCGCACGTCTCACCCTTCAGGTGGTGTCGCACGACCTGCCAAACCCAGGGCTGCCACCACACTGTCAACACGTCTCGTCCTTCAGGTGGTGTCGCACGATCTGCCAAACCCAGGGCTGTCACCACACTGTCAACACGTCTCGTCCTTCAGGTGGTGTCGCACGATCTGTCAAACCCAGGGCTGTCACCATCCTATGCGCACGTCTCACCCTTCAGGTGGTGCCGCAAAACCTGCAAAACTCAAGGCTGTCACCACACTGTCAACACGTCTCGTCCTTCAGGTGGTGTCGCACGACCTGCCAAACTCATAGGACTTCCACCAGCCTATCCGCACGTCTCGTCCTTCAGGTGGTGCCGCACGACCCGCCAAACCCAGGGCTGCCACCAGCCTGTGCGCACGGCTCGCCCTTCAGGTGGTGTCGCACGATCTGTCAGGCCCGAGTAAGCTGTCACCGCGCTGCCCGCACGTCTCGCCCTGCAGATGAACGCGGCCTGATACTCGGACCCACTTCGTCAGGCCCGAATGAGCTGCCACGATTTGACGCTTATCATGGCCGGCCGCGGCTCAAATGCATGACAGCAATGCGCTGCACCGAGCTGACCGCAAGGGAGTTGGGATTTCCGGCACTGACAGAAGCAATTTGCGCATCAGATATGCATGGGCTGGGATTCGGGTGCCAGCGGGAGGGCGCGATGGAGCCAGGCAGAGTTGGCTGCAGCACGTGACCGGCCAGTGTGAGTGGGTGGTGGCCTGTGAACAGCTCTGCCGTCGTGCACTGGCGTCCACGTGCCGCACACCTCTCGTGATATCCTGACACTGGCTATAAGTTGTGTTTTTACGTTTTCATGGCAGCATCAGGATTGTGTCACCCATAATTGAAATCGGTCGGATCCATGGCCTGATATTGTGTACTGTCATTAGGTGTTAAGTCGAGAAACTCTAAGCTCACCACTGATCATTTTATCTCCATGGATTACAGGAGTTCGGTGAGTGGCATTAAGCTCACGTGGCATACGCACACCGGATTTCGGGCCGTTTCTTTTCGTTCTTGCTGGCGTACGACTGTGCGTCACTTACCTAACCTCAGTACGATGCCACTCTGACTGGTAGCATGAAACTGGGAGGATGCTCGACACCGTAGACTCGAATTATTGCTCAATTTCGGTGGCAAATGATGATGTAATCTGTTCCATATCTGACGCCGGGCATCATTGTTGACAAACATTTCGGTTCCGTATTTACACAGCAAGTTATCTCCCACGCTTTGGAGTTTCTGTGACGCCACCGATTAAAAGAAATCCAGCGGCAACAATGGCCTTTTCCGACAGGCTGCGATTCGCGCCACACCTAACGACTTTGTCCGCCTTGCTGACCGTTGGCTCTCCGCTGAGGCGCCGTTTTACCGTTTTGCCCACGCACGGCATGTCCCACCTCAGAGGCGGGCATCGCCGGCCGGCGACCTGTTCCCCCGGCCTGTGGTCCGGTCTGATCTCCGGAGCTGCACCTGTGGTCCGGTCTGATCTCCGGAGCTGCACCTGTGGTCCGGTCTGATCTCCGGAGCTGCACCTCCGGCCTGTGGTCCGGTCTGATCTCCGGAGCTGCACCTCCGGCCTGTGGTCCGGTCTGATCTCCGGAGCTGCACCTGTGGTCCGGTCTGATCTCCGGAGCTGCACCTCCGGCCTGTGGTCCGGTCTGATCTCCGGAGCTGCACCTCCGGACTGTGGTCGGTCTGATCTCCGGTGCTCGACCTCCGGCCTTGGGGCGCTGCTGTCGACGGAGCTGCGCCTGGTCGGTCTGATTCCGGACTTCCGGACTGTGGTCCGGCTGATGAGGGTATTCCGGTTTCTCGGACGGGGCGCGCTGATCCGCGAGGCGAGCGCCGCGGCCGAGCCGACCGCGAGGACACGAGTGCGATGTCCGATGTCCGGTGTCCGGTATCCGGTGTCCGATGTCCGATGTCCGATGTCCGATGTCCGAGTGGTGCGTCGGTCTGCCGCGGCCCGTCGCCACCAATACCGCCGAGCGGGACCGGTCGCAATCTCCGCCGGCACCATATCTCAGCCGAGATGGCGGGGCCAACTTTGTGCCCGGCGTTCGGCTATAAACAAAAATATGGTGGGAATAAAGTACGGCGCTGTCTCGGCTACGCCTCAGCCGCCGTCCGTCCGGAGGGTCAGGGAGTAGGACAAAGTGGACCCGTAGCTGCCCTGCGATCCGTTATTGTTGTTATTGGAGTTTAGGGACGCATCGACTGTGCGATCCGTTACGACAGGAAGTGCTACTTGTTCAGCTTCGTCGTAATTTTGCTGACGCGTCTGCTAGATGTGAAATATGCGCGTAGGTGTCAACACACAGCGGACGTGGTAGCAAAATCACAATGAAGCTATGCAAATTAGCTTGCGAACATCGTAGGTTACGTACTTCTACATCAGTCGTTTGGTGTGTGACGTCACGACTCGGGGACGGTATCAATAACTTCTTAGCAAAATCGATAATTTCGATCACTACAGCTTGCCGAATGAAAAAATGGTTTTTAAAAATCACGGATGCCACATCCTAGAACTCAAATAATCAGCCATTGAAATAGAGGCGACGGCAACGGATCTTGTTGCAAATCAGATTAGAGTTCATAAGATATAAAATTTCCCAGGTCATTTGAGGTGACACGAGGTCAACCTTCGTCACTTGACTTCAATTTTTTTGGCAAAATATAGGACCAATTTTAGCACTGTATGCAATTCGCATGTATATGTACATGCATGTATATGCCAGTTTGCTTCCAGCCAATTAGTGCACTCATTGTGCAGAATCGAAGGTGTGGTTATGCATGACCGAAGCAGTTGATGCGCCCCTAAGCCCAAATAACTAACCAAGATGTGGTTAGGGCTGAGGTTGAGCCCTAGGAGAGTCTGCTAACTGTATGTGGATTTGCGTTCAATTGAGCGCCCCTACCGATCTAGCCCACTCGGGCACGACTATTAAGGCCTCCGAAACCTTAATACGGTTGAAGTAAACGCATGCAGTCCTGCATTTTAATGACCATTAGACGTACTCTTTCACTTGTTTTCTTCAATCTGTCAATAGCATGCCCCATAAGATGTTGATTTTGTACCACAAAGAATGATTCATGACGGCACTTCCTGTGACCGTGCGGTACGCCGCCTGAACTGCCTAGTCCCCGGGTATTTGTTCCCACGAGCTTCTAACAAGAGATAGATTTCGTCGGTCCACGTGCAAAGTTTCCATCAGCGGCGTGGTGCCCAACCCTGTGTCTGCAACCCAGAACTCCTGCAGCCCAGAACTCCTGCAGCGCGCAACTCCTTCAGCACGGAACTCCTGCAGTGCATAACTCCAGCAGCCTGGAACTCCTGCAGTACATAACTCCTGCTGCCCGGAACTCCTGCAGTGCATAACTCATGCTTCCCGGAACTCCTGCAGTACGTAACTCCTGCAGCCTGGAACTCCTGCAGCCCGTAACTCCTGCAGCACACAACTCCTATAGCACATAGCTCCTGCAGCACAACTCCTGTAGTCCGGAACTCCTGCAGTACATAACTCCTGCAGCACAACATATGCAGTCCGGAACTTCTGCAGTACATAACTCCTATAGCACATAGCTCCTGCAGCACAACTCCTGCAGCCCGGAACTCCTGTAGCCCGTAACTCCTGCAGCACACAACTCCTATAGCACATAGCTCCCGCAGCACAACACCTGCAGTCCGGAACTCCTGCAGTGCATAACTCCTGCAGCCGGGAACTCCTACAGCCCGCCTCTTGCTCCGCTCTCCCACAATCACTTACGACCCCTGTACTGAGAGCGTGCTTCCTACCTCAAGGACGACCGCCAATCAGTTGACCCGAGTGGCCTCTTGATGGCGAGATGCTGTGGCAAATGGCCGAACACGACGCATGCGAGATTGTCAGTCAAACTCGTTGGTCGGGAAAGGCCAACAGAAGTAAGCAAGCTGCACAGCATGCTGGCAGCCGTGAGCTTGTTAAGCCACGTCGCGGTGATAAATGTTATCACAGCTACCAGGTGCCATTTGGCGCGGTGAATGTTCATGGCAAGCATGCCACTTGTTCGTTAGCAGAACGGTGCGGGAGCCGATAGCATCCCACCGTCGAGGTGACACCATCGACGAACGTCCGTTGCGCGGTCAAGAGGTTCTGACATTGTTGACGCCGCGCCAATTCACTTCGCATTTGTGAACATGTCTCGTTTGCATCGGTGTCTCTTTGACGTGGACAGTTAAGTTACAGCACACACTTTGTTGGCAAATATCCCTCAAATGGACCAACTGTACGTTAAAGAGGGAGGTGGATGGGGAGGGAGGGTGGAAAAGTCATGGGTGTAGGGAGGGAAGAAGAGAGAAACGGACAAAGAGGGAGGGAGATTGATAGGGAGGGAGTGAGGGGAGAGGGATAGGGAGGTAGGGAAAGGGAGAGGGAGAGAAATATAGATATAGGGAGTGAGGCCGATGTGGAGAGGGAGAGATGGGGAGAGATAGAGATGAGGGATATGGATAGATAGAGGAAGGATATGAATGGATTGAGGGAAAAGGATAGGAACGGAGAGAGAGGAAAGGAGGATAGGAAGGAATGGAGATGGATATGGAGGGATGGAAGGAGGAAGAAAGAGAGAGAGAGAGAGGGAGGGAGGGAAGGGATAGGGGTAGTGGGAGTAGGATCAATGTACACTCGTCCCAACCGGTCAGGTGGCCACAGCTGCGGCAGGCGAACAACCAGCGCGCGTCCTCACTCTTATCTGAATAGAAATACCCGCAATATTGTTGCCTCCACAGGTCTTTTACAGGGTAATAGGCCCACCACCAACGCCATTTCGTTCACGTTTTATGTTCGCCACGACCATAACGCCTTATTGATGTTGCTGAGTTCCCGCATCCATTCGAATCGCAATAAACCTGTCATCGATACTCGCCGGACTGTGCCATCGGAGGCCAGGCGGTGGTGTGGCTCGGAAGGTGTGGCTCGGCCGCGCCCAGTCACCCGCAGTCGGTCACCTGCACCTCACCTCACCCGGTCACCTGCAGTCGGTCACCTGCACCTCACCCAGTCACCCGCAATCGGTCACCTGCACCTCACCTCACCCGGTCACCTGCAGTCGGTCACCTGCACCTCACCTCACCCAGTCACCTGCAGTCGGTCACCTGCACCTCACCCGGTCACCTGCAGTCGGTCACCTGCACCTCACCCAGTCACCTGCAGTCGGTCACCTGTCGTCACCTTCACCCAGTCACCCGCAGTCGGTCACCTGACCACCTCACCCGGTCACCTGCAGTCGGTCACCTGCACCTCACCCAGTCACCCGCAATCGGTCACCTGCACCTCACCTCACCCAGTCACCTGCAGTCGGTCACCTGCACCTCACCTCACCCAGTCACCTGCAGTCGGTACCTGACCCACCCGTCACTCGGTCACCTGCACCTCACCCAGTCACCTGCAGTCGGTCACCTGCACCTCACCCAGTCACCTGCACCTCACCCGGTCACCTGCAGTCGGTCACCTGCACCTCACCCGGTCACCTGCATACGATCACCTCACCTGCACCTCACCCAGTCACCTGCAGTCGGTCACCTGCACCTCACCCAGTCACCTGCAGTCGGTCACCTGCACCTCACCCAGTCACCCGCAGTCGGTCACCTGCACCTCACCGTCACCCAGTGGTACCTGCACCTCACCCAGTCACCTGCATCGGTCACCTGCACGGTCACCTGCACCTCACCTCACCTCACCCGGTCACCTGCAGTCGGTCACCTGCACCTCACCCAGTCACCTGCAGTCGGTCACCTGCATCGTCACCTGCACCTCACCCAGTCACCTGCAGTCGGTCACCTGCACCTCACCCAGTCACCTGCAGTCGGTCACCTGCACCTCACCTCACCCAGTCACCTGCAGTCGGTCACCTGCACCTCACCCAGTCACCTGCAGTCGGTCACCTGCACCTCACCCGGTCACCTGCACCTCACCTCACCCAGTCACCTGCAATCGGCCACCTGTAGACGGTCACCTGCAGTCAGTCACCTGCACCTCACCCGGTCACCTGCACCTCACCTTACCTAATCACCTGCAGTCGGTCACCTGCACCTCACCGCACCCAGTCACCTGCAGTCTGTGTCGGCAGCGGCGGTGTCGCTGGCTTACCGCGGCTAGCTCACGCTACGTGCGTAGTTTTATCATGGTTCCGATGTGGCTCCTGGAAAACCAGGAGTTACATCTCTGCTGGTTTTCGAGTGTAGCACCTGTTGTTCAGCATTTTCCAAACTTAAACGTCTCGTCCGAAGTCCAGAAGCACGCACTATACATAGAAGCATTATAAAGTAATATATACAGAAGTACTTTTCATAGGACACATATTTTTATAAACCTGTTGTGAACATGCTGTAAGAAAGAATCAGCTTTCGATCGTCCGCTGTGCGACCGAGACAGTGGCTCCGAGCCAGCCCAGGCCACGGCGCTTTCCGTCCCAGGCCAGCGCGCTCCGAGCCACCCCAGGCCACGGCGCTTTCCGTCCCAGGTCGGCGAGTTCCGAGCCACCCCAGGCCACGGCGCTTTCCGTCCCAGGTCGGCGAGTTCCGAGCCACCCCAGGTCACGGCGCTTTCCGTCCCAGGTCGGCGCGCTCCGAGCCACCCCAGGTCACGGCGCTTTCCGTCCCAGGTCGGCGAGTTCCGAGCCACCCCAGGTCACGGCGCTTTCCGTCCCAGGTCGGCGAGGGTTCCGAGCCACCCCAGGTCACGGCGCTTTCCGTCCCAGGTCGGCGAGTTCCGAGCCACCCCAGGTCACGGCGCTTTCCGTCCCAGGTCGGCGAGCTCCGAGCCACCCCAGGTCAGCGCGCTTTCCGTCCCAGGTCAGCGCGCTTTCCGTCCTAGGTCGGCGCGCTTTCCGTCCCAGGTCAGCGCGCTTTCCGTCCCAGGTCGGCGAGTTCCGAGCCACCCAGGTCAGCTCCGTCGCTTCCGCCCAGGTCAGCGCGCTTTCCGTCCCAGGTCGGCGAGTTCCGAGCCACCCCAAGTCAGCGCGCTTTCCGTCCCAGGTCAGCGCGCCCCGAGCCAGCCCAGGTCAGCGCGTTTTCCGGCACGCGTGGACAGCGACTCGGCCGTGCGCGACTCGGACTCCCGAGAAGCGCGGCGGCGCGCCGCCCACGACTGATCGACGCCGTCCCGCGAACTGGCGTCCCCCCGCCCCCCGCCCCTTCCCGGACGAGAGGGTGATTCGACATGCCGCTGGTGAGCGGAGGAAACGCTACCGGGAAGTGACGAGGCGGCCGATCTTGCCGGCGGCCTCGGGGGCGGTGCGACGCGCTGCGCGCCAGCCAGCCGGAGCCGGACGTCTCGGCCGCCGGCCGCCGGCCGCCGATTTAGGGAATCGTTGTTCCAGGTTGTCGTTGTAGTAGCATGTGACGGTCGTCTGAGTCAACGGCACGCGCTGAGCCCGTTTCGCGGAGTCGCCGGTCGTTGTCTGGTCCCCCGCAGTTCTCCGGGAACTCCGCCTCCGTGTTAGTCATGCGGTCGTGTCCTTTAAATCGTGTCTTCCTAGATCTCTCTCAGATTGATGGATTAGATGCTAGCTATGAATTGCACGCCTTTGGGAAGTAGGCTCGACGATTCAGCATTGGTATCCGCATGAAGGTGACGAATTACTCATTCGGGAGCAAGGTAGCAATAAGCTGTTTGAGTGCCGTTGCTGTACTTCAAGGTGAAATCGGTAGCACGGCTTCATATTTTACACGCATTGTTTCGAACACAGTATTGGTAATTGTGGGGTTGTGGCCATGTTTAATGAGTGTTAGGTTGGTCAGATTACTTTATACATATTTCGATTGCATCCGCAGGCAATATAAGACATTCCACAATAGTGTTCAATCTCCATCGATAAGAGACCATTGAACGCTGCTGTATTTGCATGGTAACCATGATGCCTTTCAGAGTCTCAGTACCCTCTGTTATTGGGTGCTAATACATTCGTGATATGGCACTAATTGTACGCCCACCTTCAGTAACAACCGCTCTATCGAAATATATAGCTCCTTCTATCGCCCATAAATTTTGCTTTGAAATCCTTGGCTCTTCTGCAGCTACATCTTCGAACATAACCAGTTGATAAGTACATAGTAGGTATGCATCTGCTCCAACTAAATCTACGTCCAAGTGTTGCGTCACTTGTATCATTAATGTCGGTGTTAAAATAATGGTTTTACGTCAGGTGTGATATGTCTAAACAAGAACAGTAGGAGGTCGACATTTGTCATGGACGCATATTTCAGTTCTTGAAACTCCAATATTCGACCAATGGTGCTCAAGTAAATACACTTGTTTCTTTTATTTTGTGGATCCCCTAATATTGGTATATATATAAATATATATATATATATGCTAACGATAATGATTGCAATGCCACGGTATTAGCAGATGGTGTTGTTTAGCAGACTACATTATGTATAATCTCTATTCCTTGAATTGTGTTCAGAGATACTTGTTTCTCAGAATCCGTAATGGTGAACATAAGCATAATATCATACGCTAAATACTTTAAGAAGCGGGTCATGGAGACTTCATAAGCACACACAAATACGATGCCAATATTTCCTGGGGAAGGATGTCCAGTCAGTGCTTAGAAAGTGGTATATTCCACCCTATTTCACCAATAATTTATCACTAATATTAAGTTACACACTGAGTATATATATATATATATATATATATGTAAGAGTCCTACTTATTCTCAACGTCTAGTTTGTGTATCATAATGCCCTGCGTCAATAGCATCATTACGGGACAGAATTAATATATATTTAAGGGTCCTATATATTGTCACTCTATTTTTTTCTGAAGTCCTGCGCCACAAGTATCGCTAAGGAACACACTGAAGATGTATGTAAGGGTCCTCCGTATTGTCACCGTCTAGTTTTTATATCATGGTGCCCTGCGTCATAAAGCATCATTAAGGTATACAATCCATATATATATATTTATGGGTCCTGTGAAATGTTACTAAATGCTACTAATGTAGCATCATACAGCCCTGCGTCAGTAGCATCACTAAGGAGTACACTGCATACATATGTAAAGGTCCTGTGTGTTGGTTTATTATAAAGCGAGCCACTCGAACCATAAGCTACACTTCTCGCTATATTGGACGTGTGGAGTCCGTAGACCCTCACGCGGTATCACACCTGTCGACAAACGGAGAATTCGCCCGCATGGTTGTGACCTCTTCGTCATTTTATCCGAATTGTCTTGCTACAAATTTAGCCACAAAACATGCTGGTCATTTGTCGATGAATCTTCTGAAAGTGCAGCCCAGTCTCGCTCGCGGATCGCAGTGCAGTCTTCGCTTTGAAGACTGCCATGCGAGGCATTCAACAACGCAACATGCTTGCAACCCGTGGGCACACCACCAACACACGTGGTACCTGTGGGCACACCACCAACACACGTGGTACCCGTGGACACACCACCAACACACGTGGTACCCGTGGACACACCACCAACACACGTGGTACCCGTGGACACACCACCGACACACGTGGTACCCGTGGACACACCACCAACACACGTGGTACCCGTGGACACACCACCAACACACGTGGTACCCGTGGACACACCACCAACACACGTGGTACCCGTGGACACACCACCAACACACGTGGTACCCGTGGACACACCACCAACACACGTGGTACCCGTGGACACACCACCAACACACGTGGTACCCGTGGACACACCACCAACACACGTGGTGGACACACCACCAACACACGTGGTACCCGTGGACACACCACCAACACACACGTGGTGGACACACCACCAACACACGTGGTACCCGTGGACACACCACCAACACACGTGGTACCGTGGACACACCACCAACACACGTGGTACCCGTGGACACACCACCAACACACGTGGTACCCGTGGACACCACCAACACACGTGGTACCGTGGACACACCACCAACACACGTGGTACCCGTGGACACACCACCAACACACGTGGTACCGCCGTGTGGACACACCACCAACACACGTGGTACCCGTGGACACACCACCAACACACGTGGTACCCGTGGACACACCACCAACACACGTGGTACCCGTGGACACACCACCAACACACGTGGTACCTGTGGACACACCACCAACACACGTGGTACCCGTGGACACACCACCAACACACGTGGTACCCGTGGACACACCACCAACACACGTGGTACCCGTGGACACACCACCAACACACGTGGTACCCGTGGACACACCACCAACACACGTGGTACCCGTGGACACACCACCAACACACGTGGTACCCGTGGACACACCACCAACACACGTGGTACCCGTGGACACACCACCAACACACGTGGTACCCGTGGACACACCACCAACACACGTGGTACCCGTGGACACACCACCAACACACGTGGTACCCGTGGACACACCACCAACACACGTGGTACCCGTGGACACACCACCAACACACGTGGTACCCGTGGACACACCACCAACACACGTGGTACCGGACACACCACCACACACGTGTAGTGGACACACCACCAACACACGTGGTACCCGTGGACACACCACCAACACACGTGGTACCCGTGGACACACCACCAACACACGTGGTACCTGTGGACACACCACCAACACACGTGGTACCCGTGGACACACCACCAACACACGTGGTACCCGTGGACACACCACCAACACACGTGGTACCCGTGGTACTGACACCACCAACACACGTGGTACCCGTGGACACACCACCAACACACGTGGTACCCGTGGACACACCACCAACACACGTGGTACCCGTGGACACACCACCAACACACGTGGTACCCGTGGACACACCACCAACACACGTGGTACCCTGTGGACACACCACCAACACACGTGGTACCCGTGGACACACCACCAACACACGTGGTACCCGTGGACACACCACCAACACACGTGGTACCCGTGGACACACCACCAACACACGTGGTACCCGTGGACACACCACCAACACACGTGGTACCCGTGGACACACCACCAACACACGTGGTACCCGTGGACACACCACCAACACACGTGGTACCCGTGGACACACCAGTACCCGTGGACACACCACCAACACACGTGGTACCCGTGGACACACCACCAACACACGTGGTACCCGTGGACACACCACCAACACACGTGGTACCCGTGGACACACCACCAACACACGTGGTACCCGTGGACACACCACCAACACACGTGGTACCCGTGGACACACCACCAACACACGTGGTACCCGTGGACACACCACCAGCACACGTGGTACCCGTGAGCGCGGACAATGTCTGCATCTCCCAACAACACCGCCGTATAACACTGCAGGCCTGCCGATGCATGGCGAGTTATGCACGGCTGTGTTCGGTCTGGTAGTTACTCATTCTGGGGAATTAGCATTTACTGGTACTTCATATCACCTGATGAGTGTGGCGGCGGGCATGAAGTAACTACTGGACAAGCCGGCGGCCAGCGGCGCTCAGCCGAGGCTGCAACAGTTCCGTAATTGATTTACCATCCAGCGCTCTTATCTACGGGGAGGGTAAGTGACCTTTTGTCAGGGATCACGCAGATCGGATTTTGTGATGCATTCGCTAATAGGAGGCACCCGTGGGTCGCACTCTGCCAAGGGTCCGCCGTTGCAAGCGCTCCCTCGGCATCTATGCAACCACCCCTAAGGTTTTCGGGAATAACTTCTCGGAAAAAGCTTGTGTCGCAGCGCGATGGAAGGTTTGGGAATAGCTCATGGGGCATCCGTCCCGCGCCTTTTGGCGATTTTTGTTTCCGAGGCTGTGTTTGGTCACGGAACTTTCACGCAGTGAATGAAGCAATCTCCGGCCACTGAACAAAACCTCTGCTTTTCGAGGCCTTCTTGACTCAACGTTCGACGTGTCGTGAAACCGATAACCAACCATCATACCACTGAGGGAGGGCGCTGCATGACCGATGCAGTCGATGCGCCCTTAAGCTCCAGTAACCAACCAACCAACCAACCAACCACTGAGGGAATTTGGGTCGCTTGGAGCGTACTAACATGACAGACATTTACCTAAGGTGGCCTCGGATGCTACTTTTCGGGTTTGAAACCGGTTTGTCGTAATGTTTAGTACTTATTTCGACATAGGCTACCATTTTTGCACAAGGGGAGCAAAAACTAGAATTTTGGAATAATTGCCAAGATTTTCCAAATGGGGTCACGACCTTGACCTGGTCCGGTACCCTCCCCATATAGCAAAATTCCACACGAGCTATATGTCACTGAAATTATTAACGAACCCATTGGTAGACATTTGGTGCGCAACCCAATGGTAACTTTGGGGAAATGTGTTAATTTAATCATCTCCAGGGGTCAACCAATGACTACATGAGGTCAAATTTGGCGCCAGTCGCGAGATCTCGTCACAAACTACACGCTGGGTGACGCTTCTCCAGCATACCCGGCTTGGAATCGCCATGGGTGAGTGTTGTGGATCGGCCCTGAGATCCCCCATGCCCGTAGAAGCTAGCAGAAGGACGAATGCCGTTCAGGGTTACCCTTGGGGGGTCTTTATACAGCCCCTAAAAAAATTCCCGCGACAAAGACAGAATTGCCGCGCTCCGCGGCGCGAGATTCTCAGTACTTTGTCCTTCATCTTTTTGCGTCTGATGTGATGCTTCCAATATCTAGTCATGCAAGGTCACTGGCCTACCTCAGGTCCACGGGGATGACGTTAACGTCTGGATGTACCTTAGGCAACGTACATGATATCCACTCATAACGACAGTAGAATCAATGTCAAACTTGGATGTGGATATGCTGAGATGATGGCCATATTCCTAAATAGCATCCAACTATGCTAGAGTTCATTCTAATTTTCGAAGTGATTCATTGCTAATTGCAGTAGTATTTATTGCACACAGGCCAATGTTCTGCACACAATTATTTTTCTGCCGTCGTAAGCTATTATTGTTCATGCTACTCACTCATTGATCTTGCTATCTTTTCAATATCTTGTGAATGCCGTAAACTGCATATGAGGTGGTCCCAGTCGCAAGTTGTCCCCGTCGGAAGTCGTCTTCGTCGAGTGTGGTCCCCATTGGAGGTGGTCCCAGTCGGATGTGGTCCCCATCGGATGTGGTCCCCGTCGGGTGTGGTCCCCGTCGGGTGTGGTCCCCGTCGGATGTGGTCCCCGTCGGGTGTGGTCCCCGTCGGGTGTGGTCCCCGTCGGGTGTGGTCCCCGTCGGGTGTGGTCCCCGTCGGGTGTGGTCCCCATTGGATGTGGTCCCCGTCGGATGTGGTCCCCATTGGATGTGGTCCCCGTCGGGTGTGGTCCCCGTCGGGTGTGGTCCCCATTGGATGTGGTCCCCGTCTTTCCCTTTGGTCCCGTCGTGGTGTGGTCCCCGTCGGATGTGGTCCCCATTGGAGGTGGTCCCCGTCGGGTGTGGTCCCCATTGGAGGTGGTCCCCATCGGAGGTGGTCCCCGTCGGGTGTGATCCCCGTCGGGTGCAGTCCTCCGTCGGGTGTGGTCCCGTCGATGTGGTCCCCAT
The DNA here is from genome assembly GCA_034440575.1 of Imbricaverruca yamaguchii. NCBI lineage: Eukaryota > Metazoa > Arthropoda > Thecostraca > Neoverrucidae > Imbricaverruca > Imbricaverruca yamaguchii. The sequence continues at coordinate 1,293,255 of JAOTOL010001537.1, forward strand.
TGGAGGTGGTCCCCGTCGGGTGTGGTTCCCATTGGATGTGGTCCCTGTCGGGTGTGGTCCCCGTTGGGTGTGGTCCCCATTGGATGTGGTCCCCGTCGGTGTGGTCCATTGGTGTGGTCCTGTCGGGTGTGGTCCTCGTCGTGTGGTCCCCATTGGAGGTGGTCCCCATTGGTGTGGCCCTTGGTGTGGTCCCGTTCCCGTTTGGTCCCTGGTGTGGTCCGTGTGTGGTCCCTTGGATGTGGTCCCCATTTGATGTGGTCCCCATTGGATGTGGTCCCCATTGGATGTGGTCCCCGTCGGGTGTGGTCCCGTCGGGTGTGGTCCCCATTGGATGTGGTCCCCGTCGGGTGTGGTCCCCGTTGGGTGTGGTCCCCATTGGATGTGGTCCCCGTCGGGTGTGGTCCCCGTCGGATGTGGTCCCCATTGGGTGTGGTCCCCGTCGGGTTGGTCCCTGTGGTCCCGTCGGGTGTGGTCCCCATTGGATGTGGTCCCCGTCGGGTGTGGTCCCCGTCGGGTGTGGTCCCCGTCGGTGTGGTCCCCTTGGTGTGGTCCCCGTCGGTGTGTGTCGTGTGGTCCGTGGTGTGGTCCCCATTGGAGGTGGTCCCGTCGGTGTGGTCCCCATTGGTGTGGTCCCTGTCGGGTGTGGTCCCCATTGGATGTGGTCCCCATTGGTGTCCCCATTGGATGTGGTCCCCGTTGGATGTGGTCCCCATTGGATGTGGTCCCCGTTGGTGTGGTCCCCATTGGATGTGGTCCCCATTGGATGTGGTCCCCATTGGATGTGGTCCCTGTGGGTGTGGTCCCGTCGGTGTGGTCCCCATTGGATGTGGTCCCCATTGGATGTGGTCCCGTCGGGTGTGGTCCCCGTCGGATGTGGTCCCCGTCGGGTGTGGTCCCCGTCGGATGTGGTCCCCATTGGATGTGGTCCCCGTCGGGTGTGGTCCCCGTCGGATGTGGTCCCCATTGGATGTGGTCCCCGTCGGGTGTGGTCCCCGTCGGATGTGGTCCCCGTCGGGTGTGGTCCCCGTCGGATGTGGTCCCCGTCGGGTGTGGTCCCCGTCGGGTGTGGTCCCCGTCGGGTGTGGTCCCCGTCGGGTGTGGTCCCCGTCGGGTGTGGTCCCCGTCGGGTGTGGTCCCCGTCGGGTGTGGTCCCCATTGGATGTGGTCCCATCGGTTGGCAGGCACATTGTCAGGGCCTGCGCACAATCGCTACATCAGCGCAGCCAGTCATCAATAGCTACCGACTCCATGTCCGAGCACTTAAAGGCTCTTACCGGCGAGTGACTTGCACTTGTGGTGGATCATTGACCTGTTAGTCGTGCTGGATATCTGCATTTAGTCGATGTTAGACTCATCGCAACTACACCTTCGTCAGGCCTAAGTACCGATCCGGGAGAGCTTACATATGGTTTACTGGTCTAACGTTGGGGGTGGTCTTGGGTCTGCGTCTGTAACACGTGGACGAACGATGGATGGGGAAAGAGACATTCTGGGTAGCGTGGGACCCTGCCTAACGTTTGCGTGATACATATTCCGAAGTGAATGGATGAATTTATAGTGTGTATGGCTAAGTGGACAGGTGACCTGACCCGCGCTCGACCCGGAGTGGTCAGGTGACCTGACCTGCCCTGGGGCCGGAGTGGACAGGTGACCTGACCCGCGCTCGAGCCGGAGTGGTCAGGTGACCTGACCCTCCCAGGGTCGAAGTGGTCAGGTGACCTGACCTGCCCTGGGGCCGGAGTGGTCTAGTGGCCTGACTCGACCTCGAGCCCGAATGGTATCGCGGTCACAAGTTCCGATGGAGGTGTTCCGGAGATTGTTCTCGATATGTGTACATCAGCAGAATTATGAAAACCATTACTCACCTGGCAACACGCTGACTAGGTGATCCCGTTGAACATCAGCCGGGAGAAGTGTGATTTCTTGGAGGTGCAATTTATGTAGTGTTCTTTAGGAAAGATTTAGGTATCGACTTTACTGGCAAATATTTGTTCTGATGTACATAGTTCAGAAACGTCCGTATTTCCCGGTAGTCAATCATTGTGGCGATATGAAAAGCTAGTTGAACTTCAAGATCCAGGAACAACTCCATCAGTCGTAGGACATTGTCAAATAATTAACGCTGGACATTTATAAATTGTTCATCAACAATTGTATAGCCAATGTTTGACATTGATCAATTGTTGATAAACAATCATTGATTGACAATGTTTGACAATGGGCTACGTCCGAGACGGCACAGCATAGCTTTACAGTTTTTCTAACATTGAGTCATTCCTGGATCTTGAAGGTCAGCACTTTTAATATCTCTGACATGAAATATTTCCTTACGTGAAAATAGTGCCTCCGGCGCCTAGTGGCACCCGCGCAACTTCGTGCGCTGTGAAATCATCGTAAGAAGAAAGGTGTTATCTCGGTTGGCTACGCGTCTGAGCCCCGACACCTCTGAAGTCAGCTGGCTAACCACGGAACTGCCAGGGCCATGTTGGCATGCCAGGGCCATGTTGCCATGCCAGGGTCATGTTGCCATGCCAGGGCCACGTTGACATGCCAGGGTCATGTTGACATGCCACGATCATGTTGGCATGTCGGGGCCATGTTGCCATGCCAGGGTCATGTTGCCATGCCAGGGTCATGTTGCCATGCCAGGGCCATGTTGACATGCCAGGGCCATGTTGCCACGCCAGAGCCATGTTGACATGTCAGGGTCATGTTGATATGCCAGGGCCATGTTGCCATGCCAGGGTCATGTTGCCATGCCAGGGCCACGTTGACATGCCAGGGTCATGTTGACATGCCACGATCATGTTGGCATGTCGGGGCCATGTTGGCATGCCAGGCGTCTTTATGGAGCTGGTCTGATAGCTCAGATGGTTAGAGTGCTGGCCTGCGCTGTCCTCCGTTATCCCGACAAGGCAGGGGTCGGGTCGCTGCTGGCGCTCGTATTGAGCTGGTTGATGTCAGAATCGGCCTGCAGCTGGTGCGATAATGCGGCCCCTGGCACTGTCGGGGGCGGAGTGATGTGAAGTTCCGCCGATCGATTTAAAGTCTCTCATCTGGCGGCTGTGGTCTCGATCTTCTGCCGATTAGGCGCCGCTTCCCAAGGTCAGGAGCTTGGGTCGTCGCAATAACCTCCGTCTGCCGTAGGATTATCATTTCCCGCAGAGGCACGCTCCATATTCTAAAAACTCGCCCCTCTAAACATTCTGTAAAAAGATAAACACGCGTAAACACGCGTTGATGTATGAAGTTACGCCAGATATGCTAATTCCGGCAGGCGTAGCAACGTCCGCGTGCCTGGGAATGCAATACGGCAAAGAATTAATACGCCCGAAACAGATATTTTGAAGATATTCTCGGCTATGTGCGTTGTAGATTCCTGTAGGTTAATGCACACTTAACCGTGATGGGAACAGTGCAGCGCGTGCGCGCGTGTACCGGAGAAGCAAAATGCGAAATAATAGCATGCATATCTGGAGCAAATGCAGCTCCTTGTGCAACGAAGGAATATAGCCAATTCTCATTTCGTCTTTCAAGAAGGAAGTAAACCTTAACTCCCACTCTGCCGGGTCGGAATTGTGTAGAGTAGAGGTCAGGTCATTCAAGGTTACTGCTGGTTAAGTGTGGGTGTGTGTGTGGTTGAATTTTGCCAGCCTGCCACCACATGGTGATATCGGCTAGTTCCGGCTGAAGAGAAGATGTGTAAGAGAGTGAGTAGCTTAGGGTAGGAGGACGCATCCGAAGTGGAGGCTCAGTAGAGTCATCGAGCATCGGTGAAGTAGAGTTGAGATGGTCTCGAAGAGTTGTAACCGGCCCCTATGGCAAAATGACCTTAGTAGTCCATGCGCCCTTAAGCCCAAATCATCAATAAATCAAACCGGCCCCTATGGCGCAAGGCCTAAATTCCGGGAAATTTGCACATGCGCGCTCCGGCCGCCGGCTGGCTATCGGGAGGTCGCTCGAGGTTGAGACAGGACAAGGTTGTTGTTCGCGGGACTTTGCACGTGACGGGTGCGCGGAGTGGTGTCCGGGCGAGCGAATACACGTGGAGTGAACAGCTGACCGATAACAAAGTGAGATTGCCAAGAAAACCTTTTAGAGGATGTCACGTTTTTCCGAATACAGATATTTACAGTAAACTGTGATGCATTACTTATTTCAACAGAGCTTACAAGACTGCTATCTCCGATTTTTGTTCGCACTTTGTTTTAATGCAATTTTCACCATTATTAACATTTGTGGTTAAGGTCGCAAGTTTCATTTTGCTCTATCCGTCCTGTTTTTGCATAGCTACCTCGACTTAAATTAGGATTTCTAGATGAGAGCTACCTATCCGAAAAGAGATTGTCAAAATATATCGACAAAATATATTGACAAATCAATGTGTTTTCGAAGTCAGTTTCGAAAAAGTTAAATTTCTATTTTTCTAAACAGTAGTTCAATGCGCCTTCTCTTTCGGGTTTCAAAATGCTTGAAGTTTTGAATTGCTGATTGGCGTACAAAAAAAATCCGCTATGACCTAAAATGTTACCCGTTGGCATCAGGACCCGTATGCGATGTAACGCCACGTACTAAGATGATCTCATCAGTGCCTGTATGCGATGTAACGCCACGTACTAAGATGATCTCATCAGTGCCCGTATGTGATGTAACGCCACGTACTAAGATGATCTCATCAGTGCCCGTATGTGATGTAACGCCACGTACTAAGATGATCTTATCAGTGCCCGTATGTGATGTAACGCCACGTACTAAGATGATCTCATCAGTGCCCGTATGTGATGTAACGCCACGTACTAAGATGATCTATCAGTGCCCGTATGTGATGTAACGCCACGTACTAAGATGATCTATCAGTGCCCGTATGTGATGTAACGCCACGTACTAAGATGATCTATCAGTGCCTGTATGTGATGTAACACCCGTACTAGATGATCTCATCAGTGCCTGTATGTGATGTAACGCCACGTACTAAGATGATCTCATCAGTGCTGTATGTGATGTAACGCCACGTACTAAGATGATCTTATCAGTGCCCGTATGTGATGTAACGCCACGTATAAGATGATCTATCAGTGCCCGTATGTGATGTAACGCCACGTACTAAGATGATCTCATCAGTGCCCGTATGTGATGTAACGCCACGTACTAAGATGATCTCATCAGTGCCCGTATGTGATGTAACGCCACGTACTAAGATGATCTCATCAGTGCCCGTATGTGATGTAACGCCACGTACTAAGATGATCTTATCAGTGCCTGTACGTGATGTAACGCCACGTACTAAGATGATCTCATCAGTGCCTGTACGTGATGTAACGCCACGTACTAAGATAATCTCATCGCGATGTGATGTACGCCACGTACTAAGATGATCTTAGGCCCGTATGTGATGTCCCGTCTGTGTGTCGTTGTTGTCCCGTTTCTTTGCCGTATGTGATGTAACGCCACGTACTAAGATGATCTCATCAGTGTCCGTATGTGATGTAACGCCACGTACTAAGATAATCTCATCAGTGCCTGTACGTGACGTATTTTCCGCGCAAATTCCAAACCTGGCTGCGTTCCTGCGGAATCACCACGGGCTATCCGACGGCATTTTTGGCGGTGGGTGGCACAGCTTCTGAGATCCTGGGAGCGGAAATCCCCACCCGACCGGGTGAAGGACGATCGAAGGCGCGCCTGCGCCCAGGTTAAGGTATAACCGAGAGGGCGATGGAGCTCTCGCAAGCTGCATGCATACATGCAAGCAGACTTTGTAGCTGATAGGAATGTGCTGATCACAAACCCAGCCGCCTTCATCTTGTTCATATGAGTTGACAGGCGTGCACAATTATACGGTTTTACACCGCAGACTAGCTAAATTGGGCCGTTCTTTGCAACATCCATGCCTTGGTGCATCTTCTACCATGCATACTAATTGACAGCTGTACGTCGATTGGGTGTGGCTCCCGGCTCCCGGCTGTGAATGTGAATGTGAATGGCTGCTGCACAACGTGAACGCATTACTGCTTGTTATAATTCCCTCCAAAAGACATCATTATTGGCATAATTGTATTGCTCCTGATTATTTATTCCGTGTGGCTACAGGCATAGGTGGGACGTCGACGAATTAGGGAGGGGCTAGCTCATTTCAGTTTTGCTCAGGGCTTGCAACGACTGCCCTGCACTCCAAGTGTATCACATTCGGCTTTCACGTGGAGGGCGTACGCCAGATGGTTCGGGCTAGACGGCCGCTGCATCCTTCGCCCAGTGGCGGCCCCACCGGGTAACGTCTATCGTGCGGGGCCCGGCGCGGGCTAGACGGCTGCTGCATCCTTCGCCCAGTGGCGCCGGCCCCAACCGGTGCGGGCTAGACGGCCGCTGCATCCTTCGCCCAGTGGCGGCCGTGCCCCAACCGGTGCGGGCTAGACGGCGCTGCATCTTCGCCCAGTGGCGGCCGTGTCCACGGGTGCGGGCTGACGGCCGCTTTCGCCCAGTGGCGGCCGTGCCCCAACCGGGCTAGACGGCCGCTGCATCCTTCGCCCAGTGGCGGCCGTGCCCCAAACGGTGCGGGCTAGACGGCCGCTGCATCCTTCGCCCAGTGGCGGCCGTGCCCCAACCGGTGCGGGCTAGACGGCCGCTGCATCCTTCGCCCAGTGGCGGCCGTGCCCCAACCGGTGCGGGCTAGACGGCTGCATCTTCGCCCAGTGGCGGCCGTGCCCCAACCGGTGCGGGCTAGACGGCTGCTGCATCCTTCGCCCAGTGGCGGCCGTGTCCCGCCGGTGCGGGCTAGACGGCTGCTGATCCTTCGCCCAGTGGCGGCCGTGCCCAACCGGTGCGGGCTAGACGGCCGCTGCATCTTCGCCAGTGGCGGCGTGCCCAACCGGTGCGGGCTAGACGGCCGCTGCATCCTTCGCCCAGTGGCGCCGTGCCCAACCGGTGGGGCTAGACGGCCGCTGCATCCTTCGCCCAGTGGCGGCCGTGCCCCAAACGGTGCGGGCTAGACGGCCGCTGCATCCTTCGCCCAGTGGCGGCCGTGCCCCAACCGGTGCGGGCTAGACGGCCGCTGCATCCTTCGCCCAGTGGCGGCCGTGCCCCAACCGGTGCGGGCTAGACGGCTGCTGCATCCTTCGCCCAGTGGCGGCCGTGCCCCAACCGGTGCGGGCTAGACGGCCGCTGCATCCTTCGCCCAGTGGCGGCCGTGCCTCAACCGGTGCGGGCTAGACGGCTGCTGCATCCTTCGCCCAGTGGCGGCCGTGTCCCCCGGCGTGCGGCGCCAGCGGCGACCCGACGTGACGTCACGGCGACCCGGCGGGTTCGGGCCTGGGTCGCACGGTGTGGAGTGTTGGCGGCGCCGGCCCGCTGCAGCCCGGCACAATAGGCGGATGTGTTGCCTGACACAGTTTGTGGTGGCGGCGGACGCGCGCGCGGCGCGTGTCTACTGCTGACCCAGTCAAAACTCGACGTCGCACACCGACCGGCCACAGACTTGTCCAGCTGTCGTCCAGCTGATCTCCGCAACAGCTGGCTATCAGCCGCTCAGCTGATTGTGACGTCAACAGTCAGCTGATCGAATGTCAACGGTGCAGCGGAGTGGAAGGGAGAGGGAGGGGATGGGAGGGAGAGAGGGGATGGGAGGGAGGGGATGGGAGGGAGGGAGGGAGGGGAGGGGAGGGGATGGGAGGGGGGGGGAGGGAGGGAGGGAGGAGGGGGGGATGGGAGGGAGGGAGGGGGATGGGAGGGAGGGAGGGGAGGGGGAGGGAGGGAGGGGATGGGAGGGAGGGATGGGATGGGAGGGGGAGGGGATGGGAGGGAGGGGGGATGGGAGGGGAGGGATGGGATGGGAGGGAGTGGGATGGGATGGGAGGGAGTGGGGGGGATGGGGGGAGGGGGATGGGATGGGGGGAGAGGGGAGGGAGGGGGGGAGGGATGGAGGGAATGGAAACGAATAACAACCACTCTCTCTCTCTGTCTCTCACCCTCCCTTCCCTTCCCACTCCCTTCCCTTCCCTCTCCCTTCCCTCTCCCTTCCCTCTCCCTTCCCACTCCCTTCCCTCCCCCCCCCCCCCTTCCTTCCCTCCCTTCCACCCCCCCCTCCCTTCCCACTCCCTTCCCACTCCCTTCCCACTCCCTTCCCTTCCCACTCCCTTCCCTTCCCACCCCCCCTTCCCACTCCCTTCCCACTCCCTTCCCTTCCCTTCCCACTCCCTTCCCACTCCCTTCCCTTCCCTTCCCACTCCCTTCCCACTCCCTTCCCTTCCCTTCCCACTCCCTTCCCTTCCCACTTCCTTCCCTTCCCACTCCCTTCCCACTCCCCAGATAGTTAGATATATACATAGATAATGCCTATAAGCATACTTATCATGCTACAGACAACACATACCTGCAGAAGACAGCCCGAGTGAGCGTCCACGTTGGGCCACGGGTTCTGGACCTTGCCCGTGTCAATCAGGATCGGCGGCACCACCTCGTACAGCTGCCCCGCCAACTGGAATACGACAGGCACACGCTGGTGATGCCAATGTTCGATGGAAACTTCTCAGCAATGGCCGCAAAACGGCAACCAATGACTTTCAGGTTACGTACCCTGGCAAAATACAAAACATATCGGATGGCGAACAGTGTGCACAGTACGCTATCGTGACGTTTGTTAAGCTGAAGACTCGACTCAGCTATGCCGGGTTCAAATGCAGGTACAGGCCTGCTCTGAGATAATCCACAACGAACTTGTCCATCAGAAAACCAGAGGCTGCCGGTCTCTCAGTTCTCTGGAAGGTTACACACAAGAAATGTATCTGCAAAATAGATGCAGAGCACCAGCAGCACAATATGCCGGCACCAGCAAATATGTCAATGTGAATGTTTACACCTCGTAGTGAATCCACCCTCTCACGTTTCTGGAGCAAGTCTTAACCCGCCACCAGTGCAGTAGTGGACGTTGGAGGAAATTACCACCAATTTCAACTCGGGCAGCCTATAGACTGGTTCCGCTCGTGGCACTATCCCAATCGTGTTTTCAAGCGCATGACCGATGCCGGTTTGACATGTGACTGGAAACTGAGAGGATCTTTCAGTGATGCTATGCCCTGATCATTCCACGTGCGTGGGGTGGCTCTGATCATTCCACGTACGTGGAGTAACTCTGGTGCGCCGCAGCCGGTAGCAGGGCGACTCTCCGACGGCCTTGACACCTTCACGCCGCGAGCCTTTCTGGCAGGTGCGGGTGAGTCTGCCCTCCCCGTGCCGTGTCGCCCAGACGTGCGGATGCTATCTAATCGGCATCGGGCGGGCGTTCGACGCCGGATTAGCATGGAACACGCCTCGTCCATGTACGCGGCTGCATAATGTTCCGGCCGACCGAGCCTGAGCGCCGGCGGACCGGTCACCGGCGGCGGCGACCGGTGGCGACCGGCGGCGACCGGCACCCATGGGAGAAGGTGGCGCGCCGCCCTGCGGTCACGGTCCGGGGAGAAGGTGGCACGCCGCCCTGCGGTCACGGTCCGCGGAGAAGGTGACACGCCGCCCTGCGGTCACGGTCCGCGGAGAAGGTGACACGCCGCCCTGCGGTCACGGTCCGCGGAGAAGGTGACACGTTGCCCTGCGGTCACGGTCCCGTCGCCCTGCGGTCACGGTCCGCGGAGAAGGTGGCGCGCCGCCCTGCGGTCACGGTCCGCGGAGAAACGCCGCCCTGCGCGGAGAAGGTGGCACGCCGCCCTGCGGTCAGGTCCGCGGAAGGTGACACGCCGCCCTGCGGTCACGGTCCGCGGAGAAGGTGACGCGCCGCCCTGCGGTCACGGTCCGCGGAGAAGCGTGACACCCGCTGGGGGGTGCGGAGAAGGTGACGCGCGCCCTGCGGTCACGGTCCGCGGAGAAGGTGGCGCGCCGCCCTGCGGTCACGGTCCGCGGAGAAGGTGACACGCCGCCCTGCGGTCACGGTCCGCGGAGAAGGTGACACGCCGCCCTGCGGTCGCGGTCCGCGGAGAGGGAACGCGCCCGGGTCGGTGGAGGTGCACGCCGCCCTGCGGTCCGGTCCGCGGAGGTGTGACACGCCGCCCTGCGGTCACGGTCCGCGGAGAAGGTGACACGCCGCCCTGCGGTGCGGTCCGCGGAGAAGGTGACACGCCGCCCTGGGTCGCGGTCCGCGGAGAAGGTGACACGCCGCCCTGCGGTCACGGTCCGCGGAGAACGCCCCTGCGGGCCGGGGGAAGGTGACACGCCGCCCTGCGGTCACGGTCCGCGGAGAAGGTGACACGCCGCCCTGCGGTCACGGTCCGCGGAGAAGGTGACACGCCGCCCTGCGGTCACGGTCCGCGGAGAAGGTGACACGCCGCCCTGCGGTCACGGTCCGCGGAGAAGGTGACACGCCGCCCTGCGGTCACGGTCCGCGGAGAACGTGGCGCGCTGCACCTTACGCCGGGTTCCAGCGGTGGTCACCGTCAGCGCAAAATTGGAAAATGTGCGGAGCTTGTCAGGTGCGAACAGGGGTGGCCGACGTCATCAGACAGTGGCGCGGCAGTTGCCTCCGTGTGTGACGGGGCAGGAGCCAAGTTGAGGATGGTTACTCCCGTGCAACACCCGTCGGGTCAGCGTCAAACTCGTCCAAATTTGAGGGGGCACTGTCCGTTCTGCCTCTCAGTTCCCACGCACTTGCCATCTGTCCTCCGCGCGAAGTGGACCCGGGTTGCATATAACAGGGGTTGCATAAGGGTGTAACGATAGTTGCACTATACAAGTGGACTATTGCTTAAATTCTTGTGTGAAAAGAGGTGATACCGCACACATCCATGTGATCAGTCCATTGACAAATCAGTGGCTACTACGTATTTGCCTATGTGTTTACAATTGCATCCGTGAGTCATTGACAACTGGAACGTCGCGGTTACTGCCGATAAGGCGTGAAAGCCTAAGCTCACGAGGACCGCCAGTTAATTTTCACCGGATAAATCTGCCTCTAAAACAGACTTGCCTGAGCCACGCTATGTTCCTGTTCCCATGTTTAGGTATCCACATGGTCTTAAGCAGATAATTGGCTCTTTTCGTAGCGCCCTGTGAGTGCGCGATCTATGCCACGATGGTCAGTGTAGAATAATTTCATGCACAATTCTGCATCATCGGGACTGAGGTATGCACTCTGCAAATGTATATAGAATGAGACCCTGTGAGGATCTCTCGCAAAAAGAACAGAAATAACTATTTCCCCTTCCCACCCACGAATACGGAGCGCACTGCGTGTGAACTTAACGACTGTATCGACCATGAGCTGCGCCATGCACTGCTGCGGTGCTGCGGAATGTGAACATGGGAGCGTGTGCGAGTCACGCGTCACGAGTCACGCGTCACTGGGCGCTGCCGGGCGCCGAGAGCCCACACACCGCCGGCGGCGGATGCCGTCTGCCCGCCGCCGCCGCCGCGGTAATTATAAATGGCTCAGTAGCGTCCGCGCGGATGAGTGGCCATTAGAGTGTCGGTGGCCGTGATGGTGGGGTGGGTGGTGCCGGCGGCGACGGAGGGATGGGAGGCGCCGGTGAGTTGGCGACTCCCCGCCGGCGCGGTAACGGCCGCCGCCGCCGCCGCCGGAGAGAAAGAGGGGGAGAGAGCGGGCTCGGCTAAGGCGAGAGCGGGCGGGACGATGGGAGGTGGAGACACGAGCGTCGAAGTGGCATCTCCACGGTGGAAGTGCGACGTTCACGGCAAGGCTCTTGAAGCGTGGTTGCTGCCAAGCTGCGGAACAGAGGGGATGTTATACTGCACCGCAATGCTTCGGAGCCGTCCGGCACGGCCCGGACTAGGTGGCTGGCCGGTAACGTCCACCTGAGAACCTGTTTTTGCCGGAGGCTGTATTGTTCCAGCTGCCCGGCGCCAGCCGCCTCGCAACGCCCAATAGCGAAGTGCGGCTGTGCAATGATGCCCGCTATTGTACCGAACTAGGACAAGTACAATATTACCCCTGTCTGAGTAGTCATTAGCACGATCGCTGTTCATCTGCACGGGACAGCGACATCAGTTGTGCTACAATTATATACATATTATACACACATGCTTAATATATATGAACCGTTGAGAAGACAGAAGTGCTGTCAGATCTGCATATGCATCAGTAGCCAATTAAGTGGAGTGACTGGGCGTACGTGGTGTCATGATCCAGCACCGCTGAAGAGGAGGAGGAGGAGATGGACGGAGCCAAACATAGCGGACGTCGTCAATAATCGAATATCATCGTCAGAGAAAGACAGCTCGGCACAGCATGCACTGCACTCTGGGCGAACTGGGACATCTATATCGTCAAATACTGATAAATAGTACTCCAAGGCGTATTTCAGTTTGTCATTATGCATGAAGGTACTTATGATATTAACATTAGAGGAGAGCAGCATTGGACGGTTTGTGCGGGTATGGTTAGTAGCACGAACATTTTGTGACTTCGCAGTTTGTCTGATGCCGGTTTGTGGTCTTACAGATGACCAAACATAGCTGTGGCCTGTGGCCTTGCAGGTTACCAGACACAGATGTGGCTATGCGGTAGTGGTATCTGGTCATTAACAGTACTGTCCTGTGTACAGTGTGTGAACCTTGGGGACTTACAACCGCCACGAGTTTTCCAAAAGTTCCCAAAGGTTCACTGAAATGCCTTGATGCGATGACATTGTCTTCCCGATGATGCCTGTGCCGTGCGTCACCAGAACCAGAACAATAATTCTGGCATATAGGTACGGAGCAGGCCACTAAGGAGTTATTCAGTCCACATCTGTTGGCGCGCTAGCTACTATTCAGCAGCAATAACTCTCCATCTCCCCACTGACACAATCCCTGTGGACCGGCATCCAGATCATCGAAGAACTGGCTATGCCGGTGTGGGCGACTGGGGAGAGCTAACCGAGCGGGAGAATTTGCACTGTTTGGATCACTTTATAATTCGACTGACCCTGCAATGTGTTAGATCCAGCATCGCTTGGCGGCTGGATATCCTACTGACGGCAGCGCCTGTTTCGGCAGGCGGCAGGCGGCAGGCGGCAGGCGGCAGGACGCGGCGCGGGCAGCATGCGTCCCCCGTCGGCGGTAGCGACACGCCACCATGGCGCAGCTGGCCGTCTCGTCGGCCCACCAGCTGCGGCCCGGCCCGCTCACGAAGCGGCGCCGTCTGAGCGACGTACTTGACAAGCTCTGCCTCGACCGCCTGCAGGACGGATGCCATGGGCCGCCGACGGTCCCCGCACCTCAGCTGATTCGCAGTCGCCAGCCAGCGCCGCCTTTACGAGTCTGGTGTCGACTGGTGTCGCCACCTATGTACGCACGCGGCGAGGCCGATGCGCCGCGCGGCAGCGACGAGCCGTGCGCGACGGCAGCGCCCCTGGCGGCGGCGGCGCGCAGCCAGCGGACGCTGACGTCCGACGTGTTCCGCTTCGACGGGCTGGACCGGGAGCCGATCGCGTGCCGCGCCATCTCCGAAGAGGACGAGGACGTCTTCTCGCCGGTCCCGTCGCGGTCGCCGCAGTCGTCGTTGGACAGTCCGCTGGTCAGCCAGAGCTCGCCGCGGGCCGGCTTCAGCCCTCTGCGTGTCAAGGAAGAGGGTGACGTGGACGTGAAGCTAGAGACGCACGTGCACATCTCGCCGCCGCGCGTACATGTGGTGTCGTGCGAGCGCGGTGGCGTCGGCGGTGGCGGCGGCGGCGGCGGCGGAGCGCACCGACAACCTCCGCACCGCCTGAGCCTGTGCGCATGCGCACAATGTACCAGCTCGGGCGACGCGGACGGCCGGCAGGACTTGGCCGGCCGGCTGGTCGGCGGGTCGCCGCTGTCGCCGCTGACGCCGGTCAGCCCGGCGGCGTCCAGCTCGCTGTCGCAGTCGCCGCTGCCGCTCGAGTACCTGACCCAGCTGAGCGAGCTGTACCGGCGGCGCAGCCACTCCGACTCGGACCTGAGCGCGTGGCTCGAGCCGCCGGCGGCGTCGGCGGCGGCGCGCAGCTCCGTGCTGCGCAAGGGCCGGCGCGCCGCGCCGCAGCCGCTCCACATTCCCGGCAAGTCTGGCTCGCTCGAGTCCGACCAGTCGTCGCCGCAGGACTCGCCGCTCGACCTGTCGCTGCGCTCTGGCGGCCGGCTGGCCGGCGTCGGCTCGCCGTCGGCGCTGCCCGGCTGGGAGACGGCCGCGCTGGCGCTGGCGCCGCACCCGCTGACCGGCCTGCGCGCCGGCCGCCTCCGGCCGGCCGTGTCGATCGTGCGCGGCGACGTGGCGTCGCCGACCACGCGCGACTCGGTGGCGCTGCGCTACAACCTGGAGGTGTGTCCCGTGGTGGAGGAGATGCCGCCCGGCACGGACGTGGCCTACGTGTGCCCTGTGTGCGGCCAGATGTTCTCGCTGCACGACCGGCTCGCCAAGCACATGGCGTCGCGCCACAAGAGCAAGCCCGTCGACCCGGCGTCAAAGGCGTACGTGTGCGACACGTGCAAGCGCTCGTTCGCGCGCAGTGACATGCTGACTAGGCACATGCGGCTGCACACGGGCCTCAAGCCGTACACGTGCCGCTCGTGCGGCCAGGTGTTCTCCCGCTCCGACCACCTGTCCACCCACCAGCGAACACACACCGGCGAAAAGCCGTACAAGTGTCCGCAGTGTCCGTACGCTGCATGTCGGAGGGACATGATCACGCGCCACATGCGCACGCACGCGCGCTACGAGCTGGGCGACAGCGGCGGCGGCGGTAGCGTGGACGAGCCGGTGCCGCCGCGGTCGCCGCGCGGGCCGCCGCGGCGCGCCAACTCCGAGGAGCAGCCGCCCACCTACCTGCGCCACCTGTCGGCCGGACTGGGCACCGGCCAGGAGGCGCCACCGTCGCCGAGCGTGGCGCTGCAGTCGCTGTGCGTGCAGAGTCCCAGTCCGATGGAGACCGAGGACACGCCAGGGGGCGACTGACCGCCCGCAGGCGGCTCCGAAGGCCAGTGAACTGAGCTTAGTGTCGATCGGTGACGCGCTCGCATTGTTGGAGTGCTGCGCCCGTGGCCGAGGTCTGTTACGGTGAACACTGCGGGCTGCTGAGAGCGCGGCTCTGTGAAGGCAGCTGGGCTACTGTGGCCTCAGACGAACACTCGCGTCGATTTGCTCAAGTGAAACTGAGCGCTAGCGTCCATCCAGGTCAGACCTGGATGGCTGGCCGCTACCGTTTGTGGTGCAAATCGCGCGGGCAGCGGCGCCTCGCAAGAGCAGGGTGCACGCGCGACGTTGTGGCCGCTGGTGATCTTAGGTATGAGGTTCGTCTTGGAGATCTCATGTTGACTTAGGCCTGCTCGAGCACTGGGCACACTGCGCCAAGGCCAGTATACGTTCGCCGTGATCTTGATCATCGTCATTGCCTGAAATCTGTCTCGTTTTTCCGCTATGGACGCGCTGGTTTTCAACAGCCTGCACGCATACTGCTGTTGTGTTCATCGTGTGTGATCGCGACGCCGCTGTGCTCTGGACATCAAGAGGTCTCTTAAAATGACGGAATCTGTTTTCCGATGCTTCTGTCTGAATTGCTGGTCAATTCAAGACGCTGCGTCAGCGACGACGGTGCGCCCTTGCTTCGGGTTTGTACCTCGGTGCGCGCACAAAGTCTTCGGAAACTAGCATCACCATCATGTCATGAATCCGTCCTCTGATCTGGTGACCTTGACAATGCAGCATGAGCTGTCTTTTGAAATTAGATATCCATATATCTATATTATAACGCCGTCCAGGATTCCAGTGTAGGGCCATGAGTGCTGATTCAATTCCCTTCGGTACCTTGGCCTCCTGGGCCGCGGCAACGTGTTGGTCTGCCGGGACCACTGCTTGGTGCTGATGCACAGTTGGAATTTCCAATCACATTCGACAAATCCGCTAAACATTGAAATCCGTTTGCTACGTCATTCTGAATGGTATTTGTAGATAGCTTTTTTACGAAGCTTTCTAAATTCTTCAGTAAACCACTTTGCCGATAGCTTTGGCTGACATCTGGAGTTTGAAAGGGATTCAGAAGCAAGCAGATTTCAGGCATTCAACTATTTACCAGCGCAGCACCCTAAGCACTATTCCTACAATAACAAAAAACGGACTTCCTACAGTTCTATTTATCATCCTGCTAAACTCATTGAAGATCCCAAACATGTCAAAGAACAACCTCTGAATAAATATTTAAGTGTAATTTGCTGGCAAATAGGTTCAATTTATTCTATGAAATTCACTAGCCTGCTTCCAACCCCAGTTGAAATTCCCGAAATTAGCCGAAAGTTGTTTTGCAGAAGGCATCCTACTTTCCCAAAGTTGTCTCAAAAAGTTGTCTATCGTCAGCTAATGCCATTATGATCCCCATTATCGACACAAATCACTGTCGACCTTGAATGCTGCCTTTCAGATGGAGGTGCGGTTTTATCTACTGCTCCCTTTAACGGATTCATTAGGCGAATATTCAGTACGTCCCCGTTTTTACCGGTATCAGTGATAACGACTGCCTTCGTTGAACGACTGCCTTGCCAGGCTTCTCAGTTGAACGGTATGCTTTTCACTCCTCAATTAACTGTACTTTAATGACTCGGATATCATTTTGTCACTACATCTCAATTATATAAGGGTGCGGCTGGCGATGAAACGCTGAATCGCCCAGAATATTCCGCATGGACCCTCGTGACCGATGCCAGTGACTTTCTCTGTTGCTTAACACTGCAAATAGGTGTTTTCTAGTGCTTACGCACATCCCACTCGATGGACGGCGCGCGCATTGCCCACACGAGCGGCTCTGTGTCGGGTGTTCTTGCTGACAAGTCTCGGGCCTCTTTTGAGGCTTCGGTATCTTAATTTATACAGCTTGGCTCAAGAGCAGCGAATCACGTATATTCAAGGTGAGCCAGACCACGTCTGAAGTCGTTTCCTAAGAGTCGAGGCAATTGCGTTAAAGCTTACCTGAGTCATTGTACGGGGCAGGCACGCGCCCCAATACCCCAGCCACGCTTTTACCTCCGCTATCACCAATGCCGGTATCTGCCATGATATACAAGCAAGGATGCGATATCGTCCCATTCATTGTTGCTCAAAACCGTCCTCAATTTTTATCGTAGGTTTTGGCCGCGAAGGGACAGAAAGCGCTTTCATGTCGCCGTTCTTATTCGTCGTTGTCGCCTGTCCGGGACAGCGGTGGAGTTGCGCCATGTTTCGGCTCGACGAGAAGCTAACGCGTGTTACACGGTGGCACTGACGATCGTCGATGGCACATGAAGACTGGTGACACAGGTGACACGACACAGGTCACACAAGTGACATGTGACTGTTCTATGCGGATCAGTCCGTCACGCGTGCCATAGGTGACGTAAAACGGGTTTTCATGTTGCGGAAAGATTCCAATGTCAGTCCTCGTTTGGGTCGCAACGACTGGAACAGTGAGTCGAGACGTCCAATGTCGCGCCGGGGAAATTGCTTCGCTCTCTGCTCTGTTCTCAGCACCCATGTGCGGCTGTTGAGACGTTGAACAACATCGCCACCAATGAACACCATGTCTGGGAACCGAACAGTCTGCATTCATAATTTTGTGACGTGGCAACGTTTGGACAAGAGTAGGGTACGTTTTGCCCGAATAATTGTTTGAAGCGTTCACATCAGAACGAACGCGTTGTGGCACGACAAAAAGCTTGCAGTTTTCAGCCATTTTTCTTTGTATGCTTCAAAATCGGTGGGACAAATTGCTTGCCAGCTAATGTGTACCTGAGCGCTGCGTATTTCAACCCAATAATCATACTCAACCGTCACTCATACCTCACAGCCAGATTTGTTTTGGGCAACCGGACCGACTTCATTCTGAGCCAGTTCTAACGTCGTTCCTGCCCATCTGTCCCATAGGGTTGGCTCGTGATGTGCCGAGTGTGAATTACGGTGTGCATGTGCGTCGTACCTTCGACAGGTTCGTGTGCTGGGTGGTGGGAGGCAGTCTGTGGTGCCAAGCTTGGCTGTTACGACGCGCGCCGAACTGACACGTGGGGGCGCTCAAGTCAAACGGCAGCCATCAATGTTCTGCTACAGACACAAACAGTGAATTGAGCTTTCTCCTACACCAATTGACAACGTCAACTTTGGGTGCGAACAGACGAGGAAATGTCGCTTCAAAACTTTAGCGTTCCTTCGATTGTGTCGATATCGATTTGTGCGTGGCGCGATCACAAACCTGTTGTTTCCCTTGTTGTTGGCGGTGAGTTCAGGGGCAGCTAGTGTTTTGAGGGCTCTTGAGTCGTGCTGAGAAGAAATGGAGACGTGGAGTGAGTGAAGCCATCGTCTATTGGCCTGCAGTGCTGATGTCAGCAGGCTCGTTTTGCAGATATTTCTGCGGTGCAGTGCCGTGTGGCGTACACGGCGACAAATGTATTTTAATAAACCTTTTTGAGGAACGGAGGTGTTCGGTGAGCAGAAGTGGTGGCAACTGCGACGTCTCCACTTAGCCTGCGTGTGTGTGTGTGTGCAGCGAAGTTCAGGCTATAGATGGAGATCCTGCAGAGTTAGGAAGAAGCCCCACCAGGCCCTCCATGGGGGGACCTCAGCCCCCCTCACTCACGAAGTCTGCCCAGCCCATTCCCCATACACGTGGGCCGTGAAAGCTAATGTCGGGCATCTATGTTGTTATCTCGCCCTGACCGCACGTCCGTCCACCTCCCCCAAATCTCGCAGGCAGCTCCCATGTCGATAACCCTGCAAACACTCCTGAAGTGGGGGCCGGCCCTTACCCTCCTGAAGTGAGGGTCGCCCCTTATATGAGGATCCCCAGGCCGATAACCCCGCCAACACTCCTGAAGTGAGGGCCGATCCTACTCTTCTGAAGTGATGGCTCCCAGGCCGAGAGACCTGCCAACACTCCTAAAGTGTTGACAGGCCAACACTTGTCAACACTCCTAAAGTGTCCCTACACTTCTGAAGTGGGGGCCGTTCCCACTCTCCTGAAGTAATGGCTCCTGGGACGAGAGACCTGCCAACACCCCTGAAGTCCCGGACTTCAGGGGTATAAGGGGACTCCCCGGGGGTGTAAGACTACTCCCCTGAAGTGAGGGCTCCCAGGACGAGAACACTGGCGACACTGCTGAAGTGAGGGCACCCTGCCGATGCGGGGTGGTAAGACATAAAGACATAAAAGATTAGTGCAACTATGAGCTACAGGGGCCCTTCTTGGTTGCACTCTGTACACTGAACCAGTTGCCCACCAAATCTGTCAATCAGCCCCTCCCTGTAATACTGAAAAGCAAGCCCTCTATTCTTATAATGATTGTCTATGCTGTTTTTAAAGATGTTCAATGTGCTGCTACTGACGATGTTTTCTGGCAGCTGGTTCCAGTGTTCTACTACCCTGTTGGTGAAGAAAGTTTGCCTTAACCTTGTTCTGCTGTGGTTAACTTTCATTTTGAATTTATGACCTCTAATTGCATCATTTCTGTTAAATTCAAACATTTCTCCAAGGTATCCCCTCTCCAGACCATGGTACTATGCACATGCCCCACATCATAGTATTTTTCCGTATAAGGAGCAAGTGGAACTGTCCATAATGTAGCAGATATAAGGACATACTGTGTTCTGTTTGCCACATAATGTAGCAAAAAGCAATGCACCGTTATCCTTTTGCCATTACAGAAGTACCTGAAGCTCCATGTCATCTCCATGGTGGCGCAATTAGGCCAGGTCAAAGGAGCCAACGGAAGGAGACATGGAGAGGATCCCGTGCGGTTGGAGAGGGCCTGGATCCGATATGGGACCCTAAGCCGACGGAAAGGGCTTACAATGGCCTTGTTGGGCGCTGCATGACCTCGGCAGTCGATGCGCCCCTAAACTCCAATAACCAACCAACCAATGGCAATGCGTTCTGGGGGTCCAAGTTATTGAAAATGGGAATCGGCCAGACAGAGGGCCCTGATCTATGAAAGGGACCCCTGAGACGGCGGGGGTCCTCCGGGTCGGAAGTGCAGAGCCCTCTGGCCGGCTTTGACACGGCACTCTGGTGACGTGCTCATAGCGGACAGGGTGGGCCTGGAATCGGTGAAGTGACCCACGAGCCACAGAGCCAGTCCGGACCGAAGAGGGCTTCCGGAGTGGAGAGAAGGGCTCCCGGGACTCTGAAGGGGATCTGGGCTGCTACAACGATCAGTAGGGTGGCAGGGGCCCCAATCCCTCCGGAAGTCAGGACTCTCTTGGCATGTAGTGCCCCTGGTCAACGTTGATTAAAAGGGAAGCGTCATTCAAATAAAGGCCCAGGAAGTAGTGGTCATGAAGCCAAGGGGAAAGCTGGCAAACCCCTCCCCTAGTGGATCAAGGCCCCAGTCTCCAGACGACCCCCGTTACGCGGAAAGAGCGGACATTAGCCACCGGCCGTCTGGCGGCGAAACTAGCGCCGCCAATCGGCCGGCGGGGGAAACTATAGGCAAAGCAGCCCGATATTCAACATCAAGAAGCCATCCAATATATGTATTTTTTTAAGCACTGCGTTGTGGTGTCATGAATTCGGCAAACGCTAAGCTTAGTTGCGAGCATTTTGTTCAAACATTAGCTTTGGGATCTGGACCCACAAAATAATGACGTCATTGATCCATTCACGAATTTGTAATTGTTTGCCGTGATATCAAGAAAACGGGTTACGAATCTAAAAAGGTGGAAGCACCGCTCCATGATTCCATGATTTTGCTTGCCATTAAGCTCAGTTGTAGCCGTTTTGTTGAAAAAATTGGTTCGGGATTTCAACATCCGAAGCAATGCCGTCATTGATAAATCTATGAATGTGCAATTGTTTGCTTCAATATCAAGAAAACGGGGCACGAACTTCAAAAGGTCGCAGCACTGCGCTATGGCGTCATGAATTTGGTGAACGCTAAGCTTAGCTGCGATTAGCTTGTTTAAAAATTCAGTTCGGGATTTGGACGTCCAAGACGATGCCGTCATTGATTTCAATTGCAACTTCAGCGGATTGACGACGTGCTACCTTCAACCCCAAAATGCCAACCAACACCAATTTTTGAGCAGGGACATCCGGAATACGATCTATGTAAAGAAAAACATCTGAAGTTGGTGACTCCAGCAAGACACTTTCACAAAAACGTATCAATTTGATCTTATAATCGAAAGCTAGGTACCCTGACAGCGGTCCTAATCGTGGGGTTCGGATCCACGAATTTATAATTGGTTGCCGCAATATCAAATAATCTGGCGAGGAATTTTAACAAGTCGCAACGCAATGTTATAGTGCCATGAATTCGTCGAACAATAAGCTGAATTGCATGGGTGTAATCACGGTTTTGAAATTGTGGGGGCTAATCAGGGACGCGGTAAATTTGAACAGAATAGAGGGGCCTTCTCCCACCCCGTCGGAAAAAAAATTGGATTTCAGCCACTTCATTTTCGACGTCTGGTTTTCAGGTTCACCATTGTTAAAAATAATATTTTAGGGACACAAAGTTCGATCAAAATTAGCAAGCTTCACTCCTTATCACTGCCTTTGAACATCCAACTTTATGCTGCTTTGGCTCGTCCCGATTTCGCAATCACCACAGAGCAATGCTGTAAGTACGCTAAACGTTGCCCTCTTGTAGCAGGCAAAGAAAATAAAATATTGCACAATTGTTTTATTGTAGTAATTATAGACACCCAAGAACATTTCCCATGCTTCCCTGCTTTACGAGGAAACATTTCGATGCAACAACCGGCGCGGATAAAGGGTATGGCACTGAGGACACGTGCCACCCACATGGAAAGTGGCGTCTCTCCGGCCAGGAAAAGGCGCCCCTTTGAAAAGGTTCCAGCGCACCTACTATAATTTTCAGCTAAAGGCGCCATATGAAAGAAAAAGGCACCCCTTGGGAGGAAAAACGCACTTCGAGAAGCACCGAGCGCATCCCGCCCCCTCGAATCTTTCACCCGGGGGCGGGGATGGCCGAATGGTTAAGGTGTCGGACTATGGGTACCAAAGGTCCCGGGTTCGACACTAGCGCCGCTCAGGACATTTCCCAATCCGTGGCCCACCGGCAAACCGTGTGGGCGGCGCCATTAACCGTGAATGCGTATAAAGTGCGTCGTGAACCACCCAATAAACAACAAATCTTTCAGCAAGAATTTCAGACATGTCTTTCAGACACAAACTCCTTCCGGGAGCTTATGTCCATGATATTGATATGATGATGATATTAGCAACGCATTCGCATTCAGCATCCTATTCGCATACCCTCAGATACCCTTCATCTTTTTCAAGTCATGATCTTTATCGCTTGCAAAAGTAAGGCAAAAAACAATTATTCAGTAGGACGAGCAGTTCGATCTCCAGAGGTCAAGAAGGGTCATTCGGGCCAAAAATGTGGCACCGCATAAAATTCGAAGTGTTTCACTTAGCCGAATGATTCCAATGCCTAGATGTCCGCTGCCAATCTAACATGTAGCACATCGAATTACGTGACATTCAATGTCATAGTTTGACCTCAGGTCACCAAGGTTTGTTTTACTCATGCACTGTATCTGTTTTACGGACTACCGAATACAATTATGGTGACAAATTGGATATACCAGATTTTTGTAGATGATAGTCTACATAGCACGTGCATAGAGCACATCGATCAAAATCATCCATTATGGTCACGGATTCATCACCGCTCGCCAAAAAAAGTCCACAAAATAGCAAATATGCCAAATTCTTGTGTACCCAATAATTCCCCACAACTGTATTTGACAACACGAAATAACACCCAGATATTGGGTATGGCTCATGCATGCAGCACATTGAAGCGTAATACCTACAATATCATAGTTGTATCATACAATATCATACCTACAATATCAGTCCAGTCCAGTGCGCCGGAGGAGACGGACGTGCCAGCTCCCGACATTTTGGACGGAATTCGACGCACTACCACAGGGAGTTGAATTTTCCTTTTGTATCCTTACCTTCTGTCTATTGTGATAGGGAGATAATCATCAGGCAATACTTTTGACTAAATATCATATTACTAAACTAGACATTACCTAAACTTGGATTGTACCTGGACCGGAGGTGTCATGAAAAAAATTAAAAAAAAAAGGAAGCAGTGAATGAAAAGATGAAGGCTCTTCGAGAGGAAATGGAGGATATTAGAAAGGAAAATAGGAAAACAAACAACCAGCTAAAACAACTCATGGAGGAAAACAAGGTTCTAAAAAACAAATTTCGGAATTGAATTGCACGGTTGATACTATTGAACAGTACACCCGAAAGGATTCGCTCATTTTAGGTGGTGGTGGATTCCCATCAGCCCCAATTGACTCTTTTGAAGCTCCAGAAAGAACCAGGGAGATTACCAAAAAGAATCATTGAGGAGAAGCTAGGTGTAAAGCTCTCTGGCAACATATCTGCTTGCCATCGTCTGCGCCAAAACAGGAGTGTACTGATCAAATTTCAGGATTTAGCTGATAGAAATGCAGTATATGAAGCAAAATTCAACCAAACAGGAGAACACAAAACAAAAATAGCCATACATGAAAACCTTACTGCTAAACACGCAAAGCAAGTACAGGTGCTGGGTGAAATGTGGGAAGAGAGACAAATTTGCAACTATCATACTAAAAATGGCAACATCATGGCCCGTAAAACAAAGGAACAAAAGTATGTGCACATACATCCAGACATGAGCAAGGAAGAGATCATGGATGCAACTGAGAAAGGACCATATAAAACGGAAAGAACATGGAACAATAGCTCCAATCAACAAACATGAGACAACACCATAGCTGGACGAGTTGCTTCCCAGAGGTCTGACCTAGGGGAGTATGTTGTCAGGACAACCAGGAGTGGGAAGGCAAGCAGAGGGGGAAAGGACTAGGGGAATGGAAGTAAGCCCAGAGCAGCAAAAATGATCATGCAGGTGTACTTGTACTGAACATATGGTGCCAGATGGTTGGAATATACAAGATACCTTTATGAAACAATACTTACTGGTATCATCATAATAACCTAATCATCTTAATCATTTTGGTAAATTGAGTGGTTCTGATTCAATGGAGTGAAACATATAAATAGGCATGTGAACACCAGCATTCTTGATGGATGACTTTTTGACTCATATGCAATGACCAAACAAAGATGCCCCTGGCCTGCTCCCATTCATACTGCCAGTGTGCTATTAGTATGATGTGGGAGTATGGTGAGTGAATGTGTGTGTGAATGAAGAATGAGCCACTTACCATGGCCTGCTTCAAAGAAGCATCTTAACCTGAACCACCAGGGGTGTCAAGCAACAGCTCCAGTTGCATTTGATAAATTATGGAGCAGCCTGCCCAGAAGGTATAGGCAAACCAATGAAGAAGGTGGATGATATTCACCAGTGTGATATTTAACACACAACATACCTATCAAGACTGGCTGGTGATACATTGCTGGAACATGTGGAGCTCCTTGATGGAAACACTTATTATTATAAATTTGACTAGTTCAGTGATAGTAACATGCATCCATCCTTCTTGGCACCTGTGCTTCGGTCTTCTGGTACAATGCAAAATTAACTGATCTGGTTTCCATGAGGGCTGCCATGGAACTCCATGAGGGCAGCAAGTAAAAGAGACTGTTTTATCACATTATGCATATATTACGGCAACGGGAAACCACCATGAAACCATCACAGCGGCTTCAGATTATCAGGACATCTTCCAATAGGTTCAGAGATCATATTCTTAACGTATTTCCGCATGGAGATGCCAAGAACTGCATGAGGGCAGTAACTAAAAGAGACTGTTTTATCAAGTTATGCACACATTACGGCAGCGAGAAACCACCACGAAACCATCGCAGTGGCTCCAGATCATCAGAACTTCTTTCCATAGATCCAGTGATCATATTCTAGTGGTATTTCCACATGACAATACTAAAAACTGTAGAACGGCAGCAAGTAAAAGAGACTGTTATATCACACTATGTATGCGTTATGGCAGCGGGAAACCACCAAGAAACCATCATAGCGGCTCTATATCATCAGGACCTCTTCCATTAGACTCAGGGATCATATTATAGTGGCATCTCCACATGGGGATACGAGGAACTGCATGAGGGCAACAAGTAAAAGAGACTCTTATATCACACTACGCATGCGTCACGGCAGCGGGAAACCACCACGAAACCGTCACAGCGGCTCTAGATCATTAGGACATCTTCCATTAGATCCAGTGATCATATTCTAGTGGTATTTCCACATGACAATACTAAAAACTGTATGACGGCAGCAAGTAAAAGAGACTGTTATATCACACTATGTATGCGTTATGGCAGCGGGAAACCACCAAGAAACCATCACAGCGGCTCTAGATCATCAGGACATCTTCCATTATATCCAGGGATCATATTTTAATGGTATTTCCACATGACAATACTAAAAACTGGATGACGGCAGCAAGTAAAAGAGACTGTTATATCACACTGTGCATGCGTTACGGCAGCGAGAAACCACCACGAAACCATCGCAGTGGCTCCAGATCATCAGGACTTCTTTCCATAGATCTAGTAATCATATTCTAGTGGTATTTCCACATGACAATACTACAACCTGTATGACGGCAGCAAGTAAAAGAGACTGTTATATCACACTATGTATGCGTTATGGCAGCGGGAAACCACCAAGAAACCATCACAGCGGCTCAAGCTCATCATGACCTCTTCGATTAGATCAAAGGATCATATTCTAGTTGTATTTCCACATGGGGATACCAAGAACTGCATGAGGGCAGCAAGTAAAAGGGACTGCTTTTTCCCACTATGCATGCGTTACGGCAGCGACAAGCCATCATGAAACCAGCGCAGTGGCTCCAGATCATCAGGACTTCTTTCGATAGATGCAGTGATTTTTTTGAGTCCATTTAGAGCATTTACTTATAATCACAGGGATCCATAACAATCATAGGGATCCATAACAATGAGAAGCCAAGCCACGCAAAACCAGAAAATTGTGGCATTTCGACCTCATTTAACCTTGGAGATATTGACCTAAGGCCATGAAATTTGTACACAATAGAGTTCACTACCGTAGCCAACCACCCTGTGAATGTCATTGCTCCGGCTTTAATAGGAGCCTAGATCTTAGGGGGCGGAATCCGCCCCCCTTCCAGTGCGCGTAATTTTCAGAGGCCCTCCAGGGCGCGTGTCAAGTGAAAATACTTCTCTGATTCCAGGCGTGCATGTCATTTTACCGGAAATAAAGACATTAGCGTAATGTGGAACTTAGGTTTTCATAAGTCGATGATTATACTTATAGAACATATACTAATCGTCCTCGGGTCAAGTGAGGTCATCTGGGGAGAAGATACCAAATTGCCGTTTTCGCTCCATGTACATCGCTCCATGTACAACGAACATACAATGCCATATGTTCATATATTCCAGGACATTTCGACCCACCCACGTTAGCCCTTCACATAATCTCAGCCAAGGGACTTCCCGAGGGCACTTTCCGTTGATTCGGCTTTCTCCCCATCGGCATCGACGAAAGTCATCACCACCTTTGATTTCAGACATGCATGGCATTAGCAATTTTTACACCATGTATCTGAACACAGGCATACAGATAATTGACCTATAACAACTTGGAATGTAAGAATGTCGTTGACAACCGATATATATATATATATATATTTTTTCTACCTACTTGTGTATGTATATTCAGACGTAATCGTCGATCATGTTTCAATGAAAGTTTCGCATACTGACCGGTTGACCGTGCGAGGTCCGTATATTTGCATAGTATAACCCAAAGGCAACCTCGTTAGCGGTCAAAATACAAATGTTACGTATACTTTTTGCTATGCATGCTCAGATATACATGACGGCATTTTGCATTGAATCCTGGTTTACTTAGTTAGGTTAGGTTTACAGAAGTCAGGTGTCGGTGGCCTTTCCAAAGCTCATCCCCCGGTCTGGTGAAGGTGGTTTTGCCAGCCCGTCCGACGAGGGAAGAGAATGCGGGACTACAAAAGCTGTTTCAAAACGAGCCCACCAGGGTTATTAAGCGTGACACTTTTGTGGCAGATTGTTTTTGTCCTGCATACCGACTTTGTGTATCGATGTTTATATATATATATATATATATATATATATATATGTATATACATTTATATATATATATACGTATTTATATATATGTATGCCTATCCATATGTATATAAATGTATGCGTGTGTATATATATATATATATATATATATGCGTATGTATATATATGTATGCGTATATATATATATATATATATATATATATATATATATATATATATATATATATATATAAAACCAGTGTTGCAGTGATCATTGTGTCCTACGGGCTGTAGCGGATCGCTGTGACAAAGCGCACTTTAACTTGAGCACTCTAGGGGGCTCCGGGCGAACGATGAGGATCCCGGGTTGTCGTGAAGACCCATGGACCTATAAAAGGGGACCGTAATGATGGAGATGGTCCCGAGCAGAACGGCTCTCGAGCCGACGAAGAGTGCCCAGGGCAAACGTTGGAAGCCTGGGGCTGTGGGAATATAGAGCCTTCGGAGGGAGCCCTGAGCCGTTGTGAGGATCTGGGTGATGTCAATGACCCCTGGGTCGACGAAGTACGCTCAGCTATACAAGGGGCCCTGATGCAGGGGTCTATTTTTTAAATAATAAATATTGTGGAACGCAAATGAAGGAGAGAAAGTCACGACGGATAAAGTCGCCTGCGAAGATGGTCAGTGCCGTGCCATCAAATGTGTGCATAATGGCCTGGAGGAGGACACCCTGGGCAGTTCAAGAGGGTCCCTTGAATGGATGGACGGATGGATGGAGGGGAAGAGAGACAGATGCAGAGGGATAGAGCCAGATACAGAGGGAGAGAGACAGATGCAGAGGGATAGAGCCAGATACAGAGGGAGAGAGACAGATACAGAGGGAGATGGAGATGGAGATGGAGATGAAGATGGAGATGGAGATGAAGTTATACAACCGAGAAATATGAATGCCGCTTGCTGCCAAGTAATGTCGTTCATCTCCTATAACTGATTTAAACGGAATCTGAAACAATGATTACCAATGATCCGTTTCACCACAGGTTATGACCGACGACCTCCTTAGGCATCCCCGAATGCTTGGGGGGGGGGGGGGTCAACGGACCGGGGGAAGCGCACCTCCAGATAGTGCCGGACCGCACCGAAGGGAGTTTGGTGCCAATCGTCTGCCAACACGTGCTGCCCGGCAGCTTGGTACGTAAATCGTGTATTGTGTATCCGTGGAAATTACCTGAATGTTTTCACTGTAGTCTGCCGCGCACACAGGGGATGGCCAAACACCTACGGGGAATCTGGAAGTGTTTGGTGAGAAGAAATGAAAGAGTTTTCATGAGGGGGAAGGTGATGTTGTGCAGAAATATGGTATAGGAATACATTCCCTTTTAATTATCTGTAAGTGCAATTCCATGCAGCTTGGGGTTGAAAAGTGGGTGCAGTGAATATTTTTCCTACTTACCAGCACTCTTATTGAGACCGTCCGTGGGGACATCTGGCACATTCCTGGATACAATGTATATTTATCTTCACCCCATCACTTTTGCTCGACACAACAGATATTTTATCAGCCACATTACAATGCTGATCAATGTAAAATGGACTGAACAAACAAAGCGATGCTGATTGCGCTAGTGACTAGCACATCGCGCAGGAAAGACAAACAGCTGTATGCAGACTCAGGAGACGGAGTGGATGCGAGGTGTTGCGACACAATTGGGCACGCAATGGGATGCGCACTCTCAATTAGAAGACGCCGACACAGAAGCCCAATAGAATCGTAAGTGTTGACATGTGAAAAACAATGCACATCGTGACGGCTATGACAACATGTCTCCAACGAATAGCAACGGGTTACTAGGACACAAGGACTACTAGGTTACTAGGACAAATAATGTGCATTCCTCCAGACGAGTTGAGGGATGAGAAGAACCTCAAACTGCAAAGTTTGTCATCACAATGATACTTGTATACTGCGATTCCGCATGTGGTCCTCACCGTTCCAGATCTGGTCCGATGGATGGGACCAGATCTGGAATAACAACCAGATCTGTATAACAACGGCGCCCTCCAGGCAGCGGGGTATCGGCAGGAGGCCGTCAATCATCGCCAAGAATTCGTTCGGGCGGATGGTAAGCACTAGGATACATTATTCGGGAATTATAAGTGTTCCCACATCTCCTGAAACAGTCGTGCCAGTCAAATTTCCCGCGTCGTGCTATCTGAAAACGATCTAAGTCAGTGTGCATAGTGTTGTATAATCTTCTGGTTTACTTTCTGCCGTGATGCAGTTTTTAGCATTGCTATGTGGAAATACCTTTAGAATATGATCCATGGATCTATCGAAAGAGGTCCTAATGATCTGGAGCCACTGCGACAGTTTCATGATGGTTTCTCGCTGCCGTAACTTATGCATAGTGTGATAAAACAGTCTCTTTTACATATTGCCCTCATGCAGTTCTTGGTATCCCCATGTGGAAATACCACTAGAATATGATCCCTGAGTCTAATGGAAGATGTCCTGATGATATAGAGCCGCTGTGATGGTTTCTTGGTGGTTTCCCGCTGCCATAACGCATACATAGTGTGATATACCAGTCTCTTTTACTTGCTGCCGTCATGCAGTTTTTAGTATTGTCATGTGGAAATACCACTAGAATATGATCCCTGGATCTAATGGAAGATGTCCTGATGATCTAGAGCTGCTGTGATAGCTTCGTGGTGGTTTCCCGCTGCCGTGACGCATGCATAGTGTGATATAACAGTCTCTTTTACTTGTTGCCCTCATGCAGTTCCTCGTATCCCCATGTGGAGATACCACTAGAATATGATCCCTGAGTCTAATGGAAGATGTCCTGATGATATAGAGCCGCTGTGATGGTTTCTTGGTGGTTTCCCGCTGCCATAACGCATACATAGTGTGATATAAATATCTTTTACTTGCTGCCGTCCTACAGTTTTTAGTATTGTCATGTGGAAATACCACTAGAATATGATCACTGGATCTATGGAAAGAAGTCTTGATGATCTGGAGCCACTGCGATGGTTTCGTGGTGGTTTCTCGCTGCCGTAATGTGTGCATAACGTGATAAAACAGTCTCTTTTAGTTACTGCCCTCATGCAGTTCTTGGCATCTCCATGCCAAGAACTATACGTTAAGAATATGATCTCTGAACCTATTGGAAGATGTCCTGATAATTTGAAGCCGCTGTGAAGGTTTCATGGTGGTTTCCCGTTGCCGTAATATATGCATAATGTGATAAAACAGTTTCTTTTACTTGCTGCCCTCATGAAGTTTTCGCATCCCCATGTGGAAATACCTTCAGAATATGATCTATAGATTCATTTCAAGAGACACTGATGATCTGGGGCCGGTGTGATGATTTCATGATGGTTTCTCGCTGCCATAACTTATGCATATTGTGATACAACAGTCTCCTTTAACCTTTAATTCCTGCACTCATGCAGTTTTTTTTTTGCTTCACCATGTGGAAATGCCACCAGGATATGATCCCTGGATCTATGGGAAGAGGTGCTGATGATCTGGAGGTACTGCGATGATTTATTGGCGGTTTCACGTTGCCCTGAGTCATACGTAATGCTGCACAACCGTGCGGTTTCCCGATGGGGGAATAAGTCTTGTTTTTGTGACTGTTCGTGACGTCATCAAAACGTTGCATCCATATCCTGCTGTATATTTCACCAGTGCGGCATATCCTGCCTATATGCGGCACATTCGGTTACATATCTAGTGTAAACAACGCTACGGCAGAGTTAAAACATGCACCTCAACCTGCTCATGTTGATAGTAGGCATAAAGACATAAAGACATAAAGGATTAGTGCAACTCTGAGCCACAAGGGCCCTTCTTGGTTGCACTCTGTACACTGAACCAGTTGCCCACCAAATCTGCCAATCAGCCCTCCCTGTAATACTGAAAAGCAAGCCCTCTATTCTTATAATGATTGTCTATGCTGTTTTTAAAGATGTTCAAGGTGCTGCTACTGACGATGTTTTCTGGCAGCTGGTTCCAGTGTTCCACTACCCTGTTGGTGAAGAAAGTTTGCCTTAACCTTGTTCTGCTGTGGTTAATTTTAATTTTGAATTTATGACCTCTAATTGCATCATTTCTGTTAAATTCAAACATTTCCCCAAGGTATCCCCTCTCCAGACCATTGACAAATTTAAAGACCTCGATGAGATCTCCTCTCAGCCTTCTATATCTAAGTGAAAACATATTCAATTTCTTCAATCTTTCCTCATATGCCAGGTTGCTTATGCCATTAACCATTTTTGTAGCCCTCTTTTGTACTCTCTCTAAAAGCCAACAATCTTTTTCATAGCTAGGAGACCAAGCTTGGATGCAGTATTCCAAATGTGGCCTGACGTATGCACAGTAAAGCTTCCTGATCACTTCCTCACTTCTGTATGATACATTCCTATTTATTGCCCCGAGCATTCTCAGTGCATTCTTCCTTGCTTCCTTGGTCTGTTCTGATGCCCCCAATTTTGTGTTTAGAATAACACCTAAATCCTTCTCCTGTTGAGTCACTGATAGCACTTGGCCACCCATCAAGTATGGAGCCTTCATATGCTGCTTCCTACTTCATATGCCTTCATACAGGGCACCTGCTAGGCAGGTGCCCTGTACATTAGGGTGTGTCACTGCAAGGGTTTTTCTCTTAGATCTGGTGGAAAAACTGTGGAAAACTGGCGCATGGACCTAAAAATATGTTTGAGACAAAAAGAACCGCACAAAAAACGGAATTATGGCTGCGCAACGACTTTTTCCACCGTGAGCGAGAAAACTCTAAATCGATGGTGGCGACACCTATAAAATGCATCCAGCGCCGTCTGTTCTAACTCCCTATCCCAGTCCTTTTGTTTTTCCGTCAACTATTTGAAACTAGAATGAAGTTTCAGACTGTTTTTAAAAGGAGAACGAAACAAAAAATTGGCTTTAAAAAATTGAAATAACTTTTCCCACTATTGAGTCTCTACTTCGACGGTCGCAAAGACAAAACCGCGAAAGGCCGTCATACGACCATTGAAACAGAGGAGCACGTGGTGGTTCTGAGTGAGCCTGGCGGCTCTTACATCACACATTTCACGCCCCGGTCCGGAAAAGCCATCGACCTGGCGGCCGAGCTGCATGCGATCAGCCAGCAGTACGGCGGCGGCGGCATCGGGGAAGATGACGGCACTCTCGGCGGTGGCTGTGGCAGTGGCGGCCGTAACGTTCCCGGCGGCGGCGGTCCCGGTCCCAGCAGAGGCGGCGGCGGTCCCGGCCCCAGTGGAGGCGGAGGCGGCGGTCCCGGCCCCAGTGCAGGTGGCGGCGGCTCTGGTACCGGTGGAGGCGGCGGTGGTGACGGCAGTGATGACAGAGGTGGCGACCCTGGCTGCGGTGGCATACGAGTCCTTGGATGCGACGGCACTGCGGTTAATACTGGAGCGACCGGCGGCGCATGTCGGCTGTTTGAGCTGACCTCCGACACTGCAGTCCACTGGTTCGTGTGTCAAATACATGCCAATGAACTAAATCTGAGACAGGTTTTCCATGCTCTGGATGGTACCACCTCCGGTCCCAAATCCTGGACCGGACCACTGGGCAAGAGCTGTCAGACCAAGGTGTGGCAGAAAGACGTGGTCGCATTCACCGCCATCCCTGGATTGGTTGATGAACTTCCTGTCGACACACTGAAGCAACTCAGCACAGACCAGGAGCTCCTCTACCGGCTGGCGCGGTCTGTCCAGTGCGGCTCGGTGTCTGAAACGATAGCCAAGCGCAAGATAGGCGAGCTCAACAACGCTCGCTGGCTGACGCTGGGATCGCGACTTCTTCGTCTCTACATGTCCACCGAGACGCCGTCCGCCGAGCTGAAGCAGGTGGTGGAGTTCCTACTCCTGCACTACATCCCGATGTGGTTCAGAAGTAGGTGTCTGTACAGCAGGTGTGCCTTCGGCGCCAAAAACTTCTTCCACAGCGTGACGCTCCTCCGCCGACTGCCGGAAGAAATCCAAAGAATCGTGCGAACGGTAATGCAGCGAAGCGGTTTCTGGGCCCATCCCGAACAGATGCTTCTGGCCATGGTGGCTGACGACGACGCGCAAACGAGGCATGACGCAATTCGCCTCATAACGGGTGCCAGACAGCTGCATATGGTGGGTGTGAGGCCGTTCAGAATTCCAAGGATCAACTTCCGGGCTTCTCACTACGCTCAGCTGATTGACTGGGACAAGGAGATGGTAACGGAGCCGCCTCTCCTGAGACACCTCGGCAGCGAGGGGCTGCAGGCGATCGCGGTGGCCCCGCACAGAGTGCCACCGTACCCGGTACACACGCAGGCCGTCGAGCGTGCCGTACGCACGGTCACCGAGGCGTCGACCGAGGTTTTAGGCGAGGAGGCGCGCCACGGCCTCATCACGGCCCGTCTCCAGCATCGCCGCATGCTGCCCAACTTCAACACCAAGCGGGATGCTATTCCTGCTTACATAGTGTCGTGATCTGGTAAGTGGACGGCGCCGAGCTTCTCGTGGACGGCGCCGGGAATTCGATGGTGGGTTGGGCGACGGGCGCCCGGCTGGGGGGGGGGGGAGACCGGTTGCGCGAGGCGCCGCCACAATCACCGGTGAATTTAAAGTGTCTGTTCCTGATGCGGTACGGCTTTTTCGTCGCGTTTTTCTCTGGGCTGCTACCGCGCTGCTCTGCTGTCTCTGCGGCTTGTGTTGCCTCCGCTGCCGTTTTCGCCGCTGTCGTTGGTCGTTGATTGCGCCCTGTCGTTGGTCGTTGATTGCGATTGCGATCCGTGCGCCCTGTGTTTTCGAGTCTTTCTCCAGGCACGGCTCCGTCTGGTGGGTTCGCTTCGAGCCTCTCGGCTCTGTGTATTGAGGAATATCGATGATTCATGAAATACGTAAATAAAAAGCACGTTATATTTGTCCCGGGTTGAACCGCATGCACCGTCTTCATCTGGCATGAAAGCAACATAAACGTTCTTTGTATGCGTAAAAAATGCAGGCCTATACTTTTATTTAGCGGCAGCCGCCAACGATACAGCTATGCGTTGAGTAGGTGGCGCCACCAGCGCTATGTTAAGAGATAGGGCAAACACAAAAATGCTCTGCGCTGCCATAAATTTATTTTCTGGCAAAAAATAGTGATGAAGCCTTTCTTTTTAAGCCAGTGTGCCAAATTTCCATACATTTTCCGTAGCTTTTGTTTCAAGTGACACCAGTGTAAAATAATTGACCATGTGACCTGGAAATTCACAGTTAATGGAATTGTGCTATTTCATCCTTGTCTTAGGTTTTTACCAATTTACTACATGTGTGGGCAGTCATTATACACACGACTGCAAAAAAAATGTAAAATGCATGTGACTGAAGTGGCATTCCAATTTCTTAATCCTTAAGAGGCGATCCTTTATTTTCTTCCAATCTTTCACTATTCCCAAACAACTTCTTTCTTCATCCACACAGTTAATGGTGAAGTAATTTTAGGACACTGAGTGACACACCCTACTGTACATGCCTATTTATTAATTCCGGCCGTGAACATACTAACTCAATTAACTTGTGCATATTTACTTAGTTTAGGCAAATAGCTGAACAAATACTTGGATCAGGATACTTACATGCATTGACTTCTACCACCACCCAGCACCTAAGCAAACACAAATACAACACACGTTCGTACTATTGCTCTGTGCAAGGCCGTACTCCTATGCGTAGTTAACCTACCGCTCATTAGACATTTATGAATGAAATAGAGAAGGCACTGTTGGTTAGTACTTTGTAACAAATGAAGCTTTTCATTTTAGAGAAGGTATATTAAATTTGTGTTGAAATAAATTAAACAACTTCGTTGTGTAATGAGAAATTGTTTCTGAATACACAGACAATTATGCACAAAATGAATATATTCATGTTTTGGTTCTGAGCAACTCTTTGGATGTGACTTATGCATGTCTTCCTTCATAACGAAGGATTCCTTCATTTCTTTCTTTCTTTTTACGGACACCCATTGCATTACTTTCCTCAACATGCTAGTATCACATCAGCAATGGCGTAAATATTCTCCACTTATCGCTAGGCACCTCCGGTCTAGGTATGTAATCATCCGAGTCTGGTGAGGAGTGTAGTATATTGCTGTAATACAACTATTGAACTACCTTGCTGCAAAGGTCCTAAAAATATGTTCTAATACCTACTTACCTTGGAAAATAAAACTTTTAACCCATTCTTGAATATAATCTCAGATGACCTTGCCCTTACGTATTCTCATTTTGAACGCATTCGAGACAATTGTAACTTCTATGATGCTAAAGATATCAGTAAACAAGTTGAAATAGGTCCTGACATAGGAAGAAACATAGACATTCTCCATTTGAATGCAAGGTCCATAGTAAGTAAATTTGATGAGCCCAAGATCTTCCTAAACCAGCTGAATCACAAATGGAGCCTTATATGTATTTCGGAAACATGGCTAACAAAAGAAAATGAACACAAATTTAGCTTAGATGACGAAGATTATGAACTATTCTGCAAAAGCAGAGAAAACAAAATTGGGGGAGGGTCTGCAATTTATGCTTTGAAATCACTCAATGCAAAACAGCTTTATCTCTTTAATTTTGTTGCTGCTGAAGCTGAAGTTGTTTTTCTACAAATATAATTGAATAATAAACAAAGTATTTTGATATGCCAGATATATCGTGCACCTGGTCATAATGCACAATTTTTGTCTGAATTTGAAGAGTATCTTACAACAATAAACAAACTGAACATGCCTACGTACATCATTGGAGTTCTAAACGCTGACCTTTTTTCAATTCCAAACAAACACTTTGCTGACTCATTTTTCATGTCTATATCCTCTCATGGTTTCCTTCCCCTAATAGCAAAGGCTACTCGTGTATATGATACATCATGCACACTAATTGACAATATTTTCTGTAATGATGTGTCAAAAATAAAAGAAACTGGCATCATTAAATCTGATTTCTCTGATCACTTCTCTATTTTTGCAACATCAGAATTTTCAGTTCCAAAACCAATCACTACAAAGAGAACAAGAACTACCTTTGACTTTAATAAAATTGACAATTTAAGGGATCATCTAACCAATGAACTTGAGGGGATTTTTGATGAAAATGATCCTGAGAAAGCATGTAGAAGTTTAATTGATGCATATAAGAGTGGGATTGATAAATTTACATATACTCAAGTCATATCAAGAAAAACAAACTCCATTAAGCCATGGATTTCACCTGCAATATTATGCTCAATTAACCAAAAACAAATATTATTTAATCAAAAACTTACATATCAAACTGCTGAAAGCAAGACAAAATATAATAGATAAAAAATGCACTGATTACAATAATGAGGAAGGCAAAAATACTTTATTTTGAAGCAGAATTTGACAAACATCAAAATAATCCAAAAGAGACATGGAAAATGCTTAACCAGTTACTCAGGCAAGCTCCTTCAAAGCATGATATCCCTGAAAAAAATGAACGCAAATGGAGACATCACTCTAGAAAATGATGCAGCTATAGCTGAAGGATTTAATAAATACTTTACAGAAATTGCACCAAAATTGAGAGAACAAATTCCTGAAAGTAACATCAATGCTTTGGAATATTTGCACATCTACCCAGGTATATCAATGGTGCTATTAGAAGTAACGGAAAACAATTTAGATACAATAATTTCTTCTTTAAAAAATGTTGGGTCTGGAAGTGATGGAATAAATTCTAGAATATTTAAACAGTCATATAAGTCAATATTACCACACTTAACCCATATCATTAACTTATGTCTGAGGAGTGGGATCTTCCCTAAGCCATTCAAAATTGCTGTTGTAAAGCCCGTCTACAAAAAAGGTGACCCATCAACATTTAGCAACTACAGACCAATTATTATTCTTCCATATATATAAAAAATATTAGAAAAGACACTCTACAAGCAACTCTTGGAACATTTCACCCTACATAACCTACTTTCAGACAAACAATTTGGTTTCAGAAAAGAGAGGTCCACATACATGCCTCTACTCTTAATACAGAGCCTGATCACTAAAGGATTTGAAAATAATGAATATGTTGTGGGAATTTACCTTGACTTGAGAAAGGCATTTGATACCGTTGACAAAGAAATACTGTGTGCGAAGATGCAAAAATATGGTGTAAAGGATAATGCAATCAAAATAATACGGTCATATTTATCGGGAAGAACACAAGCTACTACAATAAATAACAGTACCTCTACTTTCAGAAAAATCGAAATGGGTGTACCACAAGGCTCAATTTTAGGCCCATTACTATTTATAATATATATATAAATGATATTGTAAATTTACATGTAGAATGCGAGACATTTCTATATGCTGGTCACACTGTCATTTTTTTCAAAAGCACTGACTGTACAGAGCTTCATCACAAGATCGCAAATTCCTTGCCAAAAATTTCGCAATGGCTACATTCAAATTTTTTGTCATTAAATGAATCCAAAACTGTATACCAGATATATAACAATCACAAAAGAGACATTGATCTCCAGATCAAATTTAATGGAATTTCTATTTTACATCAGAATCCGGTAAAATACCTTGGTGTATACGTAGATGAAAATTTGAAATTTGCATCCCATATCAGCAGTGTCTCAAACATGATAAGTCGCAACATAGGAATGATATCAAAAATTAAATATCTCCTAGGGAAGAATCACCTCCTAAAATTGTATAATGCATTAATTCTTCCATATATAAATTATTGCTGTTTTCTTTGGGGGGCAAACTATGCTAACCAGATACACAAATTGTTGCTACTTCAAAAAAGAATGATGCGTATTATTGAGGGTGTATTCCCCCCCCCCCCAGAGTGCAAACCGTATCTTTAAGAAATACAAAATTTTAAAGGTCCAAGATATAGCAAAACTTCAAATGATGCTTATTATGCAAAAATTCATTCATAATCAGCTACCTCATTCCATCAGATTCCTTTTCACAGAGTTGGTTGACTCCCCATATTCCACAAGATTACAAAACCACTTCCAGCATAAGTATTCAAACAAAAATTATCGTCTCTTCACCATCGAATGTTTTGGACCCAATCTTTGGAACTCCATCATAGCAAAGCATTTTCTGCATTCAGAGATACCAAATTCTAAGACTGTTTTTAAAAATCACATTAAGACATACTTCTTGAGCAGATATTAAAATACTTGGCAGCTAATTGTTGCTGTGTGTGTATGTTTGTGCAGGGATGCTGGCATGCGAGTGTATGTGTGAGTGTGTGTGAGTGAGTGTGAGTGTGAGTGTGAGTGTGAGTGTGAGTGTGAGTGTGAGTGTGTGTGTGTGTGTGTGTGTGTGTGTGTGTGTGTGTGTGTGTGTGTGTGTGTGTGTGTGTGTGTGTGTGTGTGTGTGTGTGTGTGTGTGTGTGTGTGTGTGTGTGTACACTTAACCATATATAAAGTTGAAAACACCCAACCACTGGTTCCTCCCACGTCCCACCCGGCAACAAGCCCATGCTTAGCTGGGTGGAGTTGTGGGAGGAGCCAAAGGTAAAAAACAAAAACAAATCAGGAGTGCTCACCACCATCCGGCCACAAACCAGTTGCTAACATTATAGTTTAGACCCTAATTTCTTGTTGGGATGGATTCAGGGTCAGTCATATGCCTCCTTTGGATATGACTACTAACAGCATTCTCTATTATTAGTCTTACTGCTCTAATACCCGATGCTTTGTATGCTTATTTATATGTTTTCCATCTCTTAGCTGGGGGTGCCGCGACTTTACTGTTTATTTTATGGTGTTAACGTAAGGTGCTTGCAGTCGTTGGGTAAGGGGAGGGGGCGCCCCTGGTCACCTGATCTTGGGTGGCTGACATTAAAAAAAGGAAAAAAAGGGAAAAAAAGTTCGACCTCTGTTCACAACATATTGTTTTGACCGTGCACTATTGCCATCTAGGGGGTACCGAGTAATATCTGCCTAAATGCATTAATCGGATGCACATTAGTGCCAGATAATCTCCCGTCGCACAAGGAAGCAGGACATCCAAGCACGTCACCCTCACGTTCACAATTTGATATCGGGTCAACGAAGATTTTGACATTACCCCCTATATGATATTCATGGTGCACCGAATATCCTTTTTCTGGATATATTTATAGGATGGATATTCACACTGAATAATTTCCCATTGAGTAAGGAAGCAGCATATCCGAGCATAATACCTGCAAGGTCAGCGTTTGATCTCAGGTCAGGTTTGCTGAAATTCATCAAATGAAAGTGGTCCACTGGTGTACTACATGTGGGCCAAGCGAAGCATTAAATGTACACCATCTCAACACTGATGCATGCACGATCAGTACAAGAAGCAGCACACAGCATGACCTGACCTCTATCGATGATGCATTTCATCAGGTAGCACCAGCATCCCATTCAGCAATGCATTCAGAAACTAAATGTCCAATATCCTCCGATTCGTCTGAAAAATTGACACAACGTTCACAGCCTTACCCCTACATGCACCACCAAACGATTTTTATAGGACGAACCATTTCGCTTTGAGAGGCGAAAGGTCAACAAGGTCAAACCTGGGGTACCACATACCTTGCCGGAGAATTGACTCATTGGAATGATCCGAACGCTTGTGTCGCCGTCATCACTGTCCCATGCAGCACGATGGAGGCCACACAATGACGGGCTGGGCCTCTGGGCCCCTGAAAATCACGTTGGAGTCAACAAATGTTTGCGCCTGGGGCCCGAAAATCACACTGGGAGCCGAAAAATGTTTCGGGTTTTGTGAAACTCAAAACGGGACAACCAAAGATTCTGCGTGGCCCTGAAAATCACGTTCAGCCTGAATGTACCAAAGATTCGCACCCGGGTCCCTCAAGATCACGCCAGGAGCTCGATGGATCGCTCCGGTAACCCAGAAATCGCATCGGGAACATCCAATAAAGGAAGTGGGCGCAAATATAACAGTCCGGACATGGAAAGTCTCTCTGTGGTCCCAGTAATCGTTCCAAAGTTAACCAATACATGTTGGGACCCCAAAGACGTGTCGAGGCCTTTGAGACTTGCGATAGACATCTCAACAAATGACGACATGGTCCACAAATCGCACTTAGACACAAACACGTCGCGTCGCTCTTCTTCGAAATCACGCTAGGGCCCAAAAAATTAGCGCCGGTGCTCCACAGATCGCAGCTGGCTTCCTAATACTCAATTTATACCCGAAATATCACGCTCCATCTGAAAAAAATGCATCGAAGACTCCACAAAGGCGTGGGCCCCGGAAAGGACCTCGTTGGAGTACGGAAAAAATGCACTGGGAACCCGAAGAATCGCGCCGGGGTTCACCAATGTCGCGCAGGAGGCTTCCAAAAATAGAAGTCGACTCCAATAAATCACAAGGGAAGTTTACACTATCTCAGTACTCTTTATCTCTATATCTCTATATCTCTATATATCAATACTCCATATCTCAGTCGAGCACCGGAACATTCAGAGCAGGTCCGGAAAGAAAATGATCCTAAGTGCTTTTCTATTCTGGATTTTCTATTATATTTATATTCTATTCTGGGTGCCATCGCCTGAATAAAACTCCTTGAACAGCCGCAGTGGCGCGATGAAGAGGCAAATTCCCCCTCCATCCTAACGGTGTGGGCTCCCAAGCAGTCAGGAATCGCGCCGGAGCCCCCAAAAATGGTTCTAGGGAAAGATAAATTGGCGTTGATGCCCCCAAAATTAGGAGTTATGAATAAATACAGCGGATACCAAAAAAACTTGCACCGGGCTCGAAACTTTGCGCCGGAGAACGCTAAAATATCGCTGGGGTCAAATAAGTACAACGCACCTCGTGAACTAATGCCAAACACCCAAAATGTCGCGCATGCGACCCAAAATTCCTGTCGATAGTCGCATCAATTCTGGTCGAGGCACCAATAATTCCCTCGGGGCTCCCAAAAGTTTTCGCTGATGTCCCCAGATAAGCACAGCGTGGCCCTAAAGTCGCATCGCAACCCGACAAGAATCAAGCCGAAACCCTCCAAAATAAAGAGAGATTCCGAAAAATAAATGTTCGAGCCCTTTAGTAACATCGCCCCTTAGTCCATACAAACAACCAGATGCTTCAACAAATCGCATGCGGCACCAAAAGCACACTGGAGCTCGTTTACATCACTCAGAATAAGTCACCAAAAGCTGTCGAGCCCAGAAGTCTGACGCCGGATTCTCCCCGAAGGGCGCGATTTGGCCCGAAAAGTGGAGACGGGATCCAGAGAAACTATACCGGCGCCCCCAATATCCTGCTGGGGTCCCACAAATATCAGCAAGGAACGCCAAATAAATACAGCGTGATCCAAAGAGCACAACTGAAGGACGAAAATGCATCAAGCACTTCACAGCGTACCATGAGGGAGTTCCTCTAGGCCAGTACGTAGAACCACCGCGTTGCGAAGCCCTCGTTCCAAAATTAGCACCAAATGTGCTCTTTATTTTGGGCAAGGTATACGGACGTAATTACTCAAACAGCTCCAGCAAACGAACGGATGCAAGGCAACTGTGTGAAAAAGTGGCATGTGCCGACACCAATTTGGACCCGCGACTACAGGCACCACATGTCCTTGATATTAGCAACGCATTGCATCCCCATTCAGCATCCTATTCGCATACCCCCGACATCAGGTGCTTTCGTAGTGGCGCCGATCCAAAGAAATGGCGTGCCAAATCCCTCCAGACAAGTGCCCCCGTGCCAATTCCTGGATCCACCCCTGATTACAACATAGCTCTCTCGCGGTATGAACTCCGACTGGTTATAACGTAGTGCACATTCACGTGTGGTTTCTATTGCAAGTTTCATAAATTCCGTTCAACTGTTGTGGAAAGCATGTCCAGAATATCAATGTAGCGGTGTAAATTTGTAAGGCAATGTGGTAGTGGCAGCGATGAGAGCGCCGTCCGAGCAGGTTAAGACGAATTTCTTTGGGGGAGCTCCTAGTCATATAGGATGTGGGTGCCTCCTATCACAACGGCTGCAAACAAAACCAGATTTGATCCTCCTTTTCCTATTGCACTCAATCATTGTACACACACCAGACCTTCGACGACCTCGAAATTACTTCGATATCTCAATATTATGATAACGTACGGCAAGCCACTCCCAAGGACACCCACATATTGCAAATTGAATCCATAGCGGCGAACCGCGAGGACTTTGAAGAATTAAAATTAACCATTGACGTTAAGGCTTGACCTGACATGTCCCTGATTAAAATGTTATCTCTTGACACCAAACATGGGCAGCTTTGTGAAAAAAAAAGGAGAAATGCGGGGAGACCGATGAAATGAGTTCCACCTTTGACTTTGCAAATTAATGTGGTTTCTCAGCG
Source organism: Imbricaverruca yamaguchii (assembly GCA_034440575.1). Lineage (NCBI taxonomy): Eukaryota > Metazoa > Arthropoda > Thecostraca > Neoverrucidae > Imbricaverruca > Imbricaverruca yamaguchii. The sequence continues at coordinate 1,335,628 of JAOTOL010001537.1, forward strand.
GTTTGGTAGGGTACCTCATGTAGTAAACTCGGCGGCGGTTCGGTACCAACTGATTTATTAAGCTCTCTCGTCACGGGACAACGGTCAGCATGCCACGCGGCGGCGGACCGCGCGCAGAGGCGGCTCCAGGTTCTGGGTGGTGTCACATCATCACACTTCCATCCCGAATACATACTTCAAAAGCAGAGAGAGCAAAACATACGAAAATTACTTATTTCGCCATGGGAACAACTCCTAGCGTCAAAACATATTTTACACGTGCAGCATCACTTTACGAATACATTAACCTATCGGGCTGCTTCACCGTTTGTCTGGCACGCAAATCATAAGTCCGTGGGGAACCCGGAGCACTGACTTGTGCCTGAGTCCTGGGGGTACAAACTTCAACTGGCACAGTTGTTGCCAACGCTACCGGAGGCACGAACGGTACAAACAACGGCACAGAAGCCACTGCCGACGGTAGTGGTGAGCTCGGCGCGCTACCAGAGGCGGTACACGTCGGACGCGGTCTCACCTGATCCAGATGCCTCTGAATCACTGCCATCCTGCAGACGCATAGTCCATATTTGGCAGTCACGTGACCTGCCAACCAACGTCTCCCTTCCCCACCACGGATACGATCAACAGCCGACACATACACCGGCTGTCCGACCTCAACCGATCGATCCTGGGTGCCCCTGTCACGTACAATTTTTTTTGTTTTTCCTGCTGGATTCTCACTTTTCTTTCCAAATCGGGTTTCACCACGTCGAGTGGGGTGCGCATCGGACGACCCAAAAACAACTCAGCTGGGGAGGCACTCGTTGTGGAGTGAGGTGTAGCCCGGTAACGGAATATGAACCGTGAAACCTTTGTCTGAGGACTGCCTGATGTTTGCCTCCGGTAAGACGAGTTAAAAGTCTGAACACTTCGTTCACTCAATCCGTTGCTCTTGGGCGACAAAGGTGGGGCAGTCAAGTGGGTTATGCCATTCTTACGGCAAAAAGTCTGAAATTCACCCGACATGAAACACTTGGCACCATCAGATACAAAGATACAAGTGATACATCAGATACAAGTGTTGGTACTCCCCATGATGCAAAGGACTCTCTCAGATGCTCCATTGTCCCTAATGAAGTTGCTGTGCGAGGATATATATCCAACCATTTCGAATGGGCATCCGTAATGACCAGAAACATCCACCCATCGATAGGCCCACAATAGTCTACATGAACTCGCTGCCACGGTTTTGCAGGCCAGACCCAGGGGTGAATGGGCACTTCAGGTGCACTGGTTCCTGACACATCTCACAGAGTTTCGTTACTTTCGAGATGTCGTCATCCAACTTTGGCCACCAAACATACATTCTAGCGAACGATTTCGTGCGTGACTCCCCACAGTGGCCATGGTGTAGTAGCCTGATAATTTGCGGACGGCCCTGGGGCGGAATTACAACACGGGAGCCACAAAGCAGACAGTCATCCAGTTCACTCAGTTCAGATATCCGAGTTTTGTATGGAGCGAACTCGGGTCCCAACAAAACCGATGTCGGACAACCCTCCCGGACATACTTGGTCACTTGTGATAACACCGGGTCTCTCGCAGTCCACAGGCGAATCTGATCAGCCGTTACAGGAGTTGAATCTAAGAACTCCATCAAGTGGATTGTCTCAGCAGGCGGAGGGGAGATGGCACAGTCAACAGTGTGCCGCAGCGGAAGCCGGCTCAGAGCATCGCAGTGTGCCTGCTTTGCAGCCGGCGCGTACTAATCATACGCGCGCCCAACGAACCACGCGCGGCGATGCCATCAGAGGTATAGGCTTATTCTCATCAATGAGGCCCAAAAGCGGTTTATGATCAGTGCGGATAGTGAAAGTTCGGCCAGCCAAATAATAATTGAAGTGTTTCACTCCAGTCAGGACCGCTAGACCCTCTCTATCAGTCTGGGAGTATCGACGCTCCGTGTCATTCAGAGACCGAGAGTAATAAGCTACAGGCTGCTCCTCATGCTGGAATCGCTGGCTTAAGACATCCTATTCCGACAGGACTCGCATCACATGCCAAGACTACAGGTCGATTCGGATCAAAATGCGCCAGGACAGGTGGGCTTTCAGCAGGTGCTTCGCTTCGCAGAAAGCCTGATGCTCAGCCAGAGTCCATTTCCAGGCTTATCCCCGTTTCAGCAGGGTATAAAGAGGTGCCAATGTTGTAGACAGCCTTGACAGAAACTTGGAGTAGAAGTTGATCAAACCTAACCAACTCCTCAGCTCTGCCACGTTGGAGGGAGTGGGCGCGCCCACAATGGCCCCTACCGTCTCAACAGTCGTCTCTATCCCACTGCCGCTGATTTTATGACCCAAATAAGTCACACTCAACAGCAAATTTGCACTTCTGTTTGTTGACGCGCAAGCTCGCCCCCTTCAGCCTGCGCAACACTTCACGCAGAGCTTGCAGATAAGACTCTGCTGAGTCACCCGCAACAACGATGTCATCTTGAAACACACACACACGCGGAATACCGGCCAGGAGGGTGTCCATTGTACGCTGGAAGAGACTCGGGGCAGAGGAATATCCGAAACTGAGCCGGGTGGGGCGAAGGGGGCCCCTATGTGTATTTACAGTCAAGTACTCTCGGGACCCCTCGTATACCACGAGTTGATTGTACGCAGACTTCAGGTCTATTTTTGAGAAAACTTTACTCCCCACCAACTTCGATGTCAATTCCTCGACACGGGGGAGGGGATACTGCTCAACGGGTGCAGCCTTGTTTACTGTGAGGCGATAGTCGCCACAGATCCTTACAATTCTGTCTGCCCGGGGGACCACGACCAACGGCGCCGCCCACCTGGAGTGTGTGACAGGCTCCCAAAGACCCACCTTAATCTGCTCATTCAACTGCGCGTCGACTTGTTCTCTATAAGCCAGGGGAACTTGCCGAGCCTTAAAGAATCTCGGCTGAACATCTGGATCCACTGAAATCCTGACCCGTTCTCCATTGTAACAGCCCAGACCGTCCTCAAACACTTCAGCAAACTCCCTTAGAGTTTCGCTCAGGCCAATCTTCTCCGACAAATGGCAGATCGAAGGCCAATCGAGTCTGAGGTGAGACAACCAGTTGCGACCAAACAGCATTGGCCCCTCCCCTTTAACAACTATCAACGGTAACTGACCACACTGATCCCCGTATTTCACTTCCACTTCAAACTGGCCACACACTGGCAGAACCTCCCCACTATACGTTCTAAGCGTGGAGTCACAGGGTATCAGTTCAGGTGTATCAGGAGCCCACAGACGCAACAGCTCCTGCTCAGAACACACACTGACCGCAGCCCCAGTATCCACCTTCATACAGACATCCCTACCATCCAGTGACAACTCCACCATAAGCGGTGGTTTACGTCCACCCCCAGATAACTGCGAAACAAATCGTATGCTTGTCGCTCACCGGCACAATGGCGATTCTCACTTGAAGTCAACTCCGCTGCACGGAGGTCTACCGTCTCTTCTGAATGGTGGCCGCTGACTTGAGAGTCAACCCAGGCTCGCTGAGCAATCTGGTTTGTAGAGGCTGGTTCCGAATACCGCAGACGAGGCGGTCACGAAGCATCTCTTCCAGAATAGACGGCTCGTAGTTGCAAGACGTTGCCAACTTCCGCAACCGAGCTACGTATACCGGCACGGACTCGCCACGTTCACGGATGCACGAGTTGAAACGGAAGCGGGCAACTATCGATGAATCCTCCGGCTCGAAGTGGTCGTAGAGCAGCTTAATCAAATCCTTGTACGACACTTCTTGCACTGACTTCGGGGCAATCAAATCTTCGATCAGGCTAAATGTGCTCCCACCCACAACGCTCAAAAAGATAGCGCGACGCTTCTCCACTTGATCATCATTGATCTCATTCGCGACGAAAAACTGTTCGATGCGTCGGCTATATGTACCAAACCTCTCCACTGACACATCAAACTCCGGCGCTTTGCCAATAAACGCCATCACCCGTGATCACCGTACACAAAGAAAATCGAAACTGACACACCAAACCTCAGAAACACGGCCAGTTCACTCCCTGGTCGCCATGTAGTAAACTCGGCGGCGGTCCGGTACCAACTGATTTATTAAGCTCTCTCGTCACGGGACAGCATGCCCCGCGGCGGCGGACCGCGAGCAGAGGCGGCTCCAGGTTCCGGGTGGTGTCACATCATCACACCTCACATCACGTTCAATGACATCCACACGATGAAAATAGAAGACAGCGACGAGACGCGATGACTTCGAGAAATGTAAGCTGAACTTCCATCTTGTGGTTTGACATTAATATGTCCCGGTTTGAAATGTTACACGAGGTTCACCACGGGCTATTGCTTGATACCAGTTGTGGGTAGATTAGGGCGAAGAAAAAATGTGAGGCGACCGAAGAAATCGGTTGGACGTTGAATCTTTGAAATTAGTTCGATGTCGTAGCAATACATTAAGGCACAATCCACGTCGAATGGCACCCACTTGGTGCAAATTGAACCAAGGAGACGAGTCACTTCGAGGACTTAAACAAATTCAAACTACCCTTTGACCTGACATTGACTTCAGACCTTAAGCTTTGACCTCGACATATCCCGGTTTCAAAATGTTACTCGAAGGTTCACTATGGGCTATCACTTGAGAGTGGATCTGGGTAGAGTTTGGCGAACCCTCAGAGACAGAGGCGATCGAAGAAATCAGCTTGGATTTTAACCCGCCAAGATTATTGTGAATTATCAACTGTCTGGCACCGCATAGCAAACGACGTCGAATGACATCCATTTTCTGCAAATTGAAGCCATAGCGATGACACGCGAGGTCATCGAAAGCCTCGATCAAACCTTTGACCTTGACATGTCTCGGTTTCAAATGCTACTCGAGTGTGCACTGCTGGCTGGTGCTTAATACAAGATTTGGTAGGTTTGAGCGAAAGTGAAGAAAAATGCAGGCAGCCGAAGGATCAGCTCAACCTTTGCCCCGGAACAACAATTCCATTGCTTAGCTTTCTCATACCGCATAAAAGCCACGTCAAATGACGCCCATCGGGTGGAAATTGAAGCGATGGCAACCGAACAGCGCGTTCGGTCTATATCGCTTGAACATCGCCATCTAACAAATCAAGATACCCTCTACCTTGAAGTTTAACCTTGACATGTGCCGGTTTGAAATGTTACACGAGGGTTCATCACGGGTTATCGCCTGCGGCCATATTCGGGCAGCTTATGGTGAAAACGAAAAAATGGAGGCGGCCGAAGAAACCAGTTTGAGTTGGACCTTGACCTTTCAAGTGGTAATGTGAGACATAGGGTATATTCCGGTGACCTCATCCGGAATAGGTTGAGGGTCCATTTCCTCTGCCGGCCGTTCCAGCGTCTCATCCGGGATAGGTTTACCCTCATCCAACTTCCACCGGATGATGAAAGTCTAATCCGGCCGGTCGGCGATTGAGGAAGCGCAAATTAGGAATACGACAAACGTGCCACAGCAGTGGAGTTCAGAATTAAATAGTGGTTTAGCTTGACTGAGGCCATGAGCACAGCCATTAGGCTGTATAAGTCGTACTTTCTTTGTTTTAAAACTTTTTTGGAATTAAATCCAAGAGACATGGGATATGTGATGGATATGAGCAGTCACCCATGTTTTATGTCACCAACTACACAACTTTGTCTCCAGTGCACTTTGGGAGCATGCATTGTCCAAGTGGAAATTGGAGATGGGCGTTTGAAATTTCATGGGTAAACAGTAGGTTCAGACATGCATGCCACTTGGCATGCCTTTGAGGGGGCAAGCTTACTGGTATGCATCCATGCTTTTATGGAGGAGCTCCGTGTGTCTTCCACAGGTGACCAGGTGGTTTTCCTCCGATACACTAGCTTTTAATATTTGTTAGAATTATTTGGAGAGGCATGTGAAGGCAATGGCCAAGTAAAAATTGATTGGAGGTCACACTCCATAGAACCGAATGCTAGTAGTTAAAATTATTGGGGGAGGGGAAGCCAACATTAGTTGGCACTTGCCCACTCAAAAATGTATAAAGCAACACCCCTGCTCAAACGGGCAACCCGTCAAGTACACCATACTACTCGAATGCCCCTCGCTAAACGGTCTTTCGTCCCAAGGTGCCCCTCTCAGAGTAAAAGACGCTCATTCAGTATGCTGATTAAAGAACAAAACTCTATCGGTCGTTCCAGCGACTCGACCTGGAAGAGCTATTCTGGCCGAAGCTCAACCTATTCCGGATGAGGTCGCCGGAACAGACCCATATGTAGTTCTTTCCAGAGTGTTCAGTGCAAGCCGAAACATTTGTGGAAATTGATTTAACGATCAAAAATCCGTTGCTGAATGCCAATGCCAATACAAACACGCGTCTGGCGAACTCGTCGCTAGATACGAATGCGAATGCAACGTTAACTTAGCGTACGTGCTTGGAGCTGTCCATGACCCCTTTCCAAGGTCTTGAAGACACCCAAGGACACCCAGGCACGTTTCGTCAACATATATTAATATATGAGCAGGGTGAATGCAACCCATGACATATAAAGCCTTGCGATAATGCAAATTTGTTGCCTCGCAAAGCACAATTTTCCACCAGGTTAGTGCGACGAAAAATACGAGGCGGCCAAAAAAAAATCGGACTGACCTTTGACATTAGTTCGACTCGGTAGCATTATAATACGGCACAAGCCGCGTCAAATGACACCTACTTGACGCAAATTTAACTCATAGCGACGAATCGTGAGTATTTCGAAAAATTAAAACTAGCCTTTGACCTTCAGGTTTGACCTCAAAATGTCCCGGTTTCAAAATGTTGCTCAATGGTTCACTATGGGCTATCCCTTGATAGTGGATCTGGTTAGGTTTGAGCGAAAACAAAACAAAAAATGTGAGGCGGACGAAGAGATCAGTTTCAATTCCGTTATGACGTTTGAACCGTCCATATGTTTTCGAACTATCAACTTTCTGATACCGCACAAGAAGCGACGTCGAATGGCTTCCATTTTCTGCAAATTGAAGCAATAGCGACAAAACGCGATGTCATCGAAGAACTGAAATCAAGTCTTTGACCTCGACATGTCCCGGTTTTAAATGTTACTGGAGTGTTCACCACTGATTATTGCTCGATATCAAATTGCCTGTGCTCCATACTGGAGGACTACAAAATATTCCCCTCCACATGCAGGATTACAAAGCACAAATCCAATAAAGTAAAAGTAATCATTGCGTATGATTTGATAAAAGCCTTCTGCAACCATATTGCTGCCGTATAAAACCTTCGGATGACGTCTTGCAAGTTGAAGAAAAACTTCGATCTACCTTTTCATAAAGGTATCTTGCATAAGCCTGTAGCTGAATGCCGATTCCAGTACAAATACGTCTCTTGCCAACACGTCGCTGAATACGAGTACGAATACGACGTTAACTTGACGTCGTTAACTTGTCGTTAACTTGACGTACTTGCTTAGCCCGCGCCGTCTCGGGGGGGGGGGGGGTCGTTGACGACCGGCCCTAATGTTTTCCGCGGACTGTGAAAGAATGGCGCGCGGCAGCACGCCGAAATTTTGGCATCTCTTTTTCCACATCAATTTGGCATGTTGTGTAAAAAATTGAAGTCAGGTCATCCAGGGTCGGCGAGTTAGTCAAGGTCAAGTGAGGTCACCTCCAAAGAAGTTCAACCAGTCGTCACGCTTTAACAGATAAAGATATTTTATTGAACCTTTCAGCGTTTATTTATCGTTAAAGATACAGCAAATTGCACCAGAGGTACTTTTTTCCGTGTTTTGATTACTTATTAGTTTTGTATATTTTCACGTACGAGTTAAAGTCGAAGAGCCTTGCTGAAGTAAGCATTTTTATCGGTGCAAGTTAACTTCGAAGAACATTTTTCGATCCGCTCGACCCATTAGAAAAGGAAAGTTAAAGAAAACTTGATAATTAAACAAATTCAAATTAAAGGAAAAATTGGGGGTTAGGTTAGGTTAGGTCTGTATGCAAACGCCTGAATGTGTGCACAATTTTTTAATCAAATTTCCCTAAAAATTAACTCCTCAGAGCCACAAACATGATGTAAGTCGGGAAACCCTAGGTCCCCTAGTGACGTCAATTTGGGGGAAGTTTTTGGGCTTCACATTCTCACCCCCACCCCCGAGACCGGGTGTGAGGATGTGACCGGAAAGACAGGGAGGGCTAAGACTGCTCGAGTCACGCTTGTTCAAAATATATAAATATATGCTCGAGGGAATGCAACCCAAGACTATAATAAAGCCTCGCGATAATCAAATTCTTTGCCCGGCAAAGCCCAATTTTTCACCGAACCGAAAACACAAGATGGCCAAGGTTCATGTTATTCCTGAATTGCCTGGAAGCAGACATTTGTAACGTTAGCTAACTTACCAATGGCAGATATTGTGACGACAGGTAGCCTGTGGAGCACGTTGATTGGCTTGATCGGATTCTAGTATTTTTGGTGGTTCTCTTGCGTATGTATTTTCACTTTGTAAATCATTAAGCATAATTTTGCGGCCATCATACTCAGGTATATGAGGCTCGGGGGCCATGGAAAAAAATTGAGAAGGACAAATCGACACTTTTCATGAATGGGGCGACATGTCCCCCGAGCACCCCCCCCCCCCCGAGGTTACATCAATGCCTCTGGCGTGTCAAATGCTCAGCTCAAGCACTGAGCCGCCGACGCCCGCGGGCAGTAGGTTATAATAATATATTAATTCGTTCAGTAGATGCTCTCTTCGCATTCACGCGCTTTTATAAGCACCGTTTCGGAGTCGGCACTCCTCGGACAAATTTAGGCACCCTCCTGGAGCACTCTAGTTACGCTATCTTGACAGTAACAAAACAGGTACCCATTTCCGTAGCCATTTATAGAGCATAGGCGTCCTCCTGGGCCAGGCGGACGCCCTTCCTCGGAATGTAGGCACACGTTTTGCACATTGGTGCAACCACCGGCCCAGCATGGCCAAAATGGCCATGGGATCACACAATAAGGGCATACCATCGGTCTTCCTCGACACAATGTATGTCAGATTATTGCCTCCAAGCAATTTACGGACTCAACGACAGCCAATCTAATTCGTCATTCACTGAAAAACTTTTTTGTCGCAAATGGGTCCACCATGGTCAAACTTGTGGGATCCGAAAGCATCTAACTGAAGTGTATTTGAAAACATGTTAGAGTTGCCTGGCACAAGCGAGAAGAGGTGCAAGAATCTAAATAAAGCGGGACATTCGTCTGGTAGGTCGGGGACTATTTTCGCTTGGGGGAGGGACAGCACCAATTCAGAATACATACATAGGGTGCACTCAGCTCTCACTAAGAAGCCCAGATACCCCAACGAGGTGAATGGTTGAGAAGAGAGGAAGTGGAGGGGATGCAGTAGCCCGTACCTGGACGGACGCCGTTCCAAGGAACGTACCCCCTCTGGATCCCAGAGCACGTGATGAAAAATTTGCACAGGGGAATTTCACAGGGGACGGCGATACAATGTGCACAAAGCGAAGACTGGTCGATATTTGCGAATTTACCCCACAGTTATTACATTTGCAGGCGATAGGCTCCGCTGGATCCACCGCCGGCACCAAATGGTCCCGATGACGTCCCGCATATACAGCTTCAAAGGCCACAAACAAGATCACATTAAACTAACGTCTAGAGTTAGTTACGCTATCTTGGATTGGACAGTGCTGTGCACCTGGACAATGATTTCCTTAGATCGTCGTCTAAGGAAATCATTGTCCAATGATCTCAATCGTCAGCCAAATTGCTGGATTGAGATCATGAGAAAATGAAGATATGTTCGAGAGGTGCATTACTTAACTGTAGGGATTCCATGCGTAACTTTGAATATTTATTATATGAAGAAACAGAATATCTGAGGAAAGTAAGCAGTATAAGTACGCTCAGCAGTGGGTGTGACGCTTCCTCACGGAAGGGGGTGCAGCGCCCCAGTAACTCATACGTTCCACGACCCCTGAATGTAAATTGGAAGTTCAACGAATGATCTAACCCTACGTTAGAAATGTCAATGTTGTTCGCTAGGTTTGCTTTCTACGCCACATGAAATAATGCGTTTCCAACTTCCCCGATATATCAGGTATCAAAACACGCCAGGTCACAGAGAGGCCACAGCGAGGTCAGGTGGCCACCGGCGGAATGCAGACGGAATGGCGATCGGTCCACGGGAACATCCAGACATTCCTGCGAAGGTCGCACGCATAGGCTCCGTCAGCCCCACATGCACCGCCGAAGCCAAGGACTCATAGAATCGTACGAGCGGGCTGGGCACAGCTATACCCATAAGCATAAAAGCCTTCGCTAAAAAGCGAAGTGCTGGAAAAAGACCGTCGGCCAAAAAGACCGTGAGCCGTCAGCGGAACAGATGATGCGCGGGGCGTCGGTGTCCACGCCACCGACCCGCCATCTGGAGGCAGCCGGCGCACCGGGCAATAGCCCGCTCAAGGTCGCGAGCAGGGGCGTCGCCAGCCCCGGGGAGGCGGCGACAGCGGGGATGCTGGCACACATTACGCTGGCGGTGGCGGCGATACGGCATCCCGCGGACACTGACAGCAGCCGCCTGCTGCAGCGCACACCGACGAAGCAATGGCATCCACGGAGAAGGCTGACGCGAAAACGTTAGGTGTGGGGTTGGTGGGCGGTGGCAGAATCAGATCAGCTATTCCTCGACTGCCCGTACCCAAGACAGACATGCGCGCACCGCGATCACGTGCTCGGAACCAGAAAAGCATACCGAAGAAAGCGGAAGCAACCTGGCCCGAAAACTGGAAAAGAAGCAGGGCAGTAGACACCAACGCTTTCCACAAGCAACGGTAGTCCATCGCGTGTTCCTGGCACTGCGACGAGGGGGAATTTTCTGGGACCTGTCCGTAGTTGGTTTTACAGCGGAAATTTGCTCCCAGGTCATGTGGTGTGATGAACAAGATAGAGGGAGAAGGCTCGGTATAATGGTCTGTATAAATTGAAGACAACCACGGAATGTAATTATCTCATCAGTTTTAATAACCAAATTAGTTTTACGATTGAGGCTGCTAAATACAAGTATAATTAAACTTACGAACATCAGCAAATAGTGATATGCTTTCTAATTTACGTGGGGACTGCACACAGCTCTACGGAATATGGCAGCCAACGAATAACTGTCAGATTACAAATTAGCGCTGTGGTTTAAATAGCGAAGGATGAGGTTATAGGCCAACTTACTAAGCAATGGCAGAGAAAATGATAACAAGAGTATACTTAATCGCTGTCAGCCAAGTTTGAAAATACACCGAGCTCTCTAAAGCGTACCGAGTCTGGCAAGAAGCGGCATGGCCTTAAAGCATGCGTTGCTGCTCTAAATAAACACACCTGGAGATAAAAACAAAACGCAACAGGGCCCTCAAAGCACACCGGAGCCCTGAGACCGCATGGGGGACTACACAATCGACATGGTCCTAAAGAAGGACCAAAAAGACCAGGCACTAAATGAACACCTCTGGTTTTGGGAAAACGTGCCGATGCCTTAAAAAGACCTCGCCGGTGCATAAAAGCGGAACAAAGCTATAAAAAGGGCATGGGTCGCAAAAATGTGACCGGCTCCCAATAAAAAATTGACTGGTTGGTTGGTTATTGGAGTTTAGGGGCGCATCGACTACATCGGTCATGCAGCGCCCATTAAATTGACTGGAGCCTCAAAGCATAACTGTAGACAAAAGAAAAATGGAAAGGTCCACGAAGGAACGCCTAACTAGAGCACCAGTTCGATTGCCAGCCTGCGAACATATTTAACTTGCACCGTCTTGGGGGGGGGGGGGCTAAATGCGCCCCCTAAGGTTTTTCACCGGATAATGGAAGAAAGGCGCACGGAAGCGTACCGATATCTGGCATAGCTTTTTCCACATGAATTTGGCATATTGCTCCAAAAATTTTAGGTCAGGTCATCTAGGATCAACAAGTTAGTCAAGCTTAAGTGAGGTCACCTCCAGAAAAATTCAAGCAGTCGTCACGCTTTAACGGATATAGATATTTTAATCCAACTCAGCGTTTGCTTATCTTTAAGGACGAAATCAATGAAACAAAGGAATGTTTAATTTTTACGATTTTTTATTACGTACTAGGCTTGGATATTTGGCAATTAGGGCTAAAATTGAAGATTCTGGCTAAAGTAAGCATTTTTATGAGAGCAGGTTGACTTCGAACAACGTTTTTCGGTCCGTTCTATCCATTATAATAAATGAAAGAACAGTAAAACTCATTTTTTAAAGTAAAAAAAATATAATTTTGATTTCTCGGCGGGAAAACATGATAGGCTATGGTCTATTTCGCCTTCATTTCCTGATTCCAAGTACTTTTTCAAACCTCCCGAAATTAAACTCCCCAGAGCCAAAAACATCATGTAAGTCGTGAAAACCTAGGCCCCCTAGTGACGTCACTTTTGGGGATATACTTTTGGGGTGGCGTCTGGCCCTACTCGTCGAGCGCTTTCCGATGACACCGCTTTTGTTTTCGTGCGACGCCTAGTTTGGATATTAGAGGGGGTTTGTATCCCCCGCTGAGACGGGGTATGAGGATATGACCGGAAAGACGGGAAGGTTAACCAAAGAGATGAGGCAACATCAAGCTCAGCTGTTTTCCGGGTTTCTTAGCCACCATAAAACGTGGGGAGAAGAGAATTGATTATATAATTGAATTCAGGATGGGTTCTTGTGCCTCTTAAGTCTGAACACGTGAGTGACTTTAGGAGGTACCGTGTGCCGTCACCTATCAGCTAGTTTGTGCTGAATTGTTGGTCCCTAAAATAAAAACTTACATTCCGTGTCAGCCGGATGCCATATGATATAGTTGTGGCATTTCGTTTCAAGTGGTGGGTATTCTAATGTGCACAATGTGTACTACAGTACAGACATGATTGAGGTGACTGATCATCTATTAGTTGGAGTTAGGCTATAAGGACAAACACCATACAATGTATTTTTATGTATTATGTTTTTCTTTGCCCCAGTCTATCAGCCTGCCAATATTGGTCTGTGACACACCGGATCAAAGAATCTTCAACCAGCGATCACCCGTTTTCCTGTTTCTCACCCTTTACAGCATCAATCATAAGACTTCTTTTGCCATGAGACGGTAAGTGAGCTATGTTTTTGCTTATTCTTTCTCCCCACCAACATCGGTGAATATTTGCAAGGGGACATCTTAGTGACGTACAGTACTAATTCATGGAATCTAGGGCACACCATATATCCATTAGTGAAGCTGTAATCAGCTTTCACTCCCCACATGCACGCACATAGCGGAAGTTGAAGACATTTTATTTGAACAGTGATAGGCACTAATGGTTTCCCCTGAACTTGGACGATAAACGTATTATTTAATCCACCAGGCAGAAGAGTTCCATGTTCAGCGAGAAGTGTGAATTTTAAGGTACTCATGCTGCGATGATAGTTCTTTTTCAGTGCCACACGTTGCTGCTAGCCATAGGCGCGTCCAGGGAGCCTACCTCCTTCCCCTTGGGGGTCCCTTAGGCCTGCCTCTTTGAAAGTTATGTGTCTTATACTCAAATTATCGGGCTCTCTATCCAACAGTGTTCAACCACGGTACTATGTGAAAGTTATGAGTGCGCCCATGCTGTTGACCCTGGCCCACCCATGTTTTGAGACGTTCCTACGCCTATGCCTAAAAGTCTATGTCATGTTTTTGTAATACCACCGCAGACCCAATTGCTCGCTTTTTAGCATGCACTTTTCACAGAAACATTTCCATGCCTTCTTCGTCGCTTTGACCCAAATACAGGGGCTTAGGTAGCTCAGTTGGTAGAACGTCGGACTCTTGATCGCAAGGTTGTGGGTTCGAATCTCACAACCGGCGGCATTTACCAAGTCCACCCGCGACCAATCGGCGTGAGAGGTTGGGGACGCGATATGACCTAGCGGCTGAATACGTCGTAAAAGAGCCGAAGGTTCTGCTTCTTGGCCCCAATACAAGTGCTGCTGACTTGCTACCATTTTTCTTCTTGATACCAATGCGCCGCTCTGGGGGAGAGATCAATTCCGCTTCCGGAACTACACAACTATTTTTTCGCTGCTTGCTCCATTGAAGCTCCCTTTGGCTAGGTGGGATTTCACGGCACTAGGCGGGACGCATCCCACTTAGTTAGTATGTCAGAGGGGGCCCTATATCAGCGGCGGAGAAGCACGGTTCTCGAAACTTCCTTTCTCAGCGGTGCCACGCCCGGCCGCATCCGCCGCCAGCTCGGCCGCTGATTGGTCGGCGTCGGGGCACGTGGCCGCGGCCGGCGCCAGCGGCCGGGCGGCGGCGACTCACCGGCTTTTGGCGCAGTGAGGGCGGGTGCAGCAACGAAGTAGGGCACCGTGAAATACGCGCCAGGATGAGGGAAATTCTGCACCTACAGGCCGGCCAGTGCGGCAACCAGATCGGTTCCAAGGTGAGGTGCCGCTGAAAGCTTGGTTTGCTGGCTGTAACCTTACCTAACCTAATCTAGCGCCCCCTGCTCGACTGCGCATCGTGCAGGATTCTAGGGCAGATTACAATACTATTTTTCGGTGTAGTTACATCTACGCTGGCAGAAATTTGTGAGGTATCCAGCCTGTGGGTAAGTTTGTGACGGGACGGGCCGCTCCTGAACTAAAGACTGGTCAGTCTCTCTGGGCCATATACGGGAAATAGTCTCGGCTACTCGCCGCGGGTGGGTGCTCTATTGCCTGGGGCGGTTGCTGGGCCCACGCTCCGAAATTGCCCAACAGAACTTCATCCAACCTTCATCAATCGATGTGTCGGGGCCGATTTGCTATCGGCTTTTGAATATGGTGGCTCCCACCGTTGCGTAAAGGTTCTGTATTACCCATTAAATTGGGAGCGGCCATTTTGAAAATGTTGCGGCGCCCATGTTCCTTAACGGCTCGACTGAATTTCATGAAACCTTCACGAATCGATACAGCGTTGCCGATTTACTCTGGGCTACAATACGGTGACATCGGCCTTGACCTAAGTTTGCAAAATAAGTAATACGTATCTTATTTTAAATTTATTGCGGTACCCATGCTTCTAAATTACTGAACCCAATTTCATGGAACCTTCACCATTCGATGTGACGTGTTCGATATTCTTGGAGCTTTTCAATATTGAGGCCCTTGATCTGAAATTCGGTTGAGCATTTTCTGAGCATGGGTGGCGCAACGACCCTTAAAGATTGAACTGGAATCAATGTCACTAAATTGAAAAGTTACGAGTATATCGACCACTTCACGTCGATTGGCGAATGTTTCATGACATTCAGTTAAGTACTTTCTGAGCATGGGAACCGCAAACGCCTTTAAAGTGATTCAAGAATTTTGATGACCTTGACCTCCTGGCAAGGTCACCATATTGAAAAGCCAAGTATATCGACCACGTCATGTCGATTGATGAAGGTTTCATGAACTTCGTTTTAGTACTTTCTGGGCGTGGGCGGTGCAACGACCCTTAAAAATAATTTGGTGCATTTTTGATTACCTTGACCTAGAGACAAGGTCACCATATTTAAACGTGCCGAGAATATCGGCCATTCCATGTCCATTGGTGAATGTTCCATCAAATCCGGCTGATTTATTTTGGTGTATGGGCGTGGCAAATACCCTCAAACGGTTTTGTGGTTTGGTGGCCTTGACCTAGAGCAAAGTTTACCGCATTCAAAAGTCGGAAGTATATCGACATGTCACATCGAGTGGTGAAGGTTTCATGAAATTCGGTTTAGTAGTTTAGGAGCATGGACGCCGCAACACTTGCAAATTTATCAGTTAAATTTAGTACTCATTTGCGACCTTAGGCCAAGGTCAAGGTCACCATGTTGCAAAGTCCCAAGGAAATCGACTATGCTGCATCGATTCGTGGTTTTTTTAAATTAAATTCAGTCGAGCCGCATGGGCACCGCTACATTTCAAAATGGCCGCTCCCCATTTAGGGGGTAATTTAATAGCTTTGCATAACGGTGAGAGTCACCATATTCAAAAGTCCCAAGTAAATCAACCCCAGTGCATCGATCAGTGAAGGTTTGATGAAATTCTGTCTAGTAGTTTCGGAGCATGGGTACGGCAACAACCCAGGGCAACAGAGTAGACCCACCCATCGCCACTTGGCGATTGATCGGTTTGCTTGCGGGTCGGAGCGAGATTTGCCGCAGTCTGGGCGGTTTTGCGTATTTCATCTCTGGCGGAGATCATGGCTCACATTTGCGCCGTGGAAAAGATCGCCACACGCGCCATTGGGCGGTTGCGTCATTTCCGGTCTGAACGGCGCGTTCTGGTCTAGCTGGGGCCGAGTCGCGCAGACGGTAGAGAACTGGGGCAGGCCGCCGCCGGCCGTTAGTCCGGCCGGAATTTCAACCTGTTGCCACTTTCGCGCTCGGGAGAGCTGGCTGGTCTACCGTAGCCGTGGCAAATGTTCCGCACGTCCGGTCCCGTCACGCCCCGCGTCACGTCACACAGCGTCACGACACGTCACGTAATGAGACTTGGCATGGCGTGATTATCCCTGCGGGGACTACGTGCAGCCGGGGGTATATTTACTCGTCTGCTGGCGTAGATACGCTGAAAAACATATAGAGAAGCTTGTGTACTTTATATGCTAGTACCTCTGGTTTGTATGGTGAATTACCGATTTTGTTATTTGCTAAACGTAATTTTGACCTCGTGCCATTATAACTGAAATAAATAAATCTTGCCAAAGTTGAAGTTTCCCGAAGCCTCAAGTATGCATGCTCAATGGCGCTGCATAATTCCAACCTGTGTAGAGTAACTGCATAGCCCGTTAGTTTCACCCCCCTATATATATATATATATATATATATATATATATATATATATATATATATATATATATATATATTCAATTGTACAATGTTCAAACAAATTTAAATATAGGTTTCTTTTTAATCATATACATTCATATTAAATACATTCACTCGAGTTCAATTGCATGTTTAATCGTTTTCACCACGTATCGAACAATGAGATGGTTGGAGCCAGGTTAGTTATTTGAGTTTAAGGGCGCTTCGACCAAAGCATGATCATTTAACTTGGAGCCAGGTTAAGGCGTCTCATGGATGGTCAAAACTGAAAAACTAGCATTGTAGCACATTATTTAAGATAAGTGATGAAACGGCGCCAATAGTTTTGATATATTGTCATATACCCTTTCTACATCATTTTCTTCGAAATTTCTTCACTCAAAGATCAAAGTTAAGGAAGTGAAAGTTGCAAAATTATGCTAACTTCCACAGCTATTTTGTGCAAATCGTCGAGGCTCTTGGATTATTTGTCATGCGTGCCACTCCAGTGAGCTAGTACACTGAAAACCGCGCCTAATGTAATTTGATGAACATCGCATTGCTCACAAATTCAAGCAAACTAGGTGTACTGGACTCGGACAGCTCAAATATGTACCTAAAAGAACGTAATGGATTGCTACAAAATGCCTTGGAACATGTTCCTATAATCCAGGAGTCCACCGTACGGATACGACTGTGGCTGGAGCGTCGCAATAGGGTCCCTGGTAGAGCACGGCTTTGTGCTGGCGAGGCGTGGCCGAGCGGAGACAGGGCGTGGCCCCACCCAGTGACGTGCACATGGACGTCGGCTGGACCAGCAGCACCCCTCCCCTCCCCTCCCCCATCCCTCCGGCCTCCCGCCACCATCGATCTGTCCCGACTAGACGCTTCCCCGTGGACCCCCCCCTGCGCCAGGCGCTGGCGGGACGCGGCCGGTGACTGCCAAGTCTCGTGCAATGGCCGCGTCACGGGACCGACCATTGACACCGCCCCTATGGACCGGTGGCCGCCATCGTCCTCCACGTGTCGCGCCCGTCTCGGCCTCCCTGTTTATTTGTGTATTGTTTTATAATCCGGGTGTTGGCGGCGCGCTGCCGAGCGCCGTGCGGCCGGCGCCAGACTTGGACCCCCAGCCCGCCCCCTATACACACACAGTCCGGTGAATCACTCGTGACTCAGCTGGGAGAGGGGGTGAGGCATAGACGCTTCGCCTCGGCAGCCAGGGGGACGGACGGCGGATGAGTCATGGACCTGTGGAAGGGGTCTGGAAGACTGATCACATTTGCAGGGCAGGGAGACGCGTTGGGTATTGAATTATACTTAATCGTATTTTCGTGATTAGCCCAGCACCGCAGTCTCTGTATGAATTCGGAACCTTTGGTGTAGAACAACTGATGACAAAGCAATCATCCACGTCCAAAGTCATATTTTAGCTTTATGTTGACTTCTCATATGGGTCTATATCAGTGTACTCAAGAAATTGGTTCATGATAGCAGTAAAGCACAACTGGCACGGATGACCTTCAATTGTCGTTTATTGGTTTGAGTGATGCTGAGCTGTACGCAGGCCTAGAATCGTACCAAGAGTGGCGCGCAAGATGTGTTTTGTACCATCCAACATCTTGCTTGAATCTTTTATAACCGAATCAGATGTCTATTCACGTCCGAAGCTCATGTCAAGCTTTGTCTGGATATAGTGCACCAGCGAGCTGGCCTCCGGTTAAACATGCCAATGGTGGCAATTATCATGGCTGCTTGGCCGTCATGTCCTCTGAGTCTTCGCTATGGCCTCTGGTTGTTGTCCTCGTCCTCGTGTCCTCACGACTAAGTCCTAATCTTCATATTATCTCCCTTATTTTCTCATTTTCATATCACGTACTGTCGATATAGACCCAAGCCGGTGAGCGGTACGGGGTCTCGAGTAGTTTTTTTTTTGTACTGGAGCGACATGCCGACGGTACGCATCTACCTCTTTTTCGTTGGCTCAGCATTGTCGTCCCTATGCCTAGGATTTCGTTGCCTCAGTGTTGTCGACAAATCCTTTTTCATACGACTTTTCATACAGTTTTTAGATCACCGGAGTTAGCTTCGCTACTCAGTTACTAGCCCTGGACAAGTTCGGTCGACCTCGATTTCCCGCGCCCGTAACTGGTCACACACTAACGGTTCTGACCTGTATCCGATCTTCCTCTTATCTTCCTCTGACCCGCCTCCGACCCGTCTCTGGCCAGTCTGACACGCCTCTTACTTGCCTCTGGTCTGTTTTTGATTAGTTTGCTGCCCATCTCTGACCTGCTCTGTTCTTGCCACCGCAGTTCTGGGAGATCATCTCCGACGAGCACGGCATCGACCCGACCGGCTCCTACCGCGGCGACTCGGACCTGCAGTTGGAGCGCATCAATGTCTACTACAATGAGGCCAGCGGCGGCAAGTACGTGCCGCGCTGCATCCTGGTCGACCTGGAGCCCGGCACCATGGACTCGGTCCGGTCCGGACCGTTCGGCCAGCTCTTCCGGCCCGACAACTTCGTGTTCGGTGAGCGGCGCTGCCTCGTGGCAGGGTTAGAATAATGTTTTTTTTTCGTCAGGTGTGTGATGTCGAAGAGAGCACAGTAGGATGTCGAAATTTGGCATTGGAATAGTGTGATTTAAAATGTTTTTCATGCCTCAGACTCAAACTCGAGCTGATGGTGCAGGCACTTCGAGCTGGTGGTGTGGGTTCCAAGGAGAAGGATGTCGACTGAACGTTCAGAAAGTGGTATGTTCCACCCTATTTCACGAATAATTTATCGCTGTCTTGTGGTGCCGAGTCTCTCCACAACCCATGTACGTAGATGTGTCCTGAGGTAGGCACGATGTGCCGTGCAGTTTGGCGGACGCCTCCACCATGTGCTGTGCCGTTTTGGCGGACGCTTTCATGCAGTGAATTGTTTTTCCGTAAGCAACGTGCGTTTCAGGTACTGGTATTTCGCAGTGATGTTTGAATTATGTCTGGCGTCTCAGACTTGATGAAGCTAGGTTTGCTACCGTCACAAAGTACTTTGTAATAGGCAAGTGTCGCTCAGAATCAGTCATTCATGTCCATGCTGGTATTAGTAGGTGTTGCATTCCTAGATGTCAAAGTTCATCATGCTAAGACTATTGGAAAGTAGCGCATGTCTTCCCTTGTGGCCCCATGTCGTTTATTTTGTTGATCGAATATTGTGCACATTTTCATCGTTTATTCGCACTATTTTTGTCGTCAGTCGTGATTGGCGCGATTGAGATGTTCAAACGGGATTGAATTCGCGCATGATCTAGTGTATGTGTGTTGCGAGGAATGATCGGAGTTGATGCAATTCCCATCAATGCTTGCCATCCCCTATCAATTCATCTATACATAGCACCATTCGCCCTCCCTCTCGTGTCAGGATTATACAGTTCAAGAAACATGTAGCCAGTACTTTCCAGTACCCAGACGATTGGCTTGCGGTCGTTCTATGCCGTACATATCGAACTAAAGTAACTAAGCGTATTTTGTTCACCCTTTCAGGCCATTCGGGAGCCGGCAACAACTGGGCCAAGGGCCACTACACAGAGGGCGCCGAGCTGGTGGACAGCGTGCTCGACGTGGTCCGCAAGGAGGCCGAGAGCTGCGACTGCCTGCAGGGCTTCCAGCTGACACACTCGCTGGGAGGCGGAACCGGCTCCGGCATGGGCACCCTGCTCATCTCCAAGATCCGGGAGGAGTACCCCGATCGGATTATGACCACGTATTCAGTTGTTCCATCTCCCAAGGTGTCCGACACGGTCGTCGAACCCTACAACGCCACCCTCTCCGTCCACCAGCTGGTGGAAAACACTGACGAAACGTTCTGCATCGACAACGAGGCGCTCTACGACATCTGCTTCCGCACGCTGAAGCTTGCCAACCCGACGTACGGCGACCTGAATCACCTCGTCTCCCTGTGCATGTCCGGAGTCACCACCTGTCTTCGGTTCCCCGGTCAGCTGAACGCCGACCTGAGGAAGCTGGCCGTCAACATGGTGCCTTTCCCCCGCCTGCACTTCTTCATGCCCGGGTTCGCGCCGCTGACCTCTCGCGGTAGCCAGCAGTACCGCGCCCTCACCGTCCCCGAGCTCACCCAGCAGATGTTCGACGCCAAGAACATGATGGCCGCCTGCGACCCGCGCCACGGCCGCTACCTCACCGTCGCCGCCGTGTTCAGGGGCCGCATGTCCATGAAGGACGTCGACGAACAGATGCTCAACATCCAAAACAAGAACAGCAGCTACTTCGTCGAGTGGATCCCCAACAACGTCAAGGTGGCAGTGTGCGACATCCCGCCGCGCGGTCTCAAGATGTCCGCCACCTTCATCGGCAACAGCACCGCCATCCAGGAGCTGTTCAAGCGCATCTCTGAGCAGTTCACGGCCATGTTCCGTCGCAAGGCCTTCCTCCACTGGTACACCGGCGAGGGCATGGACGAGATGGAGTTCACGGAGGCGGAGAGCAACATGAACGATCTGGTGTCCGAGTACCAGCAGTACCAGGAGGCCACCGCGGAAGACGAAGCAGAGTTCGACGAAGAGGAGGGAGAGGAACTGGAGGCCTAGTGACGAGTGTTCGTACTCCCATTTTGATCGACCTGTTCTTGCCAGCGCAATTTGTGTTAACGCGTCTTCTGCCGGCGTTTCGACCCCTTACAGGCCGGTCGATTGATGGTACTTAAATGGTAAATCCGTTAATATCTTTGTTCGGTTTTCAACTATTTTTGTATCGTTAGTATCTTGTATATTTACGTACAATGAAACTACGATGTGTGCCGGGTCACACGGATGCCTGAAAATTTCACAAATCGGCCCACCCAGGCTGTCAGATTTGATACCGTATCATGGTCATTCACCTGTCGGCTTCGTTTCGGATGGAGCTTCTCAGTACAGTCCAGCTACTTGCTTATCGACCCGCGACCTCGCTCAACAATCGTCGAGACGCTACCACGTTGGGCGAGATTTGATGATGACTTAGACTTCGAGGCTCGTTGCCGTCCCCGTTTAAGATTCGAACAAGGCCGACGGGTAGTCAGCGAGAGGTTGGAGTGGGTTAAGCGGGACGTGGCGTGAGATTGGCCTGCGAAGTGTGTGTTGCCCAGTTCTCGCCATTTGCACAACCGCGCCGCTTTCCACGACATGCGCCGACTGTCAGTGATTTAATTGAACAAGCTTCTGGTCGGATTTTGCGATTGCAGCGGCTCATGTTTTGCACATTCCTGCCGAACGCCTGGTCCTGCGGGGAGCAAATACAGCATATTTACGTGATGCACAGTAGTTTGGAGAGCTACCACTCAATAGCCGCCGGCCGTGATACGTTTTCTTCCACCCCAGCTTTTCCTCTCGCGGCCTTTCGGCTACGTCCAGCTTTGCCGGCCACCGATCGTTAAGGGTTTCGTTGGCGCGCAGTTCTCAATTTTTGGGAGCTACTGCAGATTTTCCATTGGACTGATCGGTCGCTTGACCTTAGGGTCGATCCCACTATGCGCCCGCGGCCGTTGCTGCAGCCTGTGTGGCAAGGGGCGCCACCTCGTTCAGTTTCCCGGTGGGGACTCAATCCATGGACATAGGAACGTTTGCTTTGTTGGAAGGGCAGGATCGTGGTAGTTTCGTATCCCAGGTGACGCTCTGGCCCCAAGGATCTTGTCTGTGGCGGTCCGCTTGCAGGTGGCGGTACGTGCAGCCTGTCGCGACCATGCGTCTCGCGCCATTTGGATCACGCGAGTCCAGCAAATTTCCTGGAGGAGAAACATTTTCGGCAAAATCGAATATCTTCAATTTTGTACCAATTTATCTAGGGTGGGGTCGTACGGTCTTCGGTTCGAGGCACCGGGGGCGTGATTGGGGTCGAATCTATTTGTAGCTGTTCTCCAGCCTACACGCAAGAGCTTTAGATACCCGGTTTTCGACTATTATTTTTCGACTGGTCCCATCTTTGTAATTTTTAATGTAAATGGGGGAAAATTTAATTTTTTATCCTGCCATCGGCCCCCGATGCTAGGCATTCCTCGCCGGCTCCGCTGTGTTGGACGAAAGCATGGCCGTAAGAACCAAACAAGTATTAGTAGCTGAAGGGACCATTAACGCTCTTTGGGCCCATGCTTAAATATGGAAACCTCGCTGATCGCTGTGGATTGTGCGACATTTCATCGATTGAGCGCAGAAATGAAAGCCTCTGTGCTTGCCAGACTTCTTCCTACACCCACGAATGAGATGGACTTGCTCCATCCTTCCGCGTATCACCATTGGTGTCGTGCAGCGTTGTTGGGGAGTGTGGTGTTGGCGTTCCCCACGTCCCGAGCGGCGAAGTCGCCCACGCCGGCTTCAACTACCGGGGGTGCAACTGCGAGTTGATTGCGAAAGAATATTAGTGTAAGTTGATTGCGAAAGTATCTTAGTATAAGCGAACTAAATTAAGATGCGGAAATTGCGGAAATTGCGGAAAGAATCTTAATTTAGTTCGCCTATACTAATGACCCCCCCCCCCCCAAACACACACACACACTAAAATTATTTGGAAAGTCGCATTGCGCAATTACTATGGGCATGGAGCGAAATCATGGCTGTCTGCATAGCCGAACTGTGATTGACAATACATAAGCTTAGGTGAGCACGGACATACATGAAACTTATACTGCGTCCCTTGTGATGTTTTGACATCTATAAAGCGGAAAATGTAGGAGTGGTGGGGGTCCATCGAGAAATCTTCGACTTTTAAAAAAAAAATGAAGTTCACATACATAAAACTGACGTTCCATGGGCATCTACAAATACTCTTTTTTTGGCATCCGAGACCTTGCCCAAACTAATTTGAGAGCATTGGCATGGCGAAACCCCAGAAATCGTCTCATCAATTCAGCACAGTCGCTTCCACGAAACGCACCTTAGCGTGCTTTGTGACCCAAATTCAATCTGCTTCAATGTCCTGGCATCACTGGTTCAAAAGCAGAAAACGAAAATCGACGTCTGAGAAGGGTGACTCACATTCAGACCATGTATGGAGCACATTTAATAAATGATCATACCTATGAAGGCAGGACAGACCATTCGGACTACATAAGTCCGAAGATCAAAGTTGAATATTTAGAATATTAACACCGTAGATCAAAGTTTAATATTTAGGTTTCGCATGACCGAACCACTTCCAGCTACACTGGTACTTCTGGGAGAACCACTTCCAGCTGCACTGGTACTTCTGGGATCTCAGCAACGAGACAATGGCTACCGCAAGATTTCATGGTAAGGATTGTGAACGTATACATGGTAGGATATTGCTCGCCATGAACGACAGCAGAAGCTACTTCTCCGGGGCGAGATGTCTCACGAAAATAGTTCACTTTTCAGCTAGGGTAGACTGTGTTCGAAAGCAAAGTTGTCCATTTAGTGATGTCATAATGCGTAAAATAGCTTCAGCTGTTATCCTACAAAGCTGTTCTATATTACTACGGTGTGCTACGCCGTTCCTTTGCTACCTTACATACATTGAGAGCGAAATTTGTGTAATGTTCCAGAACTTAATACTCTATGGTAACGGGGGAGAATATTTGCCAAAAGGCGCGGTATATATATAACTGGCCCTAAGGTTCTTCGATAATATTTGTTGAGACAAACACCTGGGCGCAGCGAGGCGGAGGGTTTACAGAGAGATTGTAGAGCATTGTTTCCGTGCCTTCTGCGCGATTTTTCAGAACTTATGTCTGATCGCCGAGCTATGACTGCCTGGCTGAGCTATACGGACGCAATGCGAGAGCAGTGTCAAAATAATGGTTTTTCGTTAGGTGTGGGATTAGGGTGTCGAAATTTGTGATGGAATTAGTGCCATTTCACATCCGTTGGATGTTTTTTAGATTAAAATTTGAGCCAATGGTGTGCTTATGACTGCACCTTCATTAGTTGTTATGAGATTCATAATTTGGGAAGAGCTGTATTCATGGTAGTGAGAAAAAGAACCTATTCTATGCACTGACGCTGTGTGTCATGTCGCATTATGGATAAATTTACCTGAAATTGCACTGCGAAATGTTCGTGCATCATCATCCCTCATCGAGAGCATGATCATGACACTTGCAAACAATGTACTCTTAGAAAGGAGACACGAAGACTTCGTGAGCACGAATCAAGAAGCAGGATGTCGATATTTCCTTGGAGAAATTGATGTCGGTTGAGTGTTCAGAAAGTGATATATTCCACCCTATTTGACGGATAATTTAGCACTGTGCGAGAGGTAACCTCTGGGAAAAGTTCTACTTTTTGCGGTTTCTGGTCACTTTGTAGCACTGAGGGAAAATTTGGTCTTTCGGAGCGCTTTGGATCATCCTGCCACGACGAAATTGGTCGTTGGCCTTAATGTCATCCGAAGTCGTTGACCTAGGGTGACATCAGATGACAATTTTCGGACTTGGGACCGGTCTGTCGGATTTCTGGGTGTTGCAGTCCGCTGAAGCGCGATGTGGGCCTCAAAAGCAGGATCGGTCAGAAAGTTGGTTCGTTATTGGTTTTGCGACACATCGACCGTTGAATCATGTAGTGTCGCCAATCTCTCACGCCGATTGGTCGCGGGCGAACAGTAGCGACAGGTGAGACCCGAACCCACAACCATTCGATCGAGAGACGGGGAACTTGCCCCTAGGCTACTCGTCCCCGGATCGGTCAGAAAGCATACTGGCGTACTCCTAAAGCATGTTGGTGTCCCTGAGCTTTGTCGTGAGGCTTCTAGGGCGTATTGAAGATTATTGAAGATCATTGGCCCCCTAAAAGTTGCCGCACATTTTGAGGACATTGACGTGCTTTTAAGCGACTCCTAGCACGTTTTAGGGGCCTCCAACAAGCCTTAGGGGCACTGTACGCCAATAGGAGCCTCAATGCACGAGAAAAGCAGCACGCTAATTGATGCTCCCAGTAGTATTTCCATCATGGGGGACAAACTGATAGGAGGGGTCTCACCTAGCCCCGTTTACTTGTTCTCGGCATTTTCTTCCCACATATTTTTATATACGAGGCCACCAAGTTCCTCAAAGAAGCCCATGTGCCAAAGAAGGTCATCCGGTACGTATGTTTGACTTCCATGTCGCTCCGAGCTGCCGGGATATGATCGGATTATTTTTCCCTGGCTCCCTGTTTTGGATTAAAATGGATGTTTTGAAGTCAGTCGAAAAAGCATAAAGTAAAAAGTGAAAATGTAACGAAGTGTTGCAATAATTATCCCTTTCTCGAAACCTAAGAGGTTGTTTTACAGATAATTATTGTCCTTAGCGGACCCGACAAATGTTAGCTGTTAACCTGATCGGTTTGGTTCGAAATCGTAGGATTTTTTTACTTTTCCTTCCATCAAGCCAGGCTTCTGGATCCGCTCCCGATGCCACATACAGCACGTCCCCATCACGTCCTACAACTGCGGCATCAGCCATCACGCACAGCACGCCGAACTGGCGGACCAGGGGTCCCCTGGGCGTCCGGCGACCGTGTGTTGACGGTGGCGGCGCAGTGTCCATCACGCGCGGCAGGTGGCGCTCGGCGGTGTGTGTGTGCACCGTCGTTACCTTGCCGACTGACGCGGCATCGAATTCCAATGCGACGTTCGCAAGGTGATGCCGGCGACCGTTCAGTAGTGCGTCGCTGCCGCTCAGCCGAGAAGTGGGGCGAAACGCCGGTCCGCGCTCGCAGCGACCTCCCGACACCTCAGACGCAGTTGGCCCGCGCCCCCGTGATCTGATAAAAGGTGAGTATGCCGTCGTTAGGTTGCTACGCGTTCGGCGTGGCAAAGTCTCCGGCAGGTGACGCGGTTCTGATTCGGCGGACGTGCAGTGTGCACAAGCTGGGCGCTCGTGGTGACCTCAGCGAGACCTTACGCCGGCGTAAGGTCGGCGTAAGGTCGGCGGCGCGCCACGGCGGCTCTTCTTCAAACAGCTCGTGTGACCGGCCAACTGATGCTCGCGTGTTTCACGTGCTGACCCGACCTTCCCTGCAGACGGGCTGAAAACCGACACGCACGCTTGCCGACTTTGGCTGAGTCTCCTAACCATGTCACGCACTGAGCTAGCGCTGGTCGATGAGCGCTGTATTACCTACGCAATCGATGCGCCCCTAAGCCCAAATAACCAACTAACCGGTGTTGGTCAATGGGCGCTGTACCACCATCACAGTCGATGCCCGCCTCTCCAGGCTGAATAACCAACCAACCAACTGTGCTGGTTAATGGGAGCTTTATTCCAACGCAGTCTATGCGCCCCTAGACCAAAATAACAAACCAACTAGTGCTGGCCGATGGGCGTCACAGCCCCGTGCGACATGTGACCCCGTTGCGCTGAGCGAGGAAACACACCAATCGTTGATCGACAGGACGGTGCACAGGTCTTGGCGGGCTCTAATTTGTCGCCCAAATCGCACGCCGATGTCGCCCCTACACAGCTGAAGATTATGCTTCAGTGCGCGAAGTGGTGTCCCAGGAAGGAAATCATTGGTCTGCCACTGTCATGTGTGCCCAACAGCGCCAATTTAGCTCCGAGCACCTACACGCTGAAGATTATGCTTCAGTGGCGAAGTGGTGTCCCAGGAAGGAAATCATTGGTCTGCCACTGTCATGTGTGCCCAACAGCGTCAATTTAGCTCCAGAGCACCACGTGTGCACAACTCGTTGCCATCCGAGCTGATGCGGCTTGCCGTTGGTGGCTACCTACGGCAGAACCTGTTTAACATGCCGCCCGTGCCGGACTCATTTCCTGCTCGCCCTGCTGTGTTATATTTTACTTCATTATGACATGTATGACTGCTGGTTTAACTGTTGTGTGATTTTGACCTCTTGTGCTCTGCTGTTTTATTTAAGTAACGCGAGGTTGTGATAGCCACAAGTTCATCGTGGATTACCTCAATACAAGTATGTCTGTCTGTCAGCGTTGATTTATGAAAATGACAGTCAAACGCGTGGATGCAAATGACGGACCCAAATTGATTGTGGGAGAAGGGCACTCCATCAGGTCCTATGTTGAAAGTCTAAATTATTGGGGGCCCAAGCCAACAAAGGCCCCCCCCGAGACGTTTACAAATCTTTGCCCATACGACCTATACGCACGGTTCGTTTAAAGTTAACTATGGCAACCATGATGTAGTAGACGCTCTAACCTAATGTCAGAGAATATGTGATGTAGGTGTCTTGTTCAATGATATATCAGAAGTAGTGGTCCGCAATATTTCCCAGTTGATTTTCAACAATGGCAAAGAACCCAGAGATACTTTTCGATCTCCGGCCAGCTGCCCATCACATTTCCTTGATCGTAGATGGCCTCAGGCCGAGAGCTTATCGTATTTTCTTTGATTGTTGTCGATGTAAACGCATAAAGTGCGAAATGTTACCGCTCAATACTTTTCTCACCAAATGTCTTCGTTTCACATGTCCGGTTCGGTTTCATGCTAATGGTAGTAGGTACCGTTATTTCCAGTGTTCTAGTAATTCGAAGATTGCAAAACGTCGTGACTCAATTAAGCTTGCTCCGAAGGCCCGGACATCAGAGTCCATCAACGTGGTCACGAAATGGCATGGAACTGAAGTGGCACACCGCAAACAACCTTTGTCTTTCAAGTAGCGGTCACCTTGGCGTGCCTTAATGAAAGGGTGTTCATTCTTCCGGAAATAGCGGCGTCGGTCCGGCGGCGAGTCCGTTAATATTGCGGACACGATGTCATTATTGTCGCATGCATATTCCTCTTGATCGTGATGTCGTTTGCTTTCAGCTTCCGAGCAGCCGCCGGCTCCAGATGAGGGAGATCGTTCACTTGCAGGCTGGCCAGTGCGGCAACCAGATCGGATCAAAGGTGATGTCATCGCACCGTGGTGTCACTCGGGGCTGCGCTTCGGTGCAGTAGAGTCAGCCTGTCGAACATGAGCCTTGTGCATGCCTATACCGGACTTCATTTGCAGATTTCGATTTCCTGTGAATGCGGCGGGACAAATTGTAAGCTGCTGTAATGTCATGTCTAATTCTAACCAACTGTAGCTTGTTACGATCGTCGAAGTATGTCTATTTTTTAGCATAGCGAGTTCCTTACGGAGAATGTTATGGTAGAGTAGCACCCACGGGGCAAAGCCCGCATCTTGCTTCTGGCAGGAGTGAGTCAGGTTCTTTGTTAATAACCATGCAATCGCCTGTGAACAAGATCGAAAGCCAGATAACTGTTTCTAATTGCAATAGGTGTACGAGGGTGGTAAGGGCGAATGCAAATTAACCTGCTCCATACTATCACCAAACAATGCGCACAATATTCACGCTAAATATGGCTGTAATTGATGTCCCATCAAGTCGATTGCGGTGGCGTAGGGACAACACAGTAATTAAGTCGCATTTGGCCGCCACCATCAGCCGGGCAGTCCGGTCTGACGGTAGTACCTTGGCACACGTTCGATATAAAGGTAAACGTTCAGACGGAGCCTCTCCAACGGATTGTGACATGGCATGGTTTGCCCTTATTTGCAAGCCATGCCATGTCACAATTGCCATGTCGTCACAATTGCCATGTGTGCGAATTGGGTTTGTCCATGCTCTTAATCTACTACTTATTCCTCAGATTCTATCCGAGTATCGAAGTACAGTTTAGTTTAACTGCCTCACTGCGAGGAGTACTCCAAGTTATTGATGCTTCAGCTTTAGCATTATTTTTCCTGTGACTTTAGCATGCTCAAAAAGGTCATGCACGATTTGAAGAACAGCAGGGGTGATGTGCCGACGATTCGGCATTAGCGAAACATAGGATGATCTTTTGGAAGCTGTCAGATTCATAATGTGCTCAGTGCAAATTCAAGAACGAACTCATGCAACGACGCAATGCACTCCAAGTTGTCCATAGCCATAGCTGTCATTTTTTGGTTTGTTTCTAAAACAAATAGTGCAGCTTGATCCAGATGGTCAAGCACGTATGTAGTCGTATGGTTAAATAATATGGCTGATGATAATAATGACACTGTGAGGCATCCTGAGCTCGTAACGAAAAACATGAAGCTTGCGATTCAACAAACGTCCGGCTCACAAACATGGATCTCGACGGGCAGAAACATCACAACTGCAAACAAGGCTGTATTTCTAGTTGCAGAAATTGGCTTGTAATTGCAGGTACTATCCGACGATTATATAAACCAACTGAAGATAAAGATGCGCATTGATTGCACCTTCCTACCTTCATATTGAGCGAACCTCGCCGCCTTGTCCATCCGAGGGTGCACCCTGAACTAAGACAGTCAAGGGACACGAACATCAGCACCTGTTTCCCACTAGCCAAATCAAACTGAGCCGGATTGGCGTGGCTTCGGGCGGCCGAAGACGCTCCGGGATGGGCGAAACCCAACGGCCGGCCGGGCGTCGGCGTCGACGCGCCGTCGCGTCGGTTCGCCGAAGCGTCGGTTCGGTCACGGCGCGCGCGGCTGTGTTGTGGTTACCGGCGCCGACGAGCCGCCGCCGCGCGACCGGCCCTGCATCGCAACGCAGCCAGTTCTACAAACTCGGCCCGAGCCGGCCGCCCCATCGCCGCCCCATCCCCGTTACCGTCCACGGCCCATCCCCGCCCCATCCCCGTTACCGTCCACGGCGCCCGTCGGCGAAAGTGGCACACACCGCGTGCGTCGTCGTCGCCATTGGATACGCAGTCAGCTGTGGACAGTGCGACGTGTAATGGCGGTACCATCAGACAACGAGGCCGCCAAAACACCTCGGTGCACCTGCGGGGCGTCCTAACAAGTGCTGTCGTAGCAGAGCGCACCGTTATACTACCATCACGTGGTGTTATTTGCCATCATGTGGCAGTATTTTACTGCCATGTGGTGTGTGGCATCGTGCGAGGAAACGTTTGACACCTGCTACATACTCTATGAATGCCAAAATATATCACCCTGGTAGGCTGCGATTCGCATTGGAATGCGGCGGGTGCTATTCATAGGCGATAGGGCCTCGTGTACATTTGATCCGCCCCGTACCGGAGCTGAGGGGGGATCTTTTACGCCCCCCACCCCGAGGTTTTCCGAAGACAGCGAAGAATGCATTTGCATGCCAAAATTTGCATGCCTTTTCTCACGTCAATTTGGCCTGTTGTGTAAAAAATGTTTAAGTCAGGTCATTTGCGGTCAACGAAGTCAAATGAGGTCACCTGCAAAAATGCAACCAATCGTCCAGCTTTAACGGATACAAATATTTGAATGAAACTTTCAGCGATTGCTTATCTTATACAACGATATAACGAAGCGCACCAGAGGAATTTTCGACTTTGTCTTCGTTTTTTTATGGCTTATAAGTTTTGCATATTTGCCAAGTATGGCTAAAATTGAAGATTCTGGCCAAAGTAAGCAGTTGTATCAAGGAAAGTTGACCTAAAACAACGTTTTGCGGTCCGCTCTATCCACTGGAAGAAAAACTAAAGAAAATTGTACCTAAAATTTTGCAAATTTGAGATAAAAATTGTTTTTCGTTGGGAAAATGTTTTGTAGCCTAGGACGAGTCAAAATTAACCATCCAAAGCCAAAAACACGTTAATCGTGATCACACAGTGACGTCACAATGGGGGATGCACTTTTTGGGATGACACGCAGTTCTGGGAGATCTGCCCTAATGACCGGCTGTGGTCCGTGATGCAGTTCTGGGAGATCTGCCCTAATGACCGGCTGTGGTCCGTGCCACAGTTCTGGGAGATCTGCCCTAATGACCGGCTGTGGTCCGTGCCACAGTTCTGGGAGATCTGTCCTAATGACCGGCTGTGGTCCGTGACGCAGTTTTGGGAGATCTGCCCTAATGACCGCCTGTGATCCGTGACGCAGTTCTGGGAGATCTGCCCTAATGACCGGCTGTGACCCGTGACGCAGTTCTGGGAGATCTGCCCTAATGACCGGCTGTGGTCCGTGATGCAGTTCTGGGAGAT
This sequence comes from Imbricaverruca yamaguchii, assembly GCA_034440575.1. Taxonomy (NCBI): domain Eukaryota; kingdom Metazoa; phylum Arthropoda; class Thecostraca; family Neoverrucidae; genus Imbricaverruca; species Imbricaverruca yamaguchii. The sequence goes on from JAOTOL010001537.1 coordinate 1,367,376, forward strand.
CTGCCCTAATGACCGGCTGTGGTCCGTGATGCAGTTCTGGGAGATCTGCCCTAATGACCGGCTGTGGTCCGTGCCACAGTTCTGGGAGATCTGCGCCGACGAGCACGGCCTGACGCCCGAGGGCGTGTACGCCGGGACCTCGGACCTGCAGATCGAGCGCATCAACGTCTACTTCAACGAGTCGGGCGGCAACAAGTATGTTCCTCGCGCCGTGTTGGTCGACCTGGAGCCCGGCACCATGGACAGCATCCGCGCCAGCACCATCGGCAACCTCTTCAACCCGGACAACTTCATCTTTGGTGAGCCGGAAAGGTCAACGACGGTGAGCGGGGATACCAACGACTATGAGTGGAGGGGTCAGCGACGGTGAGTGGAAGGTTAACGACGGTGAGTGGGGATACCAACGACTATGAGTGGAGGGGTCAGCGACGGTGGGTGGAAAGGTTAACGACGGTGAGCGAAGAGGTCAACGACGGTGAGCGGGGGTAAAGGCCAAACCGAATGGATGGATCACAAAAGGTGACGACATGGCTCAGTTACGTAACAAATGATTCAGGGTACAAGAGTGGTCGATGACATTGAGGTAAATTTATATTGAAATTAAAACTGTTCGGCATTTGTCCTGTCTAGGTTTGCAATGCTCAATTCACTTTTTTTAAGCTTTAGCTTTGCGCAGTATTAAGCTTTATCTTTTGGCTCAATTTTTTTTTATATCAAGTTGCTCATTGTTACCGAGCACGCAAATGTCACAACATTGCAACCAATGGTGTTCAAGCTACTTTGTACGGACACGTTTCGTTGGTATTCCAAAGGCATACACTTGTTCTCTTGAAACGTCTGGCAAGCGCATGTTTTAACGTTTTGCCCCACTCCCGTCGATCCCCCATCTGCATTTATCCTCTTTAATTTCAAAAACAACAATACGTTAATGCTGCCACCCGCTGTTTCCAAGCAAAATACATCGCAAAGGTAAATATGCCGATTGTCAACACAAAACAGACTTCTGTGAGCAGGCGCAACATAACATTAGCAGGCGGCTGAGGGAAGACAGCCTATATCAGCCTATATCAGCCTATGTCAGCCTATTCCCTAGCCTATATCAAGTGTTCTGTTTGGAATGTTCTTTCAGCTCCTGCAGCTCCTAGCTATCCGGCCTTAAGACAGGCCTTTCCAACACTACTGCACTATCACCTCTCAGCAGTGGCGCTGTGAGTGGTATGGTATTGTGTGGTATAATGTGCTACTGTATGATGTGGTGTGGCAGTGATAAATTATTCGTCAAATAGGGTAGAAAATACCACTTTCTGGACACTCAATAGACATCCTTCTCCAAGAAGTATCGACATCTTGCCCCATGACGCGTGCTAATGAAGTCTTCGTGTCTCCTTTCTAGCAGTATCTCGCTTATACGTATCATGTGAATGCTCCTAATAAGGAATAGTGACACGGACATATCGCAACGTAATTTTGGGTAAAGGGATTAACTATGTGATATGGCGTACGGTATCAAATTATAGCATAGGTGATTTTATCTCTGTCCTGAATACAGCCCTTCCTAAAGTATGAATATCAAAGCAAATGAAAAATGTACAGTCATACGTACACCCTTGGCTCAAACTTGAGTCAGAAAAACATCAAAAACACTTTAATGGGCACTAATTCCATGGCAAATTTCGACATCCTTCGGCGCCCGTTTCGACATCTCACACCTAACGAAAAACCAATATTTTAACCCTGTGGTGTGGTATGTCATGGTATGGTGCACTACCATATGATATGCTCTGCTATGCCTCACTATGCTAATTTACTGCATATTATAAGCGTCATACCGGACATTGTTGTTTTTCCACCTGATACTATTGTCATTTTACCGGATATTATTTGTACTGCACCGGATATTATCGTTATTGTACCGGCTTTATTGTTGCTGTGCCGGGCATGCTATCCTATTGCGCCGGGTAGAACCGATCCGATAGTTCAGTTTATCAGAGCGCCGGCATGTATTTGGTCTCTCCTGTCCTGGCAAGACAGGATTCGAGTCGTTCCCGTGGCCCTGGTTAGATCGGTTCGAGACTGGAACTGACAAAGCCGGGGACACAGCACTGCGGCGGCCGCGTCGGCGCGCTGACGACACGCCTCTCGGGTCAGAATTTTGCGTTGAACTGTAATTCCAGAGGTGCACAAACCTGCCAACTCGCCTACCGGCGAAGGTGGCAGAAATTGGCCGGAGCTGTGCCGTTGTTGTGACAGGTAATCATTATTGGAAGAAGGAAAAGTATTCACCATATAAAGAAGATATCACTTCAGGAAAGGCAATTTAACCCAAAAATGCTTCATGTACAGTTTATTTTTGGTTCCTTCAAAAAGTATTCCCATATATTTCGATAAGTTGTAACTGCAATTTTTGAACAAGACCTTTGGCAGCGCTAACCCTTTTGGGACAGATCCCGGTGCACAATATCGGCTGCACGCAGCCAGCTCCATTAGGCTGAACCACGGCGCAGTAGGCTGTCACAAATACACCGTGACAGCTCATATGGTTTGATTGTGGTTTCGAAATGTGACAGATTCATGAGTTCCAATGCTTGTAGGTGACATTATTGATATGGTGTCCACCTCTGTGGAATTCACAGACCGGGTGGTTGGACCAGGGTGCACGGAACAAGCTCTGCTTATGAAAGAAACCTGATCCATAAAGCCCCCCAGCAAGAATTCTGACTAAAGTTATGTTTTGACACTGCACTGTCTTTTGTCTTTTCTACAGGTTCATCTGGAGCGGGGAACAACTGGGCAAAGGGTCACTACACAGAAGGCGCTGAATTGGTAGATCAAGTGCTGGACGTCGCTCGCAAGGAAGCTGAAGACTGCGACTGCCTGCAGGGCTTCCAGCTGACACACTCGCTGGGCGGCGGCACCGGCTCCGGCATGGGCACCCTGCTCATCTCCAAAGTCAGGGAGGAATACCCCGACCGGATCCTGTGCACATTCTCGGTGATGCCGTCGCCGAAGGTGTCCGACACGGTCGTCGAGCCCTACAACGCCACCCTCTCCACACACCAGCTGGTGGAGAACACGGACGAGACGTTCTGCATCGACAACGAGGCGCTCTACGACATCTGCAGCAATCAGCTCAAACTTCCCACACCCACCTACGGCGATCTCAACCACCTCATCTGCCTGGCCATGTCTGGGCTGACCACCTGTCTCCGGTTCCCCGGTCAGCTGAACGCCGACCTCAGGAAGCTGGCCGTCAACATGGTGCCGTTCCCTCGCCTCCACTTCTTCGTGCCCGGCTTCGCGCCACTGACGGCGCGCGCGAACCAAACCTTCCGGGCGTTGTCGGTCAAAGAACTGACACAAGAGATCTTCGACGCCAAGAACATGATGGCCGCCTGCGACCCGCGCCACGGCCGCTACCTCACCGTCGCCGCCATCTACAGAGGACGCATGTCCATGAAGGAGGTGGACGAGCAGATCCTCGCCGTGCAGACCAAGAACAGCAGCTACTTCGTCGAGTGGATCCCGCATAACGTCAAGACCGCCGTGTGCGACATCCCGCCACGAGGACTTAAGATGTCGGCCACCTTTGTCGGCAACACCACCGCCATCCAGGAGCTTTTCAAGCGCATATCCGAACAATTCACCGCCATGTTCCGGCGCAAGGCCTTCCTCCACTGGTACACGGGAGAAGGCATGGACGAGATGGAGTTTTCCGAGGCGGAAAGCAACATGAACGACCTCATCGCCGAGTACCAGCAGTACCAGGAAGCCACCGCTGATGAAGAGGACGAATACGATGACGAGGACGCCGACCGCAACGATTACGGCAACGACGACAACGATCGAAACAACGACCAAGACGACTACAAGGACCACGATAACGACTACAAGGACCACGATAACGACTACAATGATCGCGATGACGACCGCGACCGGGATGAGTATTAGTCTTTTTTAGTGCTGGTGTGAACAGACCTCCGACAAGATTGTTTCCGCATCGCCGATGCGCTATTAATTTTATCATCACATCTAATGCTGGAAAACATACTTTAAGTACGTTCACCTTGCATTTTGCATCTCTTATTTCCACGGGGCACCCGCGCCGTCTTTCCGGTCAAATCCTCACACCCCGTCTCGAGGGGGGGGGGGCGGTTGGAGACCCCCCTCTAAAATATAAACTAAGCATCGCACGAAAACGAAAGAGATGTCATCGGAAAGCGCTCGACGAGTAGGGTCCGGGTCCATCGTCCAAAACAAAATTTCCCCAAAAGTGACGTCACTAGGGGGATAGATTTTCACGTCTTTTCACGACTTACATTTTATTTTTGACTCTGGAGAGTTCATTTTGGGGGATATATGAAAAACAAAATTTATTTGGAAAGAGAAAAGGGCAGCGAATTCGACCAGGGCTATAATTCCCCCCCCCCCCCCAAAACCATATTTTTTGAAATTTCAAAATTTTGAGTTTTCAAGCTTTCTTTAATTTTCCCTTTCCATTGTGTAGAGCAGACCGAGAAACGTTGTTGGAATTGAACGTGCCCCAATAAAAAATGCTTACTTTAGCCAGAATCCTGTATTTGAACTGCAATTTGGCAATTACGCAAAATTGATATGTAGTCAAAAACGAAAAAAAAATCAACTCGTATATTTTGTTGCATCCGTAAAGATAAGCAAACGCTGAAAGTTTCACTAAAATATCTGTATCCGTTAAAGCGTGACGACTGGTTTAACTTTTTTGGAGGTGACCTCACTTGACCTTGACTAACTCGTTGACCCTAGATGACCTGACCTAAAACTATTGAATCAGCATGTCAAATTGATGTGGGAAAATGTATGCCAAATTTGGGTGGGCTGCCGCGCGCCGTTCGTCCGCTATCGGCGAAAAACCTGAGGGGGGCGGTTGAAGACCCCCCCCCCCTCCCCCGAGACGGGACGGGTTAAATTCGCTATCAGCTGCACTGACTGGTTCAGAGGATAGAAGATGTCACAAATATTTGCTGGCACCCACGAATTAAACATCAAACCGGAATGCTTCTGCTGTCACAGGAGCATCCTAGAACAAGGCATTGGCATGAAAAGCAAACTTGCGCAAGGAACTATATCACATGTCGCAGATCGCAAACTTTTTTTATTGTGCAAATGCTGTTTTAATATGTTCATATAAAGGTAAAGTTTCCGAGTCAATGTGTTTACCCTTCTGGATTAGATATTTATCAGATAGCTGCTCATGTACCCAATAATGCGAATAATGCGGTGAGGTCAGGTATCCATGCTTTCATTGGTCACTCAACTGCTCATTTGTCTTGAACTCCATGAATAATGCAAGTGTCTATTTTTCCCTGGTGGAGGATCACAACCGCGATGGCCGCTCCTCCGCTCTTGCGCTGATGGTTGTGGAGCCGACTTTGCAGTCGAGTGTGGATTGGGCGCCGTTGCGCACCTTTTGTCCATGCTCCAGAGTGGCAAGGCCAGGTCAATGGGGTGCAACAGCACCGGAGGCGACATGCCGTGCTAGCCGCAGCTGTACCCATGGGTGGGTACCGCAAACCCAGCTGTACCCACCAATTCCGCTCTACGGCGCACGTGGCGTACTGACACAGGAAGGCGACAATGTTGCAGTCTATCCCCTCAAAGTGAGCCGGCGACCAATGCTGACCTCTCCACGGTTGATGAAAATGTGCTTCAATCATCGAATAGTTAGTTTTCTTACTTACGAACAGTACAAGTCTTCGGAAATAATGTACGTGCCTACTTATTAGAGCAAATATACGCATATGAAGAGGTTGTGCAATTAGAACAAATATACGCATACATATATGTGATTAGATCAATGGCTACGTAATATACCGCAATGCTGAGTGCCGTGGGGCTATGTAGCATTTCTGAGTGCCATTTCGCTACGTAACAAACCATATTACTGAGTGCCGTTCGCTGGTGTGTGCGTGTGTGCATGTGTGAGCACTTTTTTTTTGTTCGCACAGGCGAGTTTAAATGATATTTTCATTATATATGTTGTGCCCTACCAGGCTTCATAGGTCAGCCCGTCGCCAGCGACGAGTGCATACCTTCTGTGCCGTAATTCAATCAATACAGATGACCTGTGTACAGTCACTAGTCGACATGTTGCCTATGCTTTGTGTTCCTATGCGATCATATACCCTAGCGTTTGCCTGCACGAATTTATGTCACCGTTTGCTTCGAAGAGGTTAGCTTTAAATGAAGAGGTTGTGCAATAAATGACGTGTCTCCCAAAGGCCCTGAAGGTTGGCATAATGCCTATGGGTGTGACATGGAACAATAGACGTGAAGCCCATTGCGTGCCCCTCCCCCGTCCTATGACCTGTGGCGCCGCTGGAGATGTCGGCATGCGATGCCATTTTTCATTTTCATCAAATTAAAATTTAATTTCTATCTGAACACATTCCCTTTCACTTTTGGCCGAGCAACCGGATAAATTGATAGAGCCGAGTACGCCGCACCAGCGGCGACACATGTTACTCGATTTGGCTCCTTATACTGCATAGTCGGTACGTTTTCGAGGTCTCGCAGCATGCTTTTTAGTTGTGTGGAGATATTGTGACTCACGATAAAAAGCAGTTGTGGCTGGTGTCCGTGCCCTAAATGCCGTGCCGGTAGAGTGCCTCTTAACAGCAGGCCGTCGAGAGGAGAAATGAGGACAAAAATGAAACGTTCACAGGCTTACATTGACAGAATCGCGCACACCATTATCTGTAATAGACACACCTCATACGTTGTGCTTCCGTCATGTGAGAATGGATCAAGTTAACTCGACCGAACATGGACCCAGCTTCATGAAAATCTAATACATTTCAAACCTAAGTCATGTAAAACCAAGAATCAAATAATCGTAGAAATCATATGACTTCTTGGTTTACAAATGTCCTACACTTCCGGAAGATTTTAGATCTTGCCTACAAATGTTGTCATTGTGCGTAATTACAAAATTCACGTCTGATTTGCGTGGTGCATGCAGATAATATATCACTAATTGTAATGCTAATTTTACTAAAACACCATATTCGACATAAAATATCCAAGTATGAAGCAAGGTCGCATTCTAATCAGTAGGTTCCTTCACCTCCTCACACCGATAGGTGCCCCACAGTTGCGGCACCATGCTATGAGCATGGTTATACACTGAAAAAAATTGACGAACGTGACTAAGTCAACGTTGGTAGTCATTTTGTCCAAACGCAAAAACCAAGGCAATACCAAGGGAACTAATACTAAAACTAAGGGAACTATGGTTAAAACCAAGGCTTCGACTAACTGAACTAACAATGGGTACTAATGTGACTAACCAAGGGAACTAATAAAACCAGCTATGAAAACCAACATAACTAACTAGGGCTACTACCAGGACTAACCAAGTTCACTAAGGCTACGAGCCAATGGTACTAAGGAAACATTGAAGGGTATAAAGGTAACTAACCCCGAGTACTGAGGCGACTAACCAAGGATAATAAGGTACTAGCCGAGGCGACCAACGTAACCAACAGGTAGACAGCCTGGACCGACTAAAGCAGTAACGTGAATACTAATGCACAGACTAAGGCAATAACGTGAACAACCAAGGGTACAAATACGACTAACCATGTACGCTAATGACACTAACAAAGAAAAGTAAAGATAACCAACGAAGAGTGCCAACACATACTTCTATGACTAACCATGGGTACAACCAGTAATAACGAAAAATACGGTGACTAACAAAGGCAAATTATGCGACAATCAACGTGGGCGATTCGGAGTAAGGAATGGATAGGAGGTCCGGTTATGGGCTGGTAGGGTTAAAACCCAGCTTCGAGGTTGCTTAATCCCACCAAGCACTTGCAACCGATTTTCCAAGACCTCAGTAGTGAGATCTCTTCTTGCCCGTGGCAGCAGCGACGGCCGGAGATGTTTTCTATGCTGTTGATATTAGGCGACATCTGCTGTCGAAACAGTGCAGGCGGCGTCAAATCCAAGCGATGCACGTTTCAGTAAGGCCCACGTCCACCAGGCCATGCACGTCTTAGCAAAGCCTACATTGCAGCCATATTCTTCCTTATTGTGGCGGACCGTGGGAGGGGGTTACGATACCATGCCCGCAAGAGGTTTGATTGCAGTAAGTAAGTGACATTCTCCTGTACGGAAAATGCATCCGACAGTTTGTTTTGATTTAGTTTTTGGGTAGAAAGCTATGTTTTGATAAAGTTCGAAGATGAAAATAAATTGAAACCCTAAGGGTTTTTCATAATCGAGTGATTTTTTTTTTTTTTGGGGGAGGGGTTAGAGAGGGACTTGATCCCTCCACTAGCCACCACTGAATTTAGCCACCACCAGCCACCACCACTAGCCACCACCAGCCACCACCACTTTTGATTTGCCACTGATACTTGATATGCCGGTAGCCAATGCATGGCTTGCCATATTTTCCCTGCAAGGACTTCTATCGGTTTTATGAATATCTGCTTGTGTTACGTGGTTTAGCCGTTCATCAGTGTGCCATGTAATTGGACACGTAAGAGGCAGGTGCAACTGTAGCAAGGTTACTACTGATTGGAGAGATACGAACAATATCGATAAGCATATGGAAAATAAGCATAACGTTCGTTACCTGTCAGGTGATCAGTGCACTATACGGTCGCACTCATTATTGGTAAAGCACCGCAGAAGTGGAATTCAAGAAGCCTCAACTGAAGTATATTTATAAGGGCGGTGATTAAGCAACATGTGCATGCGAACATATAGTATGAGGTTCGCAGTGTGACAAAGGTTAACAAAAGCCTTCATACAATTTTGCAAGACTACATACAGTATGTCAGATTTGTTTTCATTTGGTTCCGTACCACTTCTGTCGCAGAAGTATGCGCCGTGGCTCGGCGTGCAAACGTCGATCTCCCAATAGCCACAGTCAAAAAGTAGCAAGTGCATTCTATGAAAAATAAAAAGGATGTTAAACAACTGTGCCGAAATGACCTGTCCATGCCATCACATGTCAAAAAGGTTAGAACAGGCTCGATGCCTTCAAACTCTGATCTGATTTAAACCTATGTTGAATAGCAATGCTATTCAAAACAATGTCGAATAGCAATGTTTGCATGCTCCATGTAACACTGCATGACAATACGATGACTCTAGACTAGAATATCACACGATTAGCACAGCCTTAGGAGCCTCATGCGACTCCTTGCACGACAATCCACATGTCAGTCAAACAGCGAACCTGGGTAATCACACAAATTAAACCGAGACAACATTCTCTCGAGATCGCAGACGCCCCCCGCCACCCTCTTAAGCTGGCGACCTATCCGAGGGAAGAGGGTGGACAGCGGCTGAGGGATGCTAGCAAGTCTAGCACTATTCCCACTTCTCTATGTCCCTGACGATTGATTTATCTGGGTCCATCTCGCAATGGACTTTCATGATTTTCGTTCGAATGAACCAGTTCGTGTTTCTCACCGACCTCGCCGTTTTTTGGTGCAGGACGTAGTGAGACACGGACCATAAGCCGACCGCTCCTTCCAATTTCGCTGCGCGCACCACACGTTCCCCTTCAACTACACTCCATACGTCCTCCTCCTCGATAATGTGCGGGTATATGGTGGATGGCCCTCGCTGAGGACCGTGGCCTCCTCCCCCATCACACGCAGGAGCAAGTTCATGGCGTCGTCTGCGAAAATAGCATCAGTCAAATAATGTAGCAAACTAAAGCTGAAATTTGCTTATCATGGAAAATGATCAAGGTGTCAAAAAGCTATCAGAAAAGGGGAGAACAAAGATCGCATACCAGTTGCTCAGAGAACGCCCGACTGAGAAAGAACATTCATGCATATGTTGAGCTGTAGTTTTTTTTAAGCGGAACTTTTTTTTTTTTAGCAAACGCTTTATTCGAAGAGGAACAAAAACCGTATTGACCTAGCAGTGTTTGTGTTTAAAGGTGTTTAAATTCCAAGTTGTAGATGGAAAGCGATGCTTTGCCAATGGAATGCCTACAATGCATAGCCTATCAGGTCGAACTGCTGCCAAGGTTGTGTGGCGCACCGGAAAGGGATATTCGCTCGGTGACGGATCGCTGATGCTAAATGCAACAGCGATATATATGATTATGAATAGTGTATTTTCTCGTAATTGAGCAACTTTAATAATGAAATGGTTCAGGGAAGAATCAAGCTGATTCCACCTCTTTGAATTGGTCACTGAGAAAAAGAAGCACGGAACAAAGACATATTTTATCGCTAAAGCCAGATTAGGCAGTGCCTAAAGCGCCTTAATGGGCGCGCCGCGACTTCGTCGCGAAACTTCAGCAGTGCTGCAACTTAATTCAGGTATCACTTGGCAAGAAACGGCAACATCCTGCATAAGATTGTGTAAACTATATATGAAATCACCTGACTTGACGTCATTGACCATTGACACATACATTAACCAAGAATGCTTATTTCATGCGCTGTATCATTATTGGCAAAAATTGTTTAAAGCATTTGAAAAATTTGCAAGGTTAAAAAACAGAACTCACCTAGCCTAACCCATTTTTTGGCTCTATGGATGCAAATTCATGTAAACGCTTTTCTTGGTACCACCTTGAAGCACAATCATTCTGAACATTTTCGATATTTTTATTAGAAAAAGTTCATAAACATTTATATTAATTTCTTCAAAAGCAGCTTAGGTTAGGTTAGGTTTCTTGTTTAAATTTCAGCTATCAGATAATGAATTTCTTTACATTAAAAAAAAAATTGTTTTTCTCCAAAGGGATGTTATGTTGAGTTAGCTTAGGTTATGTTATGTTGCATTTTTACATTTCTTTTTATGCTCTGTTACCTAACTCAAAGCCTTTATTGCCATTATTATACCTGAAAAGTAAGCATTTTCACAGAAAATATGTGGTTCCATCATCTTAGTCACCTTCATAAGCGTGGTATTCCAAAAGTTACTAAAAAAACACCTTAGAGCACGAATTTACCAAATAATTTGATTTCTTGCATAGAAGGTTAGGCTAGGTTAGGTTATGTTACATCTGTTCATCTATATTGTTAACATCACTTGCTATGCTAGGTATATTACCCAACTCCAAGCCACTTTTTGGGTGTTAGTTTTCCTGTCAGCTGACAAGTATGCATTTGCAGAGGAAATGAGTGGTTACATCATGTTCAGCATATTAAAAACACTGCATTTAAAAATAAGTCCAAGAAATTCCAAGAACTCAGAAATTACCTTAAACTGGAAATTTACCACCTGGCAAGAGAAAGTTGGGCGGGGGGAATTTATTTCAAAGAGAGAGCATTTTCCTTTCAGAAGAATGCATCCAACTGGAAATTTTCAGGGGTGCACTCAACCCTTCCCAAAGGGGCTCCACCTTCCTCTGGAGGGGGGGGGGCGAATTCCCCAGTGGCCCCAATTGTAACCGTCCCTGATTGAATGCCATTCATGCCTGGTGTGCTTTATGGATTCACACCTGGTGTGCTATCATGCACTTATCTCTCGGATGCACCGACACAGACTGACAGAAGATCGCAATGGACAGGTCGACATCCGATTTAGAACGTAAACACTTCTGGTATGTGAAGTTTCCAACCCAAATTGGCGAATTAAGATCCAATAAGATACTGAAGTAGGTACCTACACTAACTCGATTGGGAAACATGCACACAGGCAACTCACTCACTTTGCACAGACAATGCAGAATGAGAACGATGAAGAACGATGGAAGCTCGAGTTACAGCTAGAACGATGAAATATGCACGTAATTACGAGACTGGCAGCGCCGCGCCATGCACAGCGTCAGAGTCTTGATACAATAATGGCGGCCGTCGTGGCAGAGGCCTAGTGTTCTGGAGCATTCTTACTACGAACAAAACCATCACTACTAACCAAGACATCTAATACTACCAGCAAACTCAACGAGGAAATTGGCCAACACAGCTACAAACTGGCCTTACTAATGCTTTACCAATTCAACTAACGATGTCCAGAACTAAGACATCACTAAAGTAAAGACAGTAAGATGTTGGTAGCATTGGTTAGTTGTTTTAGTTGATTGACCTTGGTGACTAAGGAGGATACAAACAGCGCAACCCCAGCAATAGTCGGTATGGTTGGCGAGCTTAGTTTTCTTCTGAGCTGCTTTATAGGGCACGAAGGCAATGACAAAGACATTTATGCCAATTAGTCGCAGCACCTAACCCTGTCGGTGAATCTGTTAGTACGCATGGTTAGTACTCTTGGTTTTTTTGCTCGTATTTCCCGTAGTATTTATCATCGTTAGCGAAAAAAAAATTCAGTGTAGATTCCAAGTGGGTCGGGGGTCTGGAGCCCCTACTTTGACGCTCTAATATTGCTAATTTTTCTGCGTTTTTATATTCACTCTGAACATAGGTCTTACAAATTTGCACTTGGAACCCGTCGCTCTGATTTTTTGGAGATGTGAGATGCCTTGGCTCTTAGGCCCGGGCGTCTCCATGCATTATACATGGGGATGGGGTAGGTGCTATGAGGGTTTTTTAAAGATATATTTTATTCATGTATATGCGTAATGTTAATTTGCACGAGGTGGGGTGGGGCAGGGACAGATCTAGGAATTTTCGTGTGGTGGTATTCATCTGGAGGAGCGAAAGTCCATAGAGAGGCGCCTAAGGTGGAAAATTCGCTGAGCGGGAAGGGGGAGGGGGTCGACACTCGAACATATTGCACACAGCATGGTGTAGAAGGCCCATCTGAGCCTTTTGATCTCAAGAAAATTCCTCGATTTCCTCTGAGAGTTTGCTTGGCTGAGAATTTGTTCGGAGGGCGGAACTTTTCTGGCCAAGTGCGGGTTCCCGTATCCAAGGAGAAATGCCACATTGTATGAGGTTCCATCCTTTAGGCCACTAACAATGGCCTGTAGCTGCGGGCATTCATCTCTCAGCATTATTCCAAGGCATGATACATGAAAGCGGGCCCAAATAGATTTCAGAGCACACTCCATACGGTTCCGTGTTAAAAGTTGAAATCATTTTGGGGTAAAGCCAACACTGAGGGGGGACTCCTAGTTATGTAACAACACCCCTAGTTATAACTTTACCGCGCCGGTAGCTCAGCTGGTTAGAACGCTGGCCTGCACTGGTCTCCCCTGTACTGGCAACACAGGGTTCGAGTCGTTTCGCGCGCTCGCATTTAGCCCCCGGCCGGGAGCGTCAGTTGGAAGCTGGCCCGATAAGGCCGGGGACGAGCTACCGGGCGGCCGTGTCGGTGCATTGGGGGCACGTTAAACTTTCGGTCTAAATTCTGCCGTTGAACTGGAGTTCATGGATCGGGTGGTGGGGCCAGAGTTCACGCAACAAGCTCTGCTTAGCAATAGAACCCCGGCTCCTCAAGCCACCCCAACGACAACTCGGATTAAATTTATTTATTTAATTTAAAAAAAAACTTTACAGTGATGTGTGCGTGTGCGCGTGCATGTGCGTGTGTGTATACGACAGCTATCAAGAGACGTCTTTGTGGTCTCGCATAAACTTCCCTCATTGCGTACATTGGGTGCACGCGCTTATGTACATCTGCGCGTACGTACTTCTGCACATACGTACAGTTGCGCTTACGTGCATTTGCGCATACGTGCATTTGCGCATACGTACTTTTGCGCACAGGTACATTTGCGCGCACGTACATTTGCGCATACGTACATTACCCATACGCACATCTGTGCCTACGTATAATTGTCATACGTACATCTGTGCTTACGTATATTTGCTTAAGTACATCTGCCATACGGACGTTTGTCTTTGCGCAAATTTGTCCTAGAATCGTTGCGGACCGCCCGATAGTATATTTCCTGTTTCCTCCGACGACTTGGGAGCCCCCTGGGACGCGCCATGGCAACGGCAGCAAACAACGCGAACTATTTTGTTACGTCGTGCGATAGGCTCGGCCCCACGCCGCGCATCGACGCCGTGACCTCGAAACGGCGACGTGGCAACAGAACCCAGACACCGCGGGGCATGGCCTTCTGTCGTTGACGTGTGATTATCTTCTCAAATGCGTAGCCGTTGGGTGGTACCGGGACGGGCGACCAAGACCAACGTTTGAATCATACACTCAGTGGACCCGGTCTATTGCGGCAAGAACAATAGTTCATAGTTAATAATTAACAATATATTACGAGCACTATAGCAACACACTGCCGGAATATCCGAAGCATACCCGACAGAGAAGAACGTAACAGCCAATAGTACCTATGCTCCACACGGTAACGAAATTGTCATAAACGACCCGATGGATGATTCGCGATTATCTGCGGGACAGCAGACCTCATGAATAAAAGCTGACTTGGGTCGAGCAGCAGCCGTGCAAAATTAAATCTTGCAACAAACCAGTATGTTCACAAGGTTACTGAGCCATACACACATGCACGCACACACAACAATATATATATATATATATATATATATATATATATATATATATATACATATATATCGCTATAACTATAGCATGAAGGTCATAAATTGAATCTTAAATTGAACTAGGTCATAAATTCAAAATTAAAGTTAACCACAGCAGAACAAGGTTAAGGCAGACTTTCTTCACCAACATGGTAGTAGAACACTGGAGCCAGCTGCCAGAAGACATTGTCAGTAGCAGCACATTGAACATCTCTAAAAAAACAGCATAGACAATCATTATAAGAATAGAGGGCTTGCTTTTCAGAATTAAAGGGAGGGCTGATTGACAGATTTGGTGGGTAACTGGTTCAGTGTACAGAGTGCAACCAAGAAGGGCCCTTGTGGCTCATAGTTGCACTAATCTTTTATGTCTTTATGTCTCTATGACAAATCCTGTAAGTTGCATAATCACGTTGTCTTCACTGACGGCGACACTACCATCGTCGTTTTTACCCGACACGGTGCAATGCAAGATCACGTAACTACAGCACGAAGACCACCAGCCCGTCCCTTACCATCTCTCGTCCGGCGACTGAAATGGGGACTTGCACCTCACAACACTAATTTCATCCGTTTTTTCCGCCATATATATGTATATATGGCGGGAAAAGACGTTAGTCTCACAAAATCTGACCACCAAAGCCAACATAGTGTTTCAAGGGAGGAGC
Source organism: Imbricaverruca yamaguchii (assembly GCA_034440575.1). Classification (NCBI taxonomy): domain Eukaryota; kingdom Metazoa; phylum Arthropoda; class Thecostraca; family Neoverrucidae; genus Imbricaverruca; species Imbricaverruca yamaguchii. Next base: position 1,382,467 of record JAOTOL010001537.1, read on the forward strand.
CGGCAAAGATCGCACGGCTCTGCAGGGTTGTCTCTTCCTGAGTTTACCAAGAAGCGTCGGCAAGACCGCCGGCTCACTGTGTTGTACCCGCCCCACAATAGTTTCCATGGTTTGATCGGAGGCAGTTATTTGAATGTTAGCGAGTGTTTGAGCAACGAGCATCCACGGAACTGGAACAAGAATGTCATCAAAAAGTGATGATTATTATTGTCTAAATGTACACGTTTCGATACACATCATGTTAAGTGACAGAGGTCTCTGTATGTTACACAGAGTTAACTTGTTTCCGAAGAAACGCGCAATTCTCCAAAACTTGCCTTGGGCGCTGGATGTTCTCGTTTTAACATAGACTTAATCGAAACAATTGCCATGGATAGACACTGCCATAATGCGTAAATCCGCCGCTGTCAAAAATGCTAACCTGAATATAGAGTAATGGAATGTCGCGATGTTAGCAGATAGCATGTCTCAAAATTGCACATGTAGACATCACCTGAATGACTATCTGAGTCGAAGCATGCACCGAGCACGAGGCCATATCACTATCTAATACACACTACTCGAGGCTTCCAAAAGGAGCAAGCAAGCAAATGTGCAGAAGGCGGCGGCCTTCCTCAGCATTGGACAGTCCCTGAGTTGAGTTGTTTCTTCCCCTGAGAACACGATCCACGTGACAGATGTCACATAGCATACGGTCACCACGTCAGCGGCATTGAATGGCACCAGCAGGGTGGAATAGAGGCACATGTGTTTGTACTGTGAAAGTTGCCATCACATTATTGGGAAGACCTTCACCCTCCCACCGTTTCGGGTGTTGTTTGGGGCTTTAGGACGGGCTGACTTCCACGGACATAGAGCAGTTGTTTGAGGTGGCCGACGGTGTTCTGACCACACTGTGTTTCTCGAACCACACTCTAAGTATACCGCTTGTCGTCCAGCCGGCCGCAGACCCACACTGCCAGCCACCATACCACGCCCGACCACGATCACGACACCGACGACCTGTCACCGGACGGGCCGGTGCGACCCACGCAGGCCGTTTTCACCCACACCACCTCGATGGCGCTCGGCACCTTGCCGGCCAGACCGGGAATCACAACGGCCGGCGGCACCATCAGGTTGGGCTCGTACCAGAACGGATGGAAGCCCAGCGCCTGCAGGTCGAGCAGCGTGCGATACACGTCGCGGTAGCGGAGCGGCCGGTGCGCGAAGTGCAGCTCGATCGCCAGCTGCTCGACGTTCCTGAAGAGGACCGATCGCCGGGCCAGCGACGTCTGCTGTCGGAGGACGTCCCACTCGTCGGCCTCCACGTCCATCTTCAGGTAGTGGATGGTGCGGCCGGTGTGTCCCAGCTGGCGCACCAGCGAGTCGAGCGTGCGCACCGGCCAGCCGCCGGCGTCGGCGCCGTCGCGGCCGCCCACGCCGTGCCGCAGGAACAGGATGCTGCCGTTCTGGCTGCCCGCGGTCGCGTTGATGGACGGGTCGAACGCGTGCACCGTGCAGCCGAAGCGCTCCATGTCCCAGTCGAACGACCAGTCCACGCCGACGCCGAACGAGTAGACGAGGCAGTCGTCGGCGGAGAGCAGGCCGAACTCGGGGTCCATGCAGGCGTGCTTGGCGCCGTCCATGATCGGCTCGTGCGCGTCGCCGTGCGTCACCTGGTGAAGCGAGGACGCCACGGTGAGACGGCGGGGTCAGCTTTGTCGCCGGCCCGGTCCACCTGTTCCACACTGCCTACTCAGCACCACGTTCTAACGCGGTGGTAATCAAGTGTTGCTGGGATTGTCAAGCACACACAAGTTATGCACTAGGAACAATAATTGTTTTAATTACTGCTCCAACGGTGTTGTTTTATTTACTTTTTGGGGAAAAGTGGCCCTTAAATGTTGGCCCCAAATAATTTTAACTTTTGACATGCTACTCTATGGAACGTGCCACCCGCCCCACCTCTCAATCCATTTGGGCCTGCCCCTTGCCTTCATGTGTTTTGCTCGTTGACAAATTTTCAGAAATATACACCCATGATTGCAATCACACATTAATGTCTATATCAATGAGTCTGTTAGATCAATTACTCTCTTGTCTGTTTTACCAGGCTCACTACCGCGTACGATGAAAAGAACTGACGGACCTGGCACTGTGGAGGTTACTGGCATATTTATGCATTTGTTTCTGGATCAGAGATCATTTGTTCAAGGATTTCAATTCCCAAGTGTGGGGGGGGGCAGTGAATGGAGAAAATAAATCGAAGCGTGTCCTCAGATCTCTCAAATGGCACCGATTTATCTCAGATGGGAGCCATTCGCTGAAGATTGTGTCGCGGCACGCTGTAGACTTCCACAGCGGCGTCTGTGGCTGAGAAATTGGGCTGGTGTAGGGAAATCATGACACTTCCGATAAGGCACTGCTTTCAGATCAGGATTGGGTATAATTCCTACATACTCAGCATACATATACCCACGGTACAGTGCCCACATACACACTTTTGTGTCTGCTAGCGGTGAAGCTGATATCGCATACTGGCATAGACACTG